>CM049186.1:5997335-7197335 GCA_026770425.1 Boechera divaricarpa | reverse complement strand
CGGACTCGATCAGATAGCTCGACCATGGGTGGTCGAGCCAGTCCTCAAAACTTCAAGATTCCGTTTTTCTTCTCAGCTCGATCTCCTCCTTCAGGGTCTGTAATCGAGTCAGACATTCTCCTTCTCCGTTCGACTCCAAAGTCTCCATTATCCCTTGATTGTACCTAAAAAAGGTCTAAAATGCAAAATGTATGCAAACCTAATGCAAAACATCCTAAGTATGCAAAACAGGAGATAAACGCTAAGAACAAGCTATTAAACAAGGCTAAATGAATGAATAATGCAAGCTAAAACCATATAAAATGCAGACATATCAACAAGCCCTAAACTTGAATTGCCTAAACCATTATTTCGGATTCCTCCTTCCCAAAAATATAGTTTACTAATCCGGTTATATCTCTTAATCTAGCCATCAAAATCTCAGTCCCTACGTTCAATCTTAAGATAAGACTATCAAGCAGCAATCTACCAAATTTCATCTCAATCCATTAAGATTTGAGTGTCCAAACACTCTCTCAAATCAGACTCGTCGTGGATTACTCTATTTTGAGCGGTTTTGGGAGAAACATCATATCTCCCAAAATATTAAAAGAAACACAATGCAATTTGGTAGGTAGATATACAAGAGATTGCGAACTTACACAAAAAAGTTTCAGCTCAAACCGGATTAGTTTGCTATACCGATCGTCCTTTCAAAATCAGCTCCAAAACTCTGTTTTTGAAAGCTCCTTCTCCTTCTCTTCTTCTTCTTTCTCCAAGTTCTCAATATCTCTTCTCTTTCTCTCCCTCTCTCTCTCTTCTCTCCCTCTAGCTCAAGAACAATATCTCCCCAAATGGATAAGCATGAAGCTTAAGAGAAGAGTGTAGAGACTTATGGGAGAGAATTAAACCAACTCTTATGATTTTAATTGAATTTTTCCTCTCGGTTTAGTATTTGTGTCAAACTTCCCACAATATTTGAGACAGTCCTCCGTCCTAAATTACTCCTTCAACTCCCGTCAACATCACGAAAGCCACCGATTAATTCCGTTTAAACCAATCAACCCGAAATTGGTTCCGAATAATTAATTTCTCGATTAATTCAACCACCACTATCCCATATAGTCATTAATTTGAGCTCCACACCGTTCCTATTTCTCTCAGGAATAAGAAAAACACAGTACATGATAAGACTCATATTTGCATGTTTTAATGTGAAACATCCCATACCGAATACGAAAATAAAATGCGCGTAAAAACAATAAAAGTCCGGGCTTATAAATTTTTTGATTCATCTGTCTTAAGCGATGCTAAATATATACATCATTTAATCGTCCAAAAGCAACATTAATACATTACTAAGAGGCATGTAAAGGAGTTCAAGAATTAGCATCCAAGGCATAGAGGTATACAAAACAAAGATACAAAAAGACATGTTTTATGCCTAGATCATTCCTTTCCTTCGGCCTTGGTTCCACGAGCTCCACGACCTAAGACTTCTCCTTACATGCACCAAAATAGGTGCGTAAGCATTGATAATGCTTAGTGAGGCGGTCATCCCGTCCCCACAGCGATAAGTACATACAATCACAAAACTTACCGCAATCAACATGCAATGCAAACAATCAAGCAATATCATGATAGAGCTCTATCGTCACACACACAACACACACTTGGACTAGCCATATATCACACCCATATGGTTGTGTCCTACATCACACATTAATCACGAAAAGTATAATGAATGTATGACTACGCTACGGTCACGCACTCACCTCGATTTGACGGTTAGAAACAAAACGATGCTTTCACACTTTAAGCTTGACTTCTTCTTGGCTCAACACAATCACCAACATCTCTATTACTCCCTGTCAAGAGATCATCAAACACACTTTCAAAAGATTGATCACAAGCTCCCAAACTCAATTGTCTAACTTATCCAATTCGGATTCCCATCTCCCAAAAACATGGCTCTACTTAATCAACCATATCTCTTGCCCTAGACCATATTTAGGAAATCCCTTAGGTAAAACTCAAGATAAGACTCTTAAGCACCTATCTACCAAATTTTACCCAAACAAACAAGATTTGAGTGCTCAATCACTCTCTCAAACTCAACCCATCGCGGGTAGCTCTGTTTGAGCGGCTTTGGGGAGAAAATTCATATCTCTCAAACCACTCACTATAAGCCCACGAAATTTGATAGATAATTAGGCAAGAGATTGAAGAACTTACTCACAAAATTTCAGCTCAAGCCGAGACAATTTTCTAGGCTGATCGGATCTCACAATCACCACCAAAATTCTGGTTTCAAGCTCCTTTCTCCTTCTCTTCTCCTTTCTCTTTTTCTTCTTCTTCTTCTCCTTCTTCTCCTTCTTTTTCTCTCCTTTTCTCTCCTCTTCTTTCTCCTTAGCTCTAGATATTTTTGTCCAAAGAAAATGAGAAGGAGAGGAGAAGAAGAGTCTAGAAAAATGGAGAAGGAGATGTATACATATGTGTATACATATTTATGGTTTAATCAAAATTAAACCAAACCAACCCGGATCACTAAACCGCAACCATTAATTCTCGGTTAACTCTTCTAATTAAAATCTCTCGGTCGGTTTAGTGACTCCGTCTAACTTCCCAAAATATTTGAGACACTTCTCCGTCCCAAAATATTTCTTTAACTCCGCTAAATCCCCGGAATTACTGCCAATTCCGCTAAACCGAACCGTTCGAGATTATTTAACCACAATCGATCTATTGCTCGATTTAACTCAATCACCGCCCCTAGGGCCATCATTCTAGCTCGGTATTGTCCCGTAACCCATCTCGGTTTAATTTGGTTAAGCTAACCAAAATTTAATTAGACTCTTTCCCTCGGTTTAGTATTTTCGTTTTGGACCTCCTCGTCCGATATGCATTCCAAAACGTTCCCCTGCTCCTTTTTACTGTTCCCATCTCGGACCACTTCGTCAGATATGCGTTCTGAAACGTCATCCTGCTCATTTTTACAACTTCCATTTTAGACCTCCTCGTTAGATATGCATTCCGAAACGTCATCCTACTCATTTTACAACTTCTATTTTGGACTTCCTTGTCAGATATGCATTCCGAAATGTTCCCCTGCTTCTTCATCTCAACACTGATAATCTGAAACCGATTCCGAATAATTAATTCAACCAAACCACAACCCGTAGGACTATTAATCGAGTTCGATATTATTCCTATTTCTCTCCGGAACAAGTACAACACCGTACAAAACTTATACAACAAGTAACAATAACTTGTTCGGTAAGAAATGACTTGGGATACGGATGTTACATAATGCACTATAATAAGTTAGTTTTAAGCTTTATAACTAATAATTGGTGTAGTTCTAGTGTGTTTGCATGTGTTTATATGTTTCTAGATACTTGGAGCTAAAATTTGATGTTTATAGTGTTTCTGGAGCGTGTTAAAACCTATGGGAGAGTTGGCACCACCACTTGGATCATGCACATTCGGAGAAGGATTTTAGGAAATTGAAGAGCACCAGAATCGACCCTAGAATCGATCTGTAGGGGTCGATATTGAGTCCGAAGAATTTTCTGAGAAAACTCGCGAAGATTGCATCGACCTGTCAGAGAAAGGGAGCCATAATCGACCCAAGAATTGACCAATCAAGGTCGATTCTGATGTCCGAGAAAGGTGGGAAATTTCCTACGTGGCAAGACATGATTCAGACAACTTGCCATCTCGAGTTTTAAGCTTCCAGAAACAATATAAAGACGAAATGGAATATTATAAGAATCTCTAGAATTATATAATCACTTGTAATCTCACTAGAAAATATAATTTTTTTGTAGCCACCACTTCTAAAAACCTTAATAAAGAGTTCTTTATTTTTTACTTATTTTCTTCTGTTTTAGAGTAGATCTTTTAGACCACTAGGGTGGTGGACGATGATGGGATATATTTTTAGGGTTTAATATATGTTTGATTGTTCTTAATCGATCTAGCTACCTTTCTATGCATCTTAATGCTAAGTATTCTCTTATGGGAGATGTTAAAGTATACAACTGAATCCAGTAGGTGTGGTTGTACTATTAGAGATTCCATGTGCCATGAGAGTGGGTAGAGATATCAGATCCGCATAGTTGGGAGTATTAGCTATGGTCAAGTTTTTTATTTGATAGAGTAGCTCTATGCTTATCTAGCCCTGATCAAGTTGGGTAAATATCTCAGGAGGACTTCACCACGAGAGTGGGATGGACTCTAGAAATAGATATATCGTTTACTTTGTGTCTTAGGCACGTTTTTACCAATATTGACCCTATTGGATCGCCTGGAGGTGTGACAACCGTTGCGATGTGTCTATCACTCATAAAAATATTCGATGATGGGATTGTATGAAATGCATGTTCATTCACCACGAAAGTGGGTTTGAATATAGAGACTAGCATACCACGAGAGTGGACTAGCGAGACATGGAAAATCTCTAGAATGACAAACACAAATTATTTAGATAAAACATAAACCCTAGATCTAGATTCCCAGAATTAAGACTATCACCCAATCCTCTATAAATATTAGTTTAGGTTTTATTTAATGTTTTAGTTTATTGATGCATGTTAGATTAGGAACCAACCCCATATCTCTGTTTTGCTTAGATTAGATTTTGACTTGTACTCTCTGTGTGTTATTCTCAGTTCCTGTGGATCGACCCCAGAATAACTACAACTGCATGACTGTGCACTTGCGGTCTTATGGGTTAAACTCTCGAGAATACCCTATGGGTAGACTTGGGTGAAACCTGAGAACGGAATAATAGAAAAAAATCCTTGCATCAGTACAAAACTTACACAACAAGTAACAATAACTTGTTCGGCAAGAAACACTAATAACTTATACAACAAGGAACAACTTGGGATACGAATGTTACAATTCTCCCCCACTTAAATAGATTCGTCCCCGAATATTAAGACTCCACTTTCTGCTCTTCAAACCAATTAGAAAATTGTACTTCCATCCTCGCCTCAGGTTCCCAAGTTTCCTTATTAACCCTAATACAATCCCAAAATACCTAAATCTTAGGAATTCCTTGCACAAAATTTGTGCGAATTATGCTTCACTCCCCCACTTGAGTTCAGCATAATGGTGTCATGCCAGGCTTACCATATCAACCCTCATATGATATCATCCTGATGCTAGCTTGATAGCTCACATCAAACATGAACTCTACCAAGTTCAAACAATCCACCCAATAACCTCCCCAATCCAAGTGCACCTGCTATCCTCAACAACAATTGTAGCGCAACAACTACAACCTAACGGTAGTCGTGGTACCACCACAACAACACCAAACTGGTCACAATCCAACAATGGTAATAGCATCACATCTATAAACCAAACCCGGTCGCAGCACAACAGCCATATCTCATTGCCAAAAGTAGCAGTACTCTCGCTATGACTCAACTCTAGTCATAATTGTACTTACTCTACAACTCAACTACACCGTATGAGACTTTCGCTTTTCTCATTACATCACACATTGTTTCTACTTGGTTCATCAACAACCTCAAAATCCAATACCGCAAGATCCAATGTGGCTATAAAATGACTAGCTCATCGGAATCCAATATCACCGGTCCGAATAAGCTAAGCCCCAAAAAATGATTAAGCCTATCAGAATCCAATATCACCGGTCCGAATGAGCTAAATCCAACCCAAAATGATTAAACCCATCAGAATCCAATATCACCGATCCGCATAAGTCAAGTCCTTCAAAATGACTAAGCTTATCGGAATCCAATATCACCGGTCCGAGTAAGCTAAGTCCAACAAGATCTTATACCTAAATCTCACTCGGTTTACCAATCTATTAGGATTAAAAACCCCATAATCCTAATCGGTAAACAACCTCTGTTAGGATTAACTACCACATAATCCTAACCAACCTTATTAGGATTAAACACCACATAATCCTAATGAGTCAAACCATGTATTAGTATCTAGTGACACAAGATCAATAAATCCACCGAACAAAGTAACGGAACAACGCATCGCACACAACAACAACAACACATGAACTACCTCATCATGTGTCCATCCACTACGAATACATAAAATACCACATCATGTATTCGTACAGCCTCAACAACATATGAACTACCTCATCATGTGTCTGATCATCACCGATACATGAAGTACCACATCATGTATCAAACCACCACCGATACATGAAATCCATATCAAGTATTTAATCGTCACCATACATGAAATCTGCATCATGTATTAAATTACCATTGATCATGAAGTCCACATCATGTATCATTTACATCACTAGATACTCGATCTAACAATAATGCCGATCACATAAAATTTTGTCAGCAACATAATGAGAACCATCAACTCATCCCATTATGTATTACGATCTAATATATCCTTAGATCGTAACAGCACTTGGTCATGATGTGCCCTCATGCCATATGTCAGACCCATCATATTCAACGATCTAATATACCTTTAGATCGTATCAATACTTAACCATAACATGTCCTCATTCTATGTGACAATCTCATCAATAATCAACATTGATCAAACAATATAGCAACCAAAACAAATCCCCAAAGGATTCCACCGACAATTACTTCGTCACCCAACCGTATACTATTCAAAATCAACTTTCAAAGATCGGATCGATCGATCTAGTACCCTGATCGATCGATCTTGACTACTGAAAACAAACTGAAACAGAGCATCTTGTCGGATTGATCGATCCACCCTGATTTGATCGATTTTTCTTATCCCAACCGATCCTAAACTGTCTGATACACTCGATCTATCTCCTCTTGGAATCAGTCAATCCCCTTCTCAAAGTATTTTCGATCACAGAATCGGCTTAATGGATCGATCGTTCTTCCTCTGTTTTGAAAACATAATTCACCGAAACTCGTGTGATTCTTTATCCCATACAACTAAATGACTTAACCAACCATTCTCATCAGACGATGCCTCTCAATACCACTTAACTCATGCCTCAAGACATCCGAAGGAAGCACTCAAGCATTAAACACGTTTCTTACCTCTAAAACTCCCCATTAAATACACCATTAAAGTTTACTATATGTTCATTAACCCATGCAACCCCATACACATCTAGTGGTTTAATTCACTTGAAACAATTCAATACAATTATAAACACTTCAATATAATTCAACCAGATACGAATTCTAACCAGTGGTCGGTTTGGAGTTGCTCGTCTCTCCTTATTCGATACTCAAGGAGTAAGCTCTGGGAGTCACCGCAGCTCGCCTAGGTGGTTGTGCTTCTAACCTTCCTCCACCTTGCTGCAGCTTAGGACACGAAGTTTTGATGTATCCCATTTCTTTACAGTAGAAACACTACCTTGTATCACTTTTCAGGCAGTTAGCAATCCGATGATCTTTGCTTTCACATCCATAACATCTGGATTGCACACTAGAAGCACTCTTAGAAGTGTTTTCCCACTTCCTTTTCTGCCCCTTTACAAGCTCGCCACCCTTTTCAAAACCAGAACTAAAAGGCTTCTTGGATTGAGTCTCCGAGCTAGCCATCTTAGCCTCCTCCCTTAAGCCATCTTCAATCATGGCCCCTCACTCTACCAAATCGGCCACAACTGCATAATTCCTCACAATGCATCTATTCTTAAACTATAAGCGCATACCGCATAGAAACCTTCTCACTTGGGCCTGCTCATCTTAGAGGCCCTTTCCCGCGAATCTTCGGAGTCGGTTAAACTCTAACTCATACTCTCGAATCGACTTAGTTCCCTGACACAAATCCAAGAACTCTCCTTCCAATCTATCCATCGCCTCCTGTGGGAAATACTTGAGGTTGAACTCTTCACAAAATTTGTCCCAAATATTCACACCATTGGCTCTTCTAGCCACTACACTTCTCCACCACATGTGTGCATCTTTTTCTAGGTAATGCACCGCAAGAATCGACCTTATACTCCTCCAGACACCTTACAGAGTGGAAGTTTCTTTCCAACCTCGACCTTCACTCATCAGCTTCAACCGGCTTTGCACCTCCCAAAAAAAACTTGGTGCCAAGCTTATGCATATGATCCATCACTATAAGGTTCGATGGAATCATAAGTTCTACAACCTCTTCCATAACCTCGAGATTCGCCACTCTCGGTGGCTCATTAACTCTGGGTGGCGCTTTAGGAGCTGGAGCTGGTACCACCCCTAGTAACCTCTCGAAAATCTGAGCCAATAAACCCAACATCTGCCCCATTTAGTTTGGACCCGCCTATTGCTGAGCCTCGACTTGCGGTTCAATCCCAACCGCTTAAATCGCATCATTAGCAGTTCCAACATCCTCACCGCCAGCAACATTCTCAACTCCGGCTTGATCTTCACCAATGGGGTTCACATTCTCCACACTCTCAGCTGACTCGCTCCTTGCCATCCTTCCCCTACCTCTACCACTTCTTGTGCTTCTCTCCATCTACAAAATCAACTCAAAGCTCAGCTTCTCAAAACTTAACAAAACGGAGAACACAAGAGAAGTCTTAACGTGAAACCTTTTACTCAGCCGAAGAGGATGATTCTAACCCAACTCAACATTCAAATAACAACAATCATCAACATCAAGCAATTACAGAGCAAGCAAGACTCATACAGCAGCCTAGAACCGCTTTCGCTCTGATACCAAAATGAAACATCCTATGCCGAGTACGAAAAACTAATGTTCGCGAAAAACGATAAAAACCAGAAATTTTAAAATTTTAATTTGTTTAAACCGGTTTTAGTCCTACTTAACTACTTCAATATAATCATTAAATATTATTAATTAATCCTTACTTAACACTCAAGCAAGCTACCCAACAAATAAAACACACAAACAAAAGCTCAAGATTTTAAACTAGGATCGATCGGTCCCACCCTTGGATCGATCGATCTCGACTATCAAAAACAAGACATGACAAATCGGAAGGAAACGGATTGATCAATCTCACCAAGAATCGATCGATCTTGACCCAAAGATCGTTTTCAAAATTTACGGACCAAAAATGACCCCTGAGGATCGATCGATCTGCCCCAGGATAGATCGATCTTAATCCCTCTAAAAATCTTGGCAACTAAACCGACATACTGGATCGATCGATCCACCTCCATGTCCTGCAACACGATACCAAAGCAACGAGTAATAACTTCAATACGAAAAACCCAATAAGTGCAACAACTTTTACCATTCAAAAATAAACTTAAACATCACTCACAAGCATGCTATCAAGTTACAAAATATAAACAACAAAACATATCATAACATGCGGAAACCCCTTTTAACCCGCCTAGATCAACCTTCTCCCTTCGGTCTTGGTTCCACGAGCTTCCATCCTTATGACTTCTCTTTACCTGCACCAAAATAGGTACGTAAGCATTGATAATGCTTAGTGAGGCAGTCCTCCCATCCCACAGCGATAAACACATATAATCAAAGACTTACCGCAATCAATATGCAACACACAAAGCAATCAAACAATATCGTGATAGAGCTCCATCACACACAACAATACACAACATGGACAAGCCACAAATCACACCCATATGGTTAAGTACTACAACACACATCAATCACGAAAAACAAATGATCATATGGTCACGCTACGGTCACGCACTCATCTTAATTTGACGGTAGAAACGAAGAAACGATACACAATCATTCCTTTGATTTTGAACTTGAAAGCTTGATTCCTTTGGCACACACACAACCACCAAGATATGCACTAGAAGCCTGCTCATCATCGAATAACACAATCTCAAAAGATTGATCACAAGCCCTAAACTTGAATTGCCTAAACCATAATTTCGGATTTCTCCTTCCCAAAAACAGAGTTTATTAGTCCGGTTATCTCTTAATATAGACATCAAAATCTTAATCCCTCCGGTCAATCTTAAATAAGACTATCAAGCGCGTATCTACCAAATTTCAGCTCAATCATTAAGATTTGAGTGTCCAAACACTCTCTCAAATCAGACTCATCGCGGATTGCTCTATCTTGAGTGGTTTCGGGAGAAAAATCATATCTCCCAAAATACTCGAAGAAACACAACACAATTTGGTAGATAGATAGGAAAGAGATTGAAGAACTTACACAAAAGTTTCACTATAAAAAAACAGCATGTATTCCGACGGACATATCCGTCAGTAAGATGTCGGAAACAGTGATTTCCGACGGGTTTCCCACTCACGAGAATCCATCGTTTTGAAGTCGTCGGAAATCAACTTCCGTCGGAAAGTCGAAGCAAAATTCCTACGGATTTGCGATGAAAAAGTTCCGACGGATTACCGATGAAAAACCCCATCGGATATAATATTCCGACAGCCTTCTGAGTAAACAAACGGTCAAAGAAGTTTCCGACGGTAAACCGACGGATTTATATATTCCCACGGAAAATCGACAGATTTCAATATTCCCACGAAAAATCGACGGATTTAATAATTCCCACGGAAAACCGACGGATATATATTCCCACGGAAAACCGACGGCTTTCGGACGGTATTAATAAAATAAAAAACAAATATAATTTAAATTTTTTATAATTCCAATATTTTTTAAAAATTAAAAATTCAATTAAAAATTCATCAATATAAAATTTCTTCTAATTTAAATTAAACATTAAATAAAAGTTAAACATTGTTCGAATACATAATTATAAAAACATCAATGTACTAATCCATCTCTGGAGGACAGAAATCCAAAAATTGCTTGCTCAAAAATGTCGAGAAGTAATCCTCAGAGGCAGTCAACTTGGCAATTTTTGCATTATTTTCCTCCAATTCAGTCCTCAGCCTCTGAAGCTCTTGTGTGATAGCCGGATCCGCTTGTTGTGTAAACGACGACGTTGCAGTGTCAGCTTCTGGAAGACGTCCTAATCCGAAAACACATCTCGGTTTCTAGGAGTTTTCTAAGAAATTATAAACAAATATTAAAATACTGAAAATTAATAAAAATAATACAATTTCTGGAAAATTATTTACCTCGAGGACTAGGTGGTTCATGACTTCCCGCGTCAACGAATTAGAACCCGAAACAGATCCTCCTTCTTCAGATAGCTGAGTAAGTTTCTCCTGCTTCTTCTGCTTGACGTTGTTCATGATTTTGCACGCCAACTTGTCTTGCACCTGCCCGGTTTTTTTATTGGTGTGCGTGTCGACCAAGATTTCAAACAAATCTTGTCGCACACCACCGTCCTTGGCAGGCTGGTTAAACAAATAAAGTGTTAGTAAATAAAAAAATAAAGGAAATTAATAATTAGTAAAAGATTATATTCATACCAGCTCGTCAGCACGACTCTTGAACGTCATTGCATCCGCATTATGTGTTGCGATTCCGAGTCCATCACGTTCACTCAAGCGGTTCGCTTTGTTTCGTGCGGAGATCACGTTGGCCTCTTCTGTACTCCAGTAACGAATGTACGCCTCCCAAACATCTGGGTCGAGATCCCTGGACTTCGGTTTACCCTTCTTCCACTTCTGCTTCTAACTGTAGACATGTTCGCTGAATTGCGAACTAGCTTGCTTATCGAACGTCCTACAAACCTCGAGGTTAATTCTAGAGTCCCAATTGAAATCTTGCTAAAATAAAAATAAAAATAAATAAAGAATTAGTTACATCAAGATTAAATAATAATAACAAACAATAGTAAAGTAATAAAATTTCATACCGCGAAAATACGGTCCCAGCTCTCTCGCAGATCTCTTAGCATATCTCTGTATGAGGGATACATCTCCGGGAGTTGGTGATGGAGCATACTCATAATCGACTTGGTGATCCCGTTTTTATGACGAAACCTACAATTAAAATAATAAAAACAAATAAATAATAAGTGTTAAAGACATTATAAAATACTAAAATTTTATACCAGGTGGCTCCATTCAGACGCTGTGGGTGAAACATCGGTAAACGTTCTCGGCCCAGTTGAGCAAGAACATCCTCAATGGTGATTCTGGTGCGGGCTTCGGAACTCTCAAAAGGTGGAACATTAGAAGCAGTGGCAGAACTACTCCTCTGAATCGCAGGAGCACTCGGAGCTCCCTGAGACTAACGAAGGAAATCCTCATAACTCAAATAAAAAAATCTACATCATAAAACCTAAATCAAAAATTCTAAATAATTAAACCAAATCACACAATTACTAAATCTAAATCCTAAATTCTTAGCACTAATTTGCTACAAAAATAAAAAAAATGTACATCATAAAACCTAAATCAATAATTAGTAATTCTAAATTCTAAATCATAAAACACAAATCACAAAATTAGTAAATCCAAATATGATTCAATTTAAATTACAAATCTAAAAATCCTTAATCTAATTCCAAAATACAATTTGCAAAATCATAAATTCTAATTCCATAATCACAAAATAAAATCATACAATTTAAAACAAAAATTCCAAAATCCTAAATCTTCAATCCAAAATCACAAAATCCTAAATCTCAAAATCTAAAATAAAAAAATCTTACATTGTAATTAGTGGGTAGAGAATCGCCGGAGGAAAAGCGGCGGAGGACGAGAGACTCGCCGGAAGTGATGCGCCGGAGGAAGAGAGGACCGCCGGAGGAGAATCTTCGGCGAAGAGACGAGGAAGAGGAAGCCGCGCCAGAGGAGAATCGCCGGGGAAGAGGAAACCACGCCGGAGGGAGGAAGAGAGGCTCGCCGGAGGGTAACAGAATCGCCGGATAGAGGAGAAATCGGAGGAGAAATTGGAGGAGATAAGAAATTGGGAAGAAGAGCAGGTTCTCGATCGGGTTTAATGTTATATTTCCGTCGGTTTTTCGTCGGTAATTTTACTTTTGGACGGAAATTTCCCGCCCACACGTGTTCTGGGGCCACAATAAATTTTTGTCGGTTTTCCATCGGTAATTTTACTTTCCGTCGGATTTTTTGCATGCATTTTTATTGGCTATTATATTTGATTTTAGATTTTATAAAAATGATTTAATATTTATTTAGTAGTGTAAACCGTCGGTTTTCCATCGATTTGGTTTTTGTATGAAAGAAAATGTTCATAAGTATAACAGTTTCATCAAAAATGATTTGAAAAATAAATGAAGAAGTGAAATCAGATCTGGAACAATACTAATTAGTTATATAGCTACCAGGGATTTACTGAATTTAAATACCATTTGTCAAATTATATAAATATGATGTTTATTTTAAAATCAAATGAAGTATATTGTCATTACTAATATATGTTTGTTAAAAGTTTTGTTAATATTTTATAAAATCATTTTCATAAAATCTTAATACTAATATCTTAAATTAATATAATTTTTAATATCTAAATGACTAGAATTGTTAACATTTACTCAAACGATTTTAAATAAATATGATTTTAAAAGTAATATCTGTGGGTATTCCGTTGGTCTTACCGATGGAAAACCGACGGTGATATTAAATCCGTAGGTTTTCCATCGATAATACTGATGGAATACCCACGGATATTACTTTTAAATATATATTAAAATCTTATGAAAAATTGTTATGTTTCTATAAAATTATTTCGTTATAACCGATCAAAAACCGACAGTTATTATGTTTAAATATATATAAAATCATATTTATTTAAAATCTTATTACTAATTTTTTTATTTATTATTGTAATAAATTTCTCCACCAAAATCACAAGTATTAGAAAAGTTGATAAAGAAGGTTAAAAAGGTTTTACTGCGAAAGTTTGGCTGCCGGAAGTGTTTACTTTTAAATACATATGAACTCATACTTACAAATATTAATCATAATTCCCTAAATAAATATGATTTTAAATAAATAAGATTTTAAATATTTAAGATTCACTAAATATGTTTTCATATGTATTTTAAAGTATTTTAGATATATGATTTTATATGTATTTGAAAATTTGATTTCATATGTATAAATATATAAAAATAAAAATTACCAATGGAAAACCGACGGAAAGTTGAATTTCGTAGGTTTTTGATGTGGACATCGCACCGACTTCCACTCAAGCCGCGGACCCAAAGCCGAGAACCGAAGAGATCCGGAGAGTGCCCTTCATTCCAAATGAGATCATGACAAGGAGAAAGGCTCAAAAGCTTAAGGGGCAGATCCAAATTTACATTCACAAGCTACGGTAGCATGGAGACCGAGAAGAGCTAGAGGATCGAAGAGAGAGCCAAGGAGAGATCGCGCGCGGAACCGAGCGGACTGATGGAGCCACTTTGGACCCGATGAGCTCTATCTCACGGAAATGCAGCCTTGGGGACAAGGTCTTGTGTGTTCTCACTATCCTTCACTGAGAACACCCTTCAAGACCTTAGGCAAGTAAGGCACTCTTTACCTACCTCTAGTTTACCACGACGGGTTCTAGAGAAGGGTTTTAACGAGGTTTGAACGTCTAAGGCATCATATCTTGTATCCCATATATGTTTAGTTTGGAAACCTTAGATGACAAGATTAAACATATAGAGATATGATTCTATCTTTAGGGAGTAATTACACAAGCTCCCCTTCTTTGTATTAGTCTTGTTCTTTGTTTAGAGACTAAGTGTTTATGAGGCTTTGTCGTTTTGATTGGGTTATTTGTGCTAATGGGCTTAGGTTTATAACCCATTAGTAACCCTAAGGTGTAGCCTATATAAGGCATAACATTTCTCATTATTAATGCAAGCCTTCATTTTACATCTAAGATAAAGTTTACAATTTTGTTTCTCTCTAATCTAAGTTCACTCTAGATTAGGAAAACCTAAGAGAGGTTGAGTGTGTCTCCTTCTCCAAGGTCTATTGGTTGCATCAAGAGTCTTCCCCAACTCTTGTGGGTCGTCGTTCACATCACCTTCCTCCACCATCATGCCGCCGTTCAACTCCACCACCGTTCGCCGTGAAGACCGCCGGAACTCCTCCATCTCCACGCCATGGCTTCTAGGATGAACCTTATCTCTTAGCTGCTCCATCCTTGTTGAAGACTAGTGAAGATCTTCATCAAGATCACTTCCCCTTCAGTCCATCTTCACCCCTTTCACTCCACCTCTCTAGATTCTCAAGGATTAAACCACATCTCCTTGAAACTCATCATCTTTCTCCCACCGGTTTCAAGCTTGTAAAGGTCCTATCTTTGAGTCAAGCTTGGGGGATTATACCAGTTTTCCGTCGCTATATTTAAAATAGGACCGTTTAAAAATTAACCGTTGCGCGGTCAGTAGTCGTTGAATGGTCAGTAGTCATTGCCGTCGGTTGCCGTCGGTTTTCCGTTGGGTAAGTAGTTTATATAACCCACATTGCCTCACATGAACATTTCACTCTCTCATAAAATTTCTCTACCTATATTCTTCTCATATTATCTATACATTATCTATTACAAATATGTCATCGTCAATGCGCGATCCCGAGACAGAGCAACTTACAGATGAGTTTGTCGAAGGTGTACGACAGTTCATGAATGTTTCAACAAATCAGGAACTTGCTTTGCGAACGGGTAAAATCTATTGTCCTTGTCTTAAATGTAAGAATCGTAGATTTCTCGATATTTTAGAAGTAAGTTCACATTTACATCATAGAGGATTTATGCCGGGTTACAAGATTTGGTATTCACATGGAGAAAATGATTCTAAGGTAGATTTTGCTAGTACAAGTGTAACTTTTACATCGGATAGAATAGGGGAATCTACACCAGAAATAGAGGGTAATGTCGGTTATGTTCAGATGGTACATGATGCATATCATGTAAATGCTCCGAACTTTATTGATTCTAAAGGAGAAAGATCAGTAGAGGAGCCTAATTTAGAAGCACAAAGATTCTTCGATATGTTAGGTGCGGCAAAGCAGCTATTGTATAGAGGTTGTCTAGAGGGAATATCACCGTTATTGGCGGCAACAGAATTGATGACAGTCAAGACGGATTACAATTTGTCGGAGACTTGTGTTGATACATTTGCTGATTATATGAAAAGATATTTGCCTGCGGATAATAATTATCCATCAACATACTATGAGATTCAGAAGTTGGTGGCTGGGCTTAGCTTGCTGTATCATGTGATAGATGTGTGCAGCAACAATTGTATGATCTATTGGAGAGAGGATTCAGATCGGTTAGTTTGTCAGTTTTGTCGTAATCCTCGGTATCAAGATACAGGTGGAAGAGTCAGTGTTCCATACAAATGGATGTGGTATTTGCCACTAGCGTAGAGGTTGAAAAGATTATATCAATCAGAGCGGACAGGACAGTCTATGAGATGGCATTCTGATCATCCACGGGATGGAGATATATCACATCCGTCCAACACTGAAGCATGGCAACACTTTGAGAATGTTTATCCTGATTTTACAGCGGAGAGCAGGAATGTGTACCTTGGTTTATGCACCGATGGTTTTAATCCTTTCGAAAAGCATAGAAGACAATATTCATTGTGACTAGTAATCGTGACACCATACAATTTTCCACCATCTTTATACATGAATAGAGAGTTTATTTTCCTCTCAATTCTCGTTCCTGGACCTGAGCATCCAAAGAGATCACTTGATGTTTTCTTACAGCCATTGATTTATGAGTTGCAGATGTTATGGGAACATGGAATTCAGGCAACGATGTTTCATTGCAGGCAAATTTTTTAATGCGGGCAGTGCTTATGTGGACCATAAGTGATTTTCCAGCATATGGTATGTTATCTGGATGGACGACACATGGGAGATTATCTTGTCCAAATTGTCAAGTAATACAGATGCGTTCCAATTAAGAAATGGGCGTATAACATCTTGGTTTGATTTGTCATAGACGTTTTTTGAGAAACGATCATCCTTATCGCCAAAGCACCACATTGTTTACCAAAAACAAAAAGGTTTTTGATGGTCCACCTCCTGAGTTAGATGACTATAACATTTTAGCACAATTACGAGATTTTAGGGCGGAGGAAACAGTTCGTTGTGGCGGAAATGGACATAGTCTGGTAGATGGAGTTGGCCTATACCATAACTGGCATAAGAAGAGTATCTTTTGGGATCTGCCATACTGGAAGGATCATCTATTGAGGCATAATCTAGATGTCATGCACATTGAGAAACTTTTTTTTGAAAACTTGATTAACACGGTTCTCAATGTCCAAGGGAAAACGAAAGATAATCTGAAGTCTAGATTGGATTTGCCAGATATATGTTCTCGAAAAGCTCTTCATGTTGTGGGGAATAACAACAAAGGTCCTATACCCCATTTCTGGTTACCTTCAGCTGCAAAACATGAGTTTTTCGAATGGATTTTCAACAATGTTAGATTCCCGGATGGATATGTGTCGAACATACGAAACTGCATTGATTATGGTGAAGAGAAGTTCTCTGGTTTAAAAAGTCACGATTGTCATGTCATAATGCAGCGCCTTCTTCCGTTTGCATTTGCTTATCTTCTTCCACAAAATGTTCACAAGTCAATTGTAGGCAATTTTTTCTCCTTGAATATTACAGATAAAGACTACATCAAGTACTGCTTTCTTTGGTTTATGTTTTTTCTCAGATATAACTGCTTTTTTCTGGGATTTATGTTCTAGATATCTGACGGTTGACGGTATTCATAATTTGGAGACGCAGATACCAATTATCCTATGTAATTTGGAGAAGATTTTCCCCCCTTCATTTTTTGATGTTATGGAACATCTTCCAATTCATCTTCCTCGCGAAGCAGCATTAGGTGGCCCTATTCAATATCGGTGGATGCATCCATTCGAGAGGTATATGTATCATCTGAAGAAAAAGATTAAAAATTTGAGCAAAGTAGAGGGGTTTATTGTCGCTCAATACATTAATGAAGAGGCGGCACATTTTTCTGAATATTATTTTCCCAAACAAGTGCAAACAAAGACTCGTAGACCCGCTCGGCATGATGACGGAGGTGAAAAAGCAAGTTATCCAATCTATGTTCCTAGTCTCTTCCGATAGGTAAGGCGCTTTTCAATTTTTACTATAAAATTTAAACATTGAATAATATTTTTAATTACAACTTAAATTTATTTACATAGGTTGGACAACTAAGTGGAAAAAGCAAAAAACGGAGATTAACTAAGGTTGAGTATGAAAGGTATTTTATTTTTAAAAAATCTAAATATTTCTAATAATATTCATAATTTAAAAAATGTGTTCATATTTTTACTTACAGGATTTATATGGCTTACATACGCTTTCATTACTCAACTTACACGGAGGAAGCACTTAATGCGCTTGGTATGTCTATATTTTACATGCTTTATGCATGCATTTATCATCCATTTAGCCTTATCTCATAGCATAATCTTACCATTTCATGTCACTTGTTTTCGGTTTTGCATACTTAGAGTGTTTTGCATTAGGATTGCATGCATATTGCATTTTGGAGCTGTATCAGATACATTCAAGGAATATTGAAGATGTTGAGGTCAAATGGAGAGAAGGAAAAAGGGAGAGCCAAACTCGACTAAGAACTCGAGTAGGAGACAAGGATGGAGCACAAAACAGGCACCTTGGAACCGGACTCGAACGAGAACTCGAGCAGGGAGTCGAGTGGAACCAAAGGCGAAGACTTTGAAGCCAACTCGAGCTCCCATCTCGAGTCCCTATCTCGAGTCCACTATAAAGCTGTCGTCTTGAAGTTTTTCGCCGGACTCGACCCAAGCACTCGACCCCCATCTCGAGTCCACCTCCGAACTAAGCTATTTTGTCTTTTAGCGAGATAGGGTTTTGTCAAATCCTATAAATACTCTGTATTATCCATTGGACAAAATGGGTGGTCTGCTGGATTTTTTTCTCTTTCCCCTAAACTTGTTTAGCTTTGTAATCAGATTTCTTTTAATCTATTAAGTATTTGTGCTTGATTCTCAGTAGTCTATTTTATTTCATCTTGATCTTTCCTTTTATGCAAGTTTTAATGATTTCTGGATTTGTGTTCTTGATGTTCTTCATGGGTTCTGAGTAGTCTTTAGGGTTCTTAAGGATGGGTTAGATTAAGTGTGAAATCTTAG
Source organism: Boechera divaricarpa (assembly GCA_026770425.1). Taxonomy (NCBI): domain Eukaryota; kingdom Viridiplantae; phylum Streptophyta; class Magnoliopsida; order Brassicales; family Brassicaceae; genus Boechera; species Boechera divaricarpa. Next base: position 7,178,397 of record CM049186.1, on the reverse strand, counting down.
TCTCCTAGGTGGTTTAAGTTTAGATTACTTGAATTCCCTTCTGGATTAGTGTTATTAATGCTAGTTTCTCTCTGATCAATCGGAATTAGAACTTAGGGATTTCCTCGCCCACCAAGTATTCGATGAAATGCCTTAACCAACTAATTCCAGAGATTTACATTCCTAGCCTAAGAGATTGGTTGTCTAAGGTGTTTATTGGCTATAATAGACTGAATCTTAATGACTGCTAGGTTAGATTTCGCTAAAGAGATTTAGGTCTGGAACTAGTTTAGCTTGAGGTTATCTGTCATGAGAATGGATTTAACTGCTGATGAGTTTATTGTCTAGGGATTAGCTCCGTTTGAGTATGTTAAACACCTAGGTAGATTAAGAGGATACACTAATCAATAACCCCATCCTTAGGAGCTTCTGTTTAGTTGATTGAATTTTGTTTGCATTGCTTCTGTAGTTTTTCTTAGTAACTACCAACTGTTAGCTTCTGTAATGATTTTAATTATTGTCCTGTTAGATTGATAATCTTATAATCTACTTCTTGGCTTGACTTATTTGGTTTGATTGCATCCTTTCTGGTTAATAGCTCACCCAATTAGATTGACACCTTTCTGTGCTATAATTGGAATACTCCGGAGATGGAACAAATTCCAAAGCAGAACCATAGCCGCTTTAAAGGGGACGATGAAGGATTTAAAAAGCCAAATGAAGGAAGTAAGAGATCAACTGAAAGATTTCCAGCAGAAGTTCAGTGCTCCTTCCTCGAAGAAGGTGATCTTGCCCAAAAGAGTACTACTGGGAAGTGGGTCATTTCGTGAAGCGCCTAGACCTCGTGCACCTGTGGAACCGCCAAGAGCCTCATCGTTCGAGCCAAGGCAACAAATCAAGCAGTACACAAGGAGAAAGAGGAGTTCGGTGAGCGGACACTCCAGCTCGAGCGGCCAGCTCGAGTCATTTGATCGAGCCAGCCACCTCCCCACGTTTGGCGCGACCGAACCACTCGAGCCCCCGGTCGAGTCAAGCTCTCGCGCCGCTTACACCAGAGAGAGCATGGAGGATTCAATCTCCTCCTTCTTCTCCAACCCTTGAGGTACCTGCTCTATCATTTCTTGTATATACCATTTGCATTTCCTTTTTGCTTTGTGTTGTTTCTTAAAACTTCTTTCCAAATTTTTACTACACAAGGGACTGTGTACTTTAAGTTTGGGGGGAAGGGTTAACATGTGTTTGATTTGTTTTCTGTGTTCTTATTTTGATTTTATGCATGTTTGAGTCTGCATGCATCTAAGGCATAGAAAAACCAAAAAAATTAGAAAATTTTTCGAAAATGATTACAAAAAAAAAACTGAGTGTTCATGTAGTTACATTCACATTTGAGTCTAGATTCTGTTCATATAGGGCTGTTGCATATGCATAGGGATTATGATGATATTAACCTTGTAAGCATGCTGATTTGGTAATATAGTCTCAATGCCCTCGTTTCTGGTTGTTTAATGCATTGTTAATGAGCTTGAAGTACGACTGCACCATACTTTGAATGCACAACTAGATTAGGTCTCAATTGAGGCATGCTATGATTTGATACCATTTTCTATCTATTTGAACCTGAACTTGACTAATTAATTATCATGTCTATGCACTGCATCTGAACTCATGGATACCATACACATACTTGGATTTTCTTTCACCTATTTGCCACTCTTGCTAATCCAAGTAGTTGTTCTCATTATTAGGACAGTTTTACCATGCCCTTAGCCTAGTCTTCTTTCAAGCCATGATATTACTCTATTGTGTGTGTGAGGCCTATTTCTGAATGAGTTTGGTAGAAAGTGTTAGGTTTGAGCCGACAAGGATAAATTCTCATGTAGTTCTGGTTTGCAATTTTCGAATCAGATAGGACTAGGTGGGATCTTTATCATTGGGTATAAGGTTTGGTTCTGTGAAAAGAAAGAAAGAAAACTTGGAAAAAGATGAAAGAAAAAGGTTAAGAGTTCTTAGGAGAGGAATGTTCTAGAAATTTGTTAATCTAGTAAAAGATTTGGGGGTGTGCAAAGAAAAAGAAAAGAAAGAAAAGCCTAAGCTGGTAGTGAACCACCAAAAAGAAAAACCTCAAATCCGCTAGAGTTGTATAGAACCTCTCCTAGAACAAGATCAAAAGAAAAAAATGAGTCTGATCCAAGAAAAGTCCAAGGCAAAATTGCCTAAGTGTCAAGGGTAGAATTAGGACAACTTTCTGGGTGTAGAACTAGGGGTTAAGGTCATCTGTGTATGGTTGGATAGATGAGAATCTATTCTTGTATGCATAGGTTGGTCTTTACCTTTAGCATTCTACCGAAGCTCATTCTTTTTCTTGAGAGATCCCTCTGTTCTGAACTGATCAAATCGTATGAAAGGGACCATCTTTGTCTCTTAACCTTACCCTTAGCCAAATGAGTTCATTGAATGTGCATAGCTTGATTCATGGTTTCTGCTTAATTGAATGTTAAAGGGAATGGTAAAGATTAAGATTTAATTGAAATTGTGCTGTGAAGAGTATGACTAAAGTTTTTAAGTAGAGTTCATATACTTTGCATTCCAGAACCAGCAACTTGGACATTAAGATCATGTACTATATCAGCATGTTTTGGTTCTGAATCCCCATTTTCAAACCTCTCCTGCAGCTTATACTTTTGTTTGCTTGAGGGCAAGCAAAGACTAAGTTTGGGGGAGTTGATATGTCTATATTTTACATGGTTCTAGCATGCATTTATCACCTTTTTAACCTCGTTTAATAGCATGTTCTTAGCATTTATGTCTAGTTTTGCATACTTAGAGCATTTTGCATTAGGTTTGCATTCATTCTGCATTTTGGAGTCTTTTCAGGTGCACTTAAAGAGTATTGAAGCTGTTGAGGCCGAATGGAGAGAAGGAAGAAGGGAAAGCCAAGGTCGCCACCACACAGCTCGAGTCAACCACTCGAGTCCATGCCAAAGGTGTTGTCTTGGAGTCAGCTCGAGCCAAACCACTCGAGCCCCTACTCGAGTTTGCACCAAAGGAGCAGTCTTGATTCCAGCTCGACCCAACCTACTCGAGTCCCCTGGTCGAGCTGATCTTAAAAATGCAGTCTTGCACCCAGCTCGACCGAACCACTCTAGTACCTGCTCGAGCCGGAGATAAAAGTGCCATCTTGAAGTTTTTTTGACGGACTCGACCAAGCCACTCGATCAACCTTGCTCGAGCCCATCTCCTAATTTGCTATTTTGTCTTTTTGTGATTTAGGGTTTGTAACTAAGAGTATAAATACTCTGTATGAGATTAGGGCGGGGGGGGGACTCTCTTTTTTATGTTCTTATCATATGTTTATCTATTCTTGCTTCTTGGATCAGAGAACTCTAAATCTACTGAGTATTTGTGTTTGAATCTTTCTATCCCTTATATTCTCTTCCTTATCTTTATGATTATGCAAGTTATTTTCATTTCTGAATTTTTGAGTTTGATGTTCATCATGATCTGTGAGTAGTTTTCTAGGGATCTTAAGGACGGGTTAGGTTTAGGCTTGGAATCTTAGTCTTCTAGGTGGCTTAGGGTTGGATTAGACGAAATTCCTTCTAGATTAGTGATCTTAATGCTAGTTTCTCTCTGATCAATTGAATCTAGATCATAGGTTTTTCCACACCTAGAAGGTGTTTGATGAAATACCTGAACCAACTAATTCTAGAGATTTACATGCCTAGCCTAAGAGATTGGATGTCTACGGTGTTTATTGGCTTAAATAGATTGAATCTTAGTGCCTGCTAAGCTAGATTTCGCTAGAGAGATTTAGGTCTGGAACTAGTTTAGGTTGAGGTTATCTGTCACGAAAGTGGATTTAGCTACTGTTGAATCTATTGTCTAGGGATTAGCTTAGATAGATTTTGTTAAGCCCCTAGTTAGATTAGGAGGATAGACTGACCAACCCCATCCTTAGGACCTTCTTGTTCTTGATTGATCTCTGTTTTCTGTGTTCTGTTTTCGCTTTGTTTTCGCTCTGTTTATGATCTGCTTTACTCTGTTTTTCCCCTGTTTTCACTCTGTTTTTAGTTTCTGTAATTGCTTTCGATCTCCTTTTGCTTAGTTGATAGTTTCACCATTTACTGCTTGATTGGCTTGACTTAGACGGTTTGATTGCATCCTTTCTGGTTAATATCGCACTCATTTCGATTGATACCTTTCTGTACTACAATGGCATGATAGTGCATTGAGGCATTTGACAGATAGCATAAACTTAAAAATCTGCTATTTCAGTAGAGTTCATGTAGGGTGTGATACCATATGAGGTTTGATATGGTAGGCCAGGCATGACGTCATTATGCTGAACTCAAGTGGGGGAGCAAAGCATATTGATGAGAGTTTTGTGCAGGAGACTCCGGAGGAAATCGGAGTCTTAAAGATTAAAAAGGAGAGAGAAAGCTCCCGAGATTAAGGACTTGTGGGATTGTGACGGGATTGAAGATAAGACTTTGGAACCGAAAAGGAGGGTAAAGGCAAAATTCTCCAAGTGGTTTAAGGAACAAGCTGAGGCTTGAGATTCGAGGGGCAAAATTGACTTTTGTTGTAATGGACCCTTGGGATGTTGTATTTTGACGGGAATTAATGATATGATGGATGTTCATTGAAATGGTTCGGGAATATTTAATACATGATGAGGTATTTCATGTATTAGTGATGTCGAGTACATGATGTGGCATTTCATGTATCGACGGGTTTGACACATGATTTGGCATTTCATGTGTTGCGAAGTTGAGAGAGGAGTATCGTTCCATCTTGGTTTGGTGATTTATGGGTCTACGACATTAGATCTGAATACGTGGTTGGGGTCAATGGGATTATGTGATATTTAATTCTATAGACGGGTCATTTGGGTTATGTGGTATTTAACCCTAATGATAAGTCATTAGAGTTATGTGGTATTTAACTCTAATGATGTTGGTTAGGGCTATGTGGTATTTAGTCCTAACGGGGCGGTTTACCGATTAGGATTATGTGGTATTTAATCCTAATAAATTGGTAAACCGAGTGAGAGCCTGTGGTATTGGATCTCACGGGGACTTAGTATATTAGGGTCCTATGGTATTGGATTCTAATATGCTAGGTCGTTTGACGGACTTAACTCGTTCGAGTCTTGTGGTATTGGATTTCGACGGGTTAGCCGTTGGGTGACCACGTAGGATCTTGTGATGTTATATCCGGGGGTGTTATTGAACCAAGTAGAGAATAATACCGAGCTCGATTAATAGCCCTAGAGGCTGTTAACGGGTTGAAATGATCAAATGATCGATCGTTGAGAAGTAATCTCGAGTAGTTCGGTTTAATGGAATTAAGCGGTAATTCCGGGGAATTGTCGGGAGTGAAAGGAATATTTTGAGACGGGGAGGTGTCTCAAATATTTCGGGAATTGGGACAAAATTATTAAACCGAGCGGGAGAATTTAATCGAGATTAATTGATTGCGGTTTAATAACTTCGGTTTGGGTTGGTTTGGTTTAATTTTGATTAAACCAACAAATGTATACATATATGTATATATCTCTCCCTCAAATCTCTATAAGCTTCTACACACTTCTCTTCCACTCATTTTTGGGCAAAAATATCTTGAATTAGAGAGGGAGAAGAAGAGTGAAAAGGGAGAAAAAGCTAGAGAAGGAAAAGGGAGAAGAAGGAGAAGAGAAGAAAGAAGGTAGAGAAAAACAGAGTTTTTGTTGTATATTGAGAGGTCCGATCGGGGTATCAAAAGAGACCGGATTGAGCTGAAACTTTGTGAGTAAGTTCTTCAACCTCTTTACTAAATACCTACCAAATTTCGTGGAGTTTCTTTGAGTAGGTTAGGAGTTATGAATTTTCTCCCAAGACTGCTCTGTTTCGGGTAATTAGCGACGGGTGAAGTTTGAGTGAGTGTTTGGACACTCGAATCTTAATGGTTTGGGCTGAAATTTGGTGGGTAGATTTTTGAGAACCTTGTATTGAAGTTCACCGAAGGAATTGCCCAAATATTGTCTAAGATAAAATTTATGATCGGTTAAAGAAAACTCTGTTTTTGGAGAAGGAATCCGAGAATTGGAGTTTTGGTAATTCAAGTATTGAGCTTGTGAATCATCTTTGAGAGTGTAATTGGTGATCTTTTTGTCAGGAGATTAGTTGATATTTTGGTGATTGTGTTGTGTGCCAAGAAAGGGATCAAGCTTGGAGCTTAAAGCTATCAATAAGTAAGAGAGTGTTCTTCGTCTCAATCGTTAAGCAAAGGTGAGTGCTTGACCATGGTTGAGCTGTGTGATCATTGATTTATTGTGATTGATATGTGTGTTAGGATTTGACCATATGAGTGTGATTAAGGCTTGTCCAAGTTGTTTTGTTTTGTGTGTGATGGAGCTCTATCATTCTTGCTTGATTGTTTGTGTGTGATGCATATTGATTTCGGTAAGTCATTGATCACATGAGTGTATAGTCGTGGGACGGGATGACCGCCTCACTAAGCATTATCAATGCTTACGCACCTATTTTGGCACAGGTAAAGAGAAGTCTTAGGGCGAAGCTCGTGGAACCAAGGCCGAAGGGAGAGGATGATTAAATGTGCTTCTCGGGTTCTTTTTTTGGTATCTTTTGTTTTGTATGCTTCCATTGCCTTGGTTGTTAATGTTTTGGATTTGTTGGAATGCTTATTAGGGATGTTATAAGCTTGCTTTGAAAGATTAAGTTGGTTTATGTATGTTTGTTTTCGTATGGGAATGATCGTATGATTTTTGGAGTCTTTTAAGCTGCATGACAAGGTAGGATCGATCGATCCTCTCTTTAAAATGTTGAATTTGTTGAGTATTGTTTTATATTAGATTGATCAAGTTGATTTAGAATCGATTAGATAATTTAAGGTAATCGAAAGAAAAAAAATTTTAAAAACCCTGAGTTTTTATCGTTTTCCGCGTGTTTTTGTTTTCGTATTCGGGATAGGGCATTTCAGTTTGGGAGAGAATTGAATCTTAATTGATTCTTCTCATAGTTTAAATATTATTATTTACAACGTGAAAGTTTTTTTTGGTTCTTGAAATCAATTTTCTGAATGGCATTTCATGTAAATTTAAAACTCTCTAGTTATCTTTTGCATATTCTATAAAAGCTTCCTTTACCCTTCTGTTATTTGTAATAATAACTTATGACATTGTCATTTTGTTTAATAAAATGTTCTGCATTTCCATTTTCCAAATTAACTCGAGAAAACAAAAAGTAAAGAACCAAATGAACTTCGTTGGGAGGATGCATTAACCAAAATAGCTAGTGTCAGTCATATCTGATCTTACTTGTTATTCAGAGAAGTAGAAGCAACGACAAGTGTTCAAATCCTCCAAATTCCCATATCTAAAACTAAGGAACAACAATATCACATCAAGCAAATCCTCAGACGAACGCCACAACCTTTGGCTACATTTTACAATAAGCAATTCGGAAGCTTTTCTTTACCTCTGACTTAAACCAACAAAGATCACAAGGTTTCTCTTTCAGCCATGGGGGGTGGTGGTCATCAGCTTCAGTTCCAGCGCTATCCTGAATTAGCGAGGGTACAAATGCCTGTCGTAAGCCAATTGGATCGATGTAATCTGCAGAGGGAGATTTGATTTTCAGTGAAGAGACAGTCGACAAATGAAAGTTTTGAAATCATTCCAGACTTACCATAGTGAACACAGGTCTGGTGCTGGGAACCGTTTAACTTAAAAACCAAGGTTTTTACAATATGATCAAGCGAACTATCTGCCCCATATACTTAAATGCCTTTGCTGTTTCCTTCAAGCATTTGTTTTTCTCGTCCCGTGTCCAGTGCTTCATTTCCCAAAAGCATCACGTCAGATCAGATCAAAAGCTTGAGAGAACATTAGTTTTAGCTACTGAAAGGAACAAAGAGTTAGTATTTTCATTGACAATCTCACCTCCCCAAGCACGTTAAGTTTCTCACGGACGCCTTTAAGCAAGTCTTGTGCATCCCCTTCCCACCTATTGAACTCCAGCTCCTTTCCTTCCAGAAGCTTTTCAGATACCTTAATTAATCAATTGATCAGTTACATTTGAAAACCGCGCATATAGAAGGGTGACCAAGCAATTATGACAGTCTAAATCATGGGATATTGTTAAAAGTAAGAACCACAACATGTTTCCATTTGTTTATGCAACATAATCAACAAAAAGAACATACGATTATGATACATCTCGAAAATAAAGACGAAAGAATAGTTCAGCCATTGCTTAATACCACGTTAGCCTAACTAACAGGTAGTTAACAAGTTCTTTTAGGGCAAGCTTGAACAAACTAATGGAGCAAGCTTGGTTTTGGTTCAGGATCTTATTGTTTCTTTATTATGGTTCTATTTGATCTACTTCTGTGGTTGCAAGTTGAGTCTCAATGAAGAAGAAAAGAAATCTTCTCACATTCTACCATTCTCATTCTCATTCTTATCGCAACTCTCTCATACCCACCATAACCTGCAAAACTTCCCATAACCCCAACTCTCCTGAAACAACTTATATTTCTACTAATATTTAACTCTATCAAACTAGCTGTTAGTCTGGTACCATTCAATATGCTAGATGTGACCTTATGCAGTTGAAGAACTCTTCTATGTTACTACATGAACACTTATCAAAGATACTAACCTGTCTTACAATAACTTGACCACCAGCAATGTGTGAAAAGTAGATACTGTAGAAATGAGAAAGAAACAAAGGCGCACTTTCTCCTGCTTGTTCTTCCAAATACTTTGCATAAGAAACTCCTATGTTACTTGGTTCTGGGATAACCAAATCTTGTGCTTTAAACCATTCTAGATCCTTCTCAAGACTTTCACATCTCTCTAATCCTGTTCTCCTGAAGTAAGCATCTGTACATTTACCAAAACCCATAATCCCAAATCATTAACAAATCAAAAAACTTTCCATAGAATTCACAATGCCTGAGCCTCAAGAATTGTAATTTCTCTTGAAAGTAAACTTTAGGTCAAAATCTAGACAAAAAAGAAAATGTTCTTACAAGAAACATCCCATAAACCCAAATCACAATCCTGTGCTTCTGAAGTAAGTATCTGTACATTGAACAAACCCATAAACCCAAATCATTGACCAAATCACAAAACTTTCCATAGAAATTACAATGCCTAAGCCTCAAGAATTGCAATTGCAAATCTTGAAAGTGAAATTAAATCAAAATCTAGAGGTTCTTACAAACACATATCATAAACCCAAATCATTAACAAATCACAATCCTGTTCTTCTGAAGTAAGCATCTGAAAATTTGCCAAAACCCATAAACCTAAATCATTACCAAATCACATAACTCTCCATGGAATCTACCATGTATAAGCCTCAAGATAATTGCAATTTCAACTCTTACAAAATGAAATTATGTCAAAATCTAGACCAAAAGAGAGGGTTTTCTTACAAGAAACATTCTCAGATTCGTCAACAATTCGTTCAATAGTATCGAAGACAAGCTTGCTATCAACTAAGTATTTAAGAAACCCTTCTTTGATTGGTCTCCAAGTCTCTTCCTTTACATCATCATCGTCGTCGTCGTCTTCTTCTATCTCCTCGTTTTCAGTATTATCACCAGAAAGATCCATTTTTATTCGATTAACATTGCGTAATCTCATGGCTACGAATCTCATTTCCTCAGTTATCCCTACGCTTTCTCCTGGGTATTGTTTCCTGTACCTTGTTCTCTTCTTCTGAGAGGTCTTTTGCTGTGACGGTGTTGATGACGAACGACATAGATTGAGAAGTTGATTTTGTGGGTTTCTTTGAGTTGAGATTTTGAATGGGAAAGATATATAAGTGTGAAGATGAGAGCGAGTGAGCTTATGAGGTGTTGTAGAGAGTACTGGAATTTGCCTGAGAAGAGAAGCCATGGCTTGTGACGACCAAAGATATGACTGCCTTTTCTTTCGTTCTCGCTTTTTCAGCCTATTGCAAAACGAAAAAACCCTTAAAGCTGTGTTTAATTACATTTCATGCCATTTACTTTGTTGTTGTTTTATTTTTATTTTTTTTTCATCTTCATATTGCCATTTACTTTGTAAAGTGTGAAGATGAGAAATTTATTTTGTGAAAAATTTAGGGACATTTTGTAGTATTAACTCAAATAATTATTTGAAATTTTGCAACATCACTTTTGTTTTGATTTTTCGTTTTTCCTTGTTAAATTATACTTATACTCTTAATAATTTTAATAATTTTTTTATTTAAACTATTAATAGATAAGTCATGACCGTTTTTCAATCTGTAAAGCTGTCAAACAGAGTCTGAAATAAAATAAAATAAAATTTCTTTAAAAAAATTTAAATATGTATACAAGATTGGATCTATAACGGGTCTTAATTTTTCTTATAATTTTAAATATACAAACAAGTGGACCTATAATTTTGTTTTAAATTTAAATTGTTTTATCTCTTTTAAAATATACATTTAGTAATTTTTTAAAAGAAGGTCTAGAAATAAATTTAAAATGGCCCTGAGATAAAATAGTAACGATAACAATTTATGTTTTTCTTATCTCTCCACAACTCAAAGATATGCGGCTAAGATTTTGTAATTAATCAATTCAACATTTTTCTTTCTTTTCTACTTTTTTTTTTAAAACCACCCATTAATTAAAAAACTACTCTTTTATTAGTCGCCCAAACAAGAGGGTAAGTGTGATATAGGTCAATTCCTTACTAGACCGAGTTTTCGTTGTAGCAGTAAGGTGTCAATCCATAAGGGTGAAGATATTAACCAAAAAGGATGCGATCAAGCAATTCAAGTCAAGCCAAGCAAATAGCGTATTGGGGTCTAGCAACCTAGACAAAAACTGAGAATGGACACTAACACAGGTACCGTATTGGACTAACAAGAACTAGCAGAAACCAAGCAATAACAGAAATAGCATATGGGGGTAAAGAGCAGCGTATAGGACTAGCAGCAAATTCAACAATGCAAGAGAAGTTCCTAAGGATGGGGGTAATCGACTCAGTGTGTCCTCTTAGCCTGTTCAAGTGGTTTAACAAAACTCAATCAAGCTATTCCCTAGACATCAAACATCAAAACCAGTTAAGTCCACTCCCGTGGTAAGTAACCTCAAACTAGACCAGTTCCAGACCCAATCCCTTGGCGAAATCTAGCCTAGCAGGCAATACGATTCAGTTCAATATTGTCGATAAACACCCTAGACAACTAATCCCTTAGGCTAGGTATGCAAATCTCTAACATCAGTTCATTCAAGCATTTTATCAAACACCTTCTCGGTGGAAAAACACCTAAGTTCTAATTCCAATTGATCAGAAAGAAACTAGCATTAAGAACACTGATTTAGAAGGGAAATCAAACGATCTATACTTAAACCACCTGAAAGACCAAGATTCTACACCTAATCTATCCCATCCTCAAGAACCCTAATGACTACTCAAAACTCATAAAGAACATCAAGAACACAAACCCAGAAATCATAAAAACTTGCATAAATGATAGAAATAGAAGTAGAAATGATAGAACAGAAGGAATCAACTCAAAATAACAAGTAGAAATCAAATCACAAGTTCTGGAAACTAAGAATAATGAAGAACACAAGGAAAACTCGAAATGTTAGAGCTAAAAACGTCTCCCCTTAGTCTTAACCCAACATTAGGTATTTATACTAAGTCTTAAAAACCCTAAAACGTCATGCGCAAAATAGTAAAAATGTGCAGGATAAGGTCCAGCTCGGCTAAGTCTTGGTCGAGTGCTGTGCTCAAACAGACGAAATCAAGACTGCATTTTTCTGAGATGAGTCGAGTGGTATGCTCAAGCATGTAAAATCAAGACTGCATTTTGCTGAGATGAGCTTGAGTAGTCCACTCGATTACAGGGGCTCGAGCTGGGTTCTGAAACTTCAAGATGCCACCTTTTGTCTCTGCTTGATCATACAGCTCGAGCATGGGTACTCGAGCTGAGCTTCTGCTCCATCTCCTGCTCAGACTCGATCACGTCTGCATGGGTATCCAGCACGGACTCGATCAGCATGTCCCAGACAGCTTCTGCTCTGCACGGACTCGATCAGCATGTCCCAGATAGCTTCTGCTCTGCACGGACTCGATCAGCATGTCCCAGACAGCTTCTGCTCTGTACGAACTCGATCAGCATGTCCCAGACAGCTTCTGCTCTACACGGACTTGATCACAACTGCTCTGTATGGACTCGAGCAGCACGTCCCAGACAGCTTCTGGTCTAACTTCTCCAAAATCACCCGAAAGTACCTGTAACAAGCCAAATATGCAGGATGTATGCGGACCTAATGCAAAACACTCTAAGTATGCAAAACTCAGAATAAATAACAAGAACGGGGTGAATAACACGTCAAAACGTATGATTTATGCAAGCTAAAACGATGCAAAATGCAAACATATCAACTCCCCCAAACTTAGTCTTTGCTTGCCCTCAAGCAAACAAAGGAATGAGAATGGAGAAGAGGGTTGAAAGTGGGGACTCAGAACCAAAACTTGCAGATAATAACGGATGACCTCAATGTCCAAGTTACTAATTCTAGAATGCAAAGTTTATGAGCTCTACTTAAAAACGTTAGCCATACTCTTCGCAGCACAGGTTCAATCAAACCTCAACCTAGTCATGCATTCATTTCTTTCATTCCCTTTAACATTTATTAGAACAGAAACCATGAATCAAGCTAAGCATATTCAATGAACTCATTTGGCTAAGGGTAAGGTCAAGAGACAAAAATGGTCCCTTCAGTATGGTATTGACGTTTCAGAACAAGGATCTCTCAATGAAACGGAATGAGCTTTAGTAGAATGCTAGAGGTAAGAACCAACCTATGCATACAAGAATAGACTCTCATCTACCTAGTCCTACACAAGCGGTCTTATCCCTTAGTCTAAAACCCACACAGTCATCCTAATTCTACCCTTCACCCTTAGGCTTTTTCTATTGATATCCTGGATCAGTTTCATCTTTTCTTTTTGTTTTTGGTTCTAGGAGGGGTTATACACATATACATCTAGCGGATTGGGGTTCTTTTCTTAACTTAGCTTAGGCGTTTTTGTGTTGTTTTTTTTTTTTTTCAGACTTTTGAGCTTTCTGCCTTTTCTTTTTCTTTTGCTATGCACATCTCCCAATCCTTTACTAGATACTCAAACATTCAGATCATTCTCCTCCTAAGAACTCTTACACTTTTCTTTTCTTTTTCCAAGTTTTTCTCATTCTTTTCTATCCACAGAATCCACCCCAATATCCAATGATCAAGATCCCACCTAGTCCTATCTGATTCGAAAATTACAAACCAGAACTACATGAGAATCTATCCTTGTCGGCTCAAACCTAACACTTTCTACCAAGCTCATTCAGAAATAGACCTCACACACTCACTAAAGTAATAACATGGCTTGAAAGAAGGCTAGGGTAAGGGCATGGTAAAACTGATCTAACAATGAGAATCAGCTACTTGGATTAGCAAAGAGTGGTATAAACAGATGAAAGAGAATCCAGGTATGTATATGGTATCCACGAGTTCAAATTCTATGCCTAGACATGATAATTATAAGTCAAATTCAGGTTCAAATAGATGGGAAATGACAGAAAATCACAGCATGCTTCAGCTAAGACTCGATCTAGTTGTGCATTCAGAACATGGTTCGGTCTTACTTCAAGCTCAATATCAAGGCATTAAACAACTAGAAACGAGGGCATTGAAGTCATACAGTTGAATCAGCAAGTTTACAAGGTTTTAAATCATCATCATCCCCTATGCATATGCAACAGCCCTATATGAAACAATCTAGACTCAATCCTAAAATGTAAATGCAACTAAATGAACACTCTGTTTTTGTGTAATCATTTTCGAAAATTTTCAAAATTTTCTTTTTTTTTGGTTTTTCTATGCTATATATGCATGCAGACTCAAGAATGCACAAAATCAAAATAAGAACAGAGAAAACACATCAATACAGACCTTAACCCTTCCCCCAAACTTAAATTACACAGTCCCTTGTGTAATAAAAATTTGGAAAGAAAGGCTAAGAGGTAACAGAAAACAATAAAAACGATGCATCTAATATATACAGAAAGGGTCAGTACGGGTACCTTGGTGATTATGGTGAGTATGTCGACTCGACCTGGTAGTGGTCAAGCTGGGTGCGTGAGCCAGATGCTCCTCCTGCTTGGCGTTTCTTTCTCGCGTATTGAAACTGCCTTGGCTGCCTTGGCTCGAAGGAGGAGGCTCGTGGTGGTTCCATCTCGGGTGCATGATGCCTTGGTTCCTCGCGAAACGACCCGCTCCCTGTCAGAATTCTCCTAGGTACGATGGTTTTCTTGGGTGTAGGGGATTTTAACTTTAGCGTGAAGTCCTTGAGCTGGTCCTTCATGTCCTTCACTTGGTCTTTCAGGTCCTTCACGGTACCCTTGAGTGCAGCGACGGTCTTCCCTTGAAACTTGTTCCACCTTTGAAGGAGATTAATCCGCTTGTGTGCCTCCTTCAGGGCTGGACTATGTGTGGGTTTGAGCTTGTACTCCTCAAACGAGTACCTTTCTGTTGGATTAACCTCCTCCCGAAAAGCATCTTGATCGTCTGACCCCATTCCTTGTTCCATGATCTCCTCGTCTTGATTGTAGAGTCTATCGAGAGGAGGATGGAAATTAATGTTTCGGCCTTGGCGTACCTTGGTGAGATCGGTGCAAGGCAGGCGCAGCTTGGCTTCCCCAGCTGTCGGATGCATGAACTGATAGATGTACTTGTCTGGAGGTGTTGTATGGTCCAGGAACCTACACCTCCTTAAGAAGTCGATATCTATCCATTTGGGTGGATAGGGTACTGATCGTAGCTCTACATCACAAGCAACAAGTATCGGGGTGATGATACCCCCAATACAGAGGTCACCTGCGCCATCCATCTTCATCTTGCCCATCTTTATCGCCCAGTCCTTGTAGATTAGGAATTGCTCCATCAGAACAAGGGCGAGGTTAGCATCTGCTCTATCGCCCTGCATCTTCCGCCCATCTCTTGTGCTCCCCAGAAGTGGCAGTAGGCATAAGTCCAGCATCCTTAGTTCACCTTCATTCACCGTCCCGGTCACCTTCCTGGCAAACATAGAGCTTGCTATTGTCTTGTGTAGGTACCTCAGGACAGGGCTTCGGATGCTTGAACTCTTGCTTCTAGAGGAGGAGAAAGGTTTGGTGCTGTCTCCAATGGTCGACCATAATTGTTGGAGCTCCTCATGATCAAAATCTTGAATCAGTTCGTCACCTCCAGAAAAACCATATAGGTTACAGATTTGCGCGATGGTAAAGGCATAGCATTGTCCTCTGCACGCGAAGGTGATGAAGCCAGGGCCGTCATCGGGTTCAACATCAGGCTCCTCATCGGGTTCAACATCAAGCTCCTCATCGTAGAAATGAACCCTGAGGGACGAGAGGAAGTGGCACGTCTCTTCCTTGTAGGCTTCCAGCGGTTTGTTCATGAATTGTCTTATACCTCCCGCCTCAAAGAGATACTCCATATCTCTAGCAATCCCGAGTGCTTGCATTGTTTCTTTGTGCGGGTACCTCGTTCCTTCAAAACTGCGTTCAAGGAGGGCCTCTAGGTACTTGGTTGTAGAGGGTTTGGTGTTCTTCTTTCGGGGTTGTCTTATCAACTTAGGCTCGTCTTCCTCTGTTTCTTCACCACCTTGATGCATATTCGGCTTGATTGGTGCTTTTCCTTCACGCTTGACCTGAGTGAGCTTCTTGTCTGATACCGTAGTAGCTTGTCCCGACCCTCCAGCTCGAGCGTGGGTGCTCATCCGCCGAGGCTTCCTCATCAACTGAGGCTCGTCTTCCTCTGTTTCTTCATCGCGTAGATGCGGGATAGCCTCTATTTGGTCTTGTCCCTTACGCGTGACACGGGTGACTCGCCTCGTTTCACCGGCTCGAGTGTGGGTGCTCAAGCGAGACTTCCGGCCCTTCTGGCTTGATCCTTGGGCTTGGGCATATGTGGTCGAGTCCGGCGTGACTTCATACTCCATGGGTACCGCAATTTGTTATTGTTCTGCGGCTTGTTCGTGTTCTTGCTCTTCGGCTGGAGGAATGCTCTCTCTCCACATCTGGAAGTTTCGGGCGAGTGCTTTAGCTGACCTACGATGGGCTTGGCGAGGGTCCATACCTGAGACTTGATCAAGGACAAGGAAAGAGAACTCAAAATCGTGAGGATTAGCCTCAAGAGCAGCAAAAACAAATTGAGAAATTTCTGGAAATGAAAGAGAGAGAGGATTGAGAGTGTTTGTGGTATGAGTAAAGTATGGAGTTGAGTTCGGTATATATAGCCGAGTCGAGATCGTGTTGAAAGCGTGTGGGCTCGAGCTTGAAGGCGTGTTGAAGGAGTGGTGAAAGCGCGTTGAAGGGGTGTGGGATCGAGTCGTCACTTCGCTGACACCTTTTTGACCGAGTGGACTCTTCTTTGGCATCTTCTGAATCGAGTTTGGCTTGTATAAACAAGTGGGAGGGGACAAAGGACAAGGAGGAGCGTGTGTGGGTCGAGTGTGGGCTCCATCTGGTGAGACTCGAGCTGACATAATCGGATTCTAGCGTGTGTGGGTCGACCAAACACTCTTCTGACTTGTTCGTGACGTCGTATTTACCGTGACACCTCCGACTTGAGCATGTGAGCTCTGTATTGACCATGACACCTCCGACTTGAGCATGTGAGCTCTGTATTGACCATGACACCTCCGACTTGGATCCACATGTCAGAATTTTGAAAATTCCCTCCTAAGGTTTATGATCCACCTCTCTTGCTTTCCTGAAATCACACAATCAAGACAAAATAGCTTAGCACATTTATTTGACGTTTTTTTAAAAAAAAAAATAAGGCAAAGAAATATGTACAGAGATAGACATGGGACTTCCTCCCAAGTGAGCTTGTTTAAAGTCTCTAAGCTTGACTTCCTTTTTCTTAGGTCTATGTTGGTTCATGGAGGGGTTCTGAGGTCCCCTCTGCAATGATCTGACCATGTATGAATGGCTTGCCCCCTTGCTCATTCATTGTGCACTCAGCTCCATCCTTTCTTTCCAGAGATTTCCCTTTCTCTTTGTAAACCTGTGGGGGTGGAGCTTCATTGACCTTCTCAATTGTACAAATGTACATTGCTTCCTCATCACGGTAGCCATCATCTTTGATAGTCATTGTGCCACATAGCTCATTAGAAGAAGTTTTTAGTGGGTAATAGGCCATGTCATCCACATTCATAAGAACTACCCTTTGGTTCTTGAAGTCTATGTGTGCACCAGTAGTGTTGAGGAAGGGAGTTCCAAGGAGGAGCGGGAGCTTGTTGGCCTTCTTCATTTCCATAACAACGAAGTCCGTTGGGACTAGACAATCCCCAACTATAAGTGGGTAATCTTCCAGAAGACCAAGTGGCTTTCGTGAATGAGCGTCTCCAAAAATGATGGCGATGGGTGATAAGTGAGGTGTCTTATCCCTAGATTTTCTAACATCTCACGGGACATGACATTCACACTTGAACCGGAGTCGCATAGAGCATCCTCAATTGCCAAATCTCCAAGAAGGCAGGTTATGGAGAACATACCAGGATTGCCAAGCTTGGGAAGAGACTTAGGCTCAATCTTTGTCGTGCTTGGTGAATCAATGCAATCGACACTACCCTTGTTTGTAACCATGGTTACGTCCTTATCCTTCTTGAATCTTTTTGGGAATGGAAGTTTAGGTTTGTAAGGAGGGGGAACAGAGGGTTGTTTCTTTTTCTCTGAAATCACAGTTTTAGGTGCAGGAGGTAGGCTGTCTTGACCCTTCTGGTCGAGCTGTGGGCTCGAGTTGGACGTCCTGGGGGTCTCAGCTCGAGTAGGTGGCTCGAGTTGGGGTGCTCCAGCAGGCGTAAAACTCTTGTCTTGGTCGTTTTTGGAAACCAGATCCTCCCCATCTTGATCCTCACTGTCCGCAGTGATTGTAGGAGATCCTTCCCTCGCAGGTAACTTTCTTCCACTCCTCAAAGCGATTGTAGTTGTGTTAGCATCGGAACCATAAAGAAAAGCCTCAATTTGTCTAACATCCGCATCATGATCAGCAATAGGACTTGATTCCATTGAAAAGATGGCATTGCAATATTCCTTGGGGTTCTGATTTGCTTTTCCTGGAAGTTGTCCAATAGGTGCGGTGGAGGAAGTAGATGTAGTGTTGCCCTCCAAATACTTAATCCTGGAGTTCAATGTCTCGATCTTGCTATTGAGAGCGTTGTAGTTGTAGTCCAACTGGGTTTTGAGTTCACCAAATTTCTTGGCTGTTTCAAGTGCTCCAGCTGTTTGACCCTGTAGGAGTTGCTGCAGCAAAGTGTTTGTCTGTTGATCAGGAGCGGTAGAAGACTGAGCGTGGTGAGACTGAAAACCCGGTGGTGGACCCATGACTCCTTGTTGCTGATAGTTGTTCGTGTAGTGCTGCTTAGGAACATAACCTTGATTCTGGTTGTAGGCAGCAAAAGGTTTGGACTGAGGCGGTGGTTGCTGAGGTGGGTAGACTTGGTCTTGAGGGTTGGCAACATTGGGACTCCTGTATGACAGATTCGGGTTGTTCTTGTAGTTGATGAAACCTTTGTTGTACTGACCCTGATTCTGCATATAGATGACCTCCTCAACACCATCATCCTCCCCATCTTGAACCTGAAAAATTGTATCCTCAGAAGCAAAATGAACCTGTTTCTTCTGCAGTAACAATTGATCCAACTTAGCAGTCAAGGCCTTGATGGCCTTAGTCTGATCGTCTGTAGCAACACTTGGCTGGACACTCCTATCATACTCAGCAGTGTAGTTACCATCAGATTGTGCTAGGTTCTCCACAAATGCCCAGCCAGCATCAACGTCTTGGTTGAGGAAGTTACCACTGCTGGCTGTATCTAGAAGCATGCGGACCTTCGGGAGAACTCCTCTGTAGAGAGTACTAAGGAGTGACTCGTTGCTGAAACCGTGGTGAGGGCATTGAGTAGTGTAGCCCTTGAAGCGATCCCAGCATTCACAGAACTTTCACCATCTTTCTGAGTGAACCCAGAAATTTCATTCCTCAAGCGAGCTGTCCTGGCATTGGAGAAGAACTTGGCCAAGAAGGCTTTCTTGCAGTCATCCCATGAAGTGATGGATCCATGGGGTAGAGTCTTTTCCCAGTGATGGGCTCTGTCACCTAGAGAGAAAGGAAAGAGCCTTAGCTTGAAACCATCTTCATTGACCCCATTTATCTTGGTAAGGCTGCAGAGCCTATCAAACTCATCCAGATGATCAAGAGGGTCCTCCATAGGCAGGCCATGAAACTTGTTGTTCTGCACCATGGCGATCAAGCTGCTCTTGATCTCAAAATTGTTGTTCTGGACCGTAGGAGGGACAATGCCTTGTCTGTTGGTATGAGTGTTAGGGGCATCTCCGGCTCCTATCAAACGGGGCCTCCTCAAAGGAGGGTCTTGAACCTGTGGTTGGTCTTCCATACCGAGTGGATTCTGATTGTCGTCTTGGATGTTTTCTCGCTGCGCTCGCAACTGTTGTGGTAGTCGGTCAATATTATCGATGGGGCGGAGGAGGTTCTGACTTCCTCTTGATCTGGTTTGCATGCAGGTGGATGTGTACCTAAAATGCAAAGACAATCAAGTTAGTAACCAAAAAAATGTAAAAGAACTTGATCTAGAATGTTTTGAAATCCTAATTGTAACAAACAACACCCAAATGGCAACGGCGCCAAATTGATATAGGTCAATTCCTTACTAGACCGAGTTTTCGTTGTAGCAGTAAGGTGTCAATCCATAAGGGTGAAGATATTAACCAAAAAGGATGCGATCAAGCAATTCAAGTCAAGCCAAGCAAATAGCGTATTGGGGTCTAGCAACCTAGACAAAAACTGAGAATGGACACTAAAACATGTACCGTATAGGACTAACAAGAACTAGCAGAAACCAAGCAATAACAGAAATAGCATATGGGGGTAAAGAGCAGCGTATAGGACTAGCAGCAAATTCAACAATGCAAGAGAAGTTCCTAAGGATGGGGGTAATCGACTCAGTGTGTCCTCTTAGCCTGTTCAAGTGGTTTAACAAAACTCAATCAAGCTATTCCCTAGACATCAAACATCAAAACCAGTTAAGTCCACTCCCGTGGTAAGTAACCTCAAACTAGACCAGTTCCAGACCCAATCCCTTGGCGAAATCTACCCTAGCAGGCAATACGATTCAGTTCAATATTGTCGATAAACACCCTAGACAACTAATCCCTTAGGCTAGGTATGCAAATCTCTAACATCAGTTCATTCAAGCATTTTATCAAACACCTTCTGGGTGGAAAAACACCTAAGTTCTAATTCCAATTGATCAGAAAGAAACTAGCATTAAGAACACTGATTTAGAAGGGAAATCAAACGATCTACACTTAAACCACCTGAAAGACCAAGATTCTACACCTAATCTATCCCATCCTCAAGAACCCTAATGACTACTCAAAACTCATAAAGAACATCAAGAACACAAACCCAGAAATCATAAAAACTTGCATAAATGATAGAAATAGAAGTAGAAATGATAGAACAGAAGGAATCAACTCAAAATAACAAGTAGAAATCAAATCACAAGTTCTGGAAACTAAGAACAATGAAGAACACAAGGAAAACTCGAAATGTTAGAGTTAAAAACGTCTCCCCTTAGTCTTAACCCAACATTAGGTATTTATACTAAGTCTTAAAAACCCTAAAACGTCATGCGCAAAATAGTAAAAATGTGCAGGATAAGGTCCAGCTCGGCTAAGTCTTGGTCGAGTGCTGTGCTCAAACAGACGAAATCAAGATTGCATTTTTCTGAGATGAGTCGAGTGGTATGCTCAAGCATGTAAAATCAAGACTGCATTTTTCTGAGATGAGCTTGAGTAGTCCACTCGATTGCAGGGGCTCGAGCTGGGTTCTGAAACTTCAAGATGCCACCTTTTGTCTCTGCTTGATCATACAGCTCGAGCATGGGTACTCGAGCTGAGCTTCTGCTCCATCTCCTGCTCAGACTCGATCACGTCTGCATGGGTATCCAGCACGGACTCGATCAGCATGTCCCAGACAGCTTCTGCTCTGCACGGACTCGATCAGCATGTCCCAGATAGCTTATGCTCTGCACGGACTCGATCAGCATGTCCCCGACAGCTTCTGCTCTGTACGAACTCGATCAGCATGTCCCAGACAGCTTCTGCTCTACACGGACTTGATCACAACTGCTCTGTATGGACTCGAGCAGCACGTCCCAGACAGCTTCTGGTCTAACTTCTCCAAAATCACCCGAAAGTACCTGTAACAAGCCAAATATGCAGGATGTATGCGGACCTAATGCAAAACACTCTAAGTATGCAAAACTCGGAATAAATAACAAGAACGGGGTGAATAACACGTCAAAACGTATGATTTATGTAAGCTAAAACGATGCAAAATGCAAACATATCAAAGTGTCTACAAACTCTTTGTTTTTTATTGATTAACTTAAATCTAAACACTCACTAGAGCCAATCTTGAAATCTTATTTTCTCAAACGTCTTTCCATTTTCATAAAGTTAACTTTTAGACTAGAACCGAAATATATTTTCCTTTTTACCAGAACAATCACTTAAAAAAAAAAATTAATAGATTTCGTCTAGTAATTCAATTACCTTAAGTTATTAACAAAACTACCAATAAAATAAAAAACAACTAAACCAACTAATTAATCATGTTTGAAACCAGGTTTTTTTATAAAAGTTATAAACCAAGTTGAATAAATAATTGTGCAGTTCTACTAGACCTTTAAAATATATAAACGTAAATGATGTAAAACCCTTTGAGCTCAAGCTCTCTTCTTGTATTTTCGACAAATACCTATGTTTTGGTTAATCTGTAAGACTTTACATTTGTTTTTTCATGCAACCCCTACTTATTCATTATTGAAATGCTATATTTTACTGTTCTTATTTAATTATTCACAAATGACATTGATCAAAACTTGACAAAAAAATAAACTTTTTTGGCAAGAGAGAATTTGCTGCTATATTACTGTTTGGAAAAAAAAATTGGATTATTTATGATTTGTCAAAAATAAATAAAGAAATGATGAGAATTTGACAAAGATTTATTTATGATTTGAATTTCAGGTACTAGAATATTTTGTTTATAGTGTTATGTTGATATTTAGAAATGTTAAAGCTATAACAAAAATAAGTAAGAGAAAATATTTAACATGGTGAAGTGGTCCACAAGCTGAAAGAGAAAGGGGACCACGCTGAGAGAGAATGAGATAGCCCAAGTGGTCCACAAGCTAAGAGAGAAACTATTCCTAAAGTGGAGTTTGTTGGAATTATGCATAATTTCAACAAAAGAAATTGTGCAGGTTAGATTAAAATGGAAATTAATAGGTTATGTTAATTGTCTATTTTATTCTATAAGAAATGGAAATTGTCCATTTAGCAAAATGGAAATTGGAGCTCTATGGAAATGGAAACAGGGGTTTTTTGGTTTCCTATAAATAGAGAGTGTATCTCTTACTTGTAAGGATGGACACAAAGAGATGAAATAAAAGAAAAACCCTTTGAGCAAAACTCTCTCTTCTTCTTCTTATGTATTGGCGATTTCATACTTACTCTAAAGCAATATCATGAACGAGTGAGAGAGAGAATAAGGAAGGGTTCTTATGAGTCTTGTATAATCATGTGAGGCTTAATGAGGAAGACATAGAGTTGAATCTCATGTCCTTAGTTCCATTAAGCTCATATGCTTATGCATAGGCGATTGTAGAACTCTCTTGTGTGTTCCCCTCACCATAAGGAAACAAGATCCTTATGGTATTGTATATTTTTCGACACCTCCATGAACACTTCTTCTTCTAGATCACCTTGAAAAAATGCGTTCTTGACATTCATTTGCTATAGACTCCATGAATTGTTAATGACAACGGATAAAAGAACTCTTACCGAATGTAGTTTAACAACCAGTGCAAAAGTCTCGGTGTAGTCTTCTCCATACACTTGGGTGTAGCCTTTGGCGACTAACCGAGCCTTGTATCTCTCAATGGTTCCGGTGCTAGTGTATTTTATTATGAAGACCCACCTACACCCAATAATCTTTTTGTTATCTGGTAGCTCTACCATATCCCAAGTCCCATTCCGTCCCATTGAGTCTAGTTCTTCATTCATTGCTTTAACCCATTTCTCGTCGCTTTTAGCTTCCTCATAGGACTTTGGGATCTGCTCTTTGTCAAGTTCAACAACAAAAGCCTGATGATCAATAGGAAGATTATCTATAGAACAATATACCTCAATCGGATAGGTGATGGTTTCCTTGATATCTTCTAGCGGTTTGGGAACTTCAAGACTACTAATTGACAATGGAAGAGCGTCGTTGCCTATAGGACTTGCCATACACCTGGAACACTCTCCCATCTCATTAGAAGGCTTGTTCTCCTCAATCGCTATGTTGTTGTAATAGACCCTCGTGTTCTTCCAATTTTTTGGACCAAATTTTTGCCTTGTACTCCTCCTAAGAGGTGGTGCTATGACTTCTTCCACAATCTCCTCCTTTTGATCGACTTTCGTGTGATAACATTCTCCTTCACTCTTAGAATGACCTGTCTCCATAGTCTCCTCAGTTTCCTTGGTCTTCTCTGAATCCTCCGAGTTTGGTTCATTTTGTTCGACAAATGTTTCCCCCTCTCGGTCATTGTCTACGTTTGTCTTCCTTGGTTCATTTTGCCTTCTTCCTCCATCTAGGAAATCTTGTAAACCATTCATTATGACTTGAGCATTAGTGACTTGAGAGTTTTGAGAAGTAGTTAGTTCTTTACTCTCGTTCCAATCCGTTTTACAAAAGAATCCTATATCTTCATGAAATTTCACATCCCGAGAGACAAAGATCCTTTTGTGTTCTGGATGATAACACTTATACCCTTTTTATGTTGAGGAATGGCCTAAAAACATACACCTCATGCTCTTGGGTTCCAACTTGTTGCGATTTGCTTCTGGCACAAAAACAAAGCACACACATCCGAAAACCCTTAGATGATTAATACTCGGTTTAGACTTGGTGAGTATCTCATATGGAGATTGGTTGTCTAGATTCACAGAAGGAAGCCTATTGATCAGATATCCCGCCGTCATAACCGCATCACCCCAAAACGAATTTCGAACACCTTTTGCAAACATCAAAGCCCTTGCGGTTTCCAACAAATGCCGGTTCTTCCTTTCGGCCATTCTATTTTGTTGTGGAGAATAAGGACAAGTTGTTTGATGAACTATGCCATTCTTTTCCAAGAATTCTCTGAATACTCCATTCACGTACTCCCCCCCATTATCACTTCTCAGCATTTTAATCTTGGGTCCAAATTGTGTTGAAACATAACTGTGAAACCGAGAGAATGCTTCAAATGCTTGACTCTTTGATGTCATTAGAGTAACCCATGTATACTTGCTTTTCTCATCAATAAACGAAACAAAATACTTGTATTGATCTCGTGAAGGATAAGAGGCTATCCATACATCGGTGTGAATTAAATCAAAACATTCATCATAACACTTAGATGAATCCGGAAACACACTCCTACAATGTTTCCCCAAAATGCAAGCCTCACACTCTTCTTGTTCTCCACTTATGTCCGACGCCACAAGCTTCAACATCTTGAGTTGAGTGTGCCCAAAACATTCATGCCACTTGGTTTGAGAAACCTTGGCATATAATCCGCATTCACTAGAAGAACTCAAGCAGTCTTCTCCTAATGTGTATAGCCCGTTATCTACTTTTCCTTCACCGATCAAAGACTTAGTCTTATTATCCTGAAATAATACCCCATTAGCTCCAAACATAGCAAGACAATCCAATTCCATTGTGGTCTTAGAAACTGATAGCAAATTGTTGGTGAAGTTAGGTAAGAATAGAGCCTTAGTTTTTTGGTTTAGAATATTCAAATCTCCAACCCCTTCAATACTAACACTTTCACCATTATCCACATTCACACTTCCAGAATATGATCGAATATTTGATAAAAGTCCAGAATCACTTATCATGTTATTCGTGGCTCCAGAATCAACAATAATCGGTATAATGATTTGAGAAGTTTCGGCCATAGGACACTTACCCGGTTCCGTGATCTTTGAGATGCTCTTCATGAGAGCCTCAAACTCCGATCTCTTCACCATACCATTGTCCGCCCTAGCCACTCCAACCTTGCCGGCCTTAGGTGTGGATAAAGGGTCCAGCACCTATCCTTGGAATGATCCTTCATTTTGCAATGATCACACACCATTCCTTTCTTGTCACCGAATGTATAAGGTCCGCGGCTAACATGAGCTAACTCGCTCACTCCGTGAAAGAGTTCCCGTGAGCCCTCTTCCTTTTGAATGGGCATACAAACTTCATTCAAAGACGGAAGCTTCTCATATCTCAAGATATGCTTGATGAGGTCTTTGAAAGAGTCATTCAAGGTTAGTAAGAGTCCAAAGACTTGATCTTGCTCCCGACGCTCATCTAACTCCTTTGGATCCGTGGTGGATGGCCTAAGCATCTCCATTTCGGACCAAAATCCTTTGAACTCCCAGAC
The DNA here is from genome assembly GCA_026770425.1 of Boechera divaricarpa. NCBI lineage: Eukaryota > Viridiplantae > Streptophyta > Magnoliopsida > Brassicales > Brassicaceae > Boechera > Boechera divaricarpa. The sequence goes on along the minus strand of CM049186.1, from coordinate 7,152,842 downwards.
ATCCTTGAAGGATCTTCCTTCTTGTTGGAGAGCATTCAAGGTCCTTTTGACCTCAAATATCCGGCTGATGTTGCTAAGGTTCCCATAAACTCTTTGAAGCGTATCCCATAATTCTTTTGCGGTTTCGGAGTAAGAATATGCTGAAAGGATGGATGGTTCCAAGGAGCTTTGTAAGACCGCCAACACCAACTGATCAGCTTGTTCCCATTTTGATTCATCGTTATCATCCTCATCATCGTCGGACTCCTCTTCATCACCGGACTTCTCATCGGTTTTCTTCTTCGGTGTCTTCTTCTTAAGAAGAATGGTCTCACCTGTCTTCTCTTTTCCGTTGGAGATTACATGTTCCCACAAGCCTTGGCTTCTCAAGGCTGTCTTCATTGTTCTTGACCAAAGGAAAAAATTATTCCCATTTAGAATAACCGGTAATGTGATTTGCTTTGATCCTCCCATCGTTTTAACTAAGAGAAACAATAAGAGATCAAAACACTTAGAGAGTATTCAGAGTTATCAAAACACTTAGAGAGTATTCAGAGTTAGATCCTAACTCGCTCTGATATTGTGAAACTTTTAGAGTTTAGAGTTAGAAAGATTGAGAGAAAACGCTCAAGAAATAAAGAGAAACAATTCTGAATAATTCTTGTATCTCATCCTCTTTGGGCGATTATAATATATAAAGGAAACCTGAACTATACTTACAAGTATATAAGAATTATAAAACAATTACAAGCTAAATACAACAAGTACTATCTAAATAAGAATAAGTACATGTGATGGTAAGTGTTAGGGCGCCTATACAGGTGACCATCTTCTGACTTCACTATTTGCCACTTAAAACCATCATTCCCTTGTCCTTGATGTGTAAGCGCCCACATGCTCCTTCTTTGTGATGTCCGTACAACTGGTTTCCTTTCTCAAGTTCAGTTTACTCATTTAGTTCCCTTCTCACTTCTAGTTCCATTCCAGCGCTCATTAGTCCTTCTTCCATTCTTATAAAATTATTTAAATTTTCAATCCATATTTTATCAGCTCCGATACCAATTTGAAACACCCCGACCCAGACCATAATCACCTCTAGACTCACGCCTATATATTCAATACTCCCAACTCATACTCATACTTTTGAGGTCTTTTAGGATCAACCATCCTTAGGACCTCACAGAACCTATTGTCCTTAGAGTCATATCGAACCCATTGTCCTTAGAGTACTTTAGAACCCATTGTCCCTCTGAGTTGTTAGAAACCTACTATCCCTAGAGCCTTATGATATAGTCAATTTCCTATTGAACTATCATGTCATTGTAGCACAATAAGGTATCAATCGAAATGGGTGCGATATTAGCCTGAAAGGATGCAATCAAACAGATTAAGTCAAGCCAAGCAAGCAATAGGTCGTGAAACTATCAAACTAAGAAAGCAATAATCAAAAGCAATAACAGAGAATAAAAACAGAGACTAGCAGAGACTATGAAACAGAAATCAATCAAGCAAGAGAAATTCCTAAGGATGGGGTTATTAACTTGGTGTATCCTCTTAATCTACCTAGATGGTTTAACAAACTCAAGCAAACTATTCCCTAGACATTAAACTCATAAGCAGTCAAGTTCATTCCCATGATAAAAAACCTCAAGCTAATCTAGTTCCAGACCTAAATCCCTTTAGCGAAATCTAGCTTAGCAGGCATTAAGATTCAGTTTAATAAAGCCAATAAACACCCTAGACAACTAATCCCTTAAGCTAAGAATGTAAATCTCTGGAATTAGTTCAGTCAAGCATTTCATCAAACACCTTCTGGGTGTGGAAATACCTAGGTTCTAATTCCAATTGATCAGAGAGTAATTAGCATTAAGAACACTAATCCAAAAGGGAAATCAAACAATTCAACACTTAAATCACTCAAGAGACTAAGATTCCACACCTAATCTATCCCATCTTTAAGAACCCTAATGACTACTCAGAACTCATGAAGAACATCAAAATCATAAACCCAGAAATCAATAAAACTTGCATAATTAGAAAGATAAGGAAGAGAATAGATAGAATTGAAGGATTCAAACACAAACACTCAGTACATTCAAAGTTATAGGATCCAGGAAGCAAGAACAGATGAAGAAAGCTTAAAAAATGAGTTATTAGTCTTAAACTAATACAGAGTATTTATACTCATAGATAGAAACCCTAAATCACAAAAACACAAAATAGCAAGTCTCGGAGGTGCACTCGACCATGGAGGTCGAGTGCCTTGGTCGAGGTAAGTGAAATCTTCAAGACTGCTCTTTTATTGCTCAGCTCGATGTGCCAGCTCAACCAGGAGAGGTCGAGCTGGGTCCAAAACTCCAAGATGCCTCTTTTATCTTCAGCTTGATCAGTGGACTCGACCTGGCTTGGTCGAGCGAGACTTCAGGACTCCAAGATTGCATTTTTCTTGATCAGCTCGACCTCATACTCAAGCCCCTTTGTCGAGTCAGACTCTCCTTTTAGCCATTTGATTTCACCTGAAACAGCTCTAAAATGCAATATGCATGCGATCCTAATGCAAAACACTTTACACATGCAAAACTAGAAACAAATGCTAAGAATAAGCTATTAAACAAGGCTAAATGGGCGATAAATGCATGCTAAAACCATGTAAAATATAGGTATATCAACTCTCCCAAACTTAGTGTTTGCTTGCCCTCAAGCAAACAGATAAAAATAAGATGGAGAAGAGGTTTGAAAGTGGGGATTCAGAACCAAAGCATGCTGATATAATCGATTATCTCAATGTCCAAGTTGCTAGTTCTAGAATGCAAAGTATATGAACTCTACTTAAAAACTTTAGCCATACTCTTCATAACACAATTTCAATTAAGTCTCAACCTAGACATGCATTCAAATCTACCATTCCCTTTAACATTCAATTAAGCAGAAACCATGAATCAAGCTATGCACATTCAATGAACTCATTTGGCTAAGGGTAAGGTTAAGAGACAAAGATGGTCCCTTTCACATGGTTTGATCAGTTCAGAGCAGGGATCTCTCAAGAAAAGAAATGAGCTTCAATAGAATGCTAAAGGTAAGAACCAACCTATGCATACCAGAATAGATTCTCATCTACCTAATCATACACAAGTGTTCTTAACCCCCAGTTCTAAACCCAGAAAGTTGTCCTAATTCTACACTTAACACTTAGGCAATTTGCCTTGAACTTTTCTTGGATCAGACTCATTTTTTCTTTCTTTTTGTTCTTGTTCTAGGAGAGGTTCTGATATAGGTCAAATTGATATATGTCAATTCCTAACGTACTATCATGTCATTGTAGCACAGAAAGGTATCAATCCAAATGGGTGCGATATTAACCAAGAAGGATGCAATCAAACAGTTTAAGTCAAGCCAAGCAATAAGATGTGAAACTATCAACCTAAACAAAGAAATAGAAACAGAGACTCCTAGCAAGAAAACAGAGGCTATAGGCAACTAGCTAATTAGCAAAACAGAGACTCCTAGCAAAACAGAACGAAAATAGAGCAATAGCAGAGCAACAGAAATCAATCAAGCAAGAGAAGCTCCTAAGGATGGGGTAATTGACTTGGTGTATCTTCTTAATCTACCTAGATGGTTTAACAAACTCAATCAAGCTATTCCCTAGACATTAAACTCAAAAGCAGTCAAGTTCATTCCCATGATAAATAACCTCAGGCTAATCTAGTTCCAGACCTAATCCCTTTGCGAAATCTAGCTTAGCAGGCATTAAGATTCAGTTTAATAAAGCTAATAAACATCCTAGACAACTAATCCCTTAGGCTAGGAATGTAAATCTCTAGAATTAGTTCTGTCAGACATTTCATCAAACACCTTCTGGGTGTGGAAAAACCTAAGTTCTAATTCTAATTGATCAGAGAGTAATTAGCATTAAGAACACTAATCCAGAAGAGAAATCAAGCAATTTACACTTAAACCACCTAGGAGACCAAGATTCCACACCTAATCTATCCCATCCTTAAGAACCCTAATGACTACTCAGAACTCATGAAGAACATCAAAATCACAAACCCAGAAATCATAAAAACTTGCATAATCAGAAAGATAAAGAAGAGAATAGATAGATTAGAAAGATTCAAACAAAAATAACAAGTAGATTCAAAATTATAGGATCCAGGAAGCAAGAACAGATGAAGAAAGCTTAAAAACGAGAGTCATTAGTGTTAAGCGTTTATAGGGTATTTATACTAAGAGATAAAAACCCTAAATCACAAAAAGACAAAATAGACTAATTTTGGGGGCACTCGACCATGGGTGGTCGAGTGCTGTGGTCGAGCTGGCTAAATTTCAAGATTTCATTTTTATTCTGCAGCTCGACCTCGTAGCTCGATCATATGTGGTCGAGCTGGCTCCAAAAACTTCAAGACTCCTCCTTTGCTCTGGGCTCGATCGTCCAGCTCGACCATGGGTGGTCGAGCTGGGTGAAAAGTGCAATTTTTGGTGCAGAATGTACTGGCTCGACCAGCTGGCTCGAGCTGGGTGATGGTTACAAGCTCCAAGAGAATTTCTTGGCCGATTTAAGCTCTCTTTTTCCTCCATTTGACTTTAACATCTCCAATATCACCTGATTGCACCTGAAACAAGTCCAAAATGCAAAATGCATGCAAACCTAATGCAAAACACTCTAAGTATGCAAAACTAGAGACAATGCTAAGAACATGCTAATAATCAAGGCTAAATGTATGAATTATGCATTCTAAAACCATATAAAATGCAGACATATCAACTCCCCCAAACTTAATCTTTGCTTACCCTCAAGCAAACAGAAGAAGAAGAATGGAGAAGAGGTTTGGAAATGGTAATTCAGAACCAAAGCTTGCAGATATAACAGATGATCTTAGTGTCCAAGTTGCTAATTCTAGAATGCAAAGTTTATGAGCTCTACTTAAAAACTTTAGCCATACTCTTCACAGCACAATTTCAATTAAATCTCAACCTTGACATGCATTCAAATCTATCATTCCCTTTAACATTCAATTAAACAGAAACCATGAATCAAGCTATGCACATTCAATGAACTCATTTTGCTAAGGGTAAGGTCAAGAGACAAAGATGGTCCCTTCCACATGGTTTTGTTCATTTAAAAACAAGGATCTCTCAAGAAAAATGAATGAGCTTTAGTAGAATGCTAAAGGTAAGAACCAACCTATGCATACAAGAATAGACTCTCATCTACCCAGCCATACACAAGTGTTCTTAACCCTTAAGTCTAAAACCCAGAAAGTCATCCTAATTCTACCTTTCACCCTTAGGCTTTTCTTTTGAATTTTCCTTAGATCAGATTCATTTTTTCTTCCTTTTTCTTCTTCTTGTTTTAAGAGAGGTTATACAAATACTTCTAGCGGATTGGGGTTTTTCTTATGGTTTTTCATGACCAGCTTAGACAATTTTCTATGTTTTTCAGACTTTAAGCTTTTTGCCTTTCTTTTCTCTTTCTTAGCACATCCCCATATCCTTTACTAGATTAATACATTTTCAGATCATTCCCCTCCTAAGAACTCCTAACCTTTTTCTTTCATCTTTCTCCAAGTTTTCTTTCTTTCTTTTCACAGAGCCAAACCCTATACCCAATGGTCAAGATCCCACCTAGTCCTATCTGATTCGAAAATTATAAACCAGAACTACATGAGATTTTATCCTTGTCGGCTCAAACCTAACACTTTTTACCAAGCTCATTCAGAAATATGCCTCACACACTCAATAAAGTAATAACATGGCTTGAAAGAAAGCTAGGCTAAGGGCATGGTAAAACTGTTCTAATGATGAGAACAGCTACTTGGATTAGCAAGAGTGGTAAACAGGTGAAAGAAAATCCAAGTATGTATATGGTATCCATGAGTTCAAATGCAGTGCATAGAAATGATAATTATAAGTCAAGTTCAGGTTCAAATAGATAGGAAATGGTATCAAATCACAACATGCTTCAATTGAGACATAATTTAGTTGTGCATTCAAAGTATGGTGCAGTCTTACTTCAAGTTCATTAACAATGCATTAGACAACTAGAAACGAGGGCATTGAAATTATCATATTAAATTAGCAAGCTTGCAAGGTTATAATCATCATAATCCCTTATGCATATGCAACAACCCTATATGAAAACAATCTAGACTCAATCCTAAAATGTAAATGCAACTACATGAACACTCTGTTTTTGTAATCGTTTTCGAAAAATTTTCAAGATTTTTTTGGTTTTTTTATGCCTTAGATGCATGCAGACTCAAATATGCACAAAGTAAAAATAAGAACACAGAAAACAAATCAAAACACATCTTAAGCCATCCCCCAAACTTAAATTACACAGTCCCGTGTGTAATAAAAATTTAGAGAGAAGGTTTAAGAAACAACAAAAGCAATAAAGAAATGCAAATGATATATACAAGAATGGATAGAACAGGTACCTCAAGGGTTGGAGAAGAAGGAGGAGATTGAATCCTCCATGCTTTCCCGAGTGTAGGTAGAATGGGAGCTTGACTCGATGTGATGCTCGAGCTGCGTGGTCGCGCTAGGCCGTTCGTTCACAGATCTCCTCTTTTTCTGCCTTGTGTACTGCTTAGGCTGCTGCCTTGGCTCGAATGAAGAAGCTCTGGGTGGTTCCATGGATGCACGAGGCCTTGGCTCTTCACGAAATGAACCACTTCCCACCAATACTCGTTTGGGTAATACCACTCTCTTGGAGGAAAGAGCACTGAATTTTAGCTGGAAATCCTTGAGTTGATCCCTCACTTCTTTCATCTGGTCCTTTAGATCCCTCACTGTCCCTTTCAAAGCAGTTATGGTCTTGCCCTGGAACTTGTTCCATTTCTGTAGTATTCCAATGCGCTTGTGTGCTTCCTTCAAGGCTGGGCTAGATGAAGGTTGTAGGTGGTACTCCCCAAAACCAAACTTCCCCGATGCATCATCCTCGTCAGCACCAACAAAATCACCAGAATTCTCTTCAGGTTCTGGTGCTTCTTCATACGGGTTATAGAGCTTATCAAGTGGGGGAGAGAAGTTGATGTTTTCACCCAATCTAACCTTGGTTATATCAGTACAAGGGAGGCGCAAGCGGACTTCTCCAGCTGTTGGGTGAGTGAATTTGTACATAAACTCATCAGAAGGCCAGTTGTGATCCAGAAATCTACACCTTCTCAAAAACTCAATATCGATCCATCTGGGCGGATGTGGCTCTGATGTGAGCTCTACACCACATGCAAATAGAATTGGAGTGATGATACCTCCAATGCTAAGTTCTCCTTCAGAATTCATCCTGTGCATCCTCAATGCCCAATCCTTGTAGTAGAGCAGCTGTCCCAAAAGAACAAAGGTGAGGCTTGTATCTAATCTATCTCCTTGCATTTCCAGCCCCTCTTTTGTGTAACCCAGAACCTCTTTTAAATACTCCAGCATTTGCAGCTCTCCTTCATTCACATTACCTGTAACTCTCCTTGCAAATAATGTGCTGGCAATGGCCTTGTGAAGATATCTAACCACAGGGCTTCTTACTTGGGAGCCCTTGCTTCTTGATGACGAATAAGGCTTGGTATCATCGCCAATGGTTGTCCACAGTTGTTGCAGCTCCATGTACTCAATATCTTGCAGCATTCCTGTGGCACTCGGGAATCCATATAAAGTATTTATTTCCTTTATAGTGAGGGAGTAAAGGAAACCCCTGCAGGTGAAGGTGATGAAACTCGGACCTCCGTCAGATTCGTACTCTGGTTCGTCTTCATAGAAATGGACTTTGAGAGATGAAAGGAAATGGCATGTCTCCTCCTTGTAAGCATCAAGCTGTATCCTCATGAACGCGCACAAGCCCCCCTTTTCATAGAGATACTCTACGTCTCTGGCAATACCAAGTTTTGCACAAGTTTCACGGTGTCAGTACCTTGTTCCTGCGAAGCCTCTAGCAAGGAATATGGTCAGGTACTCTTCTGGGGAAGGTTGTTTAGGCTTCTTTTGTGACTTCTTCACCACTTTGGGCTCATCTTCCTCGGTCTCACTGCGAACATGCTGCGTGCTGGGTTCCATCGGTTTTTTTCCTCGAGTAACATCTCGCTTAGCTCTTGAAAATTCTCTGGCCGTCTCCTCGTTGCGCTGGCTAGATCCCTTGACTCGACCATGGGTGGTCGAGCTAGGTGCAGTTTCCACCTCCATTGGTATTGTGCTTGGAGAAACAGGTCCTCTTAGCTTCTGAAATTGCTTGGCCATGGATTCGGCGGATGAGCGACGAGTTTGAGGTGGCTTCTGGAACTTTCTTGGCTTAGTGAAAAGGAGCTGATTGATCATCTTGAAGGATCTTGAAGGAAAACTCGAGACCAGATGAGAAAAACGATTCTGGTGAAAGTAAGAGATTTCTTGAAGTTTTGTTGGTGTGGAGAGCTCATGAGGTCGAGTTCTTCTTATATAGGCAAGGGAAAGAGCTAAATGATAAGAGAGGAGCGTCTAGCTTGCGTTTAATTTCAAAATTCGAATTTTGAGCGCCTAGATACTGGACTCGAGATGATGACGCGATCGCACGTGGTCGAGCTAGGTGGCTCGATCTGACCACTCGACCCCACCTGGTCGAGCTGTCCCTTCCAAAATTCAAAATTCAAATTTTTAGATTTCCCCCCATCTGACTCGATCGCTTGGCTCGACCAGGGTGGTCGAGCTGGATGGTCGAGCTGAGCCAATTTTTCTTAAATCCCCCTTTTCCTTACGATTCAATGCTCATATTCTCCTGAAATCACACAAACAAGCCAAAAACAAGAATTTAGCGTATTTAAAGGACGATTTAAAAGAAAAACTAAAGCAATATATACAAGGATAGACATGGGAATTCCTCCCAAGTGAGCTTGTTTATAGTCACTGAGCTTGACTTCCTATTTTACTTAGGAAAGGAGAGGTTCATCCAGAGGAATTGAGGTTCCTTCTGGAATAATGTTGTCTGCCAAGTACGGTTTGATCCTTTGACCGTTCACTGTGAATTCGTTTTCGCTCTTTCCGATCAAGGTGACTCCTCCATATGGTGAAGCTTCCTTGATGGTGAATGGTCCTGACCATTTGGACTTAAGCTTTCCCGGTGAAACACCCTACCCCGAAACAACAAGCGGAACCCGCGGAAAAAGGACGAGGTTCTAAAAACTCTCTTTTTTTTTTTTGTTTTTTTTTGAAACGGTTCACCACTACTAAGGGATCGATCGATCCCACCTTTGGATCGATCGATCTCGACTAGCAAAACAGAGCACCACAAAACAGAGTGATGCTGATCGATCGATCCTCCCTAGGATCGGTCGATCCTGACCTCCACCAAAATAACCCGAACGACCTGGCCCAAAATAACCTGCCAGGATCGATCGATCTCACCCTGGGATTGGTCGATCCTAACCCCTAAAAACTGACTAGAAATCTCCTGCTTCAAAATAACAACCTACAGGATCGATCGATCCTACCTGGATCGGTCGATCTCGACCTTAAGATTTACCCCGGCAACTTCTGACCAAAACTGGCTCCCCTAGGATCGATCGATATATCCAAGATCGATCGGTCTCGATTCCTCAAAAGGTTTCTGGGCCACAATGACCCCATATGATCGATCGATCCTACCTGGATCGGTCGATCCCCACCTCCCCCTGTAATCCCATAAGCAACACAAAGCAAGGTACAACAAAGACAATTTACTTCAAAACATCACAAAACATAACCATTCCTTGCATTCTATACGATCTTACGTAACCCACTTGTGCACACTATCAAGCTTCCAACAACCAAATCCAACATAAACACAGGAACACAAGAAATCAAAAACCAAAAACCTTCAACCCCGAGATCATCCCTTCTTCTCGGCCTTGGTTCCACGCGCTCCACATCTAAGTCTTTTCTTTGTCTTTACCTGCACCAAAAGAGACGCGTAAGCATTGGAAATGCTTAGTGAGGCGGTCCTCCCGTCCCACAGCGATAAACACATATAATCAAAAGCTTACCGCAATCAATATGCAATGCAACAATCAAGCAATATCATGATAAAGCTCTATCGTCACACACGTCACATAACTTGGACTAGCCATAATTCACACCCATATGGACAATTCCTACATCACACATTCATCACGAAAAGTCTAATGATTATATGTTCGCTACGGTCACGCACTCACCTCGTTGACGATTCAAACTTGACGATTCCAAGCTTTAAGCTTGCTTCCCTTGAACCTCTTAGCTCCTACTCACCAAAATGTCACCTCTTGCCTAGCAAGAGACCAATAAACGCTTTAATCAACTAAACACAACTCTCAACTCAATAAACTCGGATTCCCCCTCCTCAAAAACGGACCAACTTTGGTCGAGCATAACTTATTCTCCAGGCCATATTTTCAAAATTCCTTCGGTGAACCTCAAGAAAACACACCCAAGAACTTATATACCAAATTTCATCCAAAACTAACAACATTTGAGTGTCCAAACACACTCAAACTCAGCTCGGCGCTACAGCCCGAAACAGAGTAGTCTAGGGAGAAAATTCATAACTTCTAAATTACTCATCAATTCTCGGCGAAATTTGGTAGACAAATACACAAGAGAAGGAAGAACTTACCCACCAAATCTCAGCTCAAACCGAGCTCCCTAGCTTGGTCGATCTGACTCCTCAACAGGCAGCAAGAACTCTGTTTTTTTTTTTTTTTGAAGCTCCTTCCTCCTCTTCCTTTTTCTCCTCCTTTGATCACCTTATCTCACTCACTCTATCTTTTCTCTCCTTCCCCCACACACACACGATGGAGTCTCCCCAGAAAATGATAAGGATGAAGATGGAGAAGATTATAGAAGTATGTAGAAGTTTATGGAGAGGAGAAGAAGATAATTGGGCCATAAGTGGTGGTTAGCCCACTGACCTCTTTCCTTAATCAAGTCCATCCTCAACAATCCATTAATCTCTCCTCTCATTTCATAAATCCTTTACTTCCCGAATTATTCGAGACATCACTCCGTCTCGACAATATTTCTTCCATTCCCGCCAAAAACCCTGGAATTACCACGTAATTCCGCTAAATTGAATCACTCGGGATTCCTCAACAACGATCACTCCTTTGATCATTTCACCTCATTTCCTGCCCCTAGGGCCACCAATCAAGCTCAGTACCGTTCCATCCTCGGCTCAATAACACCCCGGGTCTAACATCGCAAGATCCTACGTGGTCACCCAACGGCTAGCCCGTCGAATCAAATACCACAGGACCCGAACGAGTAAATCGTCAAACGACCTAGCATATTAGAATCTAATACCACAGGACCCTAATATACTAAGTCCCCGTGAGATCCAATACCACAGGCTCTCACTCGGTTTAAAACGGTAAACCGTTCCGTTAGGGCTAAATACCACATAGCCCTAACAACATCATTAGAGTAAATACCACATACTCTAATGACCCATCATTAGGGTTAAATACCACATAACCCTAATGACCCGCCAATAGGATTAAATACCACATAATCCTATTGATCCCAACCACATAGCAGGATCTATTGACGTAAACCCCAAAATCACCGAACCGTGACGGAACGAATACTTCGCTCAATCCCGCAACACATGAAGTACCACATCATATGTCGTCCCGTCGATACATGAAATATCACAGCATGTACTCGACATCCCAATAAATGAAATACCACATCATGTATTATAACCCCGGACTCAATCCGCAAAACATCATTATATTATTAATCAACTCTAAAATATAATATCCGAGGGTTCATTACAGCAACAACTATAAATAAATACAACTCGAGCAGACGACTTAGGAACACGGATGTTACAATTCTCCCCCACTAATTAGATTCGTCCTCGAATCTCAAGCCGCAACCTGTTCAATGAACCACTTAGAGAATTTAGCCCTTATCCGTCTCTCTGGTTCCCAAGTCTCCTCTTCGACCCCGTCACAATCCCAAAGGATCTTCACCTCGGGAGCTCTCCTCCTCCCGTCAACCCTTATTCTATGATCCAGAATCCTCATAGGTCTCGCCTCAACCCGCAAACTCGGCGACAACTCAGGTGGAACCTCTCGTAACACCTGATCATCCCTATGCAAGCACTTTTTCAACTTAGAAACATGGAACACATCATGAAATGCTTGCATAGACGCTGGCAACTCCAGCCTATAAGCAACAGGTCCAACTCGTTCCACCACTCAGAACGGTCCCAAATACCTCGGGATCAACTTACCCTCAGAAAATGACCTGTTAGAACCCTTGAGCATCGCCATCTTAAGATAAACCATATCCCCTATGGCGAACTCCTACTCTTTCCTACGGTTATCCGCATAACTCTTCTGTCGGTCCTGAACCTCTTTCATGTTTAACTTCAAGGCTCGGATCTTCTCCGTAGTCTCCTGCACCAAACTCTCGCCAAACATGCTTCGCTCCCCCACTTGAGTCCAGCATAATGGCATCCGGCAAGGCCTCCCATACAGAGCCTCATATGGTGCCACCCCGATACTCGCCTGATATATGTTATTATACGTAAACTCTACCAGGCTCAGATAATCAGCCCAATGGCCACCCCAATCCAGCACACACATCCTCAAAAGATCCTCGAGAGTCTGAATGGTTCTCTCTGACTACCCATCCGTCTGAGGATGATATACCTTAGTACCCATCTCCTTCTGGAACTCTCGCCAGAAAACTGATGCGAACTTACTATCACGGTCTGATACAATGCTCGCAGGTACCCCATGCAGTCTAACAATCTCATTGATGTACCTTTTCGCCAAAACCCGAGCTCCATCTGTTTTCCTTATGGCCAGGAAATGAGCAGACTTCGTCAAAAGATCAACAATAACCCATATAACATCTCGGCCCCGCGAATTCGGCAATCCAACCACGAAATCCATCGTAACCATGTCCCATTTCTACTCAGGAATGGGTAAGGTCTGCAATAATCCGCTGGGAACCTGATGCTCTGCCTTTACCAACTGACAAGTCTCATAGTCGGCCACCCACTTGGCTACATCGCTTTTCATCCCGACCCAATGATAATACCGCTTCAGGTCTCGGTAAATCTTAGTCGCCCCTGGATGAATAGAAAACCGACTTTGATGTACCTCTCGGAGGATGTCCCTTCTCAACTCTTCGTCGTTAGGCACACATACTCGTCCATGAACCAAAATGGTTCCATTACTCGAGACTTGATACTCAGACTTCTCATCCTTCGAAGCCTTAATCAAAGTCTCATCTTTCTCTTGGGTCGCTCGTACTCTACTCAAGATATCGGCTTGGTTAGCCGCCTCTAACCCCAACGGCTCTAACTCATCAGAAATGACACATAGCTGCAAGGTACTAATCATATCCATCAACTCCTCGGCATTTCTCTCTGTACTTGTAGTTATCCGCTTCCTGCTTAAGGCATCTGCAACGAGATTAGCTTTCTCCGAGTGATAAGCTATCTCGAGATCATAATCCGCCATAATCTCTACCCATCATCTTTGTCTCAAATTTAACTCGGGCTGAGTAAACACATACTTGAGACTCTTATGATCCGTAAACACCTGCACTTTACCCCCATACAAATATGATCTCCATATCTTCAATGCAAACACCACTACAGCCAACTCTAAATCATGAGTCGGATAATTAGCTTCATGCTTTCTCAACTGCCGAGAAGCATAAGCAATCACTTTCCCATGCTGCATCAAAACACAACCCAATCCCAACCTCGATGCATCTGTATAAATCACATACGGTTCCCCGGGATCAGGTAATGATAACACTGGCGCAGTAGTCAACATCTCCTTAAGTCTCAAGAAGCTCTCTTCACATTTCTGAGACCAAACAAAGGGAACATCTTTCCCTGTCAACTTCGTCATAGGTTGAGCAATACTCGCAAAACCTTTGACGAATCTCCGGTAATAACCCGCTAAACCGAGAAAACTTCTTATCTTGGTTGCATTCTGTGGTCTAGGCCATTCTCTTATAGCCTTAATTTTCTCCGGGTCAAAAATCACATGGCCCAAAAATCCAATCTCCCTCTGCAAGAAGCTACACTTACTCAGCTTAGCAAAAAGCTTCTGCTTCCTTAACTTCTCCAATGCTTTTCTCAAGTGACCACCATGCTCATCGGAACTCTTCGAATACACCAGGATGTCATCGATGAAGATGATAACAAACTCATCCAAATATTCCCGAAACACATCATTCATCAACCTCATAAATGCCGCTGGTGCATTCGTCAACCCGAATGGCATTACCACAAACTCGTAATGCCCATATCTCGTTCTGAAAGCCGTCTTCTGGATGTCTGATTCCTTAATAGGAATCTGATGATACCCAGAGGGCAAATCAATCTTCGAGAACCAAGTAGCACCTCTCAACTGATCTAACAACTCATCAATTCTCGGGAGAGGGTACTTGTTCTTTATCTCACTCGGTTTAGACCTCGATAGTCTATGCATAACCAAAATCTTCCGTCTTTCTTGTTCACAAACAAGACGGGTGCTCCCCATGGTGAGCTACTTGGTCTTATGAAACCCTTATCCAATAGCTCCTCCAACTGCTTCTTAAGCTCTGCCATCTCTGCCGGTGCCATACGATATGGAGCTTTAAAAATAGGAGCCATCCCCGGTTCCAACTCAATCGTGAAAGGATCCGACCTTGGTGGTGGTAATCCCGTCAACGGTTGGAATACATCTTCAAACTCCCTCACCACGGGAATATTCTGAAGCATTGAGTCTCCGACTTCTTCTGGTATAGAAATCGTCGCGAGATATGCTTCACATCCCTTTGCTACCATCTTCACATCCCTTCACATCCGCCGAGATCACCAAGGTCCCCGGTGTAGGTTTTATACCTTGATATACCACTTTACCCAGCTCACTTTCAGACACCACTCGACCTCTATGGCAATTCAGGTGAACCTTATACTTCCCAAGCCAATCCATCACCAAAATCACATCATATAACTCCACTGGCCAGAAAATCAAATCAGCTGGCTTCACTTCTCTAGCAATATGAACCTCAACGTCTCACACCAGGCTATGTGTATCAAAGGTTTGACCCCCAGCCACTCTCACCCTTCTCAAACACTCACTAAAGCTCTATCGTCACACACATCACATAACTTGGACTAGCCATAATTCACACCCATATGGACAATTCCTACATCACACATTCATCACGAAAAGTTTAATGATTATATGTTCGCTACGGTCACGCACTCACCTCGTTGACGATTCAAACTTGACGATTCCAAGCTTTAAGCATGTTTCCCTTGAACCTCTTAGCTCCTACTCACCAAAATGTCACCTCTTGCCTAGCAAGAGACCAATAAACACTTTAATCAACTAAACACAACTCTCAACTCAATAAACTCGGATTCCCCTTCCTCAAAAACGGACCAACTTTGGTCGAGCATAACTTATTCTCCAGGCCATATTTTCAAAATTCCTTCGGTGAACCTCAAGACAACACCCCCAAGAACCTATCTACCAACTTTCATCCAAAACTAACAAGATTTGAGTGTCCAAACACACTCAAACTCAGCTCGGTGCTACAGCCCGAAACAGAATAGTCTAGGGAGAAAATTCATAACTCCTAAATTGCTCATCAATTCTCGGCGAAATTTGGTAGACAAATACACAAGAGAAGGAAGAACTTACCCACCAAATCTCAGCTCAAACCGAGCTACCTAGCTTGGTCGATCTGACTCCTCAACAGGCAGCAAGAACTCTGTTTTTTTTTTTTTGAAGCTCCTTCCTCCTCTTCTTTCTTCTCCTCCTTTGATCACCTTATCTCACTCACTCTCTCTTTTCTCTCCTTCCCCCACACACACACCCGATGGAGTCTCCCCAGAAAATGATAAGGATGAAGATGGAGAAGATTATAGAAGTATGTAGAAGTTTATGGAGAGGAGATGAAGATAATTAGGCCTTAAGTGGTGGTTATCCCACTAACCTCTTTCCTTAATCAAGTCCATCCTCAACAATCCATTAATCTCTCCTCTCATTTCATAAATCCGTTACTTCCCGAATTATTCGAGACATCACTCCGTCTCGACAATATTTCTTCCATTCCCGCCAAAAACCCCGGAATTACCACGTAATTTCGCTAAATTGAATCACTCGGGATTCCTCAACAACGATCACTCCTTTGATCGTTTCACCTCATTTCCTGCCCCTAGGGCCACCAATCAAGCTCAGTACCGTTCCATCCTTGGCTCAATAACACCCCAGGTTTAACATCGCAAGATCCTACGTGGTCACCCAACGGCTAGCCCGTCGAATCCAATACCATAGGACCCGAACGAGTAAGTCGTCAAACGACCTAGCATATTAGAATCCAATACCACCGGCCCCTAATATACTAAGTCCCCGTGAGATCCAATACCACAGGCTCTCACTCGGTTTACCACGGTAAACCGCCCCGTTAGGGCTAAATACCACATAGCCCTAACAACTTCATTAGAGTAAATACCACATACTCTAATGACCCATCATTAGGGTTAAATACCACATAACCCTAATGACCCGCCAATAGGATTAAATACCACATAATCCTATTGACCCCAACCACATAGCAGGATCTATTGACGTAAACCCCAAAATCACCGAACGTGACGGAACGAATACTTCGCTCAATCCCGCAACACATGTAGTACCACATCATATGTCGCCCCGTCGATACATGAAATACCACATCATGTACTCGACATCCTAATACATGAAATACCACATATGTATTATAAACCCCGACTCAATCCGCAAAACATCATTATATTATTAATCAACTCCAAAATACAATATCCGAGGGTTCATTACAGCAACAACTATAAATAAATACAACTCGAGCAGACGACTTAAGAACACGGATGTTACACCCGGAAACAATTTGAGCCTAGAGTTGAACGGAAGCACCTGATCACTAGCTTTGAACTCTTTGTGCAAAATCTTCCTGTCGTGGAAAGCTTTAGTTCTCTCCTTGTACACCTTAGAGCTCCCATAAGCTTCTAGTCTAATTTCTTCAAGCTCGTGCAAATCCATCGCTCTCTTCTCTTGAGCAGTCTTGATATCCAAATTCAAAAGTTTCGTTGCCCACAGTGCCTTGTACTCAATCTCAACAGGTAGATGACAAGCTTTACCGTAGAGTAGCTGGAACGGTGTTCTCCCAATTGGTGTCTTGAAAGCTGTTCGATATGCTCAGAGAGTCTCATCAAGCTTAGAAGACCAATCTCTCTTTGAAACCCCTACTACTCTTGCCAAAATGGCCTTGATCTGCTTGTTGGACACTTTCACTTGCCCACTGGTCTGAGGGTGGTATGGTGTAGCTACCTTGTGCTTTACCCCATGCTTCTTCAGAAGGTTCTCAAAGAGTTTGTTGATGAAGTGAGACCCTCCATCGCTGATCACTACTCTTGGCACTCCATATCTGGGGAAGATGACACTTTTGAACATCTTCAAAACTACCTTTGCATCATTGGTAGAACATGCTATTGCTTCAACCCATTTGGAGACATAATCAACTGCCACTAAGATGTAGTTGTTCCCAAAAGAAGGCGGGTTGAAACGTCCCATGAAATCGATGCCCCACACATCAAACACTTCGACTTCCAGAATTGGGTTCTGAGGCATCTTGTTCCGTCTACTGATGTTACCCATTCTCTTTCAAAGATCACACTTGGTGATGAAAGATTGAGCATCCTTAAACATTAATGGCCACCATAACCCTGCTTGTAACACCTCCATGTACTGAACCGTGCCAATGCTCTAGAACTCCCTTTACCTCTTCTTCAGCTATGCACCTCCTGAATAGACCATCTGAACCTCTCTTGTATAAGTAGGGCTCATCCCAGAAGTAGTGGTTCACATCTCTCAGAAACTTCTTTTTCCTGTAAGCATCAAGAGTTTCAGGTTCAAATAGATAAGGAATGGTATCAAATCACAGCGTGCTTCAATTGAGACATAATCTAGTTGTGCGTTCAAAGTATGGTGCAATCTTACTTCAAGTTCATTAACAATGCATTAGACAACTAGAAAAGAGGGTATTGAAATTATCATATTAAATCGGCAAGCTTGCAAGGTTATAATCATCATAATCCCCTATGCATATGCAACAGTCCTATATGAAAACAACCTAGACTCAATCCTAAAATGTAAATGCAACTACATGAACACTCTGTTTTTTTTTTTCCAAATTTTTTAAAAATTTTTTTGGTTTTTCTATGCCATAGATGCATGTAGACTCAAATATGCACAAAATAAAAAAATAAAAACACAGAAAACAACACAGAGAACAGACCAAACACATCTTAACCCTTCTCCCCCCCAAACTTAAATTACACAGTCCCTTGTGTAATAAAAATTTAGAGAGAAGGTTTAAGAAGCAACAAAAAGCAAGGAAGAAATGCAAATGATATATACAAAAATGGATAGAACAAGTACCTCAAGGGTTGGAAAAGAAGGAGGAGATTGAATCCTCCATGCTTTCTCTGGTGTGTGCAGAGTGGGAGATTGGCTCGACCATTGGCTCGACCAGGTTGGGTCGAGCTTGTCCCCTCCTTCTAGCGCCAAAATTCAAATTTGAATCTCCCCCTATCTGACTCGATCACCTGACTCGACCAGAGTGGTCGATCTGGTTGGTCGAGTCAGACCAATTCGGCTCGTTTCCTCTTTTTCTTCGTGATCCAATGCTCATACTCTCCTGAAATCACACAAACAAGCCAAAAACAAGAATTTAGCACACTTAAACGACGGTTTTAAAAAGAAAATTAAAGCAATATATACAAGGATAGACATGGGTTTTCCTCCCAAGTGAGCTTGTTTATAGTCAATAAGCTTGACTTCCTGTTTTACTCAGGCAAGGAGAGGTTCATCCAGAGGAATTGAGGTTCTTTCTGGAATGATGCTGTCAGCCATGTACGGTTTGAGCCTTTGCCCGTTCACTATGAATTCGTTTCCGCTCTTTCCGATCAAGGTGACTGCTCCATATGGTGAAACTTCCTTGATAGTGAAGGGTCCTTACCATCTGGACTTAAGCTTTCCTGGAAATAACTTGAGCCTAGAGTTGAAAAGGAGGACCTGATCACCAGCTTTGAGCTCTTTGGGAAGAATTCTTCTGTCATGGAAGGCCTTAGTCCTCTCCTTGTAAACTTTAGAACTCTCATAAGCATCCAGCCTGATCTCCTCTAGTTTATGCAGATCCAATGCTCTCTTCTCTTGCGCAGTCTTGATATCCAGATTCAAGAGTTTTATTACCCACAATGCCTTGTACTCAATCTCCACAAGCAGATGACAAGCTTTACCATAGAGTAGTTGGAATGGTGTTCTTCCAATCGGTGTTTTGAATGCAGTCCGATAAGCCCAGAGAGTCTCATCAAGCTTAGAAGACCAATCTCTCTTTGAAACCTCTACTACTCTTGCCAAAATGGCCTTGATCTACTTGTTGGACACTTCCACTTGCCCACTAGTCTGAGGATGGTATGGTGTGGATACCTTGTGCTTAACCCCATGCTTCTTCAGTAGATTTTCAAAGAGCTTGTTGATGAAGTGAGATCCCCCATCACTGATCACTACCCTCGGTACTCCAAATCTGGGAAAGATAACACTCTTGAACATCTTCAAAACCACCTTTGCATCATTGGTAGGACAGCCTATTGCTTCAACCCACTTGGAGACATAATCAACAGCCACCAAGATGTAGCTGTTGCCATAAAATCGTCAGCACGACTGAACGATCCAAGGATAAGATGCATAAGCATCTTACCCATCATTTGGTTACTTAGTCAGTGGGGATGGTTGGTTGTATGACTAAGAACCAAAGTGGTAGGTGATTCAAGAGAAATTCTGCTGCAAACAAGAAAGGTAAGAGACGAAAAGTCGAGGAAAGACATGTCCTAAGTTCTAAGGAAAGAAATTCGAAAAATGGGCTAAGGTTTAAACGCGGTTCGGCTGGAAATGGGTCGGACCGTGTAACGCTTCCGTCCTGCGGACGAGGATCCCAGGACGAGGTGTTTCATGACCCCCATAAACCGAACCATGGCAGTGCTCCAAAACCCTTTTTACTTTTTCCTCAGTTATGCATCTTCTGTAAAGACCATTTGAACCTCGCTTGTATAAGTAAGGCTCATTCCAGAAGTAATGGTTCACATCTCTCAGAAAATTCTTTTTTTTGTAAGCATCAAGACTTCCAGGGATTTCGCCGCTTACAAGGTAATTGGTAAAATCTGCATACCAGGGCAGTCTATTCTCTTCTATTGTCAAGACAACAGCAATGTTCTGTTCCTCAGGCATGGAATCATCAATTGGCAATGGATCTTCTATCCTAATTCTCGACAAATGATCAGCTACTCCATTCTCTACACCCTTCTTATCAACAATCTCCATGTTAAACTCCTGTAGCAAAAGTATCCATCTGAGCAGTCTTGGCTTAATCTCCTTTTTTGCATAGATATGCCGGAGTGCTGCATGATCTGTATAGACTATAACCTTGGAACCCATTAGATAGCTTCTGAACTTCTCAAAAGCAAATACAACAGCTAGCAACTCCTTCTCTGTTGTTGCATATCTCCCTTCAGCCTCATCTAGCATCCTGCTTGCATAGTATATCACATGCAACTTCTTCTCAATCTTTTGACCCAAAACAGCTCCCACCGCATAATCCGAAGGATCGCACATGATTTAGAATGGATAGTCCCAGTTTGGTGCTTGGACTATTGGAGCTGAGACCAAAGCTTCCTTAATCAGCTGGAAAGCTCTCAAACACTCAGAATCGAAGATAAACTCTTGTTCCTTGCACAGTAGCCTAGTGAGTGGTCTAGCTATATTTGAGAAATCCTTGATGAACCGCCTGTAGAACCCAACATGACCCAAGAAACTTCTGATATCCCTTACGTTTTTAGGTGGTTGCAACTGCATCATCACATCAACCTTGGCTCTGTCCACCTCTATCCCATTCTCAGAAATTTTGTGCCCCAAGACAATCCCTTCTCTGACCATAAAATGGCATTTCTCCTAATTCAGAACCAGATTTGTCTCCTCGCACCTAGTAAGCACCTTGCAAAGGTTCAACAGGCAGGAGGAGAAAGAGGAGCCATACACGGAAAAATCATCCATGAATACCTCCACAGTCTCCTCTATTCATCCTAATGCTAGTTTCTTTCTGATCAATTGAGATTAGAACTTAGGTGTTTTTCCACCCAAAAGGTGTTTGATAAAATGCTTGACTAAACTGATGTTAGAGATTTGCATGCCTAGCCTAAGGGATTAGTTGTCTAGGGTGTTTATTGACAATATTGAACTGAATCTTATTGCCTGCTAGGGTAGATTTCGCCAAGGGATTGGGTCTGGAACTGTTCTAGTTTGAGGTTACTTATCACGGGAGTGGACTTAACTGGTTGTGATGTTTGATGTCTAGGGAATAGCTTGAATGAGTTTTGTTAAACCACTTGAATAGGCTAAGAGGACACACTGAGTCGATTACCCCATCCTTAGGAACTTCTCTTGCATTGTCTGTTAGTGCTGTTAGTCCCATACGCTGTTTATGTTATTGCTCTGCTTCTGTTAGTTCTTGTTAGTCCTATACAGTATCTGTTTTAGTTTCCATTCTCAGTTTCTGTCTAGGTTGCTAGACCCCAATACGCTATTTGCTTGGCTTGACTTGAATTGCTTGATCACATCTTTTTGGTTAATATCTTCACCCTTATGGATTGACACCTTACTACTACAACGAAAGTTTGGTCTAGTAAGGAATTGACTTATACCAATTTGGCGTCGTTGCCATTTGGGTGTTGTTTGTTACAATTAGGATTTCAAAACATTCTAGATCAAGTTCTTTTACATTTCTTTGGTTATTAACTTGACTGTGTTTGCATTTCTGGTACACATCCACCTGCATGCAAACCAAATCAAGAGGAAGTCAGAACCTCCTCCGCCCCATCGATAATATTGACAGGCTACAACAACAGTTGCGAGCGCAGCGAGAAAACATCCAAGACGACATTCAGAATCCACTCGTCATGGAAGACCAACCACAGGTCCAAGACCCTCCTGTGAGGAGGCCCCGTTTGATAGGAGCAGGGGACGCCCCTAATACTCATACCAACAGACAAGGGATTGTCCCTCCTACGGTCCAGAACAACAATTTTGAGATCAAGAGCAGCTTGATCGCCATGGTGCAGAACAACAAGTTTCATGGACTACCCATGGAGGACCCTCTTGATCATCTGGATGAGTTTGATAGGCTCTGCAGCCTTACCAAGATAAACGGGGTCAGTGAAGATGGTTTCAAACTACGGCTCTTTCCCTTCTCTCTGGGTGACAGAGCCCATCACTGGGAAAAGACTCTACCGCATGGATCCATCAGTTCCTGGGATGACTGCAAGAAAGCCTTCCTGGCCAAGTTCTTCTCCAATGCCAGGACAGCACGCTTAAGGAATGAAATTTCTGGATTCACTCAGAAGGATGGTGAAAGTTTCTGTGAATGCTGGGATCGATTCAAGAGCTACACTACTCAATGCCCTCACCACGGTTTCAGCAAAGAGTCCCTCCTTAGCACTCTCTATAGAGGCATTCTCCAGAAGGTCCGAATGCTTCTCGATACAGCCAGCAGTGGTAACTTCCTCAACCAAGACGTTGATGCTGGGTGGGCATTAGTGAAGAACCTAGCACAATCTGATGGTAACTACACTGCTGAGTATGATAGGAGTGTCCGGCCAAGTATTGGTACAGATGATCAGACTAGGGCCATCAAAGCCTTGACTGCTAAGTTGGATCAACTACTACAGCAGAAGAAACAAGTTCACTTTACTTCTGAGGATACAATGTTCTAAGTTCAAGATGGGGAGGATGATGGTCTAGAGGAGGTCAGCTATGTGCAGAATCAGGGTCAGTACAACAAAGGTTTCATCAACTACAACAACAACCCGAATCTGTCCTAGAGGAGTACCAACGTTGCTAACCCTCAGGATCAGGTCTACCTACCTCAGCAACAACCTCAGTCCAAGACTTTTGTTCCCTACAATCAGCAACAGAACTTTGCTCCTAAGCCGCCCTATCAGAACAACTATCAGCAACAGGGAGTCATGGGTCCACCACCTGGTTTCACATCTCACCAAGCTCAGCCTTCTATAGCTCCAGATCATCAGACGACAAACATGCTGCAGCAAATTCTTCAGGGTCAAGCAGCTGGTGCAATAGAATCAGCTAAGAAATTTGGTGAACTCAAAACCCAGCTGGACTACAACTACAATGCTCTCAACAGCAAGATTGAGACATTGAACTCCAGGATTAAGTACTTGGAGGGCAAAACTGCATCTACTTCCTCCACAACACTTATTGGACAACTTCCAGGAAAAGCAATTCAGAACCCCAAGGAGTATTGCAATGCCATATTTTCAATGGAATCAAGTCCCATTACTGATCATGAAGCTGTAGTTAGAGAAATTGAGTTTTTGCTTTATGGTTCAGATGCTCCCACCAATGTCATTGAAAAAGCGCTCCCAGCAAGCGTAGGCACTCCTCAAGTCACTGTGGACAATGAAGTTGAAGATGGGGAGGATTTGAGCTGCAAAGAACACGAAAAAACTCGTCTGGAGGCTGACTCTAGCACCCAGCTCGACCACCCTGGTCGAGCTAGCCCTCCACCTGCTGTAAAACCTGCTGTTTTAGAGAAAAAGAAAGCACCCTTTGTCCCTCCTCCTTACAAACCTAAACCGCCTTTCCCAGGAAGATTCAAGAAGGATAAGGACGTAACCATGGTTGAAAACAAGGGTAGTGTCGATTGCATTGATTCACCAAGCACGACAAAGATTGAGCCTAAGTCTCTCCCCAAGCTTGGCAATCTTGGTATGTTCTCCAAAACTTGCCTTCTTGGTGATTTGGCAATTGAGGATGCTCTATGTGACTCCGGTTCAAGTGTGAATGTCATGTCCCGTGAGATGTTAGACAGTCTAGGGATAAGACACCTAACTTATCACCCATCACCAATCACTTTTGGAGACGCTCATTCACGAAAGCCAGTTGGTCTTTTGGAAGATTACCCACTTAAAGTTGGGGATTGTATAGTCCCAACGGACTTCATCATTATGAAAATGAAGAAGGCCAACAAACTCCCACTGCTCCTTGGCACTCCCTTCCTCAACACCACTAGTGCAAACATAGACTTCAAGAACCAAAGGGTAGTCCTTATGAATGTGGATGACAAGGCCTATTACCCACTAAAAGCTTCTCCTAGTGAGCTATGTGGCACAATGACTATCAAAGATGATGGCTACCATGATGAGAAAGTACAGTACATTGGCACAGTTGAGAAGGTCGATGAAGCTCCACCCCCAAAGGTCTATGAAGAGAATAAGAAATCTCTGGTACAAAAGGATAGAGCTGAGAGTACAATGAATGAACAAGGGGTCAAGCCATTCATACATGGTCAGATCATCGCAGAGGAGACCTCAGTTCCCCTCCATGAACCACCATAGACCTAAGAAAAAGGAAGTCAAGCTTAGAGACTTTAAACAAGCTCACTTGGGAGGAAGTCCCATGTCTATCTCTGTACATATTTCTTTGTTTTAGTTTTTAAAACGTCAAATAAGTGTGCTAAGCTATTTTGATTTTGTCTTGATTGTGTGATTTCAGGAAAGTATGAGAGTATGGATCATGACAAGGAAGCACCAACTCTGAGCCTTTGGAGGGAATTTTCAGATTTTAAAATTCTGACATATGGACCCAAGACGAGCCAACTTGGCCGGGTCAGAGCTCACATGCTCGAGTGTAGAGGCGTCAGGGACGAGTCAGAAGAGTGTTTGGTCGAGTCACACGCTGGCTCACGCACCCAGCTCGACCAAGAACGTCAAGACAGACGCTTTGGCTCGTCTCACTCAAGCTTTCAGCTCGACCACTACCCGGCCGAGTCACCATAATCACCAAGGTACCCGTACTGACCCTTCTTGTATATATTAGTTGCATCGTTTTCATGTTGTCTGTTACCTCTTAATCTTTCTTTCCAAATTTTTATTACACAAGGGACTGTGTAATTTAAGTTTGGGGGGAAGGGTTAAAGGTTGTATTGATGTGTTTCCTCTGTTCTTATTTTGATTTTGTGCATCCTTGAGTCTGCATGCATCTATAGCATGGAAAAACCAAAAAATTTGAAAATTTTCGAAAATGATTACACAAAAACAGAGTGTTCATTTAGTTGCATTTACATTTTAGGATTGAGTCTAGATTGTTTTATATAGGGTTGTTGCATATGCATAGGGGATGATGATGATTTAAAACCTTGTAAACATGCTAATTCAACTGTATGACTTCAATGCCCTCGTTTCTAGTTGTTTAATGCCTTGATATTGAGCTTGAAGTAAGATTGAACCATGTTCTGAATGCACAACTAGATCGAGTCTTAGCTGAAGCATGCTGTGATTTTCTGTCATTCCCCATCTATTTGAACCTGAATTTGACTTATAATTATCATGTCTAGGCATAGAATTTGAACTCGTGGATACCATATACATACTTGGATTCTCTTTCATCTGTTTATACCACTCTTTGCTAATCCAAGTAACTGATTCTCATTGTTAGATCAGTTTTACCATGCCCTTACCCTAGCCTTCTTTCGAGCCATGCTATTACTTTAGTGAGTGTGTGAGGTCTATTTCTGAATGAGCTTGGTAGAAAGTGTTAGGTTTGAGCAGACAAGGATAGAATCTCATGTAGTTCTGGTTTGCAATTTTCGAATCAGATAGGACTAGATGGGATCTTGATCATTGGATATTGGGGTGGGTTCTGTGGATAGAAAAGAATGAGAAAAAATTGGAAAAAGAAAAGAAAAGGGTAAGAGTTCTTAGGAGGGGAATGATCTGAATGTTTGAATATCTAGTAAAGGATTAGGGGATGTGCATAATAAAAGAAAAAAAAAGAAAAGGCAGAAAGCTCAAAAGTCTGAAAAATATAAAAACGCCTAAGCTAAGTTAAGAAAAGAACCCCAATCCGCTAGATGTATATGTGTATAACCCCTCCTAGAACCAAAAACAAAAAGAAAAAGATGAAACCGTTCCAAGATATCAAAAGAAAAAGGGTGAAGGGTAGAATCAGGATGACTTTTTGGGTTTTAGACTAAGGGATAAGAACGCTTGTGTAGGACTGGGTAGATGGGAGTCTATTCTTGTATGCATAGGTTGGTTCTTACCTTTAGCATTCTACTAAAGCTCATTCCGTTTCATTAAGAGACCCTTGTTCTGAAACGTCAAAACCATACTGAAGGGACCATTTTTGTCTCTTGACCTTACCCTTAGCCAAATGAGTTCATTGAATATGTTTAGCTTGATTCATGGTTTCTGTCTAAATAAATGTTAAGGGGAATGATAGATTTGAATGCATGTCTAGGTTGAGGTTTGATTGAACTTGTGCTGAGAAGAGTATGGCTAATGTTTTTAAGTAGAGTTCAGAACTTTGCATTCTAGAATTGGTAACTTGGACATTGAGATCATCTGTTACAATCTGCAAGTTTTGGTTCTGAGTCCCCACCTTCAACCCACTTCTCCATTCTTATTCCTTTGTTTGCTTGAGGGCAAGCAAAAACTAAGTTTGGGGGAGTTGACATGTTTGCATTTTGTATCGTTTTATCTTGCATAATTCATACGTTTAGACGTGTTATTCACCCTGTTCTTGTCATTTATTCCTAGTTTTGCATACTTAGAGTGTTTTGCATTAGGTTTGTATCAATCCTGCATATTTGGCTTGTTACAGGTACTTTCAGGTGATTTTGGAGAAGTTAGGCCCGAAGCTGCTAGGACACGCCACTCGACCTGGATGCCCCAGCAGACGTGTTTTACCGAAGCTGTCTTGAGCATACCACTCGACCTGGATGCCCCAGCAGATGTGTTTGACCGAAGCTGTCTTGAGCATACCACTCGACCTGGATGCCCCTGCAGACGTGTTTTACCGAAGCTGTCTTGAGCATACCACTCGACCTGGATGCTACAACAGACTCAAGCACCCATGCTCGAGCTGCATGATCAAGACCAACATAAAAGAGGAGTCTTGGAATTTCTGAGCACAGCACTCGACCAAACACAGAAAAATGCAGTCTTGATTTCACCTGCTTGAGCACAGCACTCGACCAAACACAGAAAAATGCAATCTTGATTTCGTCTGCTTAAGCATAGCACTGGACCAAAACGTGGTCGAGCTAGACCTTACCCCGCATGTTTTTACTATTTTGCCCATGACGTTTTAGGGTTTTTAAGACTTAGTATAAATACCTAAGGGGGATGAATACTAAGGACAGAACGTTTTATCCCTAAATTTCGAGTTTTCCTTTGTGTTCTTCATTGTTCTTAATTTCCAGAACTTGTAATTTGATTTCTACTTGTTATTTTGAGTTTGTTTCTTCTGTTCTATCATTTCTCCATCTATTTCTATCATCCATTCAAGTTTTTATGATTTCTGGGTTTGTGTTCTTGATGTTCTTCATGAGTTTTGAGTAGTCATTAAGGTTTTTGAGGATGGGATAGATTAGGTGTAGAATCTTAGTCTTTCAAGTGGTTTAAGAGTAGATTGTTTGATTTCCCTTCTAAATCAGTGTTCTTAATGCTAGTTTCTTTCTGATCAATTGAGATTAGAACTTAGGTGTTTTTCCACCCAAAAGGTGTTTGATAAAATGCTTGACTAAACTGATGTTAGAGATTTGCATGCCTAGCCTAAGGGATTAGTTGTCTAGGGTGTTTATTGACAATATTGAACTGAATCTTATTGCCTGCTAGGGTAGATTTCGCCAAGGGATTGGGTCTGGAACTGGTCTAGTTTGAGGTTACTTATCACGGGAGTGGACTTAACTGGTTGTGATGTTTGATGTCTAGGGAATAGCTTGAATGAGTTTTGTTAAACCACTTGAATAGGCTAAGAGGACACACTGAGTCGATTACCCCATCCTTAGGAACTTCTCTTGCATTGTCTGTTAGTGTTGTTAGTCCCATACGCTGTTTATGTTATTGCTCTGCTTCTGTTAGTTCTTGTTAGTTCCCATACAGTATCTGTTTTAGTTTCCATTCTCAGTTTCTGTCTAGGTTGCTAGACCCCAATACGCTATTTGCTTGACTTGACTTGAATTACTTGATCACATCTTTTTGGTTAATATCTTCACCCTTATGGATTGACACCTTACTACTACAACGAAAGTTTGGTCTAGTAAGGAATTGACTTATACCAATTTGGCGTCGTTGCCATTTGGGTGTTGTTTGTTACAATTAGGATTTCAAAACATTCTAGATCAAGTTCTTTTACATTTCTTTGGTTATTAACTTGACTGTGTTTGCATTTCAGGTACACATCCACCTGCATGCAAACCAGATCAAGAGGAAGTCAGAACCTCCTCCGCCCCATCGATAATATTGACAGGCTACAACAACAGTTGCGAGCGCAGCGAGAAAACATCCAAGACGACATTCAGAATCCACTCGTCATGGAAGACCAACCACAGGTCCAAGACCCTCCTGTGAGGAGGCCCCGTTTGATAGGAACAGGGGACGCCCCTAATACTCATACCAACAGACAAGGGATTTTCCCTCCTACGGTCCAGAACAACAATTTTGAGATCAAGAGCAGCTTGATCGCCATGGTGCAGAACAACAAGTTTCATGGACTACCCATGGAGGACCCTCTTGATCATCTGGATGAGTTTGATAGGCTCTACACTACTCAATGCCCTAACCACGGTTTCAGCAAAGAGTCCCTCCTTAGCACTCTCTATAGAGGCGTTCTTCCGAAGGTCCGAATGCTTCTCGATACAGCCAGCAGTGGTAACTTCCTCAACCAAGACGTTGATGCTGGGTGGGCATTAGTGGAGAACCTAGCACAATCTGATGGTAACTACACTGCTGAGTATGATAGGAGTGTCCGGCCAAGTATTGGTACAGATGATCAGACTAGGGCCATCAAGGCCTTGACTGCTAAATTGGATCAACTACTACAGCAGAAGAAACAAGTTCACTTTACTTCTGAGGATACAGTGTTCCAAGTTCAAGATGGGGAGGATGATGGTCTAGAGGAGGTCAGCTATGTGCAGAATCAGGGTCAGTACAACAAAGGTTTCATCAACTACAACAACAACCCGAATCTGTCCTAGAGGAGTACCAACGTTGCTAATCCTCAGGATCAGGTCTACCTACCTCAGCAACAACCTCAGTCCAAGACTTTTGTTCCCTACAATCAGCAACAGAACTTTGCTCCTAAGCCGCCCTATCAGAACAACTATCAGCAACAGGGAGTCATGGGTCCACCACCTGGTTTCACATCTCACCAAGCTCAGCCTTCTACAGCTCCAGATCATCAGACGACAAACATGCTGCAACAAATTCTTCAGGGTCAAGCAGCTAGTGCAATAGAATCAGTTAAGAAATTTGGTGAACTCAAAACCCAGCTGGACTACAACTACAATGCTCTCAACAGCAAGATTGAGACATTGAACTCCAGGATTAAGTACTTGGAGGGCAAAACTGCATCTACTTCCTCCACAACACTTATTGGACAACTTCCAGGAAAAGCAATTCAGAACCCCAAGGAGTATTGCAATGCCATATTTTCAATGGAATCAAGTCCCATTACTGATCATGAAGCTGCAGTTAGAGAAATTGAGTTTTTCCTTTATGGTTCAGATGCTCCCACCAATGTAATTGAAAAAGCGCTCCCAGCAAGCGTAGGCACTCCTCAAGTCACTGTGGACAGTGAGGTTGAAGATGGGGAGGATTTGAGCTGCAAAGAACACGAAAAAACTCGTCTGGAGGCTGACTCTAGCACCCAGCTCGACCACCCTGGTCGAGCTAGCCCTCCACCTGCTGTAAAACCTACTGTTTTAGAGAAAAAGAAAGCACCCCTTGTCCCTCCTCCTTACAAACCTAAACCGCCTTTCCCAGGAAGATTCAAGAAGGATAAGGACGTAACAATGGTTGAAAACAAGGGTAGTGTCGATTGCATTGATTCACCAAGCACGACAAAGATTGAGCCTAAGTCTCTCTCCAAGCTTGGCAATCCTGGTATGTTCTCCATAACTTGCCTTCTTGGTGATTTGGCAATTGAGGATGCTCTATGTGACTCCGGTTCAAGTGTGAATGTCATGTCCCGTGAGATGTTAGACAGTCTAGGGATAAGACACCTAACTTATCACCCATCACCAATCACTTTTGGAGACGCTCATTCACGAAAGCCAGTTGGTCTTTTGGAAGATTACCCACTTAAAGTTGGGGATTGTATAGTCCCAACGGACTTCATCATTATGAAAATGAAGAAGGCCAACAAACTCCCACTGCTCCTTGGCACTCCCTTCCTCAACACCACTAGTGCAAACATAGACTTCAAGAACCAAAGGATAGTCCTTATGAATGTGGATGACAAGGCCTATTACCCACTAAAAGCTTCTCCTAGTGAGCTATATGGCACAATGACTATCAAAGATGATGGCTACCATGATGAGAAAGTACAGTACATTGGCACAGTTGAGAAGGTCGATGCAGCTCCACCCCCAAAGGTCTATGAAGAGAATAAGAAATCTCTGGTACAAAAGGATAGAGCTGAGAGTACAATGAATGAGCAAGGGGTCAAGCCATTCATACATGGTCAGATCATCGTAGAGGAGACCTCAGTTCCCCTCCATGAACCACCATAGACCTAAGAAAAAGGAAGTCAAGCTTAGAGACTTTAAACAAGCTCACTTGGGAGGAAGTCCCATGTCTATCTCTGTACATATTTCTTTGTTTTAGTTTTTAAAACGTCAAATAAGTGTGCTAAGCTATTTTGATTTTGTCTAGATTGTGTGATTTCAGGAAAGTATGAGAGTATGGATCATGACAAGGAAGCACCAACTCTGAGCCTTAGGAGGGAATTTTCAGATTTCAAAATTCTGACATATGGACCCAAGACGAGCCAACTTGGCCGGGTCAGAGCTCACATGCTCGAGTGTTGAGGCGTCAGGGACGAGTCAGAAGAGTGTTTGGTCGAGTCACACGCTGGCTCACGCACCCAGCTCGACCAAGGACGTCAAGACAGACGCTTTGGCTCGTCTCACTCAAGCTTTCAGCTCGACCACTACCCGGCCGAGTCACCATAATCACCAAGGTACCCGTACTGACCCTTCTTGTATATATTAGTTCCATCGTTTTCATGTTGTCTGTTACCTCTTAATCTTTCTTTCCAAATTTTTATTACACAAGGGGCTGTGTAATTTAAGTTTGGGGGAAGGGTTAAAGGTTGTATTGATGTGTTTCCTCTGTTCTTATTTTGATTTTGTGCATCCTTGAGTCTGCATGCATCTATGGCATGGAAAAACCAAAAAATTTGAAAATTTTCGAAAATGATTACACAAAAACAGAGTGTTCATTTAGTTGCATTTACATTTTAGGATTGAGTCTAGATTGTTTCATATAGGGCTGTTGCATATGCATAGGGGATGATGATGATTTAAAACCTTGTAAACTTGCTAATTCAACTGTATGACTTCAATGCCCTCGTTTCTAGTTGTTTAATGCCTTGATATTGAGCTTGAAGTAAGATTGAACCATGTTCTGAATGCACAACTAGATCGAGTCTTAGCTGAAGCATGCTGTGATTTTCTGTCATTCCCCATCTATTTGAACCTGAATTTGACTTATAATTATCATGTCTAGGCATAGAATTTGAACTCGTGGATACCATATACATACTTGGATTCTCTTTCATCTGTTTATACCACTCTTTGCTAATCCAAGTAGCTGATTCTCATTGTTAGATCAGTTTTACCATGCCCTTACCCTAGCCTTCTTTCGAGCCATGCTATTACTTTAGTGAGTGTGAGGTCTATTTCTGAATGAGCTTGGTAGAAAGTGTTAGGTTTGAGCCGACAAGGATAGAATCTCATGTAGTTCTGGTTTGCAATTTTCGAATCAGATAGGACTAGATGGGATCTTGATCATTGGATATTGGGGTGGGTTTTGTGGATAGAAAAGAATGAGAAAAACTTGGAAAAAGAAAAAAAAGGGTAAGAGTTCTTAGGAGGGGAATGATCTGAATGTTTGAATATCTAGTAAAGGATTAGGGGATGTGCATAATAAAAGAAAAAAAAAGAAAAGGCAGAAAGCTCAAAAGTCTGAAAAATATAAAAACGCCTAAGCTAAATTAAGAAAAGAACCCCAATCCGCTAGATGTATATGTGTATAACCCCTCCTAGAACCAAAAAGAAAAAGAAAAAGATGAAACCGTTCCAAGATATCAAAAGAAAAAGGGTGAAGGGTAGAATCAGGATGACTTTTTGGGTTTTAGACTAAGGGATAAGAACGCTTGTGTAGGACTGGGTAGATGGGAGTCTATTCTTGTATGCATAGGTTGGTTCTTACCTTTAGCATTCTACTAAAGCTCATTCCGTTTCATTGAGAGACCCTTGTTCTGAAACGTCAAAACCATACTGAAGGGACCATTTTTGTCTCTTGACCTTACCCTTAGCCAAATGAGTTCATTGAATATGTTTAGCTTGATTCATGGTTTCTGTCTAAATAAATGTTAAGGGGAATGATAGATTTGAATGCATGTCTAGGTTGAGGTTTGATTGAACTTGTGCTGAGAAGAGTATGGCTAATGTTTTTAAGTAGAGTTCACAACTTTGCATTCTAGAATTGGTAACTTGGACATTGAGATCATCTGTTACAATCTGCAAGTTTTGGTTCTGAGTCCCCACCTTCAACCCACTTCTCCATTCTTATTCCTTTGTTTGCTTGAGGGCAAGCAAAAACTAAGTTTGGGGGAGTTGACATGTTTGCATTTTGTATCGTTTTATCTTGCATAATTCATACGTTTAGACGTGTTATTCACCCTGTTCTTGTCATTTATTCCTAGTTTTGCATACTTAGAGTGTTTTGCATTAGGTTTGTATCAATCCTGCATATTTGGCTTGTTACAGGTACTTTCAGGTGATTTTGGAGAAGTTAGGCCCGAAGCTGCTAGGACACGCCACTCGACCTGGATGCCCCAGCAGACGTGTTTTACCGAAGCTGTCTTGAGCATACCACTCGACCTGGATGCCCCAGCAGATGTGTTTGACCGAAGCTGTCTTGAGCATACCACTCGACCTGGATGCCCCTGCAGACGTGTTTTACCGAAGCTGTCTTGAGCATACCACTCGACCTGGATGCTACAACAGACTCAAGCACCCATGCTCGAGCTGAATGATCAAGACCAACATAAAAGAGGAGTCTTGGAATTTCTGAGCACAGCACTCGACCAAACACAGAAAAATGCAGTCTTGATTTCACCTGCTTGAGCACAGCACTCGACCAAACACAGAAAAATGCAATCTTGATTTCGTCTGCTTAAGCATAGCACTGGACCAAAACGTGGTCGAGCTAGACATTACCCCGCATGTTTTTACTATTTTGCCCATGACGTTTTAGGGTTTTTAAGACTTAGTATAAATACCTAAGGGGGATGAATACTAAGGACAGAACGTTTTATCCCTAAATTTCGAGTTTTCCTTTGTGTTCTTCATTGTTCTTAATTTCCAGAACTTGTAATTTGATTTCTACTTGTTATTTTGAGTTTGTTTCTTCTGTTCTATCATTTCTCCATCTATTTCTATCATCCATTCAAGTTTTTATGATTTCTGGGTTTGTGTTCTTGATGTTCTTCATGAGTTTTGAGTAGTCATTAAGGTTTTTGAGGATGGGATAGATTAGGTGTAGAATCTTAGTCTTTCAAGTGGTTTAAGAGTAGATTGTTTGATTTCCCTTCTAAATCAGTGTTCTTAATGCTAGTTTCTTTCTGATCAATTGAGATTAGAACTTAGGTGTTTTTCCACCCAAAAGGTTTTTGATAAAATGCTTGACTAAACTGATGTTAGAGATTTGCATGCCTAGCCTAAGGGATTAGTTGTCTAGGGTGTTTATTGACAATATTGAACTGAATCTTATTGCCTGCTAGGGTAGATTTCGCCAAGGGATTGGGTCTGGAACTGGTCTAGTTTGAGGTTACTTATCACGGGAGTGGACTTAACTGGTTGTGATGTTTGATGTCTAGGGAATAGCTTGAATGAGTTTTGTTAAACCACTTGAATAGGCTAAGAGGACACACTGAGTCGATTACCCCATCCTTAGGAACTTCTCTTGCATTGTCTGTTAGTGCTGTTAGTCCCATACGCTGTTTATGTTATTGCTCTGCTTCTGTTAGTTCTTGTTAGTCCTATACAGTATCTGTTTTAGTTTCCATTCTCAGTTTCTGTCTAGGTTGCTAGACCCCAATACGCTATTTGCTTGGCTTGACTTGAATTGCTTGATCACATCTTTTTGGTTAATATCTTCACCCTTATGGATTGACACCTTACTACTACAACGAAAGTTTGGTCTAGTAAGGAATTGACTTATACCAATTTGGCGTCGTTACCATTTGGGTGTTGTTTGTTACAATTAGGATTTCAAAACATTCTAGATCAAGTTCTTTTACATTTCTTTGGTTATTAACTTGACTGTGTTTGCATTTCAGGTACACATCCACCTGCATGCAAACCAAATCAAGAGGAAGTCAGAACCTCCTCCGCCCCATCGATAATATTGACAGGCTACAACAACAGTTGCGAGCGCAGCGAGAAAACATCCAAGACGACATTCAGAATCCACTCGTCATGGAAGACCAACCACAGGTCCAAGACCCTCCTGTGAGGAGGCCCCGTTTGATAGGAGCAGGGGACGCCCCTAATACTCATACCAACAGACAAGGGATTGTCCCTCCTACGGTCCAGAACAACAATTTTGAGATCAAGAGCAGCTTGATCGCCATGGTGCAGAACAACAAGTTTCATGGACTACCCATGGAGGACCCTCTTGATCATCTGGATGAGTTTGATAGGCTCTGCAGCCTTACCAAGATAAACGGGGTCAGTGAAGATGGTTTCAAACTACGGCTCTTTCCCTTCTCTCTGGGTGACAGAGCCCATCACTGGGAAAAGACTCTACCGCATGGATCCATCAGTTCCTGGGATGACTGCAAGAAAGCCTTCCTGGCCAAGTTCTTCTCCAATGCCAGGACAGCACGCTTAAGGAATGAAATTTTTGGATTCACTCAGAAGGATGGTGAAAGTTTCTGTGAATGCTGGGATCGATTCAAGAGCTACACTACTCAATGCCCTCACCACGGTTTCAGCAAAGAGTCCCTCCTTAGCACTCTCTATAGAGGCGTTCTCCAGAAGGTCTGAATGCTTCTCGATACAGCCAGCAGTGGTAACTTCCTCAACCAAGACGTTGATGCTGGGTGGGCATTAGTGAAGAACCTAGCACAATCTGATGGTAACTACACTGCTGAGTATGATAGGAGTGTCCGGCCAAGTATTGGTACAGATGATCAGACTAGGGCCATCAAGGCCTTGACTGCTAAGTTGGATCAACTACTACAGCAGAAGAAACAAGTTCACTTTACTTCTGAGGATACAGTGTTCCAAGTTCAAGATGGGGAGGATGATGGTCTAGAGGAGGTCAGCTATGTGCAGAATCAGGATCAGTACAACAAAGGTTTCATCAACTACAACAACAACCCGAATCTGTCCTAGAGGAGTACCAACGTTGCTAACCCTCAGGATCAGGTCTACCTACCTCAGCAACAACCTCAGTCCAAGACTTTTGTTCCCTACAATTAGCAACAGAACTTTGCTCCTAAGCCGCCCTATCAGAACAACTATCAGCAACAGGGAGTCATGGGTCCACCACCTGGTTTCACATCTCACCAAGCTCAGCCTTCTACAACTCCAGATCATCAGACGACAAACATGCTGCAACAAATTCTTCAGGGTCAAGCAGCTGGTGCAATAGAATCAGCTAAGAAATTTGGTGAACTCAAAACCCAGCTGGACTACAACTACAATGCTCTCAACAGCAAGATTGAGACATTGAACTCCAGGATTAAGTACTTGGAGGGCAAAACTGCATCTACTTCCTCCACAACACTTATTGGACAACTTCCAGGAAAAGCAATTCAGAACCCCAAGGAGTATTGCAATGCCATATTTTCAATGGAATCAAGTCCCATTACTGATCATGAAGCTGCAGTTAGAGAAATTGAGTTTTTGCTTTATGGTTCAGATGCTCCCACCAATGTAATTAAAAAAGCGCTCCCAGCAAGCGTAGGCACTCCTCAAGTCACTGTGGACAGTGAGGTTGAAGATGGGGAGGATTTGAGCTGCAAAGAACACGAAAAAACTCGTCTGGAGGCTGACTCTAGCACCCAGCTCGACCACCCTGGTCGAGCTAGCCCTCCACCTGCTGTAAAACCTGCTGTTTTAGAGAAAAAGAAAGCACCCTTTGTCCCTCCTCCTTACAAACCTAAACCGCCTTTCCCAGGAAGATTCAAGAAGGATAAGGACGTAACCATGGTTGAAAACAAGGGTAGTGTCGATTGCATTGATTCACCAAGCACGACAAAGATTGAGCCTAAGTCTCTCCCCAAGCTTGGCAATCCTGGTATGTTCTCCAAAACTTGCCTTCTTGGTGATTTGGCAATTGAGGATGCTCTATGTGACTCCGGTTCAAGTGTGAATGTCATGTCCCGTGAGATGTTAGACAGTCTAGGGATAAGACACCTAACTTATCACCCATCACCAATCACTTTTGGAGACGCTCATTCACGAAAGCCAGTTGGTCTTTTGGAAGATTACCCACTTAAAGTTGGGGATTGTATAGTCCCAACGGACTTCATCATTATGAAAATGAAGAAGGCCAACAAACTCCCACTGCTCCTTGGCACTCCCTTCCTCAACACCACTGGTGCAAACATAGACTTCAAGAACCAAAGGGTAGTCCTTATGAATGTGGATGACAAGGCCTATTACCCACTAAAAGCTTCTCCTAGTGAGCTATGTGGCACAATGACTATCAAAGATGATGGCTACCATGATGAGAAAGTACAGTACATTGGCACAGTTGAGAAGGTCGATGAAGCTCCACCCCCAAAGGTCTATGAAGAGAATAAGAAATCTCTGGTACAAAAGGATAGAGCTGAGAGTACAATGAATGAGCAAGGGGTCAAGCCATTCATATATGGTCAGATCATCGCAGAGGAGACCTCAGTTCCCTTCCATGAACCACCATAGACCTAAGAAAAAGGAAGTCAAGCTTAGAGACTTTAAACAAGCTCACTTGGGAGGAAGTCTCATGTCTATCTCTGTACATATTTCTTTGTTTTAGTTTTTAAAACGTCAAATAAGTGTGCTAAGCTATTTTGATTTTGTCTTGATTGTGTGATTTCAGGAAAGTATGAGAGTATGGATCATGACAAGGAAGCACCAACTCTGAGCCTTAGGAGGGAATTCAGATTTCAAAATTCTGACATATGGACCCAAGACGAGCCAACTTGGCCGGGTCAGAGCTCACATGCTCGAGTGTAGAGACGTCAGGGACGAGTCAGAAGAGTGTTTGGTCGAGTCACACGCTGGCTCACGCACCCAGCTCGACCAAGGACGTCAAGACAGACGCTTTGGCTCGTCTCACTCAAGCTTTCAGCTCGACCACTACCCGGCCGAGTCACCATAATCACCAAGGTACCCGTACTGACCCTTCTTGTATATATTAGTTGCATCGTTTTCATGTTGTCTGTTACCTCTTAATCTTTCTTTCCAAATTTTTATTACACAAGGGACTGTGTAATTTAAGTTTGGGGGGAAGGGTTAAAGGTTGTATTGATGTGTTTCCTCTGTTCTTATTTTGATTTGTGCATCCTTGAGTCTGCATGCATGTATGGCATGGAAAAACCAAAAAATTTGAAAATTTTCGAAAATGATTACACAAAAACAGAGTGTTCATTTAGTTGCATTTACATTTTAGGATTGAGTCTAGATTGTTTCATATAGGGCTGTTGCATATGCATAGGGGATGATGATGATTTAAAACCTTGTAAACTTGCTAATTCAACTGTATGACTTCAATGCCCTCGTTTCTAGTTGTTTAATACCTTGATATTGAGCTTGAAGTAAGACTGAACCATGTTCTGAATGCACAACTAGATCGAGTCTTAGCTGAAGCATGCTGTGATTTTCTGTCACTCCCCATCTATTTGAACCTGAATTTGACTTATAATTATCATGTCTAGGCATAGAATTTGAACTCGTGGATACCATATACATACTTGGATTCTCTTTCATCTGTTTATACCACTCTTTGCTAATCCAAGTAGCTGATTCTCATTGTTAGATCAGTTTTACCATGCCCTTACCCTAGCCTCCTTTCGAGCCATGCTATTACTTTAGTGAGTGTGTGAGGTCTATTTCTGAATGAGCTTGGTAGAAAGTGTTAGGTTTGAGCCGACAAGGATAGAATCTCATGTAGTTCTGGTTTGCAATTTTCGAATCAGATAGGACTAGATGGGATCTTGATCATTGGATATTGGGGTGGGTTCTGTGGATAGAAAAGAATGAGAAAAACTTGGAAAAAGAAAAGAAAAGGGTAAGAGTTCTTAGGAGGGGAATGATCTGAATGTTTGAATATCTAGTAAAGGATTAGGGGATGTGCATAATAAAAGAAAAAAAAAGAAAAGGCAGAGAGCTCAAAAGTCTGAAAAATATAAAAACGCCTAAGCTAAGTTAAGAAAAGAACCCCAATCCGTTAGATGTATATGTGTATAACCCCTCCTAGAACCAAAAACAAAAAGAAAAAGATGAAACCGTTCCAAGATATCAAAAGAAAAAGGATGAAGGGTAGAATCAGGATGACTTTTTGGGTTGTAGACTAAGGGATAAGAACGCTTGTGTAGGACTGGGTAGATGGGAGTCTATTCTTGTATGCATAGGTTGGTTCTTACCTTTAGCATTCTACTAAAGCTCATTCTGTTTCATTGAGAGACCCTTGTTCTGAAATATCAAAACCATACTGAAGGGACCATTTTTGTCTCTTGACCTTACCCTTAGCCAAATGAGTTCATTGAATATGTTTAGCTTGATTCATGGTTTCTGTCTAAATAAATGTTAAGGGGAATGATAGATTTGAATGCATGTCTAGGTTGAGGTTTGATTGAACTTGTGCTGAGAAGAGTATGGCTAACGTTTTTAAGTAGAGTTCACAACTTTGCATTCTAGAATTGGTAACTTGGACATTGAGATCATCTGTTACAATCTGCAAGTTTTGGTTCTGAGTCCCCACCTTCAACCCACTTCTCCATTCTTATTCCTTTGTTTGCTTGAGGGCAAGCAAAAACTAAGTTTGGGGGAATTGACATGTTTGCATTTTGTATCGTTTTATCTTGCATAATTCATACGTTTAGACGTGTTATTCACCCTGTTCTTGTCATTTATTCCTAGTTTTGCATACTTAGAGTGTTTTGCATTAGGTTTGTATCAATCCTGCATATTTGGCTTGTTATAGGTACTTTTAGGTGATTTTGGAGAAGTTAGGCCCGAAGCTGCTAGGACACGCCACTCGACCTGGATGCCCCAACAGACGTGTTTTACCGAAGCTGTCTTGAGCATACCACTCGACCTGGATGCCCCAGCAGATGTGTTTGACCGAAGCTGTCTTGAGCATACCACTCGACCTGGATGCCCCAGCAGACGTGTTTTACCGAAGCTGTCTTGAGCATACCACTCGACCTGGATGCTACAACAGA
Source organism: Boechera divaricarpa (assembly GCA_026770425.1). NCBI lineage: Eukaryota > Viridiplantae > Streptophyta > Magnoliopsida > Brassicales > Brassicaceae > Boechera > Boechera divaricarpa. Next base: position 7,113,297 of record CM049186.1, on the reverse strand, counting down.
CTCAAGCACCCATGCTCGAGCTGCATGATCAAGACCAACATAAAAGAGGAGTCTTGGAATTTCTGAGCACAGCACTCTACCAAACACAGAAAAATGCAGTCTTGATTTCACCTGCTTGAGCACAGCACTCGACCAAACATAGAAAAATGCAATCTTGATTTCGTCTGCTTGAGCATAGCACTGGACCAAAACGTGGTCGAGCTAGACCTTACCCCGCATGTTTTTACTATTTTGCCCATGACGTTTTAGGGTTTTTAGGACTTAGTATAAATACCTAAGGGGGATGAATACTAAGGACAGAACGTTTTATCCCTAAATTTCGAGTTTTCCTTTGTGTTCTTCATTGCTTAATTTCCAGAACTTGTAATTTGATTTCTACTTGTTATTTTGAGTTTGTTTCTTCTGTTCTATCATTTCTCCATCTATTTCTATCATCCATTCAAGTTTTTATGATTTCTGGGTTTGTGATCTTGATGTTCTTCATGAGTTTTGAGTAGTCATTAAGGTTTTTGAGGATGGGATAGATTAGGTGTAGAATCTTAGTCTTTCAAGTGGTTTAAGAGTAGATTGTTTGATTTCCCTTCTAAATCAGTTTTCTTAATGCTAGTTTCTTTCTGATCAATTGAGATTAGAACTTAGGTGTTTTTCCACCCAAAAGGTGTTTGATAAAATGCTTGACTAAACTGATGTTAGAGATTTGCATGCCTAGCCTAAGGGATTAGTTGTCTAGGGTGTTTATTGACAATATTGAACTGAATCTTATTGCCTGCTAGGGTAGATTTCGCCAAGGGATTGGGTCTGGAACTGGTCTAGTTTGAGGTTACTTATCACGGGAGTGGACTTAACTGGTTGTGATATTTGATGTCTAGGGAATAGCTTGAATGAGTTTTGTTAAACCACTTGAATAGGCTAAGAGGACACACTGAGTCGATTACCCCATCCTTAGGAACTTCTCTTGCATTGTCTGTTAGTGCTGTTAGTCCCATACGCTGTTTATGTTATTGCTCTGCTTCTGTTAGTTCTTGTTAGTCCTATACAGTATCTGTTTTAGTTTCCATTCTCAGTTTCTGTCTAGGTTGCTAGACCCCAATACGCTATTTGCTTGGCTTGACTTGAATTGCTTGATCACATCTTTTTTGGTTAATATCTTCACCCTTATGGATTGACACCTTACTACTACAACGAAAGCTTGGTCTAGTAAGGAATTGACTTATACCACCTTTCCCCTTGTCTATATAAGAAGAACTCGCCCTTATGAGCTCTCCACTTGGCAAGAGTAGTAGCCATTTTGGCAAGAGCAGTAGCGGTTTCAAAGAGAGACTGGTCCTCTAAGCTTGATGAGACTCTCTAGGCTTATCGGACTGCATTCAAAACGCCCATTAGAAGAACACCATTCCAGCTACTCTATGGCAAAGCTTGCCATCTGCCTGTGGAGATTGAGTACAAGGCATTGTGGGCAACAAAACTCTTGAACCTGGATATCAAGACCGCTCAGGAAAAGAGAGCATTGGATCTGCATGAACTAGAGGAGATCAGGCTGGATGCTTATGAGAGTTCTAAAATTTATAAGGAGAGGACTAAACCCTTCCATGACAGGAAGATTTTACCCAAGGAATTCAAAACTGGTGATCAGGTCCTCCTATTCAATTCTAGACTCAAGTTGTTTCCAGGAAAACTGAAATCTAGATGGTCAGGACCATTTGTTATCAAGGAAGTTTCACCATATGGGGCAGTCACCTTGATCGGAAAGTGCGGAAATGAATTCACAGTGAACGGGCAAAGGATCAAACCATACTTGGCTGACAGCATCATTCCAGAAGGAACCTCAATTCCTCTGGATGAACCTCTCCTTACCTGAGTAAAACAGGAAGTCAAGCTTAGTGACTATAAACAAGCTCACTTGGGAGGAAGTCCCATGTCTATCCTTGTATATATTGCTTCAATTTTCTTTTTAAACCATCGAATAAGTGTGCTAACTTCTTATTTTTGGCTTGTTTTGGTGATTTCAGGAAAGTATGAGCATTGAATCGCAAAGAGAAGGAAGAAACGAGCGAAATTAGCCTGACTCGATGACCCAGCTCGACCACCGATGATCGAGCCAAGAGATCAAGTCAGATGGAGGGAGATTTAAAATTCAAATTTTGAACGCCAAGGGGACAGCTCGACCAGGTAGGGTCGAGTGGTCAGATCGAGCACACAGCTCGACCACGTGGGGTAGCGTCACCACGTCGAGTCAAGCCTTGGACGCTAAAAAATTTGAATTTTAAAATTCATATGAAGCTTCATACGCTCCCCCTCTTGTCATCTAGCCTTTCCCCTTGTCTATATAAGAAGAACTCGCCCTTATGAGCTCTCCACACCAGCAAAACTTCAAGCAACCTCTTGCTTTCACCAGAATCTTTTTCCCATCTGATTCTTGAGTTTTGGCAAGAGTAGTAGCCATTTTGGCAAGAGTAGTAGCGGTTTCAAAGAGAGACTAGTCCTCTAAGCTTGATGAGACTCTCTAGGCTTATCGGACTGCATTCAAAACGCCCATTGGAAGAACACCATTCCAGCTACTCTATGGCAAAGCTTGCCATCTGCCTGTGGAGATTGAGTACAAGGCATTGTGGGCAACAAAACTCTTGAACCTGGATATCAAGACCGCTCAGGAAAAGAGAGCATTGGATCTGCATGAACTAGAGGAGATCAGGCTGGATGCTTATGAGAGTTCTAAAATTTATAAGGAGAGGACTAAACCCTTCCATGACAGGAAGATTTTACCCAAGGAATTCAAAACTGGTGATCAGGTCCTCCTATTCAATTCTAGACTCAAGTTGTTTCTAGGAAAACTGAAATCTAGATGGTCAGGACCATTTGTTATCAAGGAAGTTTCACCATATGGGGCAGTCACCTTGATCGGAAAGTGCGGAAACGAATTCACAGTGAACGGGCAAAGGATCAAACCATACATGGCTGACAGCATCATTCTAGAAGGAACCTCAATTCCTCTGGATGAACCTCTCCTTGCCTGAGTAAAACAGGAAGTCAAGCTTAGTGACTATAAACAAGCTCACTTGGGAGGAAGTCCCATGTCTATCCTTGTATATATGCTTCAATTTTCTTTTTAAACCATCGAATAAGTGTGCTAACTTCTTATTTTTGGCTTGTTTTTGTGATTTCAGGAAAGTATGAGCATTGAATCGCAAAGAGAAGGAAGAAACGAGCGAAATTAGCCTGACTCGATGACCCAGCTCGACCACCGATGATCGAGCCAAGAGATCAAGTCAGATGGAGGGAGATTTAAAATTCAAATTTTGAACGCCAAGGGGACAGCTCGACCAGGTGGGGTCGAGTGGTCAGATCGAGCACACAGCTCGACCACGGGGGGTAGCGTCACCACGTCGAGTCAAGCCTTGGGCGCTAAAAAATTTAAATTTTAAAATTCAAATGAAACTCCATACGCTCCCCCTCTTGTCATCTAGTTTTTCCCCTTGTCTATATAAGAAGAACTCGCCCTTATGAGCTCTCCACACCAGCAAAACTTCAAGCAACCTCTTGCTTTCACCAGAATCTTTTTCCCATCTGATTCTCGAGTTTTGGCAAGATCAAAGCCATTTTGGCAAGAGTAGTAGCCATTTTGGCAAGAGTAGTAGCGGTTTCAAAGAGAGACTGGTCCTCTAAGCTTGATGAGACTCTCTAGGCTTATCGGACTGCATTCAAAACGCCCATTGGAAGAACACCATTCCAGCTACTCTACGGCAAAGCTTGCCATCTGCCTGTGGAGATTGAGTACAAGGAATTGTGGACAACAAAACTCTTGAACCTGGATATCAAGACCGCTCAGAAAAAGAGAGCATTGGATCTGCATGAACTAGAGGAGATTAGGCTGGATGATTATGAGAGTTCTAAAATTTATAAGGAGAGGACTAAAGCCTTCCATGACAGGAAGATTTTACCCAAGGAATTCAAAACTGGTGATCAGGTCCTCCTATTCAATTCTAGACTCAAGTTGTTTCCAGGAAAACTGAAATCTAGATGGTCAGGACCATTTGTTATCAAGGAAGTTTCACCATATGGGGCAGTCACCTTGATCGGAAAGTGCGGAAACGAATTCACGGTGAACGGGCAAAGGATCAAACCATACATGGCTGACAGCATCATTCCAGAAGGAACCTCAATTCCTCTGGATGAACCTTTCCTTGCCTGAGTAAAACAGGAAGTCAAGCTTAGTGACTATAAACAAGCTCACTTGGGAGGAAGTCCCATGTCTATCCTTGTATATATTGCTTCAATTTTCTTTTTAAACCATCGAATAAGTGTGCTAACTTCTTATTTTCTGCTTGTTTTTATGATTTCAGGAAAGTATGAGCATTGAATCGCAAAGAGAAGGAAGAAACGAGCGAAATTAGCCTGACTCGATGACCCAACTCGACCACCGATGATCGAGCCAAGAGATCAAGTCAGATTGAGGGAGATTTAAAATTCAAATTTTGAACGCCAAGGGGACAGCTCGACCAGGTAGGGTCGAGTGGTCAGATCGAGCACACAGCTCGACCACGTGGGGTAGCGTCACCACGTCGAGTCAATCCTTGGGCGCTAAAAAATTTGAATTTTAAAATTCAAATGAAGCTCCATACGCTCCCCCTCTTGTCATCTAGCCTTTCCCCTTGTCTATATAAGAAGAACTCGCCCTTATGAGCTCTCCACACCAGCAAAACTTCAAGCAACCTCTTGCTTTCACCAGAATCTTTTTCCCATCTGATTCTTGAGTTTTGGCAAGATCAAAGCCATTTTGGCAAGAGTAGTAGCCATTTTGGCAAGAGTAGTAGCGGTTTCAAAGAGAGACTGGTCCTCTAAGCTTGATGAGACTCTCTAGGCTTATCGGACTGCATTCAAAACGCCCATTGGAAGAACACCATTCCAGCTACTCTATGGCAAAGCTTGCCATCTGCCTGGGGAGATTGAGTACAAGGCATTGTGGGCAACAAAACTCTTGAACCTGGATATCAAGACCGCTCAGGAAAAGAGAGCATTGGATCTGCATGAACTAGAGGAGATCAGGCTGGATGCTTATGAGAGTTCTATAATTTATAAGGAGAGGACTAAAGCCTTCCATGACAGGAAGATTTTACCCAAGGAATTCAAAACTGGTGATCAGGTCCTCCTATTCAATTCTAGACTCAAGTTGTTTCCAGGAAAACTGAAATCTAGATGGTCAGGACCATTTGTTATCAAGGAAGTTTCACCATATGGGGCAGTCACCTTGATCGGAAAGTGCGGAAACGAATTCACAGTGAACGGGCAAAGGATCAAACCATACATGGCTGACAGCATCATTCTAGAAGGAACCTCAATTCCTCTGGATGAACCTCTCCTTGCCTGAGTAAAACAGGAAGTCAAGCTTAGTGACTATAAACAAGCTCACTTAGGAGGAAGTCCCATGTCTATCCTGTATATATTGCTTCAATTTTCTCCTTAAACCATCGAATAAGTGTGCTAAATTCTTATTTTTGGCTTGTTTTTGTGATTTCAGGAAAGTATGAGCATTGAATCGCAAAGAGAAGGAAGAAACGAGCGAAATTAGCCTGACTCGATGACCCAGCTCGACCACCGATGATCGAGCCAAGAGATCAAGTCAGATGGAGGGAGATTTAAAATTCAAATTTTGAACGCCAAGGGGACAGCTCGACCAGGTGGGGTCGAGTGGTCAGATCGAGCACACAGCTCGATCACGTGGGGTAGCGTCACCACATCGAGTCAAGCCTTGGGCGCTAAAAAATTTGAATTTTAAAATTCAAATGAAACTCCATACGCTCCCCCTCTTGTCATCTAGTCTTTCCCCTTGTCTATATAAGAAGAACTCGCCCTTATGAGCTCTCCACACCAACAAAACTTCAAGCAACCTCTTGCTTTCACCAGAATCTTTTTCCCATCTGATTCTCGAGTTTTGGCAAGATCAAAGCCATTTTGGCAAGAGTAGTACCCATTTTGGCAAGAGTAGTAGCGGTTTCAAAGAGAGACTGGTCCTCTAAGCTTGATGAGACTCTCTAGGCTTGTCGAACTGCATTCAAAACGCCCATTGGAAGAACACCATTCCAGATACTCTATGGCAAAGCTTGCCATCTGCCTGTGGAGATTGAGTACAAGGCATTGTGGACAACAAAACTCTTGAACCTGGATATCAAGACCGCTCAGAAAAAGAGAGCATTGGATCTGCATGAACTAGAGGAGATCAGGCTGGATGATTATGAGAGTTCTAAAATTTATAAGGAGAGAACTAAAGCCTTCCATGACAGGAAGATTTTACCCAAGGAATTCAAAACTGGTGATCAGGTCCTCCTATTCAATTCTAGACTCAAGTTGTTTCCAGGAAAACTGAAATCTAGATGGTCAGGACCATTTGTTATCAAGGAAGCTTCACCATATGGGGCAGTCACCTTGATCGGAAAGTGCGGAAACGAATTCACAGTGAACGGGCAAAGGATCAAACCATACATGGCTGACAGCATCATTCCAGAAGGAACCTCAATTCCTCTGGATGAACCTTTCCTTGCCTGAGTAAAACAGGAAGTCAAGCTTAGTGACTATAAACAAGCTCACTTGGGAGGAAGTCCCATGTCTATCCTTGTATATATTGCTTCAATTTTCTTTTTAAACCATCGAATAAGTGTGCTAACTTCTTATTTTCTGCTTGTTTTTATGATTTCAGGAAAGTATGAGCATTGAATCGCAAAGAGAAGGAAGAAACTAGCGAAATTAGCCTGACTCGATGACCCAGCTCGACCACCGATGATCGAGCCAAGAGATCAAGTCAGATGGAGGGAGATTTAAAATTCAAATTTTGAACGCCAAGGGGACAGCTCGACCAGGTTGGGTCGAGTGGTCAGATCGAGCACACAGCTCGACCACGTGGGGTAGCGTCACCACGTCGAGTCAAGCCTTGGGCGCTAAAAAATTTAAATCTTAAAATTCAAATGAAGCTCCATACGCTCCCCCTCTTGTCATCTAGCCTTTCCCCTTGTCTATATAAGAAGAACTCGCCCTTATGAGCTCTCCACACCAGCAAAACTTCAAGCAACCTCTTGCTTTCACCAGAATCTTTTTCCCATCTGATTCTCGAGTTTTGGCAAGATCAAAGCCATTTTGGCAAGAGTAGTAGCCATTTTGGCAAGAGTAGTAGCGGTTTCAAAGAGAGACTGGTCCTTTAAGCTTGATGAGACTCTCTAGGCTTATCGGACTGCATTCAAAACGCCCATTAGAAGAACACCATTCCAGCTACTCTACGGCAAAGCTTGCCATCTGCCTGTGGAGATTGAGTACAAGGCATTGTGGGCAACAAAACTCTTGAACCTGGATATCAAGACCACTCAGAAAAAGAGAGCATTGGATCTGCATGAAGTAGAGGAGATCAGGCTGGATGATTATGAGAGTTCTAAAATTTATAAGGAGAGGACTAAAGCCTTCCATGACAGGAAGATTTTACCCAAGGAATTCAAAACTGGTGATCAGGTCCTCCTATTCAATTCTAGACTTAAGTTGTTTCCAGGAAAACTGAAATCTAGATGGTCAGGACCATTTGTTATCAAGGAAGTTTCACCATATGGGGCAGTCACCTTGATCGGAAAGTGCGGAAACGAATTCACAGTGAACGGGCAAAGGATCAAACCATACATGGCTGACAGCATCCTTCTAGAAGGAACCTCAATTCCTCTGGATGAACCTCTCCTTGCCTGAGTAAAACAGGAAGTCAAGCTTAGTGACTATAAACAAGCTCACTTGGGAGGAAGTCCCATGTCTATCCTGTATATATTGCTTCAATTTTCTTTTTAAACCATCGAATAAGTGTGCTAACTTCTTATTTTTGGCTTGTTTTTGTGATTTCAGGAAAGTATGAGTATTGAATCGCAAAGAGAAGGAAGAAACGAGCGAAATTAGCCTGACTCGATGACCCAGCTCGACCACCGATGATCGAGCCAAGAGATCAAGTCAAATGGAGGGAGATTTAAAATTAAAATTTTGAACGCCAAGGGGACAACTCGACCAGGTGGGGTCGAGTGGTCAGATCGAGCACACAGCTCGACCACGTGGGGTAGCGTCACCACGTCGAGTCAAGCCTTGGGCGCTAAAAAATTTGAATTTTAAAATTCAAATGAAACTCCATACGCTCCCCCTCTTGTCATCTAGTCTTTCCCCTTGTCTATATAAGAAGAACTCGCCCTTATGAGCTCTCCACACCAGCAAAACTTCAAGCAACCTCTTGCTTCCCATCTGATTCTCGAGTTTTGGCAAGATCAAAGCCATTTTGGCAAGAGTAGTAGCCATTTTGGCAAGAGTAGTAGCGGTTTCAAAGAGAGACTGGTCCTTTAAGCTTGATGAGACTCTCTAGGCTTATCGGACTGCATTCAAAATGCCCATTGGAAGAACACCATTCCAGCTACTCTACGGCAAAGCTTGCCATCTGCCTGTGGAGATTGAGTACAAGGCATTGTGGACAACAAAACTCTTGAACCTGGATATCAAGACCACTCAGAAAAAGAGAGCATTGGATCTGCATGAACTAGAGGAGATCAGGCTGGATGATTATGAGAGTTCTAAAATTTATAAGGAGAGGACTAAAGCCTTCCATGACAGGAAGATTTTACCCAAGGAATTCAAAACTGGTGATCAGGTCCTCCTATTCAATTCTAGACTTAAGTTGTTTCCAGGAAAACTGAAATCTAGATGGTCAGGACCATTTGTTATCAAGGAAGTTTCACCATATGGGGCAGTCACCTTGATCGGAAAGTGCGGAAACGAATTCACAGTGAACGGGCAAAGGATCAAACCATACATGGCTGACAGCATCATTTTAGAAGGAACCTCAATTCCTCTGGATGAACCTCTCCTTGCCTGAGTAAAACAGGAAGTCAAGCTTAGTGATTATAAACAAGCTCACTTGGGAGGAAGTCCCATGTCTATCCTGTATATATTGCTTCAATTTTCTTTTTAAACCATCGAATAAGTGTGCTAACTTCTTATTTTTGGCTTGTTTTTGTGATTTCAGGAAAGTATGAGCATTGAATCGCAAAGAAAAGGAAGAAACGAGCGAAATTAGCCTGACTCGATGACCAAGCTCGACCACCGATGATCGAGCCAAGAGATCAAGTCAAATGGAGGGAGATTTAAAATTCAAATTTTAAACGCCAAGGGGACAGCTCGACCAGGTGGGGTCGAGTGGTCAGATCGAGCACACAGCTCGACCACGTGGGGTAGCGTCACCACGTCGAGTCAAGCCTTGGGCGCTAAAAAATTTGAATTTTAAAATTCAAATGAAACTCCGTACGCTCCCCCTCTTGTCATCTAGTCTTTCCCCTTGTCTATATAAGAAGAACTCGCCCTTATGAGCTCTCCACACCAGCAAAACTTCAAGCAACCTCTTGCTTTCACCAGAATCTTTTTCCCATCTGATTCTCGAGTTTTGGCAAGATCAAAGCCATTTTGGCAAGAGTAGTAGCCATTTTGGCAAGAGTAGTAGCGGTTTCAAAGAGAGACTGGTCCTCTAAGCTTGATGAGACTCTCTAGGCTTATCGGACTGCATTCAAAACGCCCATTGGAAGAACACCATTCCAGCTACTCTACGGCAAAGCTTGCCATCTGCCTGTGGAGATTGAGTACAAGGCATTGTGGACAACAAAACTCTTGAACCTGGATATCAAGACCGCTCAGAAAAAGAGAGCATTGGATCTGCATGAACTAGAGGAGATCAGGCTGGATGATTATGAGAGTTCTAAAATTTATAAGGAGAGGACTAAAGCCTTCCATGACAGGAAGATTTTACCCAAAGAATTCAAAACTAGTGATCAGGTCCTCCTATTCAATTCTAGACTCAAGTTGTTTCCAGGAAAACTGAATTCTAGATGGTCAGGACCATTTGTTATCAAGGAAATTTCACCATATGGGGCAGTCACCTTGATCGGAAAGTGCGGAAACGAATTCACAGTGAACGGGCAAAGGATCAAACCATACATGGCTGACAGCATCATTCCAGAAGGAACCTCAATTCCTCTGGATGAACCTTTCCTTGCCTGAGTAAAACAGGAAGTCAAGCTTAGTGACTATAAACAAGCTCACTTGGGAGGAAGTCCCATGTCTATCCTTGTATATATTGCTTCAATTTTCTTTTTAAACCATCGAATAAGTGTGCTAACTTCTTATTTTCTGCTTGTTTTTATGATTTCAGGAAAGTATGAGCATTGAATCGCAAAGAGAAGGAAGAAACGAGCGAAATTAGCCTGACTCGATGACCCAACTCGACCACCGATGATCGAGCCAAGAGATCAAGTCAGATGGGGGGAGATTTAAAATTCAAATTTTGAACGCCAAGGGGACAGCTCGACCAGGTGGGGTCGAGTGGTCAGATCGAGCACACAGCTCGACCACGTGGGGTAGTATCACCACGTCGAGTCAAGCCTTGGGCGCTAAAAAATTTGAATTTTAAAATTCAAATGAAGCTCCATACGCTCCCCCTCTTGTCATCTAGTCTTTCCCCTTGTCTATATAAGAAGAACTCGCCCTTATGAGCTCTCCACACCAGCAAAACTTCAAGCAACCTCTTGCTTTCACCAGAATCTTTTTCCCATCTGATTCTCGAGTTTTGGCAAGATCAAAGCCATTTTGGCAAGAGTAGTAGCCATTTTGGCAAGAGTAGTAGCGGTTTCAAAGAGAGACTGGTCCTCTAAGCTTGATGAGACTCTCTAGGCTTATCGGACTGCATTCAAAACGCCCATTGGAAGAACACCATTCCAGCTACTCTATGGCAAAGCTTGCCATCTGCCTGTGGAGATTGAGTACAAGGCATTGTGGACAAAAAAACTCTTGAACCTGGATATCAAGACCGCTCAGAAAAATAGAGCATTGGATCTGCATGAACTAGAGGAGATCAGGCTGGATGCTTATGAGAGTTCTAAAATTTATAAGGAGAGGACTAAAGCCTTCCATGACAGGAAGATTTTACCCAAGGAATTCAAAACTGGTGATCAGGTCCTCCTATTCAATTCTAGACTCAAGTTGTTTCCAGGAAAACTGAAATCTAGATGGTCAGGACCATTTGTTATCAAGGAAGTTTCACCATATGGGGCAGTCACCTTGATCGGAAAGTGCGGAAACGAATTCACAGTGAACGGGCAAAGGATCAAACCATACATGGCTGACAGCATCATTTTAGAAGGAACCTCAATTCCTCTGGATGAACCTCTCCTTGCCTGAGTAAAACAGGAAGTCAAGCTTAGTGACTATAAACAAGCTCACTTGGGAGGAAGTCCCATGTCTATCCTGTATATATTGCTTCAATTTTCTTTTTAAACCATCGAATAAGTGTGCTAACTTCTTATTTTTGGCTTGTTTTTGTGATTTCAGGAAAGTATGAGTATTGAATCGCAAAGAGAAGGAAGAAACGAGCGAAATTAGCCTGACTCGATGACCCAGCTCGACCACCGATGATCGAGCCAAGAGATCAAGTCAGATGGAGGGAGATTTAAAATTCAAATTTTGAACGCCAAGGGGACAGCTCGACCAGGTGGGGTCGAGTGGTCACGTCGAGTCAAGCCTTGGGCGCTAAAAAATTTGAATTTTAAAATTCAAATGAAGCTCTATACGCTCCCCCTCTTGTCATCTAGCCTTTCCCCTTGTCTATATAAGAAGAACTCGCCCTTATGAGCTCTCCACACCAGCAAAACTTCAAGCAACCTCTTGCTTTCACCAGAATCTTTTTCCCATCTGATTCTCGAGTTTTGGCAAGATCAAAGCCATTTTGGCAAGAGTAGTAGCTATTTTGGCAAGAGTAGTAGCGGTTTCAAAGAGAGACTTGGCTTCTAAGCTTGATGAGACTCTCTAGGCTTATCGGACTGCATTCAAAACGCCCATTGGAAGAACACCATTCCAGCTACTCTATGGCAAAGCTTGCCATCTGCCTGTGGAGATTGAGTACAAGGCATTGTGGGCAACAAAACTCTTGAACCTGGATATCAAGACCGCTCAGGAAAAGAGAGCATTGGATCTGTATGAACTAGAGGAGATCAGGCTGGATGCTTTTGAGAGTTTTAAAATTTATAAGGATAGGACTAAATCCTTCCTTGACAGGAAGATTTTACCCAAGGAATTCAAAATTGGTTATCAGGTCCTCCTATTTAATTCTAGACTCAAGTTGTTTCCAGGAAAACTGAAATCTAGATGGTCAGGACCATTTGTTATCAAGGAAGTTTAACCATATGGGGCAGTCACCTTGATCGGAAAGTGCGGAAACGAATTCACAGTGAACGGGCAAAGGATCAAACCACACATGACTGACAGCATCATTCCAGAAGGAACCTCAATTCCTCTGGATGAACCTCTCCTTGCCTGAGTAAAACAGGAAGTCAAGCTTAGTGACTATAAACAAGCTCACTTGGGAGGAAGTCCCATGTCTATCCTTGTATATATTGCTTAAATTTTCTTTTTAAACCATCGAATAAGTGTGCTAACTTCTTATTTTTGGCTTGTTTTTGTGATTTCAGGAAAGTATGAGCATTGAATCGCAAAGAGAAGGAAGAAACGAGCGAAATAAGCCTGACTCGATGACCCAGCTCGACCACCGATGATCGAGCCAAGAGATCAAGTCAGATGGAGGGAGATTTAAAATTCAAATTTTGAACGCCAAGGGGACAGCTCGACCAGGTGGGGTCGAGTGGTCAGATCGAGCACACAGCTCGACCACGTGGGGTAGCGTCACCACGTCGAGTCAAGCCTTGGGCGCTAAAAAATTTGAATTTTAAAATTCAAATGAAGCTCCATACGCTCCCCCTCTTGTCAACTAGCCTTTCCCCTTGTCTATATAAGAAGAACTCGCCCTTATGAGCTCTCCACACCAGCAAAACTTCAAGCAACCTCTTGCTTTCATCAGAATCTTTTTCCCATCTGATTCTCGAGTTTTGGCAAGATCAAAGCCATTTTGGCAAGAGTAGTAGCCATTTTGGCAAGAGTAGTAGCGGTTTCAAAGAGAGACTGGTCCTCTAAGCTTGATGAGACTCTCTAGGCTTATCGGACTGCATTCAAAATGCCCATTGGAAGAACACCATTCCAGCTACTCTATGCCAAAGCTTGCCATCAGCCTGTGGAGATTGAGTACAAGGCATTGTGGGCAACAAAACTCTTGAACCTGGATATCAAGACCGCTCAGGAAAAGAGAGCATTGGATCTGCATGAACTAGAGGAGATTAGGCTGGACGCTTATGAGAGTTCTAAAATTTATAAGGAGAGGACTAAAGCCTTCCTTGACAGGAAGATTTTACCCAAGGAATTCAAAACTGGTGATCAGGTCCTCCTATTCAATTCTAGACTCAAGTTGTTTCTAGGAAAACTGAAATCTAGATGGTCAGGACCATTTGTTATCAAGAAAGTTTCACCATATGGGGCAGTCACCTTGATCGGAAAGTGCGAAAACGAATTCACAGTGAACGGGCAAAGGATCAAACCATACATGGCTGACAGCATCATTCCAGAAGGAACATCAATTCCTCTGGATGAACCTCTCCTTGCCTGAGTAAAACAGGAAGTCAAGCTTAGTGACTATAAACAAGCTCAGTTGGGAGGAAGTCCCATGTCTATCCTTGTATATATTGCTTCAATTTTCTTTTTAAACCATCGAATAAGTGTGCTAACTTCTTATTTTTGGCTTGTTTTTGTGATTTCAGGAAAGTATGAGCATTGAATCGCAAAGAGAAGGAAGAAACGAGCGAAATTAGCCTGACTTGATGACCCAGCTCGACCACCGATGATCGAGCCAAGAGATCAAGTCAGATGGAGGGAGATTTAAAATTCAAATTTTGAACGCCAAGGGGACAGCTCGACCAGGTGGGATCGAGTGGTCAGATCGAGCACACAGCTCGACCACGTGGGGTAGCGTCACCACGTCGAGTCAAGCATTGGGCGCTAAAAAATTTGAATTTTAAAATTCAAATGAAGCTCCATACGCTCCCCCTCTTATCATCTAGCCTTTCCCCTTGTCTATATAAGAAGAACTCGCCCTTATGAGCTCTCCACACCAGCAAAACTTCAAGCAACCTCTTGCTTTCACCAGAATCTTTTTCCCATCTGATTCTCGAGTTTTGGCAAGATCAAAGCCATTTTGGCAAAAGTAGTAGCCATTTTGGCAAGAGTAGTAGCGGTTTCAAAGAGAGTCTGGTCCTCTAAGCTTGATGAGACTCTCTACGCTTATCGGACTGCATTCAAAACGCTCATTGGAAGAACACCATTCCAGCTACTCTATGGCAAAGCTTGCCATCTGCCTGTGGAGATTGAGTACAAGGCATTGTGGACAACAAAACTCTTGAACCTGGATATCAAGACCGCTCAGGAAAAGAGAGCATTGGATCTGCATGAACTAGAGGAGATCAGGATGGATGCTTATGAGAGTTTTAAAATTTATAAGGACAGGACTAAAGCCTTCCATGACGGGAAGATTTTACCCAAGGAATTCAAAACTGGTGATCAGGTCCTCCTATTCAATTCTAGATTCAAGTTGTTTCCAGGAAAACTGAAATCTAGATGGTCAGGAACATTTGTTATCAAGGAAGTTTCACCATATGGGGCAGTCACCTTGATCGGAAAGTGCGGAAAGGAATTCACAGTGAACGGGCAAAGGATTAAACCATACATGGCTGACAGCATCATTCCAGAAGGAACCTCAATTCCTCTGGATGAACCTCTCCTTGCCTGAGTAAAACAGGAAGTCAAGCTTAGTGACTATAAACAAGCTCACTTGGGAGGAAGTCCCATGTCTATCCTTGTATATATTGCTTCAATTTTCTTTTTAAACCATCGAATAAGTGTGCTAACTTCTTATTTTTGGCTTGTTTTTGTGATTTCAGGAAAGTATGAGCATTGAATCGCAAAGAGAAGGAAGAAACGAGGGAAATTAGCCTGACTCGATGATCCAGCTCGACCACCGATGATCGAGCCAAGAGATCAAGTCAGATGGAGGGAGATTTAAAATTCAAATTTTGAACGCCAAGGGGATAGCTCGACCAGGTGGGGTCGAGTGGTCAGATCGAGCACACAGCTCGACCACGTGGGGTAGCGTCACCACGTCGAGTCAAGCCTTGGGCGCTAAAAAATTTGAATTTTAAAATTCAAATGAAGCTCCATACGCTCCCCCTCTTGTCATCTAGGCTTTCCCCTTGTCTATATAAGAAGAACTCGCCCTTATGAGCTCTCCACACCAGCAAAACTTCAAGCAACCTCTTGCTTTCACCAGAATCTTTTTCCCATCTGATTCTCGAGTTTTGGCAAGATCAAAGCCATTTTGGCAAGAGTAGTAGCCATTTTGGCAAGAGTAGTAGCGGTTTCAAAGAGAGACTTGTCTTCTAAGCTTGATGAGACTCTCTAGGCTTATCGGACTGCATTCAAAACGCCCATTGGAAGAACACCATTCCAGCTACTCTATCACAAAGCTTGCCATCTGCCTGTGGAGATTGAGTACAAGGCATTGTGGGCAACAAAACTCTTGAACCTGGATATCAAGACTGCTCAGGAAAAGAGAGCATTGGATCTGCATGAACTAGAGGAGATCAGGATGGATGCTTATGAGAGTTTTAAAATTTATAAGGACAGGACTAAAGCCTTCCATGACAGGAAGATTTTACCCAAGGAATTCAAAACTGGTGATCAGGTCCTCCTATTCAATTCTAGATTCAAGTTGTTTCCAGGAAAACTGAAATCTAGATGGTCAGGACCATTTGTTATCAAGGAAGTTTCACCATATGGGGCAGTCACTTGATCGGAAAGTGCGGAAACGAATTCACAGTGAACGGGCAAAGGATCAAACCATACATGGCTGACAGCATCATTCCAGAAGGAACCTCAATTCCTCTGGATGAACCTCTCCTTGCCTGAGTAAAACAGGAAGTCAAGCTTAGTGACTATAAACAAGCTCACTTAGGAGGAAGTCCCATGTTTATCCTTGTATATATGCTTCAATTTTCTTTTTAAACCATCGAATAAGTGTGCTAACTTCTTATTTTTGGCTTGTTTTTGTGATTTCAGGAAAGTATGAGCATTGAATCGCAAAGAGAAGGAAGAAACGAGCGAAATTAGCCTGACTCGATGACCCAGCTCGACCACCGATGATCGAGCCAAGAGATCAAGTCAGATGGAGGGAGATTTAAAATTCAAATTTTGAACGCCAAGGGGACAGCTCGACCAGGTGGGGTCTAGTGGTCAGATCGAGCACACAGCTCGACCACGTGGGGTATCGTCACCACGTCGAGTCAAGCCTTGGGCGCTAAAAAATTTAAATTTTAAAATTCAAATGAAGCTCCATACGCTCCCCCTCTTGTCATCTAGCCTTTCCCCTTGTCTATATAAGAAGAACTCGCCCTTATGAGCTCTGCACACCAGCAAAACTTCAAGCAACCTCTTACTTTCACCAGAATCTTTTTCCCATCTGATTCTCGAGTTTTGCTTCAAGATCCTTCAAGATGATCAACCGACTTCACTTCATCAAGCCAAAGAAGTCCCAGCAGTCACCTCAAACTCGTCGTTCATCCGCCAAAGCCATAGCCAAGTAGTTTCAGAAGATAAGAGGACCTGTTTCTCCAAGCAGAGGACCCATGGAGGTAGACGGTGCACCTAGCTCGACCAAACATTCTCGAGTCAGGGGATCGAGCAGGCGAGACGAGGAGACGGACGCGTTGCCTAGCTCGAGCCCACCAGCTCGAGCCAATACTTCGAGCCAGCGTGACGAAGAGACGGCCAGAGAATTTTTAAGAGCCAAACGAGATGTTGCTCGTGGGAAGAAGCCGATGGAACCCAGCACGCAGCACGTTCGCAGTGAAACCAAGGAGGATGAGCCCAAATTGGTTAAGAAGTCACAAAAGAAGCCAAAACAACTTTCCCCAGAAGAGTACCTGACCATACTCCTTGCCAGAGGCTTCGTAGGAACAAGGTACCCTCACCGAGAAACGTGTAAAAAACTTGGTATTGCCAAAGATGTGGAATATCTCTATGAAATGGGGGGCTTAAGCGCGTTTATGAGGATACAACTCGAAGCTTACAAGGAAGAGACATGCCATTTTAGTGTCTATGCTATCTGTCAAATGCCTTAATGCATATTCATGTCATTGTAATACAGGAAGGTATCAATCCAAATGGGTGGGATATTAACCAAGAAGGATGTTTAAGTCAAGCCAAGCAAGCAATAAGATGTGAAACTATCAACCTAAACAGAGAACTAGAAACTGAGACTATAGGCAACTAGCAAATTAGCAAAACAGAGACTCCTAGCAGAACAGAACGAAAACAGAGCAATAGCAGAGCAACAGAAATCAATCAAGCAAGAGAAGCTCCTAAGGATGGGGTAATTGACTTGGTGTATCCTCTTAATCTACCTAGGTGGTTTAACAAACTTAAACAAGCTATTTCCTAGACAACAAACTCATAAGCAGCTAAATCCACTTTCGTGACAGATAACCTCAAGCTAATCTAGTTCCAGACCTAATCCCTTAGCGAAATCTAGACTAACAGGCATTGAGATTCAGTTTGTTAAAGCCAATAAACACCCTGGACAACTAATCCCTTAGGTTAGGAATGTAAATCTCTAGAAATAATTCAGTCAGGCATTTCATCAAACACCTTCTGGGTGTGGAAAAACCTATGTTCTAATTTTAATTGATCAGAGAGTAATTAGCATTAAGAACACTAATCTAGAAGGGAAATCAAGCAAACTACTCTTAAACCACCTAGAAGATCAAGATTCTACACCTAATCTTACCCATCCTCAAGAAGCCTTATGACTACTCGGAACACATGAAGAACAACATAATCACAAAACTAGGAATCAAAATAACTTGCATAAGTAGAGAGATAGGATAGAGAAGAGATAAGATAGAAAGATTCAAACACAAATACTCAGAAGAATCAAAGATACAGGATCCAGAAAACAAGAACAGATGAAGAACACTTAAGAAAATCCAGAGTTTTTCTAGTCTTAAACGTTTTATTGTATTTATACTAAGAGATAAAAAAACCTAAATCACTTAGTGCGAAGGAGGGCTCGACCATAGGTGGTCGAGCTGTGTGCTCCAGCTGGGCTAAATTCAAGATTGCATTTTTATTCCTCAGGCTCGATCAGGGAGCTCGATCAAGAGTGATCGAGTTGCGTCCGAAATCTTCAAGACTCCAATTTTATGCTCCAGCTCGATCATAGGCTCGACCAAGAGTGGTCGAGCTAGACTTCTGCACTCCAAGACTTCGTTTTTCTGCTTCCGCTCGATCATGAGCTCGACCAAGAGTGGTCGAGTTGGACTTCAGGACTCCAAGACTGCGTTTTTATGGCGGACTCGATCAGATAGCTCGACCATGGGTGGTCGAGCCAGTCTTCAAAACTTCAAGATTCCATTTTTCTTCTCAGCTCGATCTCCTCCTTCAAGGTTTGTAATCGAGTCAGACATTCTCCTTCTCCGTTTGACTCCAAAGTCTCCATTATCCCTTGATTGTACCTAAAAAAGGTCTAAAATGCAAAATGTATGCAAACCTAATGCAAAACACCCTAAGTATGCAAAACAAGAGATAAACGCTAAGAACAAGCTATTAAACAAGGCTAAATGAATGAATTATGCAAGCTAAAACCATATAAAATGCAAACATATCAACTCCCCAAAACTTAGTCTTTGCTTGCCCTCAAGCAAACAGAAGAATAAAAATGGAGAAGAGGTTTGGAAATGGGGATTCAGAACCAAAGCTTGCAGCTATAACAGATGATCTCAATGTCCAAGTTGCTAGTTCTAGAATGCAAAGTATATGAACTCTACTTAAAAAGTTTAGCCATACTCTTCACAACACAATTTCAATCAAGTCTCAACCTAGACATGCATTCAAATCTACCAATCCCTTTAACACTCAATTAAATAGAAACCATGAATCAAGCTATGCACATTTAATGAACTAATTTGGCTAAGGGTAAGGTTAAGAGACAAAGATGGTCCCTTCCATATGGTTTGATCAATTCAGAACAGGGATCTCTCAGGAAAAGGAATGAGCTTTAGCAGAATGCTAAAGGTAAGAGAACCAACCTAAGCATACAAGAATAGACTCTCATCTACCCAACCATACATACGTGTTCTTAACCCTTAACTCTAAAACCCAGAAAGTCATCCTAATCCTACCCTTCACCCTTAGGCGTTTTTGCCTTGTTTTTCTTGGATCAGATTCATTTTTTCCTTTTGTTCTTGTTCTAGGAGAAGTTATACAAACACTTCTAGCGGATTGGGGTTTTTCTTATGGTTTTTTCATGACCAGCTTAGGCATTTTTTTTGTTTTTCAGACTTTAAGCTTTTTGTCCTTTCTTTTCTTATACTTAGCACCCCCTAATCCTTTACTAGATTCATAAACATTCAGATCATTCCCTTCCTAAGAACTCTTATCCTTTTTCTTTCATCCTTCTCCAAGTTTTTCATTCTTTTCTTTTCACAGAACCAAACCCAATACCCAATGATCAAGGTCCCACCTAGTCCTATCTGATTCGAAAATTGCAAACCAGAACTACATGAGATTCTATCCTTGTCGGCTCAAACCTAACACTTTCTACCAAGCTCATTCAGAAATAGGCCTCACACACTCAAGAAAATAATATCATGGCTTGAAAGAATGCTAGGCTAAAGGCATGGTAAAACTGTTCTAATGATGAGAACAGCTACTTGGATCAGCAAAGAGTGGTATAAACAGATGAAAGAAAATCTAAGTATGTATATGGTATCCATGAATTCAAATGCAGTGCATAGACATGATAATTATGAGTCAAAAATTCAGGTTCAAATAGATAGGAAAAGACAGAAAATCACAGTATGCTTTCAATTGAGACCTAATCTAGCTGTGCATTCAAAGTATGGTGCAGTCTTACTTCAAGCTCAATAACAAAGCATTAAACAACTAGAAACGAGGGCATTGAAATTATACAATTGAATCAGCAAGCTTACAAGGTTTAAATCATCATAATCCCCTATGCAAATGCAACAACCCTATATGAAAACAATCTAGACTCAATCCTAAAATATAAATGCAACTACATGAACACTCTGTTTTTGTAAAAAAATTTTAGTTTTTCTATGCCTTAGATGGATGCAAACTCAAATATGCATAAAATTGAAAAATAAGAACACAGAATACATGTCAAACACATCTTAAACCCTACTCTCCCAAACTTAAATTACACAGTCCCTTGTGTAATAAAAATCTGAAGGATGGTTTAAGAAACAATCAAAACACTGAAAAAAAAAATGCAAATGATATATAAAAGGATAGATAGAACAGGTACCTCAAGGGTTGGAGAAAAAGGAGGAGATTGAATCCTCCATGCTTTCTCGAGTGTAGGCGATATGGGAGCTTGACTCGAGCTGGGGCTCGAGCTGCGTGGTCGCGTCCGTCGTCAGGAGATTGCTGGCTCGATCACCTTGCTCGAGCTGGGTGCTCGAGCTAGCTCTTTCGCTCACAGATTTCCTTTTCTTCTGCCGAGTGTACTGCTTAGGCTGTTGTCTTAGCTCGAATGAAGAAGCTCTTGGAGGTTCCATGGATGCAAGAGGCCTTGGCTCTTCACGAAATGAACCACTTCCCACCAGTACTCGTTTGGGTAGTACCACTTTCTTGGAGGAAGGCACACTGAACTTTAGCTGGAAATTTTTGAGGTGATCCCTCACTTCTTTCATCTGGTCCTTCAGCTCCTTCACTGACCCCTTCAAAGCAGCAATGGTCTTGCCCTGAAATTTATTCCATTTTTGTAGTATACCAATGCGCTTGTGTGCTTCCTTCAAGGCTGGGCTAGATGAAGGCTGTAGGCGGTATTCCCCAAAACCAAACTTTCCCGATGCATCATCCTCTGAATCAATAGAGTCACCGGAATTCTCTTCTAACTGTTGTGCTTCATCATATGGGTTATAGAGCCTGTCAAGTGGAGGAGAGAAATCGATGTTTTCCCCCAATCTAAGCTTGGTTACATCAGTGCAAGGAAGGCGCAAGTGGGCTTCTCCAGCTGTTGGGTGAGTGAATTTGTACATAAACTCATCAATAGGCCAGTTGTGATCTAGAAATCGACACCTCCTCAAAAACCCAATATCGATCCACCTGGGCGGGTGTGGCTCTGATGTGAGCTCTACACCACATGCAACAAGAATTGAAGTGATGATACCTCCAATGCTAAGTTCTCCTTCAGTATTAATCCTGTGCATCCTCAATCCCCAATCCTTGTAATAGAGCAGCTGTTCCAAGAGAATAAAGGTGAGGCTTGTATCTGCTCTATCGCCTTGCATTTCCAGTCCTTCTCTTGTGTAAACGAGAACCTCTTTTAAGCACACATCCAACATTCTCAATTCTCCTTCATTCACATTTACTGTAACCGTCCGTGCAAACAATGTGCTGGCAATGGCCTTGTGAAGGTATCTAATCACAGGGCTTCTTATTTGGGAGCTCTTGCTTCTTGATGACAAATAAGGCTTGGTATCATCACTAATGGTTGTCCACATTTGTTGCAGCTCCATGTGGTCGATATCTTGCAGTGTGCCTGTGCCACTCGGGAGTCCATATAAAGTATCTATCTCTTTTATAGAGAGGGAGTAAAGGAAACCCCTGCAGGTGAAGGTGATAAAACCCGGGCCTCCGTCAGATTCATACTCCGGTTCTTCTTCATAGAAGTGGACCTTGAGAGATGAAAGGAAATGGCATGTCTCTTCCTTGTAAGCTTCGAGCTGTATCCTCATAAACGCACTTAAGCCCCCCATTTCATAGAGATATTCCACATCTCTGGCAATACCAAGTTTTTTACACGTTTCTTGGTGAGGGTACCTTGTTCCTGCGAAGCCTCTAGCAAGGAGTATGGTCAGGTACTCTTCTGGGGAAAGTTGCTTTGGCTTCTTTTGTGACTTTTTAACCAATTTGGGCTCATCCTCCTCGGTTTCACTGTGAACTTGCTGCGTGCTGGGTTCCATCGGCTTCTTCCCACGAGCAACTTCTCGTTTGGCTCTTAAAAATTCTCTGGCCGTCTCTTCGTCACGCTGGCTCAAAGTATTGGCTCGAGCTGGTGGGCTCGAGCTAGGCAACGCGTCCGTCTCCTCGTCGCGCCGGCTCGATCGCCTGACTCGACCATGTTTGGTCGAGCTAGGTGCACTGTCTACCTCCATGGGTCCTCTGCTTGGAGAAACAGGTCCTCTTATCTTCTGAAACTGCTTGGCTATGGCTTTGGCGGATAAACGACGAGTTTGAGGTGACTGCTGGGACTTCTTTGGCTTGATGAAGAGAAGTCGGTTGATCATCTTGAAGGATCTTGAAGCAAAACTCAAGAATCAGATGGGAAAAAGATTCTGGTGAAAGCAAGAGGTTGCTTGAAGTTTTGCTGGTGTGGAGAGCTCATAAGGGCGAGTTCTTCTTATATAGACAAGGGGAAAGGCTAGATGACAAGAGAGGGAGCGTATGGAGCTTCATTTGAATTTCAAAATTCAAATTTTTGAGCGCCCAAGGCTTGACTCGACGTGGTGACGCTACCCCACGTGGTCGAGCTGTGTGCTCGATCTGATCACTCGATCCCACCTGGTCGAGCTGTCCCCTTGGCGTTCAAAATTTGAATTTTAAATCTCCCTCCATCTGACTTGATCTCTTGACTCGATCATAGGTGGTCGAGCTGGGTCATCGAGTCAGGCTAATTTCGCTTGTTTCTTCCTTCTCTTTGCGATTCAATGCTCATACTTTCCTGAAATCACAAAAACAAGCCAAAAATAAGAAGTTAGCACACTTATTCTATGGTTTAAAAAGAAAATTGAAGCAATATATACAAGGATAGACATGGGACTTCCTCCCAAGTGAGCTTGTTTATAGTCACTAAGCTTGAATTCCTGTTTTACTCAGGCAAGGAGAGGTTCATCCAGAGGAATTGAGGTTCCTTCTGGAATGATGTTGTCAGCCATGTATGGTTTGATCCTTTGCCCGTTCACTGTGAATTCGTTTCCGCACTTTCCGATCAAGGTGACTGCCCCATATGGTGAAACTTCCTTGATAACAAATGGTCCTGACCATCTAGATTTCAGTTTTCCTGGAAACAACTTGAGTCTAGAATTGAATAGGAGGACCTGATCACCAGTTTTGAATTCCTTGGGTAAAATCTTCCTGTCATGGAAGGCTTTAGTCCTCTCCTTATAAATTTTAGAACTCTCATAAGCATCCAGCCTGATCTCCTCTAGTTCATGCAGATCCAATGCTCTCTTTTCCTGAGCGGTCTTGATATCCAGGTTCAAGAGTTTTGTTGCCCACAATGCCTTGTACTCAATCTCCACAGGCAGATGGCAAGCTTTGCCATAGAGTAGCTGGAATGGTGTTCTTCCAATAGGCGTTTTGAATGCAGTCCGATAAGCCTAGAGAGTCTCATCAAGCTTAAAGGACCAGTCTCTCTTTGAAACCCCTACTACTCTTGCCAAAATGGCTTTGATCTGTTTGTTGGACACTTCCACTTGCCCACTGGTCTGAGGGTGATATGGTGTAGCTACCTTGTGCTTAACCCCATGCTTCTTCAGTAGATTCTCAAAGAGCTTGTTGATGAAGTGAGATCCTCCATCACTGATCACTACCCTTGGCACTCCAAATCTGGGGAAAATGATACTCTTGAACATCTTCAAAACTACCTTTGCATTATTGGTAGGACAAGTTATTGCTTCAACCCACTTTGAGACATAATCAACAGCCACCAAGATATAGCTGTTCCCATAAGATGGTGGGTTAAAAGGCCCCATGAAATCGATGCCCCACACATCAAACACTTCAACTTCCAGAATTGGGTTTTGAGGCATCTCATTCTTTCTACTGATGTTACCCATTCTCTGACAAGGATCACACTTGGTGATGAAAGCTTGAGCATCCTTGAACATCGATGGCCACCATAAACCTGCTTGTAGCACCTTCTGCGCAGTCTTGAATGTAGCGAAGTGACCTTCATATACTGAACCGTGGCAATGCTCTAGAACTCCCTTTACCTCTTCTTCAGCTATGCACCTTCTAAATAGACCATATGAGCCTCTCTTGTACAAGTAGGGCTCATCCCAGAAGTAATGGTTCACATCTCTCAGAAACTTTTTCTTCCTGTAAGCGTCAAGAGTTCCAGGGATTTTGCCGCTGATATATCATGGATTTTACCCGTTTTTAGCCATGATATAAGTCGCTTTATCGAGTCTTTCTAGTGCTTTTTCTATCATTTTAGAGTCTTTTCAGGTTTTAGCACGTTTGGGACGAAATTGGAGATTTTGGAGACATTTGGAGCCTTTTTGGAGCAAACCGAAGAAAGTACCCGTTTTGAAGCCTGAGTATCGATCGACACCATTCCGAGTATCGATCGACACCATTTCGAGTATCGATCGACACCATCCCGGTATCGATCGATACCGATGACTGACGCGGGATAGAGAGATATCCAAGGAAGAGAATTCTCACCATAAGAAGCCCAATACTTTCCCTTATTTACAAAGAGGCCCAGCTCGTGTTTTTAGACCTATTTAAGTAAGTTTTTAGTCATTAGGTCAAGGGGGCTGCAGACTTTTACTTTTCACTTTTATTCTGGAGCCACCATTGAGATTTGAGAGTTTTTGTGAGGGAGACGGATCCAAGACTTTGTTCAGCATATAGAAGATCCCGAACCCTTGTTTTTATTCTTTTGCTATATTTAATTTCATGATCTATTCAGTTATGTTATTTGTTTCATCTATCATGTCTGAGTAGTCTCTTTTTAGGTTCAGGGTTTTCTCATATGGATTTCTCTGATTTATTATGATTGATTAGTTAGGGTTCAAAATCTGAATAGTTCTTCACCATAGGTTGTTCTCAAAGCTATTTCTAACCTGATCACTTAGAACATAAAACCTAGATTAATCGATTAGGCACGACAGTGCAATTGAGTAATCTGATAAAACCTAGGGTGAGCAATTGGATTATCTGCAAAGAGATTTGGTTTAATCGAATTGTGAACATATCAAACTTGAATTGATTGCTGGTTTACTGTGTAGGATTTGCAAAGAGATTTGGAATTTTAGACTTTAGACTTAGTTAGTTTTCGCAACGACAGTTGGTTAACTATACTTTCGTGTTTGAGTTCGAGAACGGCGCTTAATTGAATTGAACCTTAATTGATTAATTGTTATCTATCATTGACTTCCTAAGAATTTCCCTGAGCCTAGTTTCCCCTCATATAAATCAACCTAAGTTTAATTCGATCATTTGTTTTCTCGTCATTCACTGTTTGCTTAGCACAATCTGCATCTTTCATCTACTGAGTGAGTTTTCTTGAGTTCTTGTGTTCGACCCCTAACTTTACTGCAGCAACTGCTTTAGTATCATTATAGGGTATTAATTTGAGCATATCAAATTTGGCGCCGTTGCCGGGGACTCTAAAAATTCACCATTAGAATTTTAGTTGTCGATTTTGTCTAAGTTCGTCGTCAGTATCGATCGATACTCCATTGGTATCGATCGACACTGAACGTCTGTTTTTAAATTTTGGTTACTTAATTTCTCGTCTTTTGATTTTCAGGTGTATGCATCAGCGTACCACCAGGAGAACGAAGAACACACCACTGATCAATCTCTCCAACTCAGAGCTAGCAGAGCTTGAACGCACGAGTCGAACAAGGAAAAGAACTACAGTTGAGATGGATCTTCCACAAGGTTTGGTGCATGATGAGGAAGGTGGACAACTACCTCCTCCACAACAACCCCAAGCTGTTGCTGAACGGACGCTTGGCGAGTACAACCGACCGGATCAATTCTATGCAAATCGTGCAGCAATCCGTATTCCGACTTTCCAGAGGAATGACTTTGAGCTGAAGCCTGCTTACTTCACTCTTGTTGGACAACACCCCTTCACCGGTCTCTCTCATGAGCACCCTATGGATCACATCGAGAAATTCGAGGATTTGGTCACCAGTATGAAGTACAATGGAGTACCACATGAATACCTCTTTTGTAAGCTCTTTCCATACTCTCTTGGTGGAGAGGCAGCTTACTGGCTGAAGCAGCTACCTCCTGGATCTCTCGCTACTTGGAACGAGACCAAGAACGCATTCCTGAACAATTTCTATGACGATGCGAGATCGGAGGAGCTCAGGAACAAGCTCTCTCAATTTTCTCAAGGTCCAACAGAAGCACTCAAGGCTGCTTGGGTGCGATTCAGATCCTACCAGAGAGACTGTCCGCATCACGGTTTCAGTCAAGTTCAACTGCTCGGGATCTTTTACAGAGGAATTGATTGGCGGTATCAGATGGCACTGGATTCTGCAAGCAACGGGAACTTCAACACTAGGATTCCAACCGATGCTGTGAAACTGATTGAGAACTTGGCGTCTAGCAATAGCACCAAGAATGCTGATTTTGAGCGGAAGAGGCTCGCTAGTGTTGCTGACAGTTCGCAGATTGCTGAGGTTCAGGCGAAGCTAGACACAATGCACAACCTGCTAGTGGGGAAGACAAAGAAGGCTGTGCATTTTGCTGAGGAAGTAGAGGAGATTAAAGATGAAACAGAAGATGTTAACTACATTGGTGATTCTGGTTTTCAGGGTCAGCGATTTGGTTACAACAACAACAGAAGCCTCAACAACAATCTGCAAGGTGGTTACAAATCTGGTGGTAACCAATCTGGTTTTGGTGCCACACAATTCGCCCAAAAACCACTTCAGAGCAATGACTTTACTCGCCAATACGGTAATTCATCTTACCAACCGCATTCTCCGAGGTCTACAGAGAGTAAGACAGAGATCCTCTTGGAACAAATTCTACAGAGACAAGAAAAAATGACTGTGGATTTTAATAGAAAGCTGGATAATGTGTACACTAATCTGAATAGGAAAATCGACGCTCTCAAAATCCATCAGAAGATGCTGGAAGATCAAATAGCTTAGACATCAGCAGCTGTCAAGGGAAAGATAGTTCAACCACAGCATGGACATGTCAATGCAATCACCTCGAGCACTAGAGAAGAGGATTTTGAGCCTGCGATGACTGTGTTCGTAGTCAGTGATACTAGTATCGACCGATACCTGCCTGGTATCGATCGATACTTCCCGAGACCTGCTATAGATTCGAAGGTCGCTGAAGATGAAGATAAGAATTCTGACATTCCACGAGTATCGATCGACACCCCTACCTGTGTCGATCGACACCAACCTGCAGAGACGATACAAAACTCCAGCATCGATCGACACTCATCTGGTATCGGTCGATACCCTTCGCAGGCTGAATCAATAACTGAGAAAAGGACAGAGATGGTTGAGGAACGGGTATACAAACCAAAGCTACCTTACCCTGTTCTTCCCAAGCTGACAAGAGAGGAGTGGGCGGCTGCTAGAAGCAAGTTTTTGTCAAAAAAAATGGTTGCAGGACCTCCCGTTGCTGATACATCACCACCGCTGAGACAGTTGACAAAGAGGGAAGACCCAGGGAAATTCTCAGTTCCATGCTCCATCTCTAGAGTAAACTTCAAGGAGTCTCTCGTTGACTCAGGGTCTAGTGTCAACGTCATGTCGAGGGCGATTGCAGAGAGATTGAAAGCTGATATGAGATCTCCTAACACGCTTCTCACATACGCGGATTCTTCTAGCTCACTCCCTTACGCTACAATTCTTGATTTACCTGTTAAAATAGGAGATTGTCTGATTCCTACTGATTTTCAGGTTGTGGAGATGAGCCAAGGATCCAAGGTGCCCTTGATTTTGGGAAGACCATTTATGGCTACTGTTGGCGCGATCATGGACACGCCTAATAAGAGAATCTCTTTCTCTTGCATTGACGGAGACGTCTTCTACGATGCCATTCCTTCTGGAGGAGCACCCAGACATGTCTCGTGCATCACCATTTCCTCGGGCGAGACTCTGATGATCGATCTGCTCGATGAGTCTTATGATGAACCAAAAGTCGCAGTTGTTTCAAATGAACCCCCCAACCCCCCAAGAAAGTTGTGGAGAAGACCAAGGCAACAAAGAGGAAGGCGACGCGCAAGAAGATCAACGGTGCTACTAATTTCACTTTGATTCCTCAGAAGTGTGATGGAGATTCGATCGAATATAAGGTGAAGTGCAAGGGAACCTCGAAACCATTTTCTAATGCTAGAATTCGCATTTCTACGGAGATGAAAGAGAACGAAGAGGATATGATGCGCACAACTTTGAAGCTGGAGATGTCTGGTTGTGGAGCTTATTTCGGAGTGAGTTCTCCACCTTGTCCTGACTGATATCATAACCAAAGTCAAGCTCGTGACATTAAACAAGCGCTTAGTGGGAGGCAACCCACTGGTAAGTCTATAAATATGAGTTTTTGTTTTTGTGTTTTGTTGTGTCTTGCGAATCAGGTCGGAAAAAGGATGGTCGTTTTTGTTCCGTATCGATCGATACCACCTTGGTATCGATCGACACCACCGCTCTATGGTAACACCTCTTGTTCTTGACCTATTTTGTTTTGTCCTTTGATTTCTTTCACCTTCTCTAGGCTTGATAAATACTGGGGACAGTGTTGTTTAAGTCTGGGGGAGGTAGTTACTGACATTGTGTTCATTTTTGTTTTGTTAAAAAAAAAAAAAAAAAAAATTTCTTTGAGTCAAAACAACTTAGAGTTTTCTGGATTGTGCTTGACTTTGTTGTTCTGATTTTGCTTTTGAGTGACCACTGTTACAGGATTAGTTTCAGTTCGACTAATGAAAAATCCAAGGGATAACCAGCCAGCTAGAAATCACCCATGTCTCTAGCAAGGTTCTTCACAAGCTTTAGCCAAATTTTGCACTTCATCTACGCGGTTAGTGTTCTTAGAGCTTGATTCATCATTCATATCTGGCTAAGGAACCCATCATGCTTGAAAATTATGGTATATCTCCCCCGTGAAAATTGTTGGATACATATTTGCGTTAAAACAGGTAAAATCTATATAAAAGATGAAATGATTTCCGCCGAGTAGAGGGGTAGGAAAATTTCCTATGACCCCATTATTCTACTTGGATAAGGAATGATCACACAAAGGCCTGAAGTGAGGGGTAGGAAAATTTCCTATGACCCCATTATTCACCTAAGACTTTTGATACATTGAGAGGGTAAGAACCGGGGATTCGGTAGCAAACCCTATCAATATTCGCGCTTCGGACCTTGATCTGTATATGCTGTTCAGATAAACCTGCGCTGTTGAAATCTAATGAGAACTGATTATGAAATAAGTCTGGGGGAGATAAAGAATACCGGAAAGCAATAAATGTTGTTGAATAAATGGTTCTTTGGCTATGATATTGTATGGGCAAGAATCTAGAAAGTTCTTGAACACTGATTGCAGCGATGAAACTGGCGATGAGAGCTTGGATGAATATTGGTATGAGATAGTAAGTGAAATCTTGGGAAGTTGGGGTTCCTACGGAGAAGTACATGGTGGTTAGATCTGGAGCTGATCAGGCAGCAGTGGGCGCTTGGGAAAAAGGATCATTACAGCGATTTCGGTAAGAGGTCAGATCTCTAAGGTTTTTCAAACCTCTTTCTCTAACTTAGTTTTCTGTTTTGCTTGACGGCAAGCAAAAGGCTAAGTCTGGGGGCGTGATATATCATGGATTTTACCCGTTTTTAGCCATGATATAAGTCGCTTTATCGAGTCTTTCTAGTGCTTTTTCTATCATTTTAGAGTCTTTTCAGGTTTTAGCACGTTTGGGACGAAATTGGAGATTTTGGAGACATTTGGAGCCTTTTTGGAGCAAACCGAAGAAAATACCCGTTTTGAAGCCTGAGTATCAATCGACACCATTCCGAGTATTGATCGACACCATTCCGAGTATCGATCGACACCATCCCGGTATCGATCGATACCGACGACTGACGCGGGATAGAGAGATATCCAAGGAAGAGAATTCTCACCATAAGAAGCCCAATACTTTCTCTTATTTACAAAGAGGCCCAGCTCGTGTTTTTAGACCTATTTAAGTAAGTTTTTAGTCATTAGGTCAAGGGGGCTACAGACTTTTACTTTTCACTTTTATTCTGGAGCCACCATTGAGATTTGAGAGTTTTTGTGAGGAAGACGGATCCAAGACTTTGTTCAGCATAGAGAAGATCCCGAACCCTTGTTTTTATTCTTTTGCTATATTTAATTTCATGATCTATTCAGTTATGTTATTTGTTTCATCTATCATGTCTGAGTAGTCTCTTTTTAGGTTCAGGGTTTTCTCATATGGATTTCTCTGATTTATTATGATTGATTAGTTAGGGTTCAAAATCTGAATAGTTCTTCACCATAGGTTGTTCTCAAAGCTATTTCTAACCTGATCACTTAGAACATAAAACCTAGATTAATCGATTAGGCACGACAGTGCAATTGAGTAATCTGATAAAACCTAGGGTGAGCAATTGGATTATCTGCAAAGAGATTTGGTTTAATCGAATTGTGAACATATCAAACTTGAATTGATTGCTGGTTTACTGTGTAGGATTTGCAAAGAGATTTGGAATTTTAGACTTTAGACTTATTTAGTTTTCGCAACGACAGTTGGTTAACTATACTTTCGTGTTTGAGTTCGAGAACGGCGCTTAATTGAATTGAACCTTAATTGATTAATTGTTATCTATCATTGACTTCCTGAGAATTTCCCTGAGCCTAGTTTCCCCTCATATAAATCAACCTAAGTTTAATTTGATCATTTGTTTTCTCGTCATTCACTGTTTGCTTAGCACAATCTGCATCTTTCATCTACTGAGTGAGTTTTCTTGAGTTCTTGTGTTCGACCCCTAACTTTACTGCAGCAACTGCTTACAAGGTAATTCGCAAAATCTACATACCAGGGCGCTCTCTTATCCTCTAGTGCCGTGACAACAGCAATGAGCCGTTCCTCAGGCATGGCATCATCAATTGGTAATGCATCATCAATCCGCATCCTCGACAAGTGATCAGCCACACCATTCTCTATACTTTTCTTGTCAACAATCTCCATATCAAACTCTTGAAGTAGAAGGATCCATCTGAGCAGTCTTGGTTTAGTCTCTTTCTTTGCATAGATATGCCTTAGTGCTGCATGATCTGTGTAGACTATCACCTTGGATCCCACTAGATAGCTTCTAAACTTCTCAAAAGCAAATACAACAGCTAGTAACTCCTTCTCTGTTGTTGCATATCTCCCTTGAGCTTCATCAAGTGTTCTGCTTGCATAATAGATTACATGCAGCTTCTTCTCAATCTTTTGACCCAGAACAGTCCCCACAGCATAATCCGAAGCATCACACATGATTTTGAACGGATAGTCCCAGTTTGGTGCTTGGACTATTGGAGCTGAGACTAGAGCTTCTTTTATCAGCTGGAAAACTCTCAAGCACTTTGAATCGAAGATGAACTCTTGTTCCTTGCATAATAGCCTAGTGAGTGGTCTGGCTATCTTTGAGAAATCCTTGATGAACCTTCTGTAAAACCCAGCATGCCCAAGGAAACTCCTGATATCTCTGACAGTCTTAGGAGGTTGCAGCTGCATCATCACATCAACCTTGGTTTTGTCTACCTCTATCCCATTCTCAGAAATTCTGTGCCCCAAGACAATCCCTTCTGTAACCATGAAATGACATTTTTCCCAGTTGAGAACTAGATTTGTCTCTTCACACCTAATAAGCACCCTGCAAAGATTCAACAAGCAGGAGGAGAAAGAGGAGCCATACACGGAAAAATCATCCATGAATACTTCCACAGTCTCTTCAATTAAATCTGAGAATATAGAAGTCATGCATCTCTGAAAAGTAGCAGGTGCATTACAAATACCAAAAGGCATTCTTCTATAAGCGAATGTTCCATATGGGCAAGTAAAAGTAGTTTTTTCTGATCATTGGGGTGAATTAGAATTTGAAAGAAACCACTATACCCATCTAAAAAGCAGTAATAAGGGTGATTTGCAAGTCTTTCTAACATCTGATCAATGAATGGCAATGGGGAATGATATTTTCTAGATGCAGCATTCAATTTCCTGTAATCAATACACATCCTATGACCAGTGATAGTTCTAGTGGGTATCAGTTCATCCTTATCATTTCTAACAACAGTTATACCACCCTTCTTTGGAACACAATGCACAGGAGAGATCCAAGTACTATCAGATATAGGATAGATGATTCTGATGATATGCTCAAATTAATACCCTATAATGATACTAAAGCAGTTGCTGCAGTAAAGTTAGGGGTCGAACACAAGAACTCAAGAAAATTCACGCAATAGATGAAAGATGCAGATTGTGCTAAGCAAACAAATGATTGATGAGAAAACAAATGATCAAATTAAACTTAGGTTGATTTATATGAGGGGAAACTAGGCTCAGGGAAATTCTCAGGAAGTCAATGATAGATAACAATTAATCAATTAAGGTTCAATTCAATTAAGCGCCGTTCTCGAACTCAAACACGAAAGTATAGTTAACCAACTGTCGTTGCGAAAACTAACTAAGTCTAAAGTCTAAAATTCCAAATCTCTTTGCAAATCCTACACAGTAAACCAGCAATCAATTCAAGTTTGATATGTTCACAATTCGATTAAACCAAATCTCTTTGCAGATAATCCAATTGCTCACCCTAGGTTTTATCAGATTACTCAATTGCACTGTCGTGCCTAATCGATTAATCTAGGTTCTATGTTCTAAGTGATCAGGTTAGAAATAGCTTTGAAAACAACCTATGGTGAAGAACTATTCAGATTTTGAACCCTAACTAATCAATCATAATAAATCAGAGAAATCCATATGAGAAAACCCTGAACCTAAAAAGAGACTACTCAGACATGATAGATGAAACAAATACCATAACTGAATAAATCATGAAATTAAATATAACAAAAGAATAAAAACAAGGGTTCGGGATCTTCTCTATGATGAACAAAGTTTTGGATCCGTCTCCCTCACAAAAGCTTTCAAATCTCAATGGTGGCTCAAGAATAAAAGTGAAAAGCAAAGTCTGCCGTCCCCCTTGACCTAATGACTAAAAACTTACTTAAATAGGTCTAAAAACATGAGCTGGGCCTCTTTGTAAATAAAGGAAAGTATTGGGCTTCTTATAGTGAGAATTCTCTTCCTTGGATATCTCTCTATCCCGCGTCAGTCGTCGGTATCGATCGATACCGGGATGGTGTCGATCGATACTCGGAATGGTGTCGATCGATACTCGGAATGGTGTCGATCGATACTCAGGCTTCAAAACGGGTACTTTCTTCGGGTTGCTCCAAAAAGGCTCCAAATGTCTCGAAAATCTCCAATTTCGTCCCAAACGTGCTAAAACCTGAAAAGACTCTAAAATGATAGAAAAAGCACTAGAAAGACTCGATAAAGCGCCTTATATCATGGCTAAAAACGGGTAAAATCCATGATATATCACGCCCCCAGACTTAGCCTTTTGCTTGCCCTCAAGCAAAACAGAAAACTAAGTTAGAGAAAGAGGTTTGAAAAACCTTAGAGATCTGACCTCTTACCGAAATCGCTGTAATGATCCTTTTTCCCAAGCGCCCACTGCTGCCTGATCAGCTCCAGATCTAACCACCATGTACTTCTCCGTAGGAACCCCAACTTCCCAAGATTTCACTTACTATCTCACACCAATATTCATCCAAGCTCTCATCGCCAGTTTCATCTGCAATCAGTGTTCAAGAACTTTCTAGATTCTTACCCATACAATATCATAGCTAAGGAACCATTTATTCAACAACATTTATTGCTTTCCGGTATTCTTCATCTCCCCCAGACTTATTTCATAATCAGTTCTCATTAGATTTCAACAGCGCAGGTTTATTTGAACAGCATATACAAATCAAGGTCCGAAACGCGAGTATTGATAGTGTTTGCTACCGAATCCCCGGTTCTTATCCTCTCAATGTATCAAAAGTCTTAGGTGAATAATGGGGTCATAGGAAATTTTCCTACCCCTCACTTCAGGCCTTTGTGTGATCATTCTTTATCCAAGTAGAATAATGGGGTCATAGGAAATTTTCCTACCCCTCTACTCGGCGGAAATCATTTCATCTTTTATATAGATTTTACCTGTTTTAACGCAAATATGTATCCAACAATTTTCACGGGAGAGATATACCACAATTTTCAAGCATGATGGGTTCCTTAGCCAGATATTAATGATGAATCAAGCTCTAAGAACACTAACCGCGTAGATGAAGTGCAAAATTTGGCTAAAGCTTGTGAAGAACATTGCTGGAGACATCAGTGATTTCTAGCTGGCTGGTTATCCCTTGGATTTTTCATTAGTCGAACTGAAACTAATCCTGTAACAGTGGTCACTCAAAAGCAAAACCAGAACAACAAAACCAAGCACAATCCAGAAAACTCTAAGTTGTTTTGACTCAATTAAACAAAATTATTTTTTTTTTTTTTTTTTTTCCAAAATGAACACAAAATGTCAGTAACTACCTCCCCCAGACTTAAACAACACTGTCCCCAGTGTTTATCAAGCCCAGAGAAGGTGAAGGAAAACAAAGGACAAAACGAAATAGGTCAAGAACAAGAGGTGTTACCATAGAGCGGTGGTGTCGATCGATACCAAGGTGGTGTCGATCGATACGGAACAAAAACGACCATCCTTCTTCCGACCTGATTCGCAAGACACAACAAAATATAAAAACAAAAACTCATATTTATAGACTTACCAGTGGGTTGCCTCCCACTAAGCGCTTGTTTAATGTCACGAGCTTGACTTTGGCTACGATATCAGTCAGGACAAGGTGGAGGACTCACTCCGAAATAAGCTCCACAATCAGACATCTGCAGCTTCAAAGTTTTGCTCATCATATCCTCTTCTTTCTCTTTCATCTCTGGAGGAATGAGAACTCTAACCTTAGAGAAAGGTTTCGAGGTTCCCTTGCACTTCACCTTATATTCGATCGAATCTCCATCACACTTCTGAGGAATCAAAGTGAAATTAGCAGCACCGTTGATCTTCTTGCTCGTCGCCTTCCTCTTTGTTGCCTTGGTCTTCTCCACAACTTTCTTGGGGTGTTGGGGGGGTTCATTTGAAACATCTGCGACTTTTGGTTCATCATAAGACTCATCGAGCAGATCGATCATCGAGTCTCGCCGAGGCAATGGTGATGCACGAGACATGTCAGGTGCTCCTCCGTAAGGAATGGCATCGTAGAAGACTTCTCCGTCAATGCAAGAGAAAGAGATTCTCTTATTAGGCGTGTCCATGATATTGCCAACAGTAGCTATAAAAGGTCTTCCCAAAATCAAGGGCACCTTGGATCCTTGGCTCATCTCCACAACCTGAAAATCAGTAGGAATCAGACAATCTCCTATTTTAACAAGTAAATCAAGAATTGTAGCGTAAGGGAGTGAGCTAGAAGAATCCGCGTATGTGAGAAGCGTGTTAGGAGATTTCATATCAGCTTTCAATCTCTCTGCAATCGCCCTTGACATGACGTTGACACTAGACCCTGAGTCAACGAGAGACTCCTTGAAGTTTACTCTAGAGATGGAGCATGGAACTGAGAATTTCCCTGGGTCTTCCCTCTTTGTCAACTGTCTCAGCGGTGGTGGTGTATCAGCAACAGGAGGTCCTGCAACCATTTTTTTTGATAAAAACTTGCTTCTAGCAGCCTCCCACTCCTCTCTTGTCAGCTTGGGAAGAACAGGGTAAGATAGCTTTGGTTTGTATACCCGTTCCTCAACCATCTCTGTCCTTTTCTCAGTTATTGATTCAGCCTGCGAAGGGTATCGACCGATACCAGATGAGTGTCGATCGATACTGGAGTTTTGTATCGTCTCTGCAGGTTGGTGTCGATCGACACAGGTAGGGGTATCGATCGATACCGGGATGTCAGAATTCTTATCTTCATCTTCAGCAACCTTCGAATCTACAGCAGATCTCGGGAAGTGTCGATCGATACCAGGCGGTATCGGTCGATACTAGTATCACCGCATACGAACACGATCATCGCAGGCTCAAAATCCTCTTCTCTAGCGCTCGAGGTGATTGCATTGACATGTCCATGCTGTGGTTGAACTATCTTTCCCTTGACAGCTGCGATGTCCGAGCTATTTGACTTTCCAGCATCTTCGATGGATTTCGAGAGCGTTGATTTTCCCATTCAGATCAGTGTACACATTATCCAGCTTTCTATTAAAATCCACAGTCATTTTTTCTTGTCCCTGCAGAATTTGTTCCAAGAGGATCTCTGTCTTACTCTCTGTAGACCTCGGAGAATGCGGTTGGTAAGATGAATTACCGTATTGGCGAGTAAAGTCATTGCTCTGAAGTGGTTTTTGGGCGAATTGTGTGGCACCAAAACCAGATTGGTTACCACCAGATTTGTAACCACCTTGCTGATTGTTGTTGAAGCTTCTGTTGTTGTTGTAACCAAATCGCTGACCCTGAAAACCAGAATCACCAATGTAGTTAACATCTTCTGCTTCATCTTTAATCTCCTCTACTTCCTCAGCGAAATGTACAGCCTTCTTTGTCTTCCCCACTAGCAGGTTGTGCATTGTGTCTAGCTTCGCCTGAACCTCAGCAATCTGCGAACTGTCAGCAACACTAGCGAGCCTCTTCCGCTCGAAATCAGCATTCTTGGTGCTATTGCTAGACGCCAAGTTTTCAATCAGCTTCACAGCATCAGTGGGAATCCTAGTGTTGAAATTTCCGTTGCTTGCAGAATCCAGTGCCATCTGATACCTCCAATCAATCCCTCTGTAAAAGATCCCGAGCAGCTGAACTTGACTGAAACCGTGATGCGGACAGTCTCTCTGGTAGGATCTGAATCGCACCCAAGCAGCCTTGAGTGCTTCTGTTGGACCTTGAGAAAATTGAGAGAGCTTGTTCCTGAGCTCCTCCGACCTCGCATCGTCATAGAAATTATTCAGGAATGCGTTCTTGGTCTCGTTCCAAGTAGCGAGAGATTCGGGAGGTAGCTGCTTCAGCCAGTAAGCTGCCTCTCCACCAAGAGAGTATGGAAAGAGCTTACAAAAGAGATATTCCTATGGCACTCCATTGTACTTCATGCTAGTGACCAAATCTTCAAATTTCTCAATGTGATCCATAGGGTGTTCATGAGAAAGGCCGGTGAAAGGGTGTTGTCCAACAAGAGCGAAGTAAGCAAGTTTCAGCTCAAAGTCATTCCTCTGGAAAGTCGGAATACGGATCGCTGCACGATTTGCATAGAATTGATCCGGTCGGTTGTACTCGCCAAGCGTCCGTTCAGCAACAGCTTGGGGTTGTTGTGGAGGAGGTAGTTGTCCACCTTCCTCATCATGCACCAAACCTTGTGGAAGATCCATCTCAACTGTAGTTCTTTTCCTTGTTCGACTCGTGCGTTCAAGCTCTGCTAGCTCTGAGTTGGAGAGATTGATCAGTGGAGTGTTCTTCGTTCTCCTGGTGGTACGCTAATGCATACACCTGAAAATCAAAAGACGAGAAAATAAGTAACCGAAATTTAAAAACAGACGTTCAGTGTCGATCGATACCAATGGAGTATCGATCGATACTGACGACGAACTTAGACAAAATCGACAACTAAAATTCTAAAGGTGAATTTTTAGAGTCCCCGGCAACGGCGCCAAATTTGATATGCTCAAATTAATACCCTATAATGATACTAAAGCAGTTGCTGCAGTAAAGTTAGGGGTCGAACACAAGAACTCAAGAAAATTCACGCAATAGATGAAAGATGCAGATTGTGCTAAGCAAACAAATGATTGATGAGAAAACAAATGATCAAATTAAACTTAGGTTGATTTATATGAGGGGAAACTAGGCTCAGGGAAATTCTCAGGAAGTCAATGATAGATAACAATTAATCAATTAAGGTTCAATTCAATTAAGCGCCGTTCTCGAACTCAAACACGAAAGTATAGTTAACCAACTGTCGTTGCGAAAACTAACTAAGTCTAAAGTCTAAAATTCCAAATCTCTTTGCAAATCCTACACAGTAAACCAACAATCAATTCAAGTTTGATATGTTCACAATTCGATTAAACCAAATCTCTTTGCAGATAATCCAATTGCTCACCCTAGGTTTTATCAGATTACTCAATTGCACTGTCGTGCCTAATCGATTAATCTAGGTTCTATGTTCTAAGTGATCAGGTTAGAAATAGCTTTGAGAACAACCTATGGTGAAGAACTATTCAGATTTTGAACCCTAACTAATCAATCATAATAAATCAGAGAAATCCATATGAGAAAACCCTGAACCTAAAAAGAGACTACTCAGACATGATAGATGAAACAAATACCATAACTGAATAAATCATGAAATTAAATATAACAAAAGAATAAAAACAAGGGTTCGGGATCTTCTCTATGATGAACAAAGTTTTGGATCCGTCTCCCTCACAAAAGCTTTCAAATCTCAATGGTGGCTCAAGAATAAAAGTGAAAAGCAAAGTCTGCCGTCCCCCCTTGACCTAATGACTAAAAACTTACTTAAATAGGTCTAAAAACACGAGCTGGGCCTCTTTGTAAATAAGGGAAAGTATTGGGCTTCTTATGGTGAGAATTCTCTTCCTTGGATATCTCTCTATCCCGCGTCAGTCGTCGGTATCGATCGATACTGGGATGGTGTCGATCGATACTCGGAATGGTGTCGATCGATACTCAGGCTTCAAAACGGGTACTTTCTTCGGTTTGCTCCAAAAAGGCTCCAAATGTCTTCAAAATCTCCAATTTCGTCCCAAACGTGCTAAAACCTGAAAAGACTCTAAAATGATAGAAAAAGCACTAGAAAGACTCGATAAAGCGACTTATATCATGGCTAAAAACGGGTAAAATCCATGATATATCATCTGACTGCCTTTTCATCTCGTTTGCATGCAGGGGGTGGCGAACTCGATCGGCGGACTCGAGCAGGCGTGGTCGAGCTAGGCTAGCTCGATCTGGCGTGGTCGAGCTAGGGAAATCGAGTTAAGTCGTACCTGAAATACAAAGAGACAGAAAGGAAAAACTAAGTACGTAACAAAGTAGACTGTATAAGAACTTGATCTAAAACGATTTGAAATCCTAATTGTAACAAACAACACACAAATGGCAATGGCGCCAATTTGATATAGCAAATTTTCGTGTCTATGCTATCTGTCAAATGCCTTAATGCATATTCATGTCATTGTAATACAGGAAGGTATCAATCCAAATGGGTGCGATATTAACCAAGAAGGATGCAATCAAACAGTTTAAGTCAAGCCAAGCAAGCAATAAGATGTGAAACTATCAACCTAAACAGAGAACTAGAAACAGAAACTATAGGCAACTAGCAAATTAGCAAAACAGAAACTCCTAGCAAAACAGAACGAAAACAGAGCAATAACAGAGCAACATAAATCAATCAAGCAAGAGAAGCTCCTAAGGATGGGGTAATTGACTTGGTGTATCCTCTTAATCTACCTAGGTGGTTTAACAAACTTAAACAACCTATTCCCTAGACAACAAACTCATAAGCAACTAAATCCACTTCCGTGACAGATAACCTCAAGCTAATCTAGTTTCAGACCTAATCCCTTAGTGAAATCTAGACTAACAGGCATTGAGATTCAGTTTGTTAAAGCCAATAAACACCCTAGACAACTAATCCCGTAGGCTAGGAATGTAAATCTCTAGAATTAATTCAGTCAGGCATTTCATCAATCACCTTCTGGGTGTGGAAAAACCTATGTTCTAATTTCAATTGATCAGAGAGTAATTAGCATTAAGAACACTAATCTAGAAGGGAAATTAAGCAAACTACTCTTAAACCACCTAGAAGATCAAGATTCTACACCTAATCTAACCCACCCTCAAGAAGCCTTATGACTACTCGCAACACATGAAGAACAACATAATAACAAAACCAGAAATCAAAATAACTTGCATAAGTAGCGAGATAGGGAAGAGAAGAGATAAGATAGAAAGATTCAAACACAAATACTCAGTAGAATCAAAGATACAGGATCCAGAAAACAAGAACAGATGAAGAACACTTAAGAAAATCCAGAGTTTTTCTAGTCTTAAACGTTTTAGGGTATTTATACTAAGAGATAAAAAACCTAAATCACTTAGAGCGAAAGAGGGCTCGACCATAGGTGGTCGAGCTGTGTGCTCGAGCTCGGCTAAATTCAAGATTGCATTTTTATTCCTCAGGCTCGATCAGGGAGCTCGATCAAGAGTGATCGAGTTGCGTCCAAAATCTTCAAGACTCTAACTTTATGCTCCAGCTCGATCATAGGCTCGACCAAGAGTGGTCGAGCTAGACTTCTGCACTCCAAGACTTCATTTTTCTGCTTCAGCTTGATCATGAGCTCAACCAAGAGTGGTCGAGTCGGACTTCAGGACTCCAAGATTGCGTTTTTATGGCGGACTCGATCAGATAGCTCGACCATGGGTGGTCGAGCCAGTCTTCAAAACTTCAAGATTCCGTTTTTCTTCTCAGCTCGATCTCCTCCTTCAAGGTCTGTAATCGAGTCAGACATTCTCCTTCTCCGTTTGACTCCAAAGTCTCCATTATCCCTTGATTGTACCTAAAAAAGGTCTAAAATGCAAAATGTATGTAAACCTAATGCAAACCTAATGCAAAACACCCTAAGTATGCAAAACAAGAGATAAACGCTAAGAATAAGCTATTAAACAAGGCTAAATGAATGAATAATGCAAGCTAAAACCATATAAAATGCAGACATATCAACGAGCAAAATTAGCCTGACTCGATGACCTAGCTCGACCACTTATGATCGAGCCAAGAGATCGAGTCAGATGGAGGGAAATTTAAAATTCAAATATTGAACGCCAACGTGACAGCTCGACCAGGTGGGGTCGAGTGGTCAGATCGAGCACACAGCTCGACCACGTGGGGTAGCGTCACCACGTCGAGTCAAGCCTTGGGCGCTCAAAAATTTGAATTTTGAAATTCAAATGAAGCTCCATACGCTCCCCCTCTTGTCATCTAGCCTTTCCCCTTGTCTATATAAGAAGAACTCGCCCTTATGAGCTCTCCACACCAGCAAAACTTCAAGCAACCTCTTCCTTTCACCAGAATCTTTTTCTCATCTGATTCTCGAGTTTTGCTTCAAGATCCTTCAAGATGATCAACAACTTCTCTTCATCAAGCCAAAGAAGTCCCAGCAGTCACCTCAAACTCGTCGTTCATCCGCCAAAGCCATATCCAAGCAGTTTCAGAAGATAAGAGAACCTGCTTCTCCAAGCAGAGCACCCATGGAGGTAGACGGTGCACCTAGCTCGACCAAACATGGTCGAGTCAGGGGATCAAGCCGGTGCGACGAGGAGACGGACGCATTGCCTAGCTCGAGCCCACCAGCTCGAGCCAATACTTCGAGCCAGCGTGACGAGGAGACGGCCAGAGAATTTTCAAGAGCCAAACGAGATGTTGCTCGTGGGAAGAAGCCGATGGAACCCAGCACGCAGCAAGTTCACAGTGAAACCAAGGAGGATGAGCCCAAATTGGTTAAGAAGTCACAAAAGAAGCTAAAGCAACTTTCCCCAGAAGAGTACCTGACCATACTCCTTGCTAGAGGCTTCGCAGGAACAAGGTACCCTCACCGAGAAACGTGTAAAAAACTTGGTATTGCGAGAGATGTGGAATATCTCTATGAAATGGGGGCTTAAGCGCGTTCATGAGGATACAGCTCGAAGCTTACAAGGAAGAGACATGCCATTTCCTTTCATCTCTCAAGGTCCACTTCTATGAAGACGAACCGGAGTATTAATGTCATGGAGGCCCGGGTTTTATCACCTTCACCTGCAGGGGTTTCCTTTACTCCTTCTCTATAAAAGAGATAGATACTTTATATGGACTCCCGAGTGGCACAGGAACGCTGCAAGATATCGACCACATGGAGCTGCAACAAATGTAGACAACCATTAGTGATGATACCAAGCCTTATTTGTCATCAAGAAGCAAGAGCTCCCATATAAGAAGCCCTGTGATTAGATACCTTCACAAGGCCATTGCCAACACATTGTTTGCACGGACGGTTACAGGAAATATGAATGAAGGGGAATTGAGAATGTTGGATGTGTGCTTAAAAGAGGTTCTGGTTTACACAAGAGAAGGACTGGAAATACAAGGCGATAGAGCAGATACAAGCTTCACCTTTATTCTCTTGGAACAGCTGCTCTACTACAAGGATTGGGCATTGAGGATGCACAGGATGAATACTGAAGGAGAACTTAGCATTGGAGGTATCATCACTCCAATTCTTGTTGCATGTGGTGTAGAGCTCACATCAGAGCCACACCCGCCTAGGTGGATCGATATTGGGTTTTTGAGGAGGTGTCGATTTCTAGATCACAACTGGCCTATTGGTGAGTTTATGTACAAATTCCACCCATTAGCTGGAGAAGCCCACTTGCGCCTCTCTTGCACTGATGTAACCAAGGTTAGATTGGGGAAAAACATCGATTTCTCTCCTCCACTTGACAGGCTCTATAACCCATATGAAGAAGCACAACGGCTAGAAGAGAATTCCGGTGACTCTATTGATTCAGAGGATGATGCCTCGGGAAAGTTCGATTTTGGGGAATACTGCCTACAGCCTTCATCTAGCCCAGCCTTGAAGGAAGCACACAAGCGCATTGGTATACTACAGAAATGGAACAAATTTCAGGGCAAGACCATTGCTGCTTTGAAGAGGTCAGTGAAGGATCTAAAGGACCAGATGAAAGAAGTGAGGGATCACCTCAAAGATTTCCAGCTAAAGTTCAGTGCGCCTTCCTCCAAGAAAGTGGTACTACCCAAACGAGTACTGGTGGGAAGTGGTTCATTTCGTGAAGAGCCAAGGCCTTGTGCATCCATGGAACTGTGTAAAGACCATTGCATTTTTTTTTCAGTGTTTTGATTGTTTCTTAAACCATCATTCAGATTTTTATTACACAAGGGACTGTGTAATTTAAGTTTGGGGGAGTAGGGTTTAAGATGTGTTTGACATGTATTATGTGTTCTTATTTTTCAATTTTATGCATATTTGAGTTTGCATGCATCTAAGGCATAGAAAAACCAAAATTTTTTTACAAAAACAGAGTGTTCATGTAGTTGCATTTACATTTTAGGATTGAGTCTAGATTGTTTTCATATAGGGTTGTTGCATTTGCATTGGGGATTATGATGATTTAAACCTTGTAAGCTTGCTGATTCAATTATATAATTTCAATGCCCTCATTTCTACTTGTTTAATGCTTTGTTATTGAGCTTGAAGTAAGACTGCACCATACTTTGAATGCACAACTAGATTAGGTCTCAATTGAAAGCATACTGTGATTTTATGTCTTTCCCTATTTATTTGAACCTGAATTTTGACTCATAATTATCATGTCTATGCACTGCATTTGAACTCATGGATACCATATACATACTTGGATTTTCTTTCATCTGTTTATACCACTCTTTGCTGATCCAAGTAGCTGTTCTCATCATTAGAACAGTTTTACCATGCTTTATCCTAGCCTTCTTTCAAGCCATGATATTATTTTCTTGAGTGTGTGAGGCCTATTTCTGAATGAGCTTGGTAGAAAATATTAGGTTTGAGCCGACAAGGATAGAATCTCATGTAGTTCTGGTTTGCAATTTTTGAATCAGATAGGACTAGGTGGGACCTTGATCATTGGGTATTGGGTTTGGTTCTGTGAAAAGAAAAGAATGAAAAACTTGGAGAAAGATGAAAGAAAAAGGATAAGAGTTCTTAGGAGGGGAATGATCTGAATGTTTATGAATCTAGTAAAGGATTAGGGGGGTGCTAAGTATAAAAAAAGAAAAGGCCAAAAGCTTAAAGTCTGAAAAACAAAAAAAATGCCTAAGCTGGTCATGAAAAACCATAAGAAAAACCCCAATCTGCTAGAAGTGTTTGTATAACCTCTCCTAGAACAAGAACAAAAGGAAAAAATGAATCTGATCCAAGAAAAACAAGGCAAAAACGCCTAAGGGTGAAGGGTAGGATTAAGATGACTTTCTGGGTTTTAGAGTTAAAGGTTAAGAACAATTATGTATGGTTGGGTAGATGAGAGTCTATTCTTGTATGCTTAGGTTGGTTCTCTTACCTTTAGCATTCTGCTAAAGCTCATTCCTTTTCCTGAGAGATCCCTGTTCTGAATTGATCAAACCATATGGAAGGGACAATCTTTGTCTCTTAACCTTACCCTTAGCCAAATGAGTTCATTGAATGTGCATAGCTTGATTCATGGTTTCTGTTTAATTGAATGTTAAAGGGATTGGTAGATTTGAATGCATGTCTAGGTTAAGACTTGATTGAAATTGTGCTGTGAAGAGTATGGCTAAACTTTTTAAGTATAGTTCTTATACTTTGCATTCTAGAACTAGCAACTTGGACATTGATATCATCTGTTATAGCTGCAAGCTTTGGTTCTGAATCCCCATTTCCAAACCTCTTCTCCATTTTTATTCTTCTGTTTGCTTGAGGGCAAGCAAAGACTAAGTTTGGGGGAGTTGATATGTCTGCATTTTATATAGTTTTAGCTTGCATTATTCATTCATTTAGCCTTGTTTAATAGCTTGTTCTTAGCGTTTATCTCTTGTTTTGCATACTTAGGGTGTGCATTAGGTTTGCATACATTTTGCATTTTAGACATTTTTAGGTACAATCAAGGGATAATGGAGACTTTGGAGTCAAACGGAGAAGGAGAATGTCTGACTCGATTACAGACCTTGAAGGAGGAGATCGAGCTGAGAAGAAAAACGGAATCTTGAAGTTTTGAAGACTGGCTCGACCATCCATGGTCGAGCTATCTGATCGAGTCCGCCATAAAAACGCAGTCTTGGAGTCGTGAAGTCCGACTCGACCACTCTTGGTCGAGCCCATGATCGAGCTGAAGCAGAAAAATGAAGTCTTGGAGTGCAGAAGTCTAACTCGACCACTCTTGGTCGAGCCTATGATCGAGCTGGAGCATAAAATTGGAGTCTTGAAGATTTCGGACGCAACTCGATCACTCTTGATCGAGCTCC
Organism: Boechera divaricarpa; assembly: GCA_026770425.1. Lineage (NCBI taxonomy): Eukaryota > Viridiplantae > Streptophyta > Magnoliopsida > Brassicales > Brassicaceae > Boechera > Boechera divaricarpa. Next base: position 7,068,369 of record CM049186.1, on the reverse strand, counting down.
CTGATCGAGCCTGAGGAATAAAATGCAATCTTGATTTAGCCCAGCTCGAGCACACAGCTCGACCACCTATGGTCGAGCCCTCCTTCGCACTAAGTGATTTAGGTTTTTTATTTCTTAGTATAAATACCCTAAAACGTTTAAGACTAGAAAAACTCTGGATTTTCTTAAGTGTTCTTCATCTGTTCTTTTTTTCTGGATCCTGTATCTTTGATTCTACTGAGTATTTGTGTTTGAATCTTTCTATCTTATCTCTTCTTTTCCCTATCTCTCTACTTATGCAAGTTATTTTGATTTCTTGTTTTATGATTATGTTGTTCTTCATGTGTTCCGAGTAGTCATAAGGCTTCTTGAGGATGGGTTAGATTAGGTGTAGAATCTTGATCTTCTAGGTGGTTTAAGAGTAGTTTGCTTGATTTCCCTTCTAGATTAGTGTTCTTAATGCTAATTACTATCTGATCAATTAAAATTAGAACATAGGTTTTTCCACACCCAGAAGGTGTTTGATGATGCCTGACTGAATTAATTCTAGTGATTTACATTCCTAGCCTAAGGGATTAGTTGTCTAGGGTGTTTATTGGCTTTAACAAACTGAATCTCAATGCCTGTTAGTCTAGATTTCGCTAAGGAATTAGGTCTGGAACTAGATTAGCTTGAAGTTATCTGTCATGGAAGTGGATTTAGCTGCTTATGAGTTTGTTGTCTAGGGAATAACTTGTTTAAGTTTGTTAAACCACCTAGGTAGATTAAGAAGATACACCAAGTCAATTACCCCATCCTTAGGAGCTTTTCTTGCTTGATTGATTTTTGTTGCTCTGCTATTGCTCTGTTTTCGTTCTGTTTTGCTAGGAGTCTCTGTTTTGCTAATTTCCTAGTTGCCTATAGTCTCTGTTTCTAGTTCTCTGTTTAGGTTGATAGTTTCACATCTTATTGCTTGCTTGGCTTGACTTAAACTGTTTGATTGCATCCTTCTTGGTTAATATCGCACCCATTTGGATTGATACCTTCCTGTATTACAATGACATGAATATGCATTAAGGCATTTGACAGATAGCATAGACACTATAATTTGCTATATCACTTGTGATCAATCTTTTGAGATTGTATTTTGCGATGATGAGCAGGCTTCTAGTGCATATCTTGGTGGTTGTGCGTGTGCCAAAGGAATCAGCTTTGATGTTCAAAATCAAAGGAACGATTTTGTTTCGTTTTTTCGTTTCTACCATCAAATTAAGGTGAGTGCGTGACCGTAGCCTGACCATATGATCATTTGTTTTTTGTGATTGATGTGTGTTGTAGGACTTAACCATATGGGTATGATTTGTGGCTTGTCCATGTTGTGTATTGTTGTGTGTGATGGAGCTCTATCACGATATTGTTTGATTGCTTTGTGTGTTGCATATTGATTGCGGTAAGCCTTTGATTATATGTGTTTATCGCTATGGGACGGGAGGACCGCCTCACTAAACATTATCAATGCTTACGTACTTTGGTGCAGGTAAAGAGAAGTCATAAGGATGGAAGCTCGTGGAACCAAGGCCGAAAGAGAAGGATGATCTAGGCAAGTTAAAAGGGGTGTCCGCATCTTTTGGGTTCGTATGCATGCTATGTTTTGTTGTTTATATTTTGTAACTTGATAGCATGCTTGTGAGTGATGTTTAAGGTTGTTTTTGAATGGTAAAAGTTGATGCACTTGTTGGGTTTTTCGTATTGAAGTTATTACTCGTTGCTTTGGTATCGTGTTGCAAGACATTGAGGTGGATCGATCGATCGAGAGGTTCATCGATCGATCCAGTATGTCGGTTTAGTTGCCAAGATTTTTAGAGAAGTTAAGATCGATCTATCCTGGGGCTGATCGATTGATCCTTAGGGGTCATTTTTGGTCCGTAAATTTCGAAAACGATCTTTGGGTCAAGATCGATCGATCCTTGGTGAGATCGATCAATCCATTTCCTTCCTCTTTGTCCTGTCTTGTTTTTGATAGTCGAGATCGATCTATCCTAGGGTGGGACCAATCGATCCTAGTTTGAAATCTTGAGCTTTTGTTTGTGTGTTTTATTTTTTGGGTAGCTTGCTTCATTGTTAATTAAGGATTAATTAATAATATTTAATGATTATATTGATGTAGTTAAGTAGGATTAAAACCGGTTTAAACAAATTAAAATATTAAAATTTCTGGTTTTTATCGTTTTCCGTGAATATTAGTTTTTTGTACTCGGCATAGGGTGTTTCATTTTGGTATCAGATCGGAAGCAGCTCTAGGATGTTGTATGAGTCTTGCTTGCTCTATAATTGCTTGATATTGATGATTATTATTATTTGATTGTTGGGTTGGATTAGAATCATCCTTTTCGGCCGAGTAAAAGGTTCCACGTTAAGACTTCTCTTGTGTTCTCCGTTTTATTAAGTTTTGAGAAGCTGAGTTTTGAGTTGATTTTATAGATGGCGAGAAGCACAAGAAGTGGTAGAGGTAGGGGAAGTGTGGCAAGGAGCGAGTCAGCTGAGAGTGTGGAGAATGTGAACCCCATTGGTGATGATCAAGCCGGGGTTGAGAATGTTGCTAGCGGTGAGGATGTTGGAGCTGCTAGTGATGCTGCTCAAGCGGTTGTGGTTGAACCACAATCGAGGCTCAGCAACAGGCGGGTCCAAACCAAATGGGGCAGACGTTGGGTTTATTGGCTCAGATTTTAGAGAGGTTACGAAGGGCATTAAAGTGCAACCCAGAATTAATGAGCCACCGAGAGTGGCGAGTCCCGAGGTTAGGAAAGAGGTTGCAGAACCTATGATTCCATCGTACCTTATAGTGATGGATCATATGTAGAGGCTTGGCACCAAGTTCTTTTCGGGAGGTGCTAAGCCGGTTGAAGCTGATAAGTGAAGGTCGAGGTTGGAGAGAAACTTCCACTGTGTAAGGTGTCCTAAGGAATATGAGGTCGAACTTGTAGTGCATTACTTGATGCACACATGAGGTGGAGAAGTGTAGTGGCTAGAAGAACCAATTTTGTGAATACTTGGGACAAATTTTGTGAAGAGTTCAACCTCAATTGTTTTCCACAGGAGGCGATTGATAGATTGGAAAGAGAGTTCTTAGATTTGTCTTAGGGAACTAAGTCGATTCGAGAGTATGAGTTGGAGTTTAACCGACTCTGAAAATTTGCGGGAAAAGGCCTCTAGGATGAGCAGGATTGAATTTTTGGTATGTGTTTGTTTTGGCTTTGTTCTTCACTAAAATTCAGAGTGTTATACTCGTATTTTGTTACCCGAGTTTGTCTCTTTGCTTGAAATCTCTCTGATTCATGCATAAAGCTTGCATCTTTGGGATCTTTTACATGTTTTAATATTTGTAGTAGTAATTTTGATCTAAGGATCTCTGTTTAGTTATCACACATGGGGGGTACTGGTCACTTTCCATTTTCGAAGCCGAGGGAGACGCGTACATTTATTATACTTACACTTTTGTTGCTTTTTGTTCTATAACCTCTCTTGTTGTTGTTTGGATTCAATGAGTGAATAAAGTAAACATGTATTCTTGTTTTGATTTTGAAGCAGTTGGTATTGTGGTTGCTTTCAGTGAGTTAGTAGCACAGTCTCTAGATGTAGTTCATTTTTATATATGCTTAACAAGATTGGATCTCAGATTAAGAGAATTGATCTGATTAAGGTTCTTTGTTGTTGTTGTGATTCAATGAGTGGATACAGAAAACAACATCTTTTTTTTATAAACGAAATAACAATTTTTTTTTACTTACCTTGTAGTATCGACCACTTATAGTCGATGTACCCGTCGATGCTCGAATCCCAGAAATGACATCGACCAGAAGATGCTTGTGTCGACGCTAAAAGTTTTTTTTTTTTTTTTAGTTTTTTTAGTTTTATGGTGATCACCTAAAATTCAAAAAAAAAGTAAATAGGTAATAAAATAAAAAGTTTAGTCTCAGATTCACACCAAACCTCTATGGCTATTGCTCAATCTCCGGCAACGGCGCCAAAAACTTGACAGGGAGATATTTCTACCTCTCACCAGGTTTTACCCGAGTTTTCTCGAGAGTTTAACCCGATGTGACCGCAAGTGCATAGTCAATGCAATTATAGTACATAGGGGACTGATGCACAGAGATTGAGAATAACACACAAAAAATACAAGTCTAAATCTAATCTAAGCAAAATAGAGATATGGAGGTTTGGTCCTAAGATACTAAGGCGCATAAAGATAAATAACATAAAATAAATAAAACTGTAAATAACATAAATTAAATAAAGCATAATTTAAATTGCATAAGATAAATTGCATAAAATAAATAACATAAATTAAATGACATAAAATAAATAGCGTAAATTAAAGTGCAGAAATATAAATAGCATAATTAAATAAAGTAAATAACATAATTAAAATGCATAAATAAAATAATATAAATAACATAAATAAATAACATATTTAAATATATACAAACAATGGGTGATAGTCGATTTATAAGAAATTTAGATTATAGGATTCATGTTCTACCTAATAAGTTTATGTTGTTAATCTAGGGATATTCGATTATATACTAGTCTACTCTCGTTGTATGCTAGTCACTATGTCCGACCCACTCTCGTGGAGACTTTCATGCATTGCGCACAATCCCATCATCGATTACTCTTATGTGTGAGAGACACATCGATTGGAGGCTGTCACACCATCTAGCGATTAACCAAGTGATTAACTTGCGTTAGAGCGTGTCTAAGACGAAGAGTGAATGATATATCTATTTCTAGAATAACATCCCACTCTCATGGTGATGTATTCCTGAGATCTTAATCTAACTCAGGCCCTAGCTAGACTAGCATTGAGTTTCTCTATCAAATAACAAACTCGACCATAACTAATACTCTCTAATATGCAAGTCTGAAGTTGTAACACACTCTACTAGTGCTAAGGGCTTCTATTCGTATAACCGCATCTACTGATTTGGTTATAACCTTAAGCACATCCCGTAGGACATAACTTAGAATTAAGAATGCATATTAGAGTAGCTAGATCGGTTAAGAACAATCGGACATATTGAATCTTAAATCTTTGATCCCATCATCGACCACCACCCTAGTAGTCTAAAGGATCTACTCTCTTGTCTCTCCGAGGGTGACGGTAGAGACAAGCATTAGGAACATAAAACAATAAACAATAAAGTAAACTAAACTAAGAACATAAATGAATCAAAGCATAAGAATAAATAAAAGCATAAGAGAGAAATAAAAAAGAACTTTTTTGATAGATATGAAAGTGGTGGCTACAAAAGTCTAAGAGAATGGAGGATGCTCTCTAATGAGCATTACATGTGTTTATATAGTATTAGGGTTTTAGGAGAAGTCTAAGTCGTGCCTCTAAGCTTCTAAAAGGTTTTGGACGAAAATAACAAGTTACCACTCATTAACCGCCAAATCATCAACTTTCCTTTTTCAGTTCGGAGAGACAGCATCGGGCACCCTGCGTCGATGCTCTTGGTCGATGCTGCAGTATCTAGCACTCTAGGTCAATGCTCTGGGTCGGTGCTACAGTAAAAATAGTTTTTCTGCATTTGCATCGAACTGGACTAGTCGATGGTCTTCGTAACGGCTCAGCATCAACCCCTCACGATCGATGTTGTGGTCGATGCCTTCTTTGTGAAGCTTCTTGGGAAGCTTTCCGTGATGTTCTTGGCCCGAACAACTAGCTACAAAGTTCGTGTGGATTCCTAAGCTCCCAAACCACTCTAGAAACACCGGTTTTGCTCTAAGTACCTATAAACACATGAACATATGCAAATGTACTAAAAGAGTCCTAAATGATAATTCTATATTAATATGTAAAAACATGTAAATATGAGCTCTATCATATACCATTTGTTCATGTATTGTGGAGAAAGGTGACTTTGTTTTGCATTTTTAAGCCTCTTGATAAAAGGCCGAGACATAAAAACACTAGTGATGAGATGGATCACTACCGAGGGAGGGAGTCTTATCGCCAAGCTAACCGCTACTATCATGCAGAAAAGCGTGGAAGATACAATAGCGATAGGAGAAGTGGATGAAGAAAAATCAATTCCAGAATCTTACAATGCATCATCGATTAAAACCATGAATCATAATAGATCTTGAAAAAGTAGAGATTAAGAAGAGAAGAAACGAGTAAAGCTAAGCTGATTCAATGTGACTCAAACTACGAACTTAAAACTAGATCACTCGTCACTTGTCTGCGTTGGTTGTGTGAGTAAGATGATAGTCTCCTGTCCTTGAAAAGATGTTCAACCATCGTGAAAAACAATATTTAAAAGACCTTGTAAACATCACACAAGACCAGATTGTAACAGTTGACAAAAAAATATAGCACAAAACCTGTGTGAGATGATTTGTAGAACTCCTTAATATCGAAAACATCACATAAACGTTCTTCCACTTTTACACGTAAAACTCCTTAATATTGATCAAAATCCACAATTATTCTACAAACATACTCAGGATGAGGAGATTTGACTACTTACGTATCTAATTTGTTGTCATTTTTGTGGACTTTCTCCACTTCTTGAACGTTTGATGGCTCCATATCTATGATCTGACTTAAGAACAAAAGCAAAACCTTTCTTTGATCAGGAAAAAAATAGCAATTTTCTCGAGAAAAAAAGAGAGGAACATAGCGAGAAATTGGAGAGAAGAAGAAGACGAAGGGCAAGGATTTATAGGGTTAGTGTAAGACCCATTCTTCGGGCAGTCATTTTGTCGACTGGGTTAGTTTGTCGGGCAGTTCCCGAATCGTCGGTGTTTTGTGTACGGGACATACGTTGAGATCGGATTTTACCGATGCTTGGGTTGGACCGAGTGAGTTCGAATCGTCGATGTTTTGGTGTTCTGAATGTTCGGATCAGTTTCTGTATCATCGGCGTTTGGGCTGTCGGATATGGCCGAGGTTCGTGTACCACTGTACATCCGGATGGAGGTTACGGACGAATGGTACGGACGTGCAGACAGCGTCCGTATGGTCGAGAAGATACGTCCGGATGGGACGGACGTGCGGTACGGACAGCATATGGGCGGACGGGCACGTCCGGATGGGTCGACCGGATGTCGTACTGCGGACGTACAGGTATCATCCTGCGGACGGGCGTTACGGACGTACTGAGGACGTACGGACTGCGTCCTGCGGACGAGAGATGCGTATGTAAGGAATACGTACTGCAGACGGTATGCAGACGTTTGGATGGGACGTGCAGGTGATGTCCTGCGGACGGTCTGCGGACGAGCGATACGAACGTGGACTGTGTCCTGCAGACGAACGGATAGCGTCCGTACGGCTGCGATTCGTACGTATGATCGGGTATTTTGGGAAACTTTCCTGAAATAGATTTCTGATTTTGGCAAGATCAAAACTCAGTAAAATGTCGTGTTTTGGGGATTCGGGCCTGAATTAATTGCGATTTTTGTAGGGCTTTTTGTAAGTGCCCTAAATCTTGGCCCGTGAGACACTTAACCCTAATTTTGCCTATTTAAGTCTCCTTTTCTCACCTCTGGCCGCGCAGATCCTTAGAAATCAGAGAGAGTGCTTGCGTTTGCTGAGAGAGAAAGGAGAAGAGCTTGGCCGTTTGTGAGGAGCTTGTGGGTCGTTGTTCTCTATGCTTTGGGTAAGTGTTTTCTCCTCTTTGTGCGTTTGTTGGAGGACGTTTTTGGGGCTGTTCTAATGAAAAATTTCGTGCATAACAGCAGGAGAAAGAGCTACTGCAGAATCGTGTGCTTTGGCTCTTTCGTTTTTGAGAAATCGCGAAAAGGGTAAGCGTTTCTCCTTGGCTTTTGTTGCGTTTTGCTGGGGTGTTTTGTGAGCTGTCTTGGGCGTGTTTTTGTAGGTTCCTGAGTGTTGCTTTTGGCCAGAGAAGTCTCGTGTTGATGCTGTGGTGTTGTCTCAGAAATCGTTGGTAAGAAAGCTCCTTTTGTGGTCGTTTTGAGTTTGAGTTGTTGGTGTTTTGCTGCAGCGTTTTTGTGAGCTGTCTTGTGGTGTTGTTTTAGGTTTCTGTAAGTTCTTCTTTTGCTGGGGAAATATCGCTTGGTTGCTGGGACAGTAGCTCGTTCCATCATTTCGAAGTAAGGACCGTTTTTGTGTTCCTTTGTGTTTGTTTTGGTGCAATCGAGTTGTAATCGATTCTAGTTGTGGTTTTGTGGCCAGCGTGTGTTGTGTGAGCTGTGGTGAAGAGTTCGAGCTTGGCTTGCACTCGTTTGGGAAATCGTTTGGGTAAGTAACCCTGTAAGGTCATTTTTGGGATATTTTGGTGTTTGCTTCTACGTGATTGATTTGTAATCGATTTTTGTTGTGTTGTGTTGTGTTCAGCTGTCTTTGAGAGTTGCTGAGAAGTGTTAAGACTGAGCGTGTGCCTTCAGTTCTTGCATCGTTTGGTAAGGGTTCCTTTTAAAGGACCGTTTGTGAATTATTTTTGGGAACAGATTCTAAATCCGATTTGTTTGTGTATAGGCTGTATTGGCATGAGTTGCTATCAGCCATTTGAGTGTTTTGAGTTGAATTCGTGACTATCCAGGTGAGTGTGTGATCGTGGCCTTGTTTATGCGATTTTGTGATGCTTTGGTTTGATTGTCTTGTTTGATTAAGGGTATGCGTTTGAGTGTCATGACAGTTTGGGATCGTTTGTTGTGGTATGTGCTTTGATATTGTTCATAGCATATGCGTTTGTTGATCCGTTGCATTACATTAATCATACTTGAAATATCTTGCCGTTTGTATCGTTTTGTCGTATACTTAAGCCTAGTGAGACGGGATGACCATCTCACTAAGCAATTCTTTTGCTTACGCATTCAGACTTACGAATGGAGGTAACAATGATTGAGGAGCTCGCGGGACGAGGGCGTGTCATAAGTGGATGGATGGTTTTAGAGTTTACTGAATTTACGATTAAGTTCTTATTGCGTTATCATGAGTTTTCTGGTGAATGTGGTTGGATTCTTGGGCGGTGTTGGTACCGCATTGTTGTTTATGAGCTTTGAGAATATTGTCAGACTCGTTGAGAAATATTTGAGTTAAGTTGTTAGACTTATTTCTGGAAATTGGTGTGGGTTATGTGGTAAATTTGCTAAGTCTTCCGTTTGTGTAGTAATCTGATTAGTAATTCGAGAAGTAACACATAGGCTAAAATTTTTTAAAATTTCGGGCAAATGGGGGTGTTACAGTTAGGGTCGGTTAGTTTGTTCATGCAAGGAATTTTTTCTTAATCGGGTCAACGGGTCAATTTCGGGTTCTCTAATTGCAAAAACAAAACGCGAATAAGAGTTTTAAAATGGGATTTTTACTTAATTATTGAATATGTTTAATTTTGGAGAGTTTTATTAGTTTATGATGTATTAAGAAGAATAATACTATTCTATGTAGTTCAATGATGAAACTAAAAGTATAAGGAGAAATAGTATGAGATCATTTTGTTGGTGTAGTATACCGAAATCAACCCTCATTTATTATATACTGTCTCGTTAAAAATCTTGTCATGAAAAAACCCAATGGGATCAAAACCATGATAAGAGAAAAAGAGTGCAGTAACTTATTCTCCCGCTGGAGAATACTTCTCTTCATATATCTCGTAGATGACGCATCCCAATATTATGAATGTGCTTTTAAACATTGTGGTGGGTAGTTCCTTTGTAAGAAGATCTGCTGAACTGTCGCTTGAGCGGACGTATTCAATACTGATTTCGTGATTTTTCTTGAGCTCTTGTGTGTAAGAAAAAAACCTTGGTGGAATATGCTTCGTTCTATCGCTTTTGATGTAACCTTCTTTAATTTGTGCGATACATGTAGCATTATCTTCGGATATGGTTGTGGGTTCTTTACTCGTGGTTATGCCACTAGCTTCGTGAATATGTTGGATCATAGATCTGAGCCACACACATTCTCTACATGCTTCGTGAAATGTTATAATCTCTGCATAATTAGATGAAGTAGCAACCATTGTTTGCTTTTGGGAATGCCACGAGATTGCAGCCCCTCCTATAGTAAATATATATCCAGTTTGGGATCGCGCCTTATGTGGATCCGATAAATAACCTGCATCTGCAAAACCAAATAGACAAAATTTCGAATTTATAGAATAATATAATCTTAAGTCAATTGTTCCCTGAAGATAAAGAAAAATATGTTTTATTTTGTTCCAATGTCTGCGCGTCGGGGACGAGTTATATCTTGCAAGCAGATTAGTAGCAAAAGTTATATCTGGTCGTGTGCAATTTGCAAGATACATAAGTCCACCAATAGCGCTCATATAGGGTACTTCAGGACCCAATATCTTTTCGTTATCTTCACAGGGCCTAAAAGGATCTTTTTTAACATTGAGCTATCTATTAACCATTGGAGTACTCAAAAAAGTCGCTTTATCCATATTAAAGCATTTGAAGATTTTTCTAGTATAATTCGATTGATGCACGAATATTCCATCTTGGAGGCGCTCTATCTGAAGCCCAAGACAAAACTTTGTCTTTCCAAGATCTTTCATTTCAAACTATGTTTTTATATGATTTCGTACTTCCTCAATCTCCTTTTGAGTTCCAATTATATTTAAGTCGTCAACATATACAGTGATGATAACAAATCCATTCAAGGATTTCTTTCTAAAAACGCATGGGCATATTGTATTATTCACATAACCCTTCTTTAAAAGGTATTCGCTTAAGCGATTATACCACATGCGCCCGGATGGTTTTAATCCGTAAAGTGATCCCTGGAATTTGACCAAACATACATCTGTAGACTTTGAGCTCAATGCTTTCTGGGATTTTCATATAAATCTCATTATCAAGTGATCCATATAGATACGCTGTCACTATATCCATAAGATTCATCTCTAAATTTTGGGATGCTGTCAAACTCATTAAATACCTGAACGTAATTGCATCTATTAACGGGGAATATGTTTCTTCATAATCAATCTTCGGTCTTTGAGAGAAATCTTGGACAACAAGTCGGGCTTTATATCTTATGACTTCATTATTCTCATTTTGTTTTCTCACAAATACCCACTTGAACCCATCCGGTTTCACATCTTTAGGTGTAGTGACCATAGGTCCAAAAACATTTCTCTTCTTAAGGGAGATTAATTTATTTTGCATGGCCATCCTCCATTTATCCCAGTCAGATCTTTTCTGACATTCTAATGTGGACCTTGGTTCTGGGTCATCATTCTCATTATCCATTTTTTTGGATACAGAGTATAAGAAAATTCTATCATCATCATCTATATCATTTTTTATCCATACTTTTCCATTTTGGGCATAATTTATGGAAATCTCTTATTTTTCTGTATCATGTCCCTCTTCAGAGATATTTTCTCTTGGTAGTTCTTCTAGAACTACTCCTTTTTCATTATGTAGTTCCTCAAGAACTACTTCATTTAAGTCTTCTCGACTTTTCTCATTTTGGGTTTCTTCAGGAACCCTTTTATGTGAATTTAATTCTCCCACCGCCTTTTTCTTTCGAGAAGTTTTATCTTTAGAACACATGGGTCTCCCCCTCTTTAATTGAACTTTAGGCTCATCAATTTTATTAGCATCAATTTGTTCCTTTGGAATTCCAACTCTTGAAGGAACATTTGCAGCCGGTATATATGATTTCGTCACCCTCTTTGTATCTATGAACCCATCTGGTAACTCGTTTGCCATATTCTGTAAGTGCATATTTTTTTGCACTTCGAGTTCACGTTGTTTCGTAGGAGATCCAAAGATATCAACGATGGTGTACCATGCAATATCTCTTGGAATTTTACGAATTCCTCTCCCTAACGATGGGAACTCATTTTCATTAAAATGGCAATTAGCAAAATGAGCTGTAAATATATCACCAGTTTCTGGTTCAAAATAACGAATTATACTTGGTGACGTATAACCAATATAAAAACTCAATCTCCGTTGGGGCCCCATTGTCATACATTTAGGAGGTGCAATAGGCACATATACTGCATATCCAAAAACACGGAGATGCAATATATTTGGCTGCTAACCAGATGCTAATTGTAATGGTGAATATTTATGATATGCACTTGATCAAATCTGGACCAATGCAGCAGCTTGCAAAATTGCATGTCCCCATATCGAAATTGGGAGCTTTGTTCTCAATATTAACGGTCTAGCAATAAGTTACAACCGTTTAATCAAAGACTCGGCCAAGCCATTTTGTGTATGAACGCGGGGCACTGGATGTTCAACATCGATCCTAGTGACATACAATAATCATTAAAGGCTTGTGAAGTAATTCACCAGCATTATCAAGCCTTACTTTCTTAATAATATAATCAGGAAATTACGCTCTTAACCTGATTATTTAGAAAATAAATCTGGCAAATGCCATATTTTGTGTCGTCAAAAAACACACGTGGGACCATCTACTTGATGCATCAATTAATACCATAAAATATTGAAATGGTCCACACGATGGGTGGATTGATCCACATATATCACCAAGTATTTTTTTTAAGAATTCTGGTGATTCATTCTCAATCTTAGCTGGTGAAGGCAGAGTTATGAGTTTTCCTCGAGAACATGCATCACATAAAAACTCATTTGATTGAAAGATCTTCTAGTCTTTCATTGGATGGCCATTAGAACTGTCCATAATTTTTCTCATCATGATTGAACCAGGATGACCCAATCTTTCATGCCATATTTTACATATGCTAGTAAACCTGAAGTTTACCGTGGCATATGATTCAATCATATTCTTGTGGAATATAGTTCAGAAGAAAAAGCTGGCAGTTCCTCTAATATATATTTTCTCTCTGAAATCACTGAGGTGATGCAAAGATATTCAATGCCATTTTTATTCTTAGTTTCTACGTAATATTCATTTCTACAAATATCTCAGAAATTTAACAAGTTTCTATTAGACTTTGGAGAATATAATGCATCGTTAATTTCAAATTTTGTCCTCCTTGGCATTGAAAACTGGACTCTTCCGGAGCCCATAATAATCTTTGTATTTCCCGATATAGTAATCACATCAGTTTCATTACAAGATCGGAGAAATATGTTTATATTTTAATATTATGTGCGTTGTTGCACTATCTGCCAGACATGTATCTCCATCATTATTTATAAATTTTGACATCTTCTATGTCAAAATTTCATAAAAGGAGATATATTAAAACAATATTATTTTATGTTACAACATAAAACATATTATATATTAAACATTTTATTCTCTTGTCTTCTTCTGAAAGACAACACTATATTACATTTACCTTACTCATCTTTTTACTCGTTAACATCACTAGGTTCAACGAGAAAATCTGTCATATCAAGATGAGTATTATCAAAGGAAGTTCCGGGCTCATCAGAGATAAAATTGGTTTCACCATTTTTCTCTTTTGCCATTTGGGATTCTTGATACAGATCGGCAAAATGTTTTGGCGTACGACATGTACGCACCCAATTGCAATTCATGCCACATTTGTAACATATGTTTTCCCTTTGAGTAGTTACTATGCTAATATTATCATTCCTCTTGGCCTTTCCAGCGTTGTAACTATTATAATTGAGTCCCCTTCCTTGTCCACCTCTATCTCCATGTCCACGACCGCGACCGCGACCACGGCCGCGGTCTCTACCTCCTCTCTGTCCTTGTTAGTTATTATAATTAGACGAGGATGCTACATTCACTTCAAGGAAATGTGTCTGATCCGACAGGACGGGTTTGACAATTCATCATCACGAGTTCATTATTTTGCTCGGCAACTAAGAGTATATTCTCGAATACCGAGTATAACCTTTCGTCCGGTATTGTTGTTGTAGTGAAACATCTCCAGGATGAAATATCTGCAGAGTTTGCTCAATCATATCATAATCACTTACCTTTTCTCCACACAATATTATCCTGGAAATAATTCGAACAACGCGGAATTTTATTCACCTACCTCTTATAATCCATGAACCTGAGGTTCAACCACTCATGCTTAGCCTTTGGTAAGATCACAAACTTTTGGTGATCAAACCTACGTTTGAGTGATTTCCAAAGATGTCCAGGATCTTTTCTCGTGATATATTCATTTTTCAAATTATCATGGAGGTGGTGGCGTAAAAATATCATGGCCCTAGCATTTTTCTCTTCTGTGACCATTTTTGTCACGTCATTGGCATCCAAAAGTCCGTTCGCTTTTAGATGCAAAGTTGCATCTAATGCCCAAGTCATATAATTATTTCCAGACATATCAAGGACAGCGATATCGAGCTTTTCTAAATTTGACATGATATCTATGCATATATAACAATATATATAAATTATAGAACATGTTAATGATAATATAATTTAACATGATATCTATACATATATAACAATATATATAAATTATAAAGCATGAAAATAACGACATAACTTAAAAAAAGTTTAGGAGTCATAGCCTTCCATATAAGTGGGGAGGTAGAACCTTCCATAAAATTAAAGAGACCTAACCTAGCTTTCTATATAAATAATAATATATAAATTTAAATTATAACGTGTTGTAAATAATAATATTTAAACTATGAGAAGAATTAATTAAGATTCAATTCTCTCGCAAACTATTTTATTTTACGCAAGCAACACCAGTCTATTGATTAATACAAGAAAGAGCAATATAGCATTTGTCCTAGACGTAACCAAACATGGTGTAATACATCTAAAAGAGTAAAATAAACAGGACATAGAATAATAGTTTTAGTCAACATATCTGCACACGAGTTGCAGCCCCTATGGGCGAATTGAAAGCTAACTTCCGCCTCGGTTCCAACACGTCCTAAGATGTCCGATTGGCTAATGTAGGCAAGGCCAAAGAGTTGGCTGGTGTAAAGCTTGAATTGGGTTGGCAGAATCCGATTCGAAGATAAATTGTTTGTAGCTGAGCCGTAAGACACACGAAACTGCCGACATTGCTGCTGCCTCTGCCTCTAAAGGAGAAAAGAGTTCGGGATAACACTTTGCACCCAAATGCTTGACGTTCCCGTGGTGATCTCTTAGGATCTATGCCGCTCCATTTCTATATTATATATATGACCAAACACAATTAATTTTTTTTTTAACATTAGTTATAGAATAAATTTTATTAATTCATTAAATAATTAAAAATCTTCGAAAAATCCTTTACAAGAATATTTCCGTATAAATAAATGATTTAGTTAAGTTTAATCATTATCGACAGATTCTTATAAGCGACAGGATGTTCATAAAAAAACAAAATCTTCCAAATTACCATTTTTGCAATTTTACTCTCCCTATGAAGTAAAATATAATAACCCTCACACGTATTTTTTAAAAACAATTACGGTCACAAACATTAAATTTTTAAAATTCTAAAGATGGGTGATAGCATCTTATTTCACATGTTTTCATGCATTAGAATAAGTTAGTTTTAGGCTTTATAAATACCATTTAGTATACTTTTAGTATGTTTGCATATGTTTATATGTTTCTAGGTACTTGGAGCTAAACAAAACTGTTTGGAGTGTTTCTGGAGCTTACTGAAGCCTATGGGAAGACTAGTGCAATTACTTAGATTGTATACATTCGCGGAAAGAATTCAGAAGTTCTAAGTAGCTGAGCATCGACCAGAATATCGACATGGATGGGTCGATGGTGTTCCCAAGCCATTCACCGGATGAGTGCATCGACCTGCTGGGGTCGATGGTGTTCTCGAGCTATCTACCAGAAGAGTGCATCGACTAGTCATGGTTGATGCTTGCTGACGAATGCTGATATCGACCACCAGCATCGACCAAATGGGGTCGATGCAATCCGAGAAAAAGGCAAATTCGATGACGTGGCGAACTATGATTTGACCAACTTGTCAACTCAAGTTATAACCTTCCAGAAATGTGATAAACACGATTTTATTAGTTCTAAAAACCCTCGGAGTATATAAACACTTGTAATCTCATTCATAAGCGAGATGAGACACACAGAGAAAAGGGAATAACCCCAGACATTTGTAACCACCACTTTCATATCTAATAAGAGTTCTTTAGCTTTAGGTTAATCTCTTTACTTACGTTGTTGTTTATGCTTTGATTTTTGTTCTAGGTTAGTTTATTTTATTGTTTATTGCTTTATGAATCAAATCCATGTCTCTGATGTAACCCACAGAGAGACAAGGGAGTAAATCCTTTAGACCACGAGGATGATGGTCGATGATGGGTGATAGGACTCACAATTGCATGGTTTTATGTATTATATAATAAGTTAGTTTTAGGCTTTATAACTAACATTTAATATAGTTTTAGTGTGTTTGCATGCGTTTATGGGTTTCTAGGTACTTGAAACTAAAACTCGATGTTTAGAGTGTTTCTGGAGCCTGCTAGAACTTAAAAAAGAGTTGGCATTGCCACTTGGATCATGGACATTCGGAGAAGGATTTCAGGGAGCCGTATAAGACCAATATCGACCCTTATATTGATATTGAGTCCGAAGAATTTCCAGAGAGAAATTTTGGAGGAAGAATCGACTAGTCAAAGGAAGAAGCAGAGAATCGACCTATCAGAGTCAATGCTGGCCTCTGAGAAAAGTTGAAGATTTCCTACAGGGCGATCCAAGAGTGGGCCAATCTTCTATTTTCGGTTTTGAGACTTTTAGGGATAGGATAAACTCGAGTTTTTTAGATCTAACAACCCTAAGACTATAAATATACATGTAATCTCATTCATAGAGAACACACATTGACACACAAACAGTTTCCTTCACTTTGAGATCTAATAAAATTTCTTCTAGGTTTTACTTCTTCTCTAATTTCTGTTTATGCTTTTACTTTGATAATTGTTTTAGATTAGTTTACTTTTCAGTCTTGTTTATTATTTTATAGATTAAACCTTGTCTCTATAACCCAATAGAGATAAAAGTCTAGATCTTTTAGACCACATGGGGTGGTGGTCAATGATGGGATCTATGTTTTAGGATTCACTACTGTACTTAACCGATCTAGCTACTTTAGTATGCACTTTGATGCTGAGTATTCTCCCATGGGAGATACTTAAGAGTACAACTGAATCCAGTAGGTGTGGTGGTCTATTTAGAAGTGTTTGATGCCACGAGAGTGGATTAAACCTTTAGATCTGCATACTAGAGAGTCATAGCTAGTGTCGAATTTGTTGTTTGACAGAATTAATTATAGATCTGGTTTTGGCCAAGTTTCAATCTTAGGAGTATTTCACAACGAGAGTGGGTTGTACTTTAGAAGCAGATTTGTCACTCACTTTGTATTCTTGAAGCGAGAGTCTAAGGATACATAGTATTCGATGATGGGATCATATGAAATGGATAACAAGTTTATCACGAGAGTGGATCTGGATATAGAGTCTAGCATACCACAAGAGTGGACTAGCAAGATATGGAAAATCCCTAGAATGACAAATATAAATTATTTTAGATAAAACATGAATTCTATACTTAAGTTTCCTGATTTAGACTATCACCCAATTATGTGTAAATACTAGTTTAGGATTATTTAATATTTAATTCATGTTCTTTAGTGCTTAGTTTAGTCTATTTACTATTTTCTTAGTTTAGATTTATTGTTTTCTATTTATTGCTTTATTTAATTTAATGCTTAGTAGATTAGGAAACCCCTCTTGCTTTATTTTCATGTCTAGATTAGATCTGCATCTGTATCCACTATGTGTTATTCCATTTCCCTGAGGATCGATCCCAAATTACTACAATTGCATTTAACTGTGCACTTGCAGTTTTATGGTTAAACTCTCGAGATTTATTTCTCGGGTGAAACCTGTGAAGAGGCATAAAAACCTCCCATTAAGTTTTTGGCACCGTTGCCGGGAAAATAAGCAATAGCCATAGATTTTTGATGTAGATCTAAGACTAGGCAATTATGTTTTGCTGACAAGTTCTTCTTTCGAATTTCAGGTGCACTAGCAAATTGAGAGAACAACTAATCGAAAAGAAGAGAGAGACGAGATAAGATGAATGAGCAAAGAACCACATCATCTCCTGAGGATATGAGCCCTAGAGCTATAGTCAAAGTTATGACATTGAGAAGCAGGAAGAGGATGAAGCAAAGCACATCGACGAGCACAGCTGAGAGCCGAATCGGCCCAAAATCGACCAATCTAGGTCGATTCTCCATATTGGATTAACTGGCCCAATGCACCTGCCTAGACGCCTGCCCGACCCCTAAATCGACCAAACAAGGTCGACTCTTATGCCACACCAAACTCATATCGACCCCAACATTGTCCAGTCCAGACGGATGCAACTCTAGGAGCGACAGTCGGAAGCCAACATCGACCAATCAGGGTCGATATCAGCATGCTCGGAGACAGAATTCGGCCCATCTTCATTGATTCTTTCTCTGACGAGGAAAAAGAGCCTGAAGAAGAAGAAAACCCCTCTGAAGTGTCTATACAAGGACCAGAACAGAGCTGCAACGTCCTCACGAGTCAAAAGAAGCAAGTGTTTATCAATCCATGTAACAAGATGAGACTCAAAATGGATACATGGAAGAGGTACCTGTTGAAGGAATACTTCGAAGGAACAGATTAGACGATTCATGATATCAAAAAAAATTTCAGAGAAACTTGCATCTCAAGGAACTCTCATCTTAGATATCCACAACTTTTCAGATACAATGTTACTTGGTTCTTCAGAGAAATAAGTACAGAACAACTCAGCAAAATTTTTGGAATTGTGAGCAAGATTCTAAGAGATATTCCATCCGAGCAAGCTCTAGTTGAGTACAATCTTGACTCCAACTTCAGCGACAGCAAAGAGACCTTGGACGAAATCAAGGAACTGTTCATCGGGATCCTAACAACAAATAGAAAGATGCTCAAAAGAGACGATCCCAGACTTTACAAATTACCTTGTTCAATTCTGGTATTGATTTTGATGATGCTCTCTGTGATTCAGGTGCTAACATCAATGTAACGTCGAAGAAGAGAGATTTGATATTGGGACTAAACAACCTCACCCGCTCAAATTTGAGAATCTGTAACATCCATGTTCCTTAGCCATCCTCTCGAGTTGTATTGTATTTGATGTTTGTAGTAATGGACCCTCGGAAATTGTTGTACTTGACGAGAAATTATTAATATGTGGATGTTTATCGAATTTGTCGAGAATGATTAATACATGATGTGGTATTTCATGTATCGACGGGTTTGACACATAATGTGGTATTTCATGTGTTGCGGAGTTAAGAGCGAAGTATCATTCCGTCTTGATTCGGTGATTTATGGGTCTACATCATTATCCTAATGCGTGGTTGGGGTCAATGGGATACTAAACAGAGAGAGATGTCTCAACTATTTCAGGAAATTATTTGGAGTTACTAAACCGAGCGAGAGAAGTCAATTGAAAGAATTAATCGTTGCGGTTTAGTAATTCCCGGGTTGGTTAGGTTTTATTCTTAATTAAAACAACATATACATACACCTATATGTGTGTATATGAAATATCTCCTTCTCCCTTCTAAAACCTTCTACAAGCTTCTCTTGGGGTAAAAGAGAGAGGAGAGTGTTCGTGAGAGAAGAAGAAGAGAGAAAAGGAGAGAAAGAAAGAAAAAAAAAAGAGGAGAAAAGAAGAAGAGAAGAAGAAGGAGAAGGAAGAGATAGAGAAAACTCTGTTTTTGCTGTCAGTTGTGGGAATCGGTCGGGGCATCAATTGATCATGGTTTGAGCTGAAACCTGGTGAGTATGTTCTTTAACCTCTTAAATTGTAATCTACCAAATTTTGTTGAGAAATGTTGAGTAATTTAGGAGATATAAGTTTTCTCCCAAAACCGCTCAAAACAGAACAGTTTCGTCGGGGTTGGTAAATAGGTTGTTGAGAGTATGATGTTGATGATCACCGAAGGAATTTCGGAAATATTGCTTAGAGAATAAGCTATGAGCATCTAAAGTTGACCCTGTTTTTGAGAAGAGAAATCCGAATTGGGGGTTTGAGTAATCCGAATTTGATTACTTGTTATCACCCTTTGAGAAGTGTTTTGGTGACCTTTTGTTAGGTAATTTGGTGATATATTGGTGTTGAGTTGAGCAAAAGCCAAGAAGAAGTAAGCTTAAAGCTTGAAACCGTCAAAGTATTCTTGTACAAACCGTTGAGCAGAGGTGAGTGCGTAACCGTCGGTTTAGCTGTGTGATCTTTGAGTTTTCGTGATTGATATGTGTTTAGGGACTAGTCCATATGGGTGTGACTTATGGCTTAGCCATAATGTGTGATGATTGTGTGTGCTTGAGCTCTTTCACGGTATGTATTGGCTTGTTCTTTAAGCATATGTTGATTGCATTAAATTCATTGATCATATGTGTGTATAGCTGTGGGGATGGGATGACCACTTCACTAAGCATTATCAATGCTTACGCACCTCTTTTGGTGCAGGTAAAGAGAAGTCATAAGTCTTGGAGCTCGTGGAACCGAGGGCCAGAGAAAAGGGGTGATCTAGGTGTTTGACGGGTTTCGTTCTTGTGTATCTTATGTTCATATGCTTTTGTGCTTGGTTTTGAATGTTTGGGACTTGCTATTGTGCTCAAGTTGTTGGCGTAAGACTGTTTTTGAACGTTAGGAGTTGTTATGACTTGTGTTGGTGTGTTGAGAAATTTGTGTTGTTTGACTTGTTGATCATTGTCTTGGTTGTGTTTGTAGTAGTTTGGGTAGCAAGTAAGGATCTTATTAATGTCGTATTAATTCGTTTTGAAAAAAGTTTTTTTTTAAATTCCACATTTTATTATTTTTGCGGATTTTCGTCTTTTCGTTTTCGCGGTGGGTCTTCTCATTTTTGGTATCAGAGCCGTAGCGGTTCTAGGATGTTGTGTGAATCTTTCTTGCTTGTGATTGTGTGATGTTTGTTGTTATTGAATTGTGGGGTTGGGTTAGAGATCATCCTCTTTGGCCTATTAGAAGGTTCCACGGTAAGACTTCTTTCTTGTTCCGTCTTGTTAAGTTCTGGGTTATTGAATGCTTGATTGTTTGCGTAGATGGCAAGAAGTACAAGAAGTGGCAGGGGTAGAGGAGGAGTGGCGCGGGAGCCGACTGAGCCTAGGGAACAAGCGGACCCCCGGGGTGAAGACCAAGTGATGGTCGAGGATGTTGATGAGTCGGGAAATGGTGGAGCTGCGGGTAATGCGGCTCGAGCGGTTGAGAATGAACCACAAGTGTTGGATAAGCAACAAGAGGGTCTAAATCAAATGAGACAAATGTTGGGTTTATTGGCTCAGATTCTTGATAGACTACCACGGTCACATGGTACAAACCACGGTCACGCATTCACCTCAGTTATTCGAGAAGAATACACTTGCTTCGCGATAGCTTAACATCTTAAGCTTACTCTCTTCTTGGCTCTTACTCAACCAACACCAAAGTATCACCAAATCCCTAACACCAGATCACCAAAACACTTCTCAAAAGATGATCACAAGCTCTCAATTCAAATACTTAGCTTTTGATTCTCGGATTCCCTTCTCCAAAAACAAGCCTTACTAACTTAGATATATCTCTTGCCCTAGGTCGAATTTGGATAATTCATTCAGTGAAACTCAAGATCAAACTCCCAACAACCTATTTACCAAATTTCAGCCCAAAAAAACAAGATTCGAGTGTCCAAACACTCCATCAAACTCAATCCGTCGCTACAGCTCGAAAACAGGGCAGTCTAGGGAAAAATAAAATCATATCTCCCAAACCACTCAACATAACCCCACGAAATTTGGTAGATAATTAGGCAAGAGATTGAAGAACTTACCCACAAAATTTCAGCTCAATCCTTGCTTGATTGATACCCGGATCAAAGCTCACAAATTCACCCAAAAACTCTGTTTTTCACCAAGCTCTTCTCTTCTCTCTTCTTCTCTCTCTATTTCAGCCAAAATATCTTCCCAAATTGAAAGGAAGAAGAGTGTAGAACCTTTTAGAAGAGAGAGAGATATATATACATGTTTGTATATATAACCATTGGTTAAATCTTAATTAAACTAAACTAAACCAAATTTCTTAAACCGCAACAATTAATTCTTCCACTTAACCTTTTCAGCTCGGTTTAGTAACTCCGTCTAATTTTCTGAAATATTTGAGACATCTTCTCGTCCCAAAGTATTTCCTTCACTCCGCTAAAACCCCGGAATTACCGTTTAATTCTGCATAAACCAAACCACTCGGGATTATGTCTCAATATTCGATCTATTGATCGAATCAACCCATTTACCGCTTCTAGGGCCATCAATCAAGCTCGGTATTATTTCATACTCGGTTCAATAACACCCCCGGGTCTAATATCACAATATCCTACGTGGTCACCCAATGGCTAACCCGTCGAAATCCAATTATCCTCGAATTCGAACGAGTTAAGTCGTCAAACGACCTAGTATATTAGAATCTAATAACACCGGACCCTAATATACTAAGTCCCCGTGAGATCCAATACTACCGGACCTCACCCCGGTCTACCGATCTATTAGGATCAAATACCCCATGATCCTAATCAGTAAACCCCCGGTTAGGATTAAATATCACGTAATCCCAACCAACATCATTAGAGCTACGTATCAGATAACTCTAATGACCCATCATTAGGGTTACATATCGCATAACCCCAATGATCCATCAATAGGATTAAATATCGCATAATCCTATTGACCCCGACCACGTATTATGATCTAGTGACCTAAACCCAAAAATCTCCGAACCAAGACGGAACAAAATACCGCTCTCAACTCTGCAACACATGAAATACCCCATCATGTGTCAAACCCGTCGATACATGAAATACCACATCATGTACTCGACATCCTTAATACATAAAATACAGCATTATGTATTAATTCTCCTCGACAATTTTGATAAACATTCATATATTAATAATTTCTCGTCAAATACAACAATCCCGAGGGTTTATTACAATAAACATCAATTACAATACAACTCAAGAGGATGACTAAGGAACACGGATGTTACAATGAGCCGCCGAGAGTGGTTAACCCCGAGGTTAGGGGAGACGTTGTAGGTCCTGTAATTCCACCATATCTTACGGTGCTAGATCATATGCAACGCCTTGGCACCAAATTCTTTTCGGGAGGTGCTAAACCGATGGAGGCGGACGAGTGGAAGTCAAGATTAGAAAGAAACTTCATCTCGGTGAGGTGTCCGGAGGAATATAAGGTTGATCTAGCGGTGCATTACCTGGAACAAGATGCACATATGTGGTGGAGAGGTGTGTTGGCTAGGAGAGCCAATGGTGTTGATACATGGGAGGGTTTCTGTGAAGAGTTCAGCCTCAAATATTTCCCGCAAGAAGCCATAGACCGATTGGAGACGGAGTTCTTAGAATTGTCTCAAGGGACGAGGTCGGTACGAGAGTATGAAGTGAAGTTTAACCGACTTCAAAGGTTTGTGGGAAAGGGTTTTGAGGATGAACAGGCCTAAGTAAGAAGATTTCTAAGGGTAATGCGGTTGGAATTAAGGAATAGATGCATTGTGAGTTCGTATGCGTCGGTGGCCGAGCTAGTAGAGAGAGTGTGTAACATCCGTATCCCAAGTCGTTCCTTGTAATAAAAGTTTTTACATTTCTTGCGGTACAAGCTAGTATTTGGATGTCATAAAAGTCTTGTACCGTGTTGTATCCTGAGAGAATAGGAATAATGGAGAGCTCTATTTATAATCCACAGGGTCGATATTGGTTTGATTAATCGGAAGACTAATCGTTTCAGAACCGATTCGGGGTGAATTGGTTCGAAATAGTATTTTTTACGGAATAAATAGTGTTTTGACGGAAATGTGATATGCATAATATCGAACTCGATTAACGACCAAATGGACGGTGTTTGGGTTGAATCGATCAAAGGATTGATCGATGAGAAGTAATCCCGAGCGGTTCGGTTTTAGCGGAATTATGCGGTAATTCTGGGATTTAGCGGAGTGAAAAAAATATTTTGGGACGGAGAAATGTCTCAAATATTCCAAGGAGTCTAGTGGAATCACTAAACCGAAGGAAAGAATTGACGGATTACGGGAATTGGTTTGATTAAAACCAGTTTAGTGAATTAATTGTGGTTTGGCTTAATTTAATTAAACCAATGATATGTATATCTATATATACACCTCCTCCTTCTCAAAGCTTCTACATACTTCTTCTTCCTCATCACTTTGAGAGATATTTTTGGAGCTAAGGAAGAGAGAAAGAGAGAGTGAGGAAAGGAGAAGAAAACTTGGAGAAAGAAGAAGGAGAAGGAGAAGAGAGTGAAGAACTTGGGAAAAACAGAGTTTGGGTCGTGAATTGAGAGACTCGTTCGACCGGGTAAACGAGCACGGATTAAGCTTAATTATTGTAGGTAAGTTCTTCGATCTCTTCCCTAGTAATCTACCAAATTTCATGGGATTATGTTTAGTGGTTCGGGAGTTATGAATTTTCTTCCAAAACCGCTCAAAGCAGAGCAACCCGCGATGACTGAGTTAGAGAGAGTGAGTGGTCACTCAAATCTTGTTAGTTTTGGCTGAAATTTGGTAGATAGGTTTTTGAAAGGCTTATCTTGAATTCCACCGAAGGAATTTTCGAGATATGATCTAGGGCAAGAGATATGGTTGATTAACTAAGTCTCTGTTTTTGAAAAGATGGAATCCGGTTTGGGGGTTTTGAGTAATCCGAGTTTGATTACTTGTTGTCACCCTTTGAGAAGCGTTTGGTGACTTCTTGTTAGGTGATTTGGTGATACCTTGGTGGTTGGTTGAGTAGAAGCCAAAGAGATTCAAGCTTAAGGCTTGAAGCAATCAAAAAGGGGGAAGTGTATTCTTCATTCGTCAAGGCAAACGTGTGTTCGTGAATTGTTTTCGTGATTGTTGAATTGTTTTCGTGATATGTGTGATTCTTGAATTGTTTTCGTGATTGTTGTGTGCTTAGGAACTAGACTTTATGGGTGTGACTTATGGCTTGACCATATTGTGTGATGATTGTGCGTGATTGAGCTTTTTCACGGTATGTGTGGTTTATTTCCTTAAGTTATATTTCAATTGCGTGAATTCATGAATCGTATGTGTTATGGCCGTGAGACGGGATGACCGTCTCACTAAGCATGACCAATGCTTATGCACCTCCTTTGGTGCAGGTAAAGAGAAGTCGTAGGATGCAGAGCTCGTGGAACCCAGGGCCGGAGAGAAGAGATGATCTCGGAGTACTTTTGGTTTCTTTGTATTTTGGATGCTATGCTACTAATGCCTTGGTGGTGGGTGTTTTGGATCCGTAAGAATGTTGTTTGTGATGTTTAATAAGAATTTATATATGAGTTAAGGATCGTTTGTTGTTTGATGTGTGTTGGCATTGTTGTGGCTTGTTTTGTGTTGTTCTCGGGTAGCAGGACAAGAGGGAGGATCGACCGATCCAGATAGGATCGATCGATCCTGAGGTATCATTTTGGCTCAGAAATCTTTTGAGGAATCGAGATCGATCGATCTTGGTATGAACCATCGATCTTAAGGGGTCGATTTTGGTCAGAAGCTTCGGGGGTAAATCGATGGGGCGGGGATCGACCGATTCAAGTAGGATCGATCGATCCTGTAGATTGTTTTCGAAGCAGAAGGTTTCTGGTCATGTTTTAGGGGTTAGGATCGATCGATCCTGGGGTAAGATCGATCGATCCTGTAGGGTTATTTTAGGCCAGAACGATCGGGTTGTTTTTGGTGGAGGTCAGGATCGACCGATCCTAAGGAGGATCGATCGATCAGCATCACTCTGTTTTGCGGAGTTTTTTAACTTGAGTAACAAGTAAGTTTTAACTATTCACCGATTAGAAAAGTTTTAAGAAAAAGTTTTAAAAATTTCGTATTTTTATGATTTCCGCGCGTTTTCCGTTTTCGTACTCGGGATGGGGCGTGTGTGAGTGGCCATGATTGAGGAGGGTATGATAGAGGAGGCTAAAGCGTCTATGCTTGAGACTCAAGGGAAGAAGTCCTTTACTTCTGATTCAGGTAGAGGTGGCAAGTTCATGGGAGAGCAGAAGAGGAAGTGGGAGGGCTCTTCTTAGAGTGCTTCTAGCACTCAATCTGGATGCTTCAAGTGTGGAGGCAAAGGTCATAAGGCTGCTAACTTCCCCAATAAGGATATTAGGACTTGCTACCATTGTAAGGAGGTGGGGCATAACAAGACTTCATGTCCCAAACTACAACAAAGTGGAGGGAGTTCTGGAGCTTCACCCGCTAAGAGGACGGCAGTAACTCCTCGAGCGTACTCTCTGAGCATCGAGTCAGGAGAAGGGAGCAACATCAAGCCGATCACTGGTTAGAATTCTTCTCTTATTAATTATTTTGTTGTGATTATGAGTTTTGGTCATATGTGTGTGTTTTGGTTGCTATTGTTGTGTGGTCTCAATGCATAGATTATGTGTAGGGACCCTGAACATGGGAGGGGTTACATCTCACGTGTTGTTTGATTCTGGAGCATCTCATTGTTTTATTACTCCGGAATTAGTGAGGGAGGGAAAGCTCTGAGAAGAGCCTAATGATTGTTTGAGGAAGGTGAAGGTGGCTGGGGGTCAGACTTTTGAGACTCATAGTCTAGTAAAAGGTGTCGAGGCTCACATTGCGGGAGAAGTGAAGCCAGCTGACTTGATTGTGTGGCCAGTGGGGTTATATGATGTGATATTGGGAATGGATTGGCTTGGGAAGTATAAGGCTCACTTGGATTGTCATAGAGGTCGAGTGGTGTTTGAGAGCGATCATGGGAAAGTGTGTACCAAGGTGTAAGACCTATGCCGGGAAGTTTGGTGATATCCGCTATTCAAGCCGATAAAATGTTAGAGAAAGGATGTGAAGCATACCTCGCGACTATCTCGATACCCGAGGAGGTTGGAGATTCAATGCTTCAAAATATTCTCATGGTGAGAGAATTTAAGGATATGTTTCAACCGTTGAAAGGATTACCGTCGCTGAGATCGGATCTTTTCATGATTGAGTTAGAACCGAGAACGGCTCCTATTTCTAAAGCTCCATACCGTATGGCACCGGCGGAGATAGCGGAGTTTAAAAAGCAGTTGGAGGAGCTATTGGATAAGGGTTTCATAAGACCGAGTAGTTCGCCATGGGGAGCACCCGTCTTGTTTGTGAATAAGAAAGACGGAAGTTTTCGATTGTGTATCGATTACCGAGGTTTGAATCGAGTGATGATTAAGAACAAGTACCGTCTTCCGAGAATTGATGAGTTATTGGATCAGTTGAGAGGTGCTACTTGGTTCTCGAAGAATGATTTGGCTTCTGGATACCATCAGATTCCTATAAAGGAGTCAGACATTCAGAACGAGATATGAGCATTATGAGTTTGTAGTAATGCCTTTTGGGTCGACGAATGCACCAGCGACATTCATGAGATTGATGAATGATGTGTTCCGAGAATATTTGGATGAATTTGTAATCATCTTCATCTATGACATATTGGTGTATTCGAAGAGTTCTGACGCGCATGGTGATCACCTGAGGAAGGCGTTGGAAAAGCTAAGAGAGCAGAAGCTTTTTGCGAAGCTAAGTAAGTGTAGCTTCTAACAAAGAGAGATTAGGTTTTTGGGTCACGTGGTTTCTGAGCTTAGAGTTTCCGTCGACCCAGAAAAGATTAAGGCCATCAGAGAATGGTCGACA
Organism: Boechera divaricarpa; assembly: GCA_026770425.1. Taxonomy (NCBI): domain Eukaryota; kingdom Viridiplantae; phylum Streptophyta; class Magnoliopsida; order Brassicales; family Brassicaceae; genus Boechera; species Boechera divaricarpa. Next base: position 7,040,798 of record CM049186.1, on the reverse strand, counting down.
CCCAAGAATGCTACGGAGATAAGAAGTTTTCTCGGTCTAGCTGGTTATTACAGGAGATTCGTCAGGGGTTTTGCGAGCATTGCTCAGCCTATGGCGAAGTTGACAGGGAAGGATGTTCCCTTTGTTTGGTCTCTTAAGTGTGAGGAGAGCTTCTTGAGACTTAAGGAGATGTTGACTACCGCTCCAGTGTTGGCTTTACCGGATCCTAAGGAGCCATATGTGGTTTATACGGATGCCTTGAGTCTAGGATTGGGTTGTGTTTTGATGCAGCATAGGAAGGTTATAACTTATGCTTCAAGACAGTTGAGGAAGCATGAGGCTAATTACCCTACTCATGATCTAGAGTTGGCTGCGGTGGTGTTTGCGTTGAAGATATGGAGATCATATTTGTATGGTGGTAAGGTGGAGGTATTCACGGATCATAAGAGTCTCAAGTACGTATTCACTCAGCCTGAGTTGAACATGAGACAGAGGAGATGGATGGAGCTTATGGTGGATTATGATTTCAAGATAGCTTATCACCCGGGGAAGGCTAATCTCGTTGCCGATGCCCTAAGGAGAAAGCAAGTAGCTGCAAGTATCGAGAGGGATGCTGAGGAGTTGGTGTGTATGATTAGTACTTTGCAGCTATATGTTGTTTATGAGGAGTCAGAGCCATTGGGGCTAGAGGCGACTAACCAAGCCGATATTTTGAGTAGAGTACGGGCGGCTCAATAGAGGGATGAGACTTTGGTTAAGGCTTCTAGAGATGAGAAGTCCGAGTACCAAGTCTCGAATAATGGAACCATTTTGGTTCATGGACGAGTATGTGTGCCTCACGATGAAGAGTTAAGGAGAGATATTCTTCGAGAGGCATACCAGAGTCGGTTTTGTATTCATCCCGGGGTGACAAAGATGTACCAAGATTTGAAGCGGTATTATCATTGGGTTGGGATGAAGAGAGATGTAGCCAAGTGGATGGCTAGCTGTGACACTTGTCAGCTGGTGAAGGCCGAGCATCAGGTTCCCAGCGGTTTGTTATAGAGTTTACCCATTCCTGAGTGGAAGTGGGATATGGTGACTATGGACTTTGTGGTTGGGTTACCAAATTCTCGGGGCAGAGATGCTATTTGGGTTATTTTTGATCGATTGACTAAGTTTACTCACTTCCTAGCCATAAGGAAGACAGATGGAGCTCAAGTTTTGGCGAGAAGGTACATCAGTGAGATAGTGAGACTCCATGGTGGACCTGTGAGTATTATATCGGACCGTGATAGTAAGTTCACATCGATATTGTGGTGAGAGTTCCAGAAGGAGATGGATACTAAGGTACACATGTGCACCGCTTACTATCCTCAGAGAGATGGGCAATCAGAGAGAACCATCCAGACTCTAGAGGATTTACTGAGGATGTGTGTTTTAGATTGGGGTGGTCACTGGGGAGACTACCTAAGCTTAGTAGAGTTCACTTATAATAACAGCTATCAGGCGAGTATTGGGATGACACCATATGAGGCATTGTATGGTAAGCCTTCCAGGACGCCATTATGCTTGACTCAAGTGGGGGAGCGAAACATGTTTGGCGAGAGTATTGTGCAAGAGACTACGGAGAAGATCCGAGTCTTGAAGCTTAATATGAAGGAAGCTTAGGATCGACAGAAGAGCTATGCAGATAACCGCAGGAAAGAGTTGGAGTTCGCCGTTGGAGATATGGTTTATCTCAAGATGGCGGTGCTTAAGGGTTTTAACAAGTCTTTTTCCGAGAGTAAGCTGAGTTCGAGGTATTTGGGACCATTCCGAGTGGTGGAACGAGTTGGACCTGTTGCTTATAGGCTGGAGTTGCCAGCGTTTATGCAGGTATTTCATGATGTTTTCAACGTTTCGAAGTTGAAGAAATGCTTGCATAGGGACGATCAGGTGTTACAGGATATTCCACCTGAATTATCACCGAGTTTGAGAGTTGAGGCGAGACCCGTGAGGATTCTAGATCCTAGAATCAGGGTTGACGGGAGGAGGAGAACTCCTGAGGTTAGGATTTTATGGGATTGTGACAGGATTGAAGAGGAGCTTGGGAACTGGAAAGGAGGATAAGGGCAAAATTCTCCAAGTGGTTCAGGGAACAAACCGAGGCTTGAGATTCGAGGACGAATCTAATTAGTGGGGGAGAATTATAACATCCATGTTCCTTAGCCATCCTCTCGAGTTGTATTGTATTTGATGTTTGTAGTAATGGACCCTCGGGAATTGTTGTACATGACGAGAAATTATTAATATGTGTATGTTTATCGAATTTGTCGAGAATGATTAATACATGATGTGGTATTTCATGTATCGACGGGTTTGACACATGATGTGGTATTCCATGTGTTGCGGAGTTGAGAGTGAAGTATCCTTCCGTCTTGGTTCGATGATTTATGGATCTACGTCATTATCCTAATGCGTGGTTGGGGTCAATGGGATTATGTGGTATTTAATCCTATTGACGGCTCATTGGGGTTATGTGATATTTAACCATAATGAGGGGTCATTAGAGTTATGTGGTATTTAGCTCTAATGATGTTGGTTAGGGTTATGTGGTATTTAATCCTAACCAGGGGTTTGCCGATTAGGATCATGTGGTATTTGATCCTAATAGAATGGTAGACCGGAATGGGGTCCTGAGGTATTGGATCTCACGGGGACTTGGTGAGTCCTGTGTTATTGCATTCTAATGTACTAGATCGTTTGACGGACTTAGTCGTTCGAATCCGGAGATAATTAGATTTTGACGGATTAGCCGTTGGGTGACCACGTAGGATCTTATGATGTCAGATCCGAGGGTGTTATTGAACCGAGTATGGAATAATACTGAGCTTGAGTGATGGCCCTAGGGGCGGTAGGCGGGTTGATTCGATCAAAGGATTGATCGTAGAGATGTAATTCTGAGTGGTTCGGTTTAAGCGGAATTAAGCGAAAATTCTGGAGTTTTGACGGGCGTGAAAGAAATATTTTGGGACGGAGAGATGTCTCAACTATTTCAGGAAATTATTTGGAGTTACTAAACCGAGCGGGAGAAGTCAATTGAAAGAACTAATCGTTGCGGTTTAGTAATTCCTGGGTTGGTTCAGTTTAATTCTTAATTAAACCAACATATACATACACCTATATGTGTGTATAAGAAATATCTCCTTCTCCCTTCTAAAACCTTCTACAAGCTTCTCTTGGGTTAAAAGAGAGAGGAGAGTGTTCGTGAGAGAGGAAGAAGAGAGAAAAGGAGAGAAAGAAAGAAAAAAAAAAAAGAGGATAAAGGAAAAAGAGAAGAAGAAGGAGAAGGAAGAGAAAGAGAAGAAGCTTAAGAAAACTCTGTTTTTGCTGTCAGTTGTGGGAATCGTTCGGGGCATCAATTGATCACGGTTTGAGCTGAAACTTGGTGAGTATGTTCTTAACCTCTTAAATTGTAATATACCAAGTTTCGTTGACAAATGTTGAGTAATTTAGGAGATATGATTTTTCTCCCAAAACCGTTCAAAAAAGAACAGTTTCGTCGGAGTTGAGTAGAGCGAGTGTTTGGACACTCAAATCCTGTTTTTTATAGCTTCAATTTAGTAGATAGGTTGTTGAGAGTATGATGTTGATGATCACCGAAGGAATTTCGAAAATATTTCCTAGATAATAAGTTATGAGAATCTAAAGTTGACCCTGTTTTTGAGAAGAGAAATCCGAATTGGGGGTTTGAGTAATCCGAATTTGATTACTTGTTATCACCCTTTGAGAAGTGTTTTGGTGACTTTTTGTTAGGTAATTTGGTGATATCTTGGTGTTGAGTTGAGTAAGAGCCAAGAAGAAGTATGCTTAAAGCTTGGAAACCGTCAAAGTATTCTTGTACAAACCGTTGATCAAAGGTGAGTGCGTAACCGTCAGCTTAGCTGTGTGATCTTTGAGTTTTCATAATTGATATGTGTTTAGGGACTAGTCCATATGGGTGTGACTTATGGCTTAGCCATAATGTGTGATGATTGTGTGTGTTTGAGCTCTTTCACGGTATGTATTGGCTTTTTCTTTAAGCATATTTTGACTGCGTTAAATTTATTGATCATATATGTGTATAGCCGTGGGGACGGGATGACCGCCTCACTAAGCATTATTAATGCTTACGCACCTCTTTTGGTGCAGGTAAAGAGAAGTCATAAGTCTTGGAGCTCGTGGAAACGAGGGCCGGAGAAGAGGTGTGATCTAGGTGTTTCACGGGTTTCGTTCTTTTGTATCTTATGTTCATATGCTTTTGTGCTTGGGTTTGAATGTTTGGGACTTGCTATTGTGCTCAAGTTGTTGGTGTAAGAGTGTTTTTGAACGTTAGGAGTTGTTATGACTTGTGTTGGTGTGTTGAAAAAGTTTTGTGTTGTTTAACTTGTTGATCATTGTCTTGGTTGTCTTTGTAGTAGCTTGGATAGTAAGTAAGGATCTTATTAATGTCGTATTAATTCGTTTTGAGAAAAGTGTTTTTTTAAATTCCGCATTTTATTATTTTCGCGTATTTTCGTCTTTTCGTTTTCGGGGTGGGTCTTTTCAGAATCAGACTTGCTAATATCGATATCACACGCTCTGAAGGCGTAACTGAGAATGTTAATGTATGGATCGGAGACCGTGGAGTCCCTACTGATTTTCATGTGATTGATATGAGGGAGGACGATGACATGCCGATCATTCTTGGAGGATCTTTTCTAGCAATAGTTGGAGCAGTTATAGATTGGCCGAACAAAAGAGTGTCGTTCACTTATGTGAACAAAGACGTGTTCAACTATGCAACAACGGCCAATGAAGCTCTTCCACCACGCCTGAGAAGAAGACGTTTTGATGATAACCCTCACACTAATTATGCTCTTGCTGGGGAGAGATGGACTCACTGTCCCACATCCGATCCTATAAGCTGGAGATCTCAACGACGAATACTAAGACGAACAGCTAGGATAAACACTAATCCCGAGCACTATTATGGTCAAGTCTTTGCATAACCATCCATCCCTCGTCCTTCATCTTCATCATCCTTGGATCAATCCGAGAGGTTGTTGAGCTCACGACGTTAAAATAAGCACTTTATCCTTGTACATACTTTCTTCATTTCTATTTCAGTTTTTCGATTTTTTTAGTGTTTTTCTATTTTTCGTTTTTTGTGTTTTCCCTTTCAGATGATTGACCATAAAAAAAAAGACAAAATAAGGACTTGTCATGTGGGAGCTTCTAACCCACAACTCGATAAGAGAATCATGGTAAGTTTTTCTCTTGTTTTTTCCCTTTCCATCATATATCACAACGAGGACGTTGTGAAATAAATGTGGGGGGGGGGGGAGTCTTGCGATCAGTTGAGGTATTTCTTTTTCCTTGACATCTTTTTGATGAGAGAATTACTGAAAGTTTTTCGCATTTCAGAGATTGTTACACTCTTTTCCTCGTTCATAGGTTCAATAACATGTGAAAAGGTTTTTAATGAGGTAGCATTTGAACTTGTTAATTGTGTTATTTGTGTTTGTGTTTGGATGCTGTGTGGATAGTGTTTGATCTTTACTAGGAAATGCGAAAATCCATGAGTGGATCAACTAACTCCAAAAAGATCATTCTTTCGAAGACTTTGGCAAATCAGAGTTGACTTCTCACTATAATGGACCTTAAAACTCTCGATTTGGGGCTTGAGATGCATGAGACATGTTACCTCTATGCGACCCTGCAAGACACGTCTATGTGAGTACATTTCCCCTCTCCCTTCCCTTCAATAAAAAGAAAAAGAAAAGGATATAGGTAAGAAAGAAGTGAACCGGGCATTGGAAGCTACCACTTTTAATGTTCGCGTCTCATGAAAACTTGTTCAAGAATATAAAAGAAAAGGCGATTGATAGAAAAAATAAAATGATATCCTAGAAAAGTAGGAAAAAATCAATTCGACCTTGAAGTGAGAAAAGGGAAAGAAAAAGATTTATACCAAGACGGTCTTGAGCTTACAGAAATCCGAAAGAGTAATTGTTCATGTTTTATGATCAATACTCCCAAGTTGAGAGCTCATACATAGAATAAAAAGAGAAGTAGATAATGAAGAGTCAAGGTTGGAAGGAGGAGTGGTCAGAACTAAGGTGCGTTGCTATGCTTAAGGTGAAGTACATGGAGTACGTTAGAGATCATTCTACATCCACAAAGACGAAAAACATTTAACACAACAATGTCACAAGGTACAAGTTCACTATCTTTATCTTTATTTGCTTTCAATAAAATAGCTTCACCATATTTAGCCTTTGTTTGCTTGAGGACAAGCAAATGATAAGTGTGGGGGAGTTGATAGGACTCATAATTGCATGGTTTTATCTATTATAATAAGTTAGTTTTAGGCTTTATAACTAACATTTAGTATAGTTTTAGTGTGTTTGCATGTGTTCACGTATTTCTAGGTACTTGAAGCTAAAACTCAATGTTTAGAGTGTTTCTGGAGCCTGCTAGAACCTTTCCATAACCGGGACAAACGAATTTGAGAAGGCGATTCAGAACATTCTAGATGGAGAATCGAGCAATGGAGAAAAGGTCGGTGAAGGGTTTACAATCATGAGTCAACAGTGGAATAAGCTAGAAAAGAAATTCGAAGACCTAGCCTCTAAGGTCCAGAATATAGAAACGCGAACAAAGGAAGAGTAACAAATGAAAGGTGTGAAAGGTGTGATCATTACTATGCCGATACTAGAAGCCTTGATGATGATTTCCAACGCTAGCAAGTTCTTCAAGGATCTCGTGACAAAGAAGAAAAGGAACTAACTGAGGTGGCATTCTTGACACACGAGTGCAGTGCCGTCATCCTTGACAAGAAGATTCCAAGAAACCTAGATGACCTAGGTAGTATCACTCTCTCTTGCACTCTCGGTCACATAACATTCGAGAGATCTTTATGCGATCTTGGAGCAAGTGTGAATATAATGCATGTATCCATTGCACAAAAGTTGGGACTTACTTGATTCAAGGAGTGTAAGATGTCACTAGTTCTCGCTGATCGCTCAGTAAAAACACCGGTAGGATTACTTGAAGACATTCCAGTAATGATTGGTGAATACCAAATACCAACAGACTTTGTGGTACTAAAAATGGATCACGAGCCCAAGGATCCACTTATCCTAGGAAGACCATTCTTAGCTACCGCGGGGGCCATCATCGATGTTAAAAATGAGAAGATTAACCTTCACCTAAACGATGAAGTAATGCCGTTTAGTATCGATGAGGTGATGAAAATACCCGAAAACGAGACCGTATTTTCTAGCTAATGGAGAATGGGACGAAGCTGAGCTCAAATACGAAGAATTAAGTGAAGAATTCCAAACACTACAGATGGAAGACATGACGGACAAGACTCCTCGTGAGATGGCGTATGCAAGTCTAACCAAAAATGACAAAGAAGAAGAATTCGCAATAGAGGAAAGAGGCGATGAGACTTGCGACGAAGACGATTGGAGCGAACTCAAGGCACCAAAAGTGGAGCTAAAATCACTACCAAAAGGGCTAAAGTACGTATTTCTTGGACAAAATTCAACATATCCTGTCATAATTACTGATGAGCTTAATGATGATGAAACCATAATGTTACTAAATGAATTAAAAAATAATAGGAAGGCTATAGGATATTCTCTAGATGATATAAAGGGAATATCCCCATCCTAATGCCTGCATAGGATACATTTAGAAGATGAATCTAAAAATTACATTGAACCTCAAAGGCATTTAAATCCAAATTTCTGAGATGTAGTACGGAAAGAAATTATTAAACTTCTAGATGCAGGTGTTATTTATCCTATTTCAGATAGTACCTGAGTTTTACCTGTTCATGTAGTCCCTAAAAAGGGTGGAATAACTGCAATAAAAATGAAAATGATGAATTAATCCCTACTAGAACTATTACAGGACATAGAATGTGCATCGATTTTAGAAAATTAAATGCTGCCACTAGAAAAGATCACTTTCCTCTTCCGTTTATTGATCAAATGTTATAACGATTAGCAAATCACTCTCATTATTGCTTTTTAGATGGGTACTCGGGTTTCTTTTAAATTCTGATACATCCTCAAGATCAAGAAAAGATGACATTTACATGTCCTTATGGTACCATCGCTTACCGAAGAATGCCATTTGGATTATGTAATGCACCTGCAACTTTTCAACGGTGCATGATGTCAATATTTTCAGACTTAATTGAATCATTAGTTGAGGTATTTATGGTTGATTTCTCTGTGTATGGTTCTTCGTTTGGTGGTTGTTTGTCTAATTTGTGCAAGGTGCTTGAACGGTGCGAAGAGACAAGCCTAGTACTTAATTGGGAAAAGTGTCATTTCATGGTGAGAGAAGGAATCGTTCTGGGATATCAGATATCAGAAAGAGGGATTGAAGTCGACAAGGCCAAGATCGATGTGATGACGAGTCTAGGGCGTCCAAAAACGGTAAAAGACATACGAAGTTTCCTTGGTCATGCTAATTTTTATCAAAGATTCATCAAGGATTTTTCTAAAATAGCAAGACCACTCACCAGCCTGCTATGCTAGGTCAACTTCGATGACGCATGTTTTGAAGCATTCAGATCGATCAAAAAAGTGCTAGTTAGTGCATCGATAGTACAACCGCCAAATTAGGGTTACCGTTCGAGATTATGTGTGATGCTAGTGACTATACCGTAGGATCTGTGCTTGGACAACGCAAGGACAGAAAGCCGAATGTCATCTATTTTACAAGTAGGACGGTAGACGTACGCCACTATGGAGAAAGAGCTTCTAGCGATCGTCTTTGATTTTGAGAAGTTTCGCCAATACTTAGTAGGTTTTAAAGTCATTGTACACACGGATCATGCGGCGCTAAGATATCTACTTGCTAAAAGGATGCAAAAACCGAGGCTGCTCCGCTGGATACTACTCCTCCAAGAGTTCGATTTGGAAATAAAAGACAAGAAAGGAATAGAGAACGGAGTGGCGGACCACCTTTCTCGGATGAGAATCGATGACGAAATCCTATCAATGATTCATTACCAGAGGAACAAGTCTATGCAATTAAAGTACTTGTCGGCGAGCATAACCTCAATAAGGAGCTGAAAAACATCAACGCCATCAAGAAAAAGTCACCATGGTACGCCGACATAGTCAATTATCGGACTTGTGGAGAAAACCCACATGATCTCGTCGGATATCACAAGAAAAAGATTTTCAAGGAGATAAATCGGTATTATTGGGACGATCCAAACCTCTAAACACTATGTAAGGATAAAATATACAGAAGATGTGTTCCTGAGCATGAAGTTCGCAGAATCCTGACGGGATGCCATGGATCTACATACGGAGGACATTTCGCTACATTCAAGGCTGTAGCTAAGGTGTTGCAAGCGGGATTTTTGTGGCCGACTTTGTTTCGAGACACTCACTGATTCATCTTAGCCTGTGATGCATGTCAAAGAAGAGGGAACATAAGCAGGAGGAATGAGATGCCTCAAAATCCGATAATAGAAGTAGAAGTCTTTGATGTATGGGGGATCGATTTTATGGGACCTTTCCCAAACTCACATGGAAAGAACTACATCCTAGTAGCAGTGGATTACATATCTAAATGGGTAGAAGCTGTGGCTAGTCCAATAAACGACGCAAAGTTAGTTTTTAAACTTTTTAAGAGCATCATTTTCCCACGATTCGGAATCTCGCGAGTGGTGATTAGCGACAGAGGGACACACTTCATCAACAAAACTTACGAAAGCATGGTGTCAGACATAATGTGGTGACACCATATCATCCTCAAACAACTGGATAAGTGGAAGTTTCCAACCATGAAATCAAAGCAATCTTAGAGAAGACGGTGAACATTTCACGAAGAGATTGGTCACTCAAGCTAGATAATGCTTTGTGGGCCTATCGAACAACTTTCAAAATGCCTATAGGTATGACTGCTTTCAATCTTCTCTATGGAAAATCTTGTCATTTACCGGTGGAGCTCGAGATTAAAGATATGTGGGCCATCAAGATGATGAACTACGACATCAAAACCGCTGCTGAAAAGCGCCTAATGCAATTAAACGAACTAGATGAGATTCGCCTGGATGCATATGACCATCGACTGTAGCATCAACCGTATGCGGTGATGCCGTCCGGTTTAAAGCAAAAATTGATTTTTCTTGTTTTAATCATGATACACGCCTGAGCTCTCAAGAAGAAAGCTCTTAGAACACACGGTGACAAACGGTGGCCAAGGAACTAGCCGGCGGCGCTACATGGTGGATTCCAGCGAATAAAGATCAAACGAACGGCGGATTGAGGGGCGGGGGCGAAGGGGCGAAGGCACCACAAGAGTTGTGATCTACTCTTGATACAACCACACTCTAGTTCTAAGGAAAAATCTCCAAGAACTTGAGCAACCTAGAAACACACTAGGGTTTAGAGAGAAAAAAGATGACAAATTTTGCGTAAATTGATACTTAATTATTAATGAAGAAGGTTTGCCCCTTTTATAGGCTTACACAAGTGAGACTTAGGGTTAAATGGGGTCTAAGATATTTAAACACAAGCATGATACTTAGGCCCAAAAACAACTAAACCCTATTAACCAAAGACAAGCCTCACAAGCACCACAAATAAGTCTCAAAAACAGAGGCAAATAAGCTAAGTAAAAAAAGGAAGCTTTTGATGACTTCTTTGAGATAGGATCACATATCTTATGTGTCTAGACTTGTCATCAAAAATTTCTAAGCTAAACACATAAGGGAGATGAGATTTGATGCTTTAGGTCTTTTGAGCCTCATTAAAACCCTTTGCTAGTAAAACTCAAAATGGGAAACTTAGGAGTAGGGAAAGAGTGCTTTACTAACCTAAAGTCTTGCGTGGTGTCCTCACTCATGGATAGTGAGGACACAGAGCTTTGCTCCCAAAGCTGGGTGTCCGCGCACCGTCATTCATCAAAGCTTGGCTTCTCGGGTCTGATTGGTCCATTCTGTCGTGTTGCCCCGGGTCATCTCGTCCTTCTCGGTCCAAGTGCTCCATAAGTCCATGGATGTAAGTTTGTAGCTGATTCTTGATGGCTTTGGTCTTGCTCCGGGTCATCCTTTCAGTTGGAGTGAAAGAAACCACGGTCTTCACTCCTTGACTCACTCTGGTCTGGTCCATGGTATCTTGTGTGGAACCAATGTCCACATCATCCCCTCCCTCTGAAAGATCTTTTTCTCCAAAATAGCATCATTCCCTACATCAAATGGAGACAAGTCAGCAACATTGAAGGTGGGAGAGATATTAAACTCACCCAGAAGTTCAAGACGGTAGGCATTGTCATAAATCTTCTTTAGAACTTTGAACGGTCGATCTCCACGCGGGTCTAGCTTATGTTTCCTTCGACTTAGGAAACGCTCGGGTCTCATATGCAACCACACCCAATCTCCAGGCTGAAAGATCACTTGCTTCCTCCTCTTGTTGACCCTGTCCATGATTTGTTCATTCCTTCTTTCAATATAACCATGAACTTTCTCAAAAAATTTCTTCATGGATTCCGCCTTAGAAGTACCTTCTATATCCATCATATCTGTCGGTGGTAATGGTGTTAAGCTCAAGAGAGTGTCAGGAGTATGACTATATACTACTTCAAAGGGAGTCATCCTTGTTACCGAATGTTGGGCTGAATTATAAGCAAACTCCACCATAGGAATACACTCCACCCAATTCCGTAAATTACACCCTTTAGCGGCCCTAAAAAGCGTTCCTAAGGTCCGGTTCACCATATCGGTTTGCCCATCCGTTTGGGGGTGACAAGTAGTAGAAAAGAGCAGCTTGGCTCCTAGCTTCTTCCATAAGGTCCTCCAAAAATGACTAAGGAATTTAGTATCCCGATCTAAAACTATGGTCCATGGAATTCCGTGAAGATGAACAACCTCTCTGAAGAAGAGGGAAGCGGTTTGAGAAGAATCATTAGTCTTGGCACAAGGAATGAAATGAGCCATCTTTGAGAATCTATCAACCACAACAAAGATAGAGTCCTTGTGATGCACCTTAGGCAGCCCCAACCTTGAAATGTCCATCGAAATGTCCACCCACAACCTTGTTGGAATGGAGAGTGGCGTGTACAATCCATGGGGATGAGTTGTGGACTTTGCTCTCTTGCAAACCTAACACCTATCACAATAATCCATGACCATTTTCTTCATCCTAGGCCAATAGAAGTGTTCTTTCAAAGTACTCAATGTCTTATCCATCCCAAAGTGTCCCATTAACTCTCCACCATGAGCTTTTTTTACCAACAACTCTCTCATAGATCTTTGAGGTATGCATAGCCTATTCTCTTTGAACAAAAATCAATCATGTAAGTAGAACTTAGAGTAGGATCCAGCCCCATGACTAACAAAACTCTCCTTCAAATCCGGGTCCTCTTCATACAACCTTTTAAGAAACTCAAAACCAAGCATCTTTGATTCCATGAGAGTGATTAGCGTATGCCTTCTTGATAAAACATCGGCGACTATGTTCTCCTTCCCTTTTTTGTACTTGATCACATATGGAAAAGTCTCAATAAATTCCAACCATTTAGCGTGGTGCTTCTTCAAAGTAGTTTGTCCCTTTAAGTGCTTCAAGGTTTTGTGATCGGTGTGGATAACGCATTCTTTAAAGAGAAGGTAATGTTGCCATGTTTGCATTGCTCTTACTAGAGCATACAACTCTTTCTCATAGGTGGGATAATTTCAGTGTAGCTCCACTTAGCTTCTCGCTAAAATATGCAACCGATCTTCCTCCTTGGTTCAAGACCGCTCTTATTCCAACGCCGGATGCGTCCCACTCAACCTCGAAGGTCTTGTTGAAGTAAAATAAGACGAAGATGGGAGCATGAGTGAGTCGATCCTTAAATTCCAGAAATGATCTCTCTTGTGTTTCTCCCCTTTCAAACCCCACACTCTTCTTGATAACCGAGGTAAGAGGCACGGCTAGAGTACTAAAATCTTTCACAAACGGCGATAGAAACTAGCCAAACCGTGGAAACTCCTCACTTGGCTCACATTGATTGGTCTAGGCCATTCTTGGTAAGCTTGAATCTTCTCCAAATCCACTCGAAGACCTTGAGAGCTAACCAGAAAACCAAGGAAAACAAGCTCGCTAGTGCAAAAAGTGCATTTCTTAAGATTAACATATAGACCTTCTTTCCTAAGAGTATCTAGCTCTAATCCAAGATGAGAAACATTATCTATCAAGCAAGTACTATATATCAAGATATCATCAAAGTAAACTACAACGAATTTACCAATGAAGGGACGAAGGATATGATTCATTAGGCGCATAAAAGTACTTGGGGCGTTGGTGAGTCCGAAGGGCATCACGAGCCATTCATATAGTCCATGCTTTATCTTGAAGGCGGTTTTCCATTCATCACCTTCTCTCATGCGCACTTGATGGTACCCGCTTTTTGAGATCACTCTTTGAAAAGATGGTGGCTCCGCTTAGGTCATCTAGCATGTCATCCAACCGTGGTATGGGGTGTCGATATTTGATGGTGATGTTGTTGATAGCTCTACAATCGACGCACATCCGGTAAGATCCATCTTTTTTCGGTACTAGCCAAACGGGGACATCACAAGGACTTAGGCTCTCTCTCACGTATCCCCTCTCCATCAAGTCGCTCACTTGCTTTTCTAGCTCTTTACCTTTATTGGGGTTCACTCTATAGGCTGGTCGGTTTGGCAGTTGAGCCCCGGGAACAAAATCGATTTGATGTTCAATACCCCTTAATGGCGGCAAAACCGGTTGGTAGTTCTTCCGGCAAAACCGAGTATGGAATAGGTTTTCGCGTTGAATGCTCTCCTCCGGTCCTTGAATGTCATTTAAGGCTTTCATGGTGATAAGTAGCTCTCCACTCTCGGGATAGATAACCTCTCCACCCTCACCATTACTATCTTCAAGAATCTTACTTTCCTCGGAATGGTCTTTTCCGGCGGATGGGCTTAGAAACAAGGTTCTCGGATTTGGACAATCTCTTGCCACATGACCGCACTCTCTACACTTAAAACACACAACTTCTCTGGTTCTAGGAGTTGTATGTCCTATTTTATCTTCAGCATGTGCATCCTTAGGAGGTTCCCTTGGTTGGTTCCTCGGCCCGTGGTTAAGTTCCAGTGAGTTGTCTTTACCGACGCTTCTAGAAGTTCCTTCTTGGTGACCGGAGGTTATGTCACTCTTTGTGGAGCCAAGATAGATTTTGGGTTGGTGATAAGAGGTGATGTTATCTCTTAGTTGGCTTCTTCGAAATGGTGCTCTTAGCTCTTGATTTCTTCGGTGGTAAGGAGACGGAACAAACTTCTTCTTCATCATGTACTTCATTACTTCCCACGATAAGACCGGTTCTTGTCTAGTTCTTCCCCTTTCATTCATAGTTTTATCCCACCATAGCAAAGCCCCATCTTGGAGATGACAGACAACATAGGATACCTTGTCACAATCGCCAAAATCATAACACTCGAAGACTCGATCCATACAATCTACCCATTCTAAGTATAGTTCTGGTCCTTTTTTTCCTGTGAAGTAAGGGACATTTAGCTTGAGTCTTGGAGTATGGTTCTTCTTGAAATCTTGATAATAACTAATCTCAATACATGATATTCTCAATTTCCTATTGAACTATCATGTCATTGTAGCACAATAAGGTATCAATCCAAATGGGTGTGATATTAGCCAGAAAGAATGCAATCAAACAGTTTAAGTCAAGCCAAGCAAGCAATAGGTTGTGAAATTATCAAATTAAGAAAGCAATAATCAAAAGCAATAACAGAGACTAAAAACAGAGACTAGCAGAGATTGTGAAACAGAAATCAATCAAGCAAGAGAAACTCCTAAGGATGGGGTTATTGACTTGGTGTATCCTCTTAATCTACCTAGATGGTTTAACAAACTCAAGCAAGCTATTCCCTAGACATTAAACTCATAAGCAGTCAAGTTCATTCCCATGATAAATAACCTCAAGCTAATCTAGTTCCAGACCTAAATCCCTTTAGCGAAATCTAGCTTAGCAGGCATTAAGATTCAGTTTAATAAAGCCAATAAACATCCTAGACAACTAATCCCTTAGGCAAAGAATGTAAATCTCCGGAATTAGTTTAGTCAAGCATTTCATCAAACACCTTCTGGAAGACTAAGATTCCACACCTAATCTATCCCATCCTTAAGAACCCTAATGACTACTCAGAACCCATGAAGAACATCAAAATCATAAATCTAGAAATCAATAAAACTTGCATAATCAGAAAGATAAGGGAGAGAATAGATAGAATTGAAAGATTCAAACACAAACACTCAGTAGATTCAAGAAGCAAGAATAGATGAAGAAAGCTTAAAAACAAGTTGTCCTAGTCTTAAACTAATACAGAGTATTTATACTCATAGATAGAAATCCTAAATCACAAAAAGACAAAATAGGCTAAATTCTTGGGTGCACTCGACCACGATGGTCGAGTGCCTTGGTCAAGCTGGGCCAAAACTTCAAGACTGCATTTTTATTCTTTAGCTCGATCAACCAGCTCGACCATGGGTGGTCGAGCTGGGTCTAAAAACTTCAAGACGCCACCTTTATGCTCAGCTCGATCAGTGGACTCGACTATGGGTGGTCGAGCTGGGTCCAAAAACTTCAAGACGCCACCTTTATGCTCAGTTCGATCAGTGGACTCGACCATGGGTGGTCGAGCTAGACTTCAGGACTTCAAGATTGCATTTTTCTGATCAGCTCGACCTCCTACATCGAGTCCCTTGGTCGAGTCATCCTCTAAGATGTCTGATTTGTGCTCCACTCGACCTCAACATCTCCAACATCTCCAATAATCCTTAAATGCACCTGAAACAACTCCAAAATACAATATGTGTGCAATCCTAATGCAAAACACTCTAAGTATGCAAAACTAGAAACAAATGCTAAGAACATGCTATTAAACAAGGCTAAATGGGTGTCAAATGCATGCTAAAACCATGTAAAATATAGACATATCAACTCCCCCAAACTTAGTTTTTGCTTGCCCTCAAGTAAACAGATAAAAATAAGATGGAGAAGAGGTTTGAAAGTGGGGATTCAGAACCAAAACTTGCAGATATAATACATGATCTCTATGTCCAAGTTGCTAGTTCTAGAATGCAAAGTATATGAACTCTACTTAAAAGCTTTAACCATACTCTTCACAGCACAATTTCAATTAAATCTCAACCTAGACAAGCATTCAAATCTACCATTCCCTTTAATATTCAATTAAGCAGAAACCATAAATCAAGCTATGCACATTCAATGAATTCATTTGGCTAAGGGTAAGGTCAAGAGACAAAGATGGTCCCTTCCATATGGTTAATCATTTCAAAGCAGGGATCTCTCAAGAAAAGGAATGAGCTTTAGCAGAATGCTAAAGGTAAGAACCAACCTATGCATACAAGGATAGACTCTCATCTACCCAACCATACATAAATGATCTTAACCCCTAGTTCTAAACCCACCCTTACCCTTAGAGAATTTACCTTGAACTTTTCTTGGACCTGATTCAGCATCATCATTTTTTTTTTTTTTTTTCTTTTTGTTCTTGTTGTAAGAGAAGTTCTATACAAATCTAGCGGATTTGAGGTCTTTCTTTTGGTGTTTCACTACCAGCTTAGGCTTTTTCTATACATCTTTTTTTAGACTTTAATCTTTTTGCCTTTCTTTTCTTATTCTTAGCACAACTCCTAGTCCTTTACTAGATTAACATACTTTCAGATTGTTCCTCTCCTAAGAACTCTTAATCTTTTTTTCTTTCATCTTTCTCCTAGTTTTCTTTTTTCTTTTCATAGAACAAAACCCTATACCCAATGATCAAGATCCCACCTAGTCCTATCTGGTTCGAAAATTGCAAACCAGACCTACATGAGATTCTATCCTTGTCGGCTTAAACCTAACACTTTCTACCAAGCTCAATCAGAAATAGGCCTCACACACTCAATAAAGTAGTAATATAGCTTGAAAGAAGGCTAGGCTAAAGGCATGGTAAAACTGTTCTAATGATGAGAACATCTACTTGGATTAGCAAGAGTGGTAAACAGGTGAAAGAAAATCCAAATATGTATATGGTATCCATGAGTTCAAATGCAGTGCATAGACATGATAATTATAAGTCAAGTTCAGGTTCAAATAGATAGGAAATGGTATCAAATCACAGCATGCTTCAAATGAGATAATAATCTAGTTGTCCATTCAAAGTATGGTGTAGTCTTACTTCAAGTTCATTCACAATGCATTAGACAACTAGAAACGAGGGCATTGAAATTATCATATTAAATCAGCAAGCTTGCAAGGTTAGAATCATCATAATCCCCTATGCATATGCAACAACCCTATATGAAAACAATCTAGACTCAATCCTAAAATGTAAATGCAACTATATGAACACTCTGTTTTTTTTTTCAAGTTTTTCAAATTTTTTCAAAAAATATATATTTTTTTGTTTTTCTATGCCAAAGATGCATGCAGACTCAAATATGCACAAAATAAAAATAAGAACACAGAAAACAAGTCAAACACATCTTAAGCCTTCCCCCCCAAACTTAAATTACACAGTTTCTTGTGTAATAAAAATTTATAAAGAAGGTTTAAAAAACAACAAAAATCAAGAAAAATGCAAATGATATGTACAAGAATAGATAGAACTGGTACCTCAAGAGTTAGAGAAGAAGGAGTTTATTGATTCTTCCATGCTCTCCCTAGTGTAAGCAGGTCGGTGTGCTGACTCGACCACTGACTCGATCATGGGGGTCGAGTTCTTAATTCTAATTACTCTCTGATTAGTTAGAATTAGAACGTAGGTATTTCCACACCCAGAAGGTGTTTGATGAAATGCCTGACAGAACTAATTCCATAGATTTACATTCCTAGCCTAAGGGATTAGTTGTCTAGGGTGTTTATTGACTTAAATAAGCTGAATCTTAATGCCTGTTAAGCTAGATTTCGCTAAAGGGATTTAGGTCTGGAACTGGATTAGCTTGAGTTTACTTATCATGGGAATGGACTTAACTGCTTATGAGTTTATTGTCTAGGGAATACCTTGCTTGAGTTTGTTAAACCATCTAGGTAGATTAAGAGGATAGACCAAGTCAATAACCCCATCCTTAGGAATTTCTCTTGCTTGATTAATTTCTGTTTCATAGTTTCTACTAGTCTCTGTTATTGCTTTTGATTATTGCTTTCTTAGTTTGATAGTTTCACAACCTATTTCTTGCTTGGCTTGACTTAAACTGTTTGATTGCATCCTTTCTAGCTAATATCACACCCATTTGGATTGATACCTTATTATGCTACAATGACATGATAGTTCAATAGGAAATTGACATATTTCAATTTGGCGCCGTTGCCATTTGGGTGTTGTTTGTTACATTTAGGATTTCAAATCGTTTCAGATCAAGTTCTTTTCAGTCCTCTCTGCTACTCACTTTGCCTTTCTTTCTTTGTCTTTGCATTTCAGGTGCCGTCCCTGACTTAACTAGCCTAGCTCGACCTCCCTAGCTCGAGTCAGCCCATCGAGTCCTCCTCCACCTGCATGCAAACAAGATCAAAAGGAAGTCAAAACCTCATCCTCTACCCCGACAATATTCACAAGCTACCACAACAGTTGAGAGAGCAGAGAGAACATCTCAGAGTAAATCAACAGGATCCACTAGAAATGGCTGATGATAATCCACCACCACACCCTGAACATGTGCCTTATCCGAGAAGGCAGCGTCTGATCGGTGCGGGAGATGCTTCCAACACTCACACCAACAGACAAAGGATTGTACCTCCTCCAGTCCAGAACAACAACTTTAAGATCAAGAGTGGCTTGATAGCTATGGTGCAAAGCAAGAAGTTCCATGGACTGCCTATGGAAGATCCTCTTGGTCACTTGGATGAGTTTGATAGGCTCTGCAGCCTTACTAAGATTAATGGAGACAGTGAAGATAGCTTCAAACTTTGACTTTTCTCTTTCTCTCTTGGGGACAAAGCCCATCTCTAGGAGAAGAATCTACCTCATGGCTCTATCACTTCATGGGATGACTGCAAGAAAGCTTTCCTTACCAAGTTCTTCTCCAATGCTAGAACAGCTCGCCTCTGGAATGAGATATCCAGATTTTCTCAGAAAGATGGGGAGACCTTCTGTGAATGCTGGGAAAGATTCAAGAGCTACACTACTCAATGTCCTCACCATGGTTTCAGTAATGAGTCCCTCCTTAGCATACTTTACAGAGGAGTTCTCCCAAAGGTCTGAATACTTCTTGATACAGCCAGCAATGGTAATTTCCTCAAAAAAGATGTTGATGAAGGATGGGAACTTGTGGAGAACCTTGCTCAGTCAGATGGTAACTACACTGCGGAGTATGATAGAAGTGTGAGGGGCAGTGTTGATTCAGAGAAGAGGCATAGAAAGGATATGAAAGCTATGAATGCCAAGTTAGATCAGATATTACACCAGCAGAAGCACGTTTACTTTGCAAGCGAAGACTAGATCTTTCAAATTCAAGATGGGGAGGATACTAGTATGGAAGAAGTCAGCTATGTTCAGAATCAGGGAGGATACAACAAAGGCTTCATCGACTATACGAACAACCCCAATCTGTCATATAGGCGCACCAACGTTGCCAACCCACAGGATTAAATCTATCCGCCTCAGCAACAGCCGAATCAGTCCAAGCTTTTTGCTGCTTACAATCAACATAAGAGTTTTGTACCTAAGCAGCACTTACAGAGCAGCTATCCACCACCTGGTTTTACACCTCACCAAGCTCCATCTCCTATAGCTCCGGATCAACAAATGACGAACATGCTGCAATAACTTCTTCAGGGACAGGCAGCTGGTGCAATAGAAGTGGCTAAGAAATTTGGTGAACTCAACACCCAACTGGATTACAACTACAATGTTCTCAACAGCAAGATTGAGACATTGAACTCCAGGATTAAGTACTTGGAGGGCAAAACTGCATCTACTTCCTCCACAGCACCTATTGGACAACTTCCTGGCAAAGCAATCCCAACTCCAAAGGAGTATTGCAATGCCATATTTTCAATGGAATCAAGTCCCATTGCTGATCATGAAGCTGCAGTTAGAGAAATTTAGTTTTTGCTTTATGGTTCAGATGCTAACACCAATGCAATCACCTTAAGGAGTGGAAAGGAGTTATCTGAGAGGAAAGGATCAGTTAAAGTCACTGAGGACAGTGAGGTTAAAGATGGGGAGGATTTGAGCTGCAAAGATGACCAAGAAACTCGTCTGGAGGCTGACTCTAGCAACTAGCTCGACCACCCTTGTCGAGCTAGCCCTCCACCTGCTGCAAAACCTGTTGTTCCAAAGAAAAAGAAATCACCTTTTGTCCCTCCTCCTTACAAACCTAAACTGCCTTTCCCAAAACGATTCAAAAAGGAAATAATGGAGAAGTATAGAGCGCTTTTTGACAAGCACATGAGGGAAGCAGAGATTAGGATACCTCTCATTGATACCTTCTCAATGTTTCCTGCATATCAGAAATTCTTGAAGGATGCAGTGAATGAGAAAGCCAAGGAGATTCAAGGTATGGTGGTCTTGACAGAAGCATGCAGTGAAGTCAGAGATTGGGAGGATTTGAATTGCAAAGAAGACCAAGAAACTCGACTGGAGACTGACTCTACCAAGCAGGTCGAGTCAGTAGGTCGAGCTAGCACACTACCTGCTGAAAAATCAGTTTTTTCTTAGGAAAGAAATTCACCATTTGCTCTACCTCCATACAAGCCCAAACTCCCATTCCCAGGAAGATTCAAGAAAGATAAAGACGTAACCATGGTTGCGTATAAGGGTAGTGTTGATTGCATTGATTCACCAAGCACGACAAGGATTGAACCTCAGTCTCTCCCTAAGCTTGGGAATCCTGGTATGTTCTCCATAACCTGCTTTCTTGGTGATTTCAAAATTGAGGATGCTCTATGCTACTCTGGTTCAAGTGTGAATGTCATATCCCATGAGATGTTAAAGAGTCTAGGGATAAGAAGCATCACTCATCACCCATCACCCATCACTTTTGGAGACGCTCATTCACGAAAGCCACTTGGTCTTCTTGAAGATTACCCACTTAAAGTTGGGGATTGTATAGTTCCAACAGATTTCGTTGTTATGGAAATGAAGAAGGCCAACAAGCTCCCACTCCTCCTTGGAACCCCCTACCTCAACACTACTGGTGCAAACATGGACTTCAAGAACCAAAGGGTAGTTCTTATGAATGTGAATGACAAGGCCTCCTACCCAATAACAACTTCTTCCAACAAGCTATGTGGCACAATCACTATCAAAGATGATGGCTACCGTGATGAGGAAGCAATGTACACTGGTACAATTGAGAAGGTCAATGAATCTCTACCCTCAAAGATTTATAAAGAGAAAGGGAAGTCTCTAGAAAGAAAGGATGGAGCTGAGATCACAATGAATGAGCAAGGGGTCAAGCCATTCATACATGGTCAAATCATTGCAGATGAGACCTCAGTTCCCTTCCATGAACCACCATAGACCTAAGAAAAAAGAAGTCAAGCTTAGCAACTTAAAACAAGTTCACTTGGGAGGAAGTTCCATGTCTATCCCTGTATATAATGCTTTCGTTTTCTTTTAAATCATCGTTTAAATATGTTAATTCGTGTTTTTGGCTTGCTGGTATGATTGCAGGAGAGAATGAGCATTAAATCATGAAGAAAAGAAGGAGAAGAAACAAAGTGTGTCTGACTTGACCAACCAGCTCGACCAGGGTGGTAGAGTCAGTGGTCGAGCCAAGCTCCACACTGATTACACCAGAGAAAGCATGGAGGATTCAATCTCCTCCTTCTTCTCCAACCCTGGAGGTACCTGTTCTATCCATTCTTGTATATATCATTTGCATTTCTTTCTTACTCTTTGTTGTTTCTTAAACCTTCTTTCTAAATTTTTATTACACAAGGGACTGTTTTCTGTGTTTTTATTTTTTATTTTATGCATATTTGAGTCTGCATGTATCTATGGCATAGAAAAACAAAAAAACATTTTGAAAAATTTGGAAAAAAAAAAAAAAAAACAGAGTGTTCATGTAGTTGCATTTATATTTTAGGATTGAGTCTAGATTTTTTTCATATAGGGTTGTTGCATATGCATAGGGATTATGATGATTATAACCTTGCAAGCTTGCTGATTTAATATGATAATTTCAGTACCCTCGTTTCTAGTTGTCTAATGCATTGTTAATGAATTTGAAGTAAGACTGCACCATACTTTGAATGCATAACTAGATTATGTCTCAATTGAAGCATGCTATGATTTGATACCATTCCCTTCTATTTGAACCTGAACTTGACTTATACTTATCATGTTTATGCACTGCATTTGAACTGATGGATACCATATACATACTTGGATTTTCTTTCACCTGTTTACTACTCTTGCTAATCCAAGTAGCTGTTCTCATCATTAGAACAGTTTTACCATGCCCTTAGCCTAGCCTTCTTTCAAGCCATATTATTACTTTATTGAGTGTGTGAGGCCTATTTCTGAATGAGCTTGGTAGAAAGTGTTAGGTTTGAGCCGACAAGGATAGAGTCTCATGTAGTTCTGGTTTGCAATTTTCAAATCAGATAGGATTAGGTGGGAACTTGATCATTGGGTATGGGGTTTGGTTCTGCAAAGAAAAAAACTTGGAGGAAATGAAAGAAAAAAGAAAAGGGTTAAAAGTTTCTAGGAGAGAAAGAGCTGTAAGTAATAGATCTAGTAAAGGATTTGGAGCTGTGCTAAAAAGAGAAAAAGAAAAGAAAGGCAAAAAGCCTAATGTCTTAACAAAAAGAAAGGCAAAGAGCCTAATGTTTTAAGAAAGGAAGCCTAAGCTAAAGGTGAAAAAACCCCAATCCGCTAGAAATCTTAAGAACCTCTCCTTAGAACAAGAGCAAAAAAAAAAAGAATAAGTCTGATCCAAGAAAAAGTTCAGGACAGAAAAGATAATTGCCAATGAGTTAAGGGTAGAGATAGGACGTTTTCTGGGTTTATAATTAGGGGTTAAGATCATTTGTGTATGGTTGGGTAGATGAGAGTATGGCTAAAGTTTTTAAGTAGAGTTCATATACTTTGCATTCTAGAACTAGCAACTTGGACATTGATCTCATCTGTTATATCTGCAAGTTTTGGTTCTGAATCCCTATTTTCTGTTATATCACCCATTTAGCCTAGTTTAATCGAATGTTCTTGACATTTATTTCAAGTTTCGCATACTTAGAGTGTTTTGCATTAGGATTGCATGCATATTGCATTTTTGAGCTATTTCAGGTGCATGCATATTGCTTTTTCTCTATTGAAGTCAAATAGAGAAAAAGAAGAGCTTAACTCGACCAGAAACTCAAATGAAGACTGACTCTAGCAAGCAGCTCGAGCCAGCAGGTCGAGCCAGTGTATTCTACACCAAAAACTGTACTTTCAGCCCAGCTCATCCAGAAAAAAGCCATCTTGAAGTCTAAAGGCAAGCTCGATCACCTACAGTCGAGCCCGTTGATCGAGCTCTCTAGAAAAATGCAATCTTGGAGCTCTGAAGTCTAGCTCGACCACCTATGGTCGAGCTCGTTGATCGAGCTGCGGAATAAAAGTGCAATCTTGAAGTTTTAGCCCAGCTCGACCTAAGCACTCGACCTTGTAGGTCGAGTGCACCCAAAAATTTAGTTATTTTATCTTTTTGTGATTTAGGGTTTTTATCTATTAGTATAAATACTTTGTATTAGTTTAAGATAGGAGAACTCGTTTTTAAGCTTTTTCATCTTTTCTTGCTTCTTGGATCCTATAACTTTGATTCTAGTTGTTATTTTTGTTTGAATCTTTCTATTCTGTCTCTTCTCTTCCTTATCTCTCTACTTATGCAAGTTATTTTGATTTCTGGTTTTGTGATTATGCTGTTCTTCATGAGTTCTGACTAGTCATTAGGGTTCTTAAGGATGGGGTAGATTAGGTGAGGAATCTTAGTCTTCTAGGTGGTTTAAGTGTAGATTACTTGATTTCCCTTCTGGATTAGTGTTCTTAATGCTAATTACTCTATGATCAATTGAAATTAGAACATAGGTTTTTCCACACCCAGAAGGTGTTCGATGAAATGCCTGACTGAATTAATTCTAGAGATTTACATTCCTAACCTAAGAGATTAGTTGTCTAGGGTGTTTATTAACTTTAATAAGCTGAATCTTAATACCTGCTAAGCTAGATTTCGCTAAAGGGATTTAGGTCTGGAACTGGATTAGCTTGAGGTTATTTATCATGGGAATGAACTTGGCTGTTTGTGAGTTTATTGTCTAGGGAATAGCTTGTTTAAGTTAGTTAAACCATCTAGGTAGATTAAGAGGATACACCAAGTCAATAACCCCATCCTTAGGAATTTCTCTTGCTTGTTTGATCTCTATCGCTCTGCTATTGCTCTGTTTTCGTTCTGTTTTGCTAGGAGTCTCTGTTTCTAGTTCTCTGTTTAGGTTGATAGTTTCGCATCTTATTGCTTGCTTGACTTGACTTAAACTGTTTGATTGCATCTTTCTTGGTTAATATCACACCCATTTGGATTGATACCTTTCTGTATTACAATGACATGAATATGCATTAAGGCATTTGACAGATAGCAAACTATAAAAATTTGTTATTTCAAATTGGCGCCGTTGCTATTTGGGTGTTGTTTGTTACAATTGGGATTTCAAATCGTTTTAGATCAATTTCTTATTCGATCTGCTCTGTTCCTGATTTAGTTTTTTCTTTCTGTCTTTTTGCATTTCAGGTACAATTTGACTCGATTTCACTAGCTCGACCACGCCAGATCGAGCTAGCCTAGCTCGACCACGCCTACTCGAGTACGCCCATCGAGTTAGCTCCCCCTGCATGCAAACGAGATCAAAAGGCAGTCAGAACCTCATCCGCTACATCAACAATATTCACAAGCTACCACAACAGTTGAGAGAGCCGAGAGAACATCTCAGCACAGATCTCTAGGATCCAATAGATATGGCTGACCATAATCCACCTCCACAGCCTGAACAGGTGCCTCATTGTTGAGATTACTCACATAGAACCAATACTAGCTGAGAAGAGGCGACCTGAAGGCGGACCAACATACTCGACCAACAGACTCGAGCTGCATACTCGAGTCAGTAGCCGAGGATCTAGTCAGTAGCAGAGGAGCAACTGACTCGACCAACAGGCTCGAGCTACATACTCGAGTCAGTAGCCGAGGATCTAGTATTCAGGTTCAAATGACTTAAATAAGGATCTAAGGAGCAAATGAGTGTCTCAGCCTAACAAGAGTGCAAACGAACCAAGGAAACTCAGTTAGGATCAAATGGAGCAAAAGGAGAAAACAATGAGTCACCATTTATGACTCATCATGCAAGTGGATGTTAAATATCTTAGATATTTGTTTAGGAGCTCTAAAAAGCATATGACTCATTTAGCAAGTGGCTTGTGACTCATTTATGCTATATATGTGTGTATATTCTCATAATAGAAAGTAAGAAAGTTTTTACCAAACTCTCTTTCCTTTAAGCAATTCTAAGGCTCTCTCTCTCTTGTTCTTCATATTTCTCATCTTCTTTTTTTCTAGACTACTAAAATCAACATGGTATCAGAGCAAGCTTAAAGATCCTACAACACTAATACTCTTTAGTTCTTTCTTTCTACTCAGTTCAAGTGTGTTCTTTGCAAATCATGGAGATGCAAAAACAGATTGTGCTACCAGTTGTTCTTAAGGGAAACAACTTTCTGCTATGGTCAAGGACCACCAAGACAGCTCTAAGGAGCCATGGGTTATGGAAGTATGTGGAGACAACAGAAGAG
Organism: Boechera divaricarpa; assembly: GCA_026770425.1. Taxonomy (NCBI): domain Eukaryota; kingdom Viridiplantae; phylum Streptophyta; class Magnoliopsida; order Brassicales; family Brassicaceae; genus Boechera; species Boechera divaricarpa. Next base: position 7,015,018 of record CM049186.1, on the reverse strand, counting down.
GTCATCGGAGGAGATGCGGCCAAGGCAGCGGGTAAGGCGGTGGATGATGGAGGAGAGGCGGCCAAGAAAGAAAAATAAAAGTGGGAACAAGAGGACCAACACGTTTTGGCCGTTCTATAAAGCTCTCCTGAGCCGTCGATCCTAGCTGCTTACTCTTACAATGAAACAGCTAAGGAACTGTGGGATACACTTATTGGGGTGTATGGAAACATGTCTAATATCTGAAGAATCTTTGAGGTAAAAAAAGCTTTAAATGATCTTCAACAGGAACAAAAGGCGTTTAAAGAACTCTTTGGAGACTTTAGAGGATTGTGGGCAGAGCTGGAGATGCTCAGGCCACAAACTAATGATCCAAAAGAACAGAATGAGAGGAGAGAGCAAGACCAGGTGTTCGGACTGCTGCTTACTCTTAACAACTCCTATAGAGGACTCATACAACACATTCTGAGGTTTGATAAACTACCAGGTTTGAATGAGGTTTGTATGCAGATTCAAAAGGAGGAAGGTTCAAGGAGCCTATTTCAATCTACTTCTAAACTGGCTCATGTGGTGTATAAGAACCAGCCTTATGGAGAAAAAAGGTGTTCGAGTGATGATATATCATGGATTTTACCCGTTTTTAGCCATGATATAAGTCGTTTTATCGAGTCTTTCTAGTGCTTTTTCTATCATTTTAGAGTCTTTTCAGGTTTTAGCACGTTTGGGACGAAATTGGAGATTTTGGAGACATTTGGAGCCTTTTTGGAGCAAACCGAAGAAAGTACCCGTTTTGAAGCTTTAGCATCGATCGACACCATCATGGTATCGATCGATACCGACGTAATCAACGCGCAGAAGAGATTTTCAAGGAAGCCCATAAGAAGCCCAATCATCCCCTTTATTTACAAAAGAAGCCCAACTCGTGTTTTTAGGTTTATTTAAGCAAACTTTTAGTCATTAGGTTAGGGGACTTTACTTTTGACTATTCTGGAGCCACCATTGAGATTTGGAGAGCTTTTGTGAGGGAGACGGATCCAAGACTTTGTTCATCATAGAGAAGATCCCGAACCCTTGTTTTTATTCTGTTGTTATATTTAATTTCATGATTTATTCAGTTATGGTATTTGTTTCATCTATCATGTCTGAGTAGTCTCTCTTTAGGTTTAGGGATTTCTCATATGGATTTCTCTGATTCATGATGATTGTTTTGTTAGGGTTCAAAATCTGAATAGTTCTTCACCATAGGTTGTACTCAAAGCTATTTCTAACCTGATCACTTAGAACATAGAACTTAGATTAATCGATTTGGCACGACAGTGCAATTGAGTAATCTGATAAAACCTAGGGTGAGCAATTCTATTATCTACAAAGAGATTTGGTTTAATCGAATTGTGAACATATCAAACTTGAATTGATTGCTGGTTTACTGTGTAGGATTTGCAAAGAGATTTGGAATTCTAGATTTTAGACTTAGTTAGTTTTCACAACGACAGTTGGTTAACTATACTTTCGTGTTTGAGTTCAAGAACGGCGCTTAATTGAATTGAACCTTAATTGATTAATTGTTATCTATCATCGATTTCCTGAGAATTTCCCTGAGCCTAGCTCCCATCCATATCAATTCAACCTAAGTTTAATTTGATCATTTGTTTTCTCGTCATTCACTGTTTGCTTAGCACAATCTGCATCTTTCATCTACTGAGTGAGTTTTCTTGAGTTCTTGTGTTCGACCCCTAACTTTACTGCAGCAACTGCTTTAGTATCATTATAGGGTATTAATTTGAGCATATCAAGTGAGAACATTGCAAAATGAAAGGGCACACCAAGGAAAAGTGCTGGACGCTATATACTCATCTAAAACCAATGAGGCTGAGAGGAAATGGACAAGGTCCAAAGAGCTTTGCTGGGACATCCGTGGCTGGTGGTGATGAAATGGTGAGGAAGTCATACCTTGAAGCGCTGATCAAGAGCATTACCAAGCTCTCTGAATCAGGTAAAAGTCTTCTAGCCTTAAAAACGCATAAAGAAATCATAGTTGATTCTGGTGCCTCTGATCATATGATTAAGGATGCGGTTATGTTAAAAGGTATTAGACCACACAATGGTAGTGTTACAATAGCTAATGGAATAGCTGTCCCAATAAAAGGAATTGGGAACTTAGAGTTGTTTGAGAAGAGTACTAAGGCTCTTTATGTTCCAGAATTCAGCTCTAATTTGTTGTTTGTTCACAAGGCTACAAAGGATCTAGAGTGTTTGGCTGTGTTTGGTTTTGATTTGATACAGTTTCAGGACACTAAGACCAGGGAAGTAATAGGAGAAGGAGAAGTCAGGAAAGGCCTATATTTTTTGAGTAAGCAGGAAAGTAACGTGGGGATAGACTCGAGAAAAGCACTCGAGTCACCTGCTCGAGTCCGTAAGTAGGAAAGTAACATGGGGACAGACTCGAGCAAGGCACTCGAGTCACCTGCTCGAGTCCACCACCGCGGCAGTAATATTGAACGTTTTGCATTGGGAGCTGTTGGAACAAGCCCTTTATGGCATGCTCGTCTTGGACATCCTAGTCCTAAGACTCTCAAATTGGTCTTGCCCAACATCACTCAAGACAGTTCAGAATGTGAAGCTTGTATTTTGGGTAAACATTGTAGGAATCTCTTCTCCGACTCATCAACCTTGTATGATGAGTGTTTTGATTTGGTGCATTCAGATGTATGGACAGCACCATGTAACTCTAGAGATCAATATAAATACTTTGTTTCATTTGTAGATGAGAAATCAAAGTACACTTGGGTAACACTCATGAGTTCTAAAAGCCAGGTCTTAGAATCATTCTCCAAGTTCTATAACTACATCCTTACATAGTATAGAACCAAGATAAAGATTCTCAGAAGTGATAATGGAGGAGAATACATGAGTGATCAGTTTAAGGAATTTGTAAACAGAAATGGGATGATACATCAAACTTCATGCTCTTACACTCCTCAACAAAATGGTGTTGCTGAGAGGAAGAAGACACCTTATGGAAGTGTCTAGAGCCATGATGTTTGATAAAGGGGTTCCTAAGCAGTTCTAGGGTGATGCGGTAATAACAGCTTGCTACCTAATCAATAGGCTGCCTACAAGGAATTTGGATCACAAATCACCGTATGAGGTACTTAACAATCTTAAGCCTAATATTGGTCATCTTAAGGTTTTTGGGTGTAGGTGCTATGTTTTCATCCCTGAAGCACAAAGGAACAAGCTTGAACCCAAGAGTATTCGGTGTATGTTTGTGGGATACTCAACCACACAAAAAGGATTCAAGTGCTACCACCCTGAAAACAAACGCATGTATGTGTCCCGCGATGTAAAGTTTGATGAAGATGAAGGATATTTCAAAGAAAGGAAATGGGAGAACCTTGAAGATATCACATCATCAAGCATGGACCGGGTGGAGATTTTGAGAAGTGTTTCTGCCTATGAAAGAGAAGGTATACAAGGAACCATGGAGTGAGAGAATGAGCATGAGAATGAAGAATCTAATGTTCTAGAGGAGACCTCACTCTCAAACGGTGAAACAAGTACTTCTTATCAAGAGGGTGAAGCATTGAGTGAAGGGGAGAGTTTTGAGAATGATTCAACCGAAGAAGTAACAAGCCAGGAAGAAACTTCACCGTTCTTACCAAGGAGGTCTGAAAGTCTTACTCTTACTCCTGGACCAGTCTTAAGGAGGAGTTCTAGGTTGAAGTTTCCCCCGGAGAATTGGAAAAACACTAGGGTATATTTCAATAATTTGGCTGAGATTAACCACAAATCTTCGTGTGTGTCTCCTAATGTGATTAAAGAATGTTCTGTGCGTACGGCAAGTCCTATAGGCGACAGCGTTTCTTGGTCACAAACGGAGAGTAACACACCTCAAATCATCAGTTCATCCTCAGCAAGTTTACACTACCCTATTGAAGCATATTGTTCGCTTGCTTACTTACCTGAAACTCACCGAGCTTATCTTTCTAAAGTTGATGAGAATTAGGTACCTACATCTTATGAAGAAGATTGTGGAAAAGAGATATGGATTAAGGCCATGGAAGAAGAAATTCAGTCCATGGAGAGAAACAACACATGGAACATGACTGAGCTACCAAGAGGGAAGAAGCTGGTGGGATGTAGATGGGTCTACACCATCAAATATAAGAGTACAGGAGAGGTGGAGAGGTACAAAGCAAGGCTAGTGGCAAAGGGATACACACAGGTTTATGAAGAAGATTATACTGAAACATTTGCTCCCATTGCCAAGCTACACTCAGTAAGGGTTCTACTCTCTATTGCTATTAATTTATCATGGGGACTATGGCAAATGGATGTGAAAAATGCATTCTTACAAGGAGATTTAGAGGAGGAAGTTTACATGGCCCCTCCGAAAGGACATTGTGAGAATGCAAATACAGTTTGTAAACTAAGGAAAGCAATCTATGGGCAGAAGCAATCTCCAAGGGATTGGTACAAAGATTAAGTAGTTGTTTGATGGATAAGGATTTTGTGAAATCAGAAGCTGATCACACCTTGTTCACCAAAAAAGGAAAGGGTGGAATGGTGGTAATTCTGATCTATGTGGATGATATTATCATCACCGGAGATGATATTGAGGGGATTAAAATCACCAAGAAAATTCTGAAGTTCTCATTCGACATAAAAGATCTGGGGGAGCTGAGGTATTTTTTGGGCATTGAAATGTCAAGAAGCCAAGATGGGATGTTTATATCACAAAGGAAGTATGTGATGGATATATTGAAGGAAACTGGAAAGATAGGGTCGAAACCAGCTAAAACCCCTATTGAGGAAGGATATCAAGACGTAAGTAATGGGGAGTTGTGGCCAGATGTTAAGCAGTATCAACGACTTGTAGGTAAACTGATTTACCTTACAATAACTCGGCCAGACATTTGTTTTGCACTTAATAGAGTGAGTCAACACATGCAAGCACCTACTACTCATAACTGGTGTATGGTGAAGAGAATCCTTAGATATCTCAAAAACAATCCTGGAAAAGGAATTTGGCTGAAATGCAATGGGAATAGAAATCTAGAAGGATATTGTGACGCTGATTGGGCTGGTGATAAACAAGATAGGAAATCTACAACTGGGTATTGCACATTTGTTGGAGATAATCTTGTGACTTGGAGAAGTAAGAAGGAGAAGGTAATTGCATTATCTAGTGCAGAAGCTGAATATAGGGCAATGAAAGAGGTCACGAAAGAGCTGATATGGCTGAGGGCGCTAATGAAGGATTTAGGCATTCATCAGACCAGACCAACAAATCTTTATTGTGACAATCAAGCGGCACTTCACATAGCATCAAATCCTGTATTCTATGAGCGAACGAAAGATGTGGAAGTAGATTGCCATTTTGTTCGAGAGAAGATTCAGAATGGTATGATCAATCCTATGTTTGTGAAGAGTGGAGAGCAGATGGCTGACATCTTTACTAAAGCTACCACGTTAAGCATATGTGAGTATATCCATGATAAGATTGGCTTAAGAGACCAACACCAGCCAACCTTAAGGAGGAGTGTTGAGATTACTCACATAGAACCAATACTAGCTGAGAAGAGGCGACCTGAAGGCGGACCAACAGACTCGACCAACAGACTCGAGCTGCATACTCGAGTCAGTAGCCGAGGATCTAGTCAGTAGCAGAGGAGCAACTGACTCGACCAACAAGCTCGAGCTGCATACTCGAGTCAGTAGCCGAGGATCTAGTATTCAGGTTCAAATGACTTAAATGAGGATCTAAGGAGCAAATGAGTGTCTCAACCTAACCAGAGTACAAACGAACCAAGGAAACTCAGTTAGGATCAAATGGAGCAAAAGAAGAAAACAATGAGTCACCATTTATGACTCATCATGCAAGTGGATGTTAAATATCTTAGATATTTGTTTAGAAGCTCTAAGAAGCATATGACTCATTTAGCAAGTGGCTTGTGACTCATTTATGCTATATATGTGTATATATATTCTCATAATAGAAAGTAAGAAAGTTTTTACCAAACTCTCTCTCCTTTAAGCAATTCTAAGGCTCTCTCTCTCTTGTTCTTCATATTTCTCATCTTCTTCTTTTCTAAACTACTAAAATCAACACTCATCAGAGAAGGCAGCGTCTGATTGGTGCGGGAGATGCTCCCAACACTCACACCAACAGACAAGGGATTGTACCTCTTACAGTCCAGAACAACAACTTTGAGATCAAGAGTGGCTTGATAGCTATGGTGTAGAGCAACAAATTCCATGGGCTGCCTTTGGAAGACCCTCTTGATCATTTAGATGAGTTTGATAGGCTCTGCAGCCTTACCAAGATCAATGGAGTTAGTGAAGATGGTTTCAAGCTGCGACTCTTTCCATTCTCTCTTGGTGATAAAGCCCATCTATAGGAGAAGAATTTACCCCATGGCTCTATTATTTCATGGGATGATTGCAAGAGAGCTTTCTTGCCAAGTTTTTCTCCAATGCTCGAACCGCTCGCCTCCGGAATGAGATATCCGGATTTTCTCAGAAAGATGGGGAGAGTTTCTGTGAATGCTGGGAACGATTCAAAGGCTACACCACTCAATGTCCTCACCATGGCTTCAGCAATGAGTCCCTACTCAGCACACTCTACAGAGGGATTCTCCCTATGGTCCGAATGCTTCTTGATACAGCCAGCAATGGTAACTTCCTCAACAAAGATGTTGATGACAGTTGGGACCTTGTGGAGAACCTTGCTCAATCTGATGGTAACTACACTTCTGAATATGATCGAAGTGTCAGGGGTAGTGTTGATTTAGATGAGAAGACTAGGAAGGAAATCAAGGCTCTCAATGCCAAGATGGATCAAATACTCCAGCAGCGGAAGCAAGTTCATTTTGCTAGTGAGGATACAATCTTTCAGGTTTAAGATGGGGAGGAAGATGACGTCGAAGCGGTCAGCTATGTCCAGAATCAGGGTGGTTACAACAAAGGTTTCATCAACTACAACACTACAAGAAAACAGCCTTATAACTGACGGAATTTCCGACGGACATAATTCCGTCGGACATTTCCGATGGATTTCCGATAACAAAGCTACGACCATGTTGTTGTCAGAATTCCGTCGGTTAATATCGACGGAATTCCGACGGTTATGTAATAACCGATGGATTACCGACGGTTATTTACCGTCTGAAATAAGGATAAAAGTACGATGGTTAACAGACGGAAGAGCGACAGATTTCCGATAAACTTACTACGGATTTCCCACGGACAAAAATCCGTAGGTAATCCGTGGGAAATCGTTGTTTCTTTTTAAATACACATACGTATAATATTTAATATAAAATAAAAAAAGAAATTAAATTTAAAATTGCAATTTAAAATTCTAAAAATATATTAAGAAAAAATATTACATATAACAACTTATAATATATTTCAAACCAATTGAAAATAAAATTATTACAAGAGTCAAATAAAAAACATTTGAACTAATTATCATCCGATGTACTCTCTGAATTCTCTGATGATGATGAATCGGATTGTGAATCAAATTCTCCATGTTCCTCCTCGGAATAATCAAAAATCTCGTTATCACCTTCCTCAGTAAAATCAACAACAAGATCAACTTGTTGTGGTTCTGCGATCGGACCTAGAAAACCTGGAGTGGCGCATTGTTGCATAGCATCATTATCTGCATTACCATCCACTCTACCTCTTGGTGTAATCAATGAAACAGTGATCCAGGGATCATGCTTGTTCGTGACACGAGGATATGGAATGTAACAAACTTGGTTTGCTTGTGATGCAAGGATGAAAGGATCGTACTTTTGGAGCCGTTTTCCGGAATGGATGGATGTAACCCCAAATTCATTTTGGCGAACACCTGTTCCTACGAACGGATCATACCAGTCGCAATAAAAAACAACGCATCGCAAGTCGAGAAGACCAGGGTAATGTACTTCTAGTATTTCCCTTAAATACCATAGTAGACAATGTCACCCGATTACGAAGATATACCATAATCACTTGTTGGCCGGATCCTTCCTTCGCGTAAAATCTTGAAAGCATATCCACGTGTACAATACATAGGATAACTGTGGGCAACAGCCAATGGATCGTTGATCAACTCTTCTAACCAAGTTGGAAAAGACTGGCCTCTACTTGCACCTGTCCTTACCTGCAATAATTTTTTAAAATTTTTTTTTCTTAAATAAAAAAATGATATTTGTCGTAATATTAAAAAGAACGTAAGTGGATCAAATAAACTTACATAAAATGCAAGCCATTGAGCGAACTCGCTCTCTTTGAGCGCATTAAGTGCTTCCTCCGTGTAAATTGAGTAATGAAAGCGTATGTGAGCCATATAAATCCTGAAAACAAAATTATAATTATTCTTTTAAATTATTTATTATTATATATATTAAGATTTTTTTAAAATAAAATACCTTTCATACTCCAAAAGATCTTCACAATTTGTGAGAATATACATATGCAAATGATTTTGCTCCTCCTTAGTTAATCTTCGTTTTTTTGTTTTTCCACTTACTCGTCCAACCTACGTAAATAGATTTAAGTTGTAATTAATAATATTATTGAATGTATAAATTTTATAATAAAAATTGAAATGTGCCTTACCTGTCGGAAGAGAATAGGAACATAGACTGGATAACTTGCTTTTTCACCTCCGTCATCGTGCCGAGCGGGTCTACGACTCTTTGTTTGCACTTGTTTTGGAAAATAATATTCAGAGAAATGTCCCGCCTCTTCATTAATGCATTGAGCGACAATAGACCCCTCTACTTTACTCAGATTTTTAACCTTTTTCTTGAGATGATACATATACCTCTCGAACGGGTACATCCACCGATATTGAACAGGGCCACCTAATGCCGCTTCGCGAGGAAGATGAATTGGAAGATGCTCCATAACATCAAAAAATGAAGGGGGGAAAATCTTCTCCAAATTACATAGGATAATTGGTATCTGCGTCTCCAAATTACGAATACCGTCAACCGTCAGAGATCTCGTACATAAATCCCGGAAAAAAGAAGCTATACCTGAGAAAAAACATAAACTAAATAAAACAATTCTTGATGTATTATTTATCTGTAATATTTATGCAAATAAAAGTACCTGCAATTGACTTGTGAACGTTTTGTGGAAGAAGATAAGCAAAAGCAAACGGAAGAAGCCGTTGCATTATGACATGACAATCGTGACTTTTTAAACCAGAAAACTTCTCTTCACCATAATCAATGCCGTTACGTAGGTTCGACACGTATCCATCCGGGAATCTAACATGGTTGGCAATCCATTCAAAAAACTCATGTTTTGCAGCCGAAGGCAAACGGAATTGGGGTATAGGACCTTTGTTGTTATTCCCCACAACATGAAGAGCCCGTCGAGCACATATATCTGGCAAATCCAATCTAGACTTCAAATTATCTTTTGTTTTCCCTTGGACATTGAGAACTGTATTAATCAAGTTTTCAAAAAAATTCTTCTCAATGTGCATGACATCTAGATTATGCCTCAATAGATGGTCCTTCCAGTAGGGCAGATCCCAAAAGATACTCTTCTTATGCCAGTTATGGTATACACCAACTCCATCTACAGAACTATGTCCGTTTCCGCCACAACGAACTGATTTCTCCGCCCCAAAATCTCGTAATTGTGTTAAAATGCTATAACCATCTAATTCAGGAGGTGGACCATCAAAAACCTTTTTGTTTTTGGTAAACAATGTAGAGCTTCGACGATAGGATGATCGGGCCTCAAAAAACGTCTATGACAATCAAACCAAGATGTTTTCCGACCATTTCTCAATTGGAACGCATCTGTATTGTCTTGACAATATGGACACGATAATCTCCCATGGGTCGTCCATCCAGATAGCATACCATATGCTGGAAAATCACTTATGGTCCACATAAGCACTGCCCGCATCACAAAATTTTCCTGCACTGAAACGTCAAATGCCTGAACTCCATGTTCCCATAACATCTGCAACTCATAAATCAATGGCTGTAAGAAAATATCAAGTGATCTCTTTGGATGCTCAGGTCCAGGAACAAGAATAGAGAGGAAAAGAAACTCTCTATTCATGCATAAAGATGGTGGCAAATTGTATGGTGTCACGATTACCGGCCACAATGAATATTGTCTTCCATGCTTTCCGAAAGGATTAAAACCATCGGTGCATAAACCAAGGTACACATTTCTACTCTCAGCTGCAAAAGCAGGATAAACAGTCTGAAAGTGTCGCCATGCTTCAGCGTCGGACGGATGTGATATATCCCCATCCCGTGGATGATCTGAATGCCATCTAATAGACTGTGCTGTCCGTTCTGATTGATATAATCTTTTCAATCTCTCTGTTAGTGGCAAATACCACATTCGTTTGTATGGAACACTAACTCTTCCACCTGTATCTTGATACCGAGGATTGCGACAAAACCGACACACTACCCGATCTGAATCCTCTCTCCAATAAATCATATAATTGTTGCTGCACACATCTATGACCTGATACGGCAAGCCAAGCCCAGCCACCAACTTCTGAATCTCATAGTATGTTGAGGGATAATTACTATCTGCCGGCAAGTGTCTTTTCATATAATCAGCAAATGCATCAACACAAGTCTCCGACAAATTGTAATCCGTCTTGATTCTCATCAATTCTGTTGCAGCCGATAATGGTGATATTCCCTCTGGACAACCTGTATACAACTGTTGCTTTGCCGCATCTAACATATCGAAGAATCTTTGTGCTTCTAAATTAGGCTCCTCGACTGATCTATCTCCTCTAGAATCAACATAGTCCGGAGCATTGACATGATATGCATCATGTACCATCTGAACATAATCGACATTACCCCTAATTCCGGTGTAGATTCCCCTATTCTATCCGACGTAAAAGTTACACTAGTACTAGCAAAATCTAACATAGAATCATTTTCTCCATGCGAATACCAAATCTTGTAACCCGACATAAATCCTCTACGATGTAAATGCGAACTTACATCTAAAATACTGAGAAATCTACGATTCTTGCATTTAAGACAAGGACAATAGAGTTTACCAGTTTCCAAAGCAAATTGTTGATTTGTTGCAAAATTCATGAACTGTCTGACACCTTCGACATACTCTTCTGTAAGTTGCTCTGTCTCCGGATCGCGTATTGGTTTGTCCATCCAGGATCGAAAATAATTATATTGATTTGACGAAGACATTCTTGTAATATGAAAATAATATAGTAGGATAAATTGTATGAGAGAGATATTGTGTGAGAGAGTGTAATGTTAATGTGAAAAAATGCGGAATATATAAACGGCTAACCCGACGGACAACCGACGGAAAACCGACAGAAAACCGACGGCAACGGCTACTGACCATTCAACGGCTACTGACGTTCAACGGCTATACATATAACCGATGGATAACCGACGGCTATAGCCGTTGCCGTCGGTATTCCATCGGTATTATAAAATAAGACGGTTGTCATTTGAAATATTTATGTTTAAAACTCATTTTACTTTTTATGTTTAAAACTCTTTTTACATATTTAATTAACACATACGCGATTTCATAAGCATCTAAAATGTTTAATAAAAGTAAAAACCGTCTTATTTTAGATATGCCGACAGAAAACCGATCGTAATATATAAATATATATAAATAATCATAACCGTCGGTTTTTCATCGGCGATGGATAATAAATATTACTCCATCCATTCCATATTATTTGATTTTCTAGCTTTTTTCCCTTGTTCCACAATATTTGATTTTTTAACATCATTGAAATTTTGATTAAACATTAATTATTGATTGACCAAAAAAATTAACTCATCTTTCTTTACTTTTTCTTTTAAAAGCTCCGAATATGAAGAATCACAACTAACTCCTCATTGCTTTCTTTACTTTTTTGTGAATACATTATTCTCTAGTTTTTTTTTATTCTCTTATCATCAAAATGAAACAAAAAAATGAAATACAAGAAAAATTGAAAGAGAAAATAGAGTCAAGAGATGTTTATATGACCAAAAACTACACAAATCAGAAATTGGATTTAAATAAATCATGGAGCGAAGAAGAAGAGAATAATGGAGAATTTCATGGCAAACAAGAAATTGAAGAAAGTATCAGAGATATCCCCATCTTTTAGACGTCGACACAATGACGTATAACTTACGTTTAAAGAAGCTGCCAATGACCAGACGTTTAAATCTCTAACCTTTCTTCATTTGTCATTATTTTATAACGAACAGTAGCTTCTTGAGGATCTTGAGACATCTCATTGCTTTCCTCTATCATAAATATTTTTAAAATAAATAAGATACTCTTATCAAAATGATAAAGTCCATATACGTAGATATTAATAAGAAAATTAAAAAAATATATATCATAATTTATAAGAGTTAATTAACACTCAACTACATCAAGAAATGATAAGGAATAGAATTTATATTATATAGCGCTAATTTTAATGCATGCGAAAAATCCGCTATCCATCGGTTTTCCATCGGTAATTACCGATGGAAAACCGACGGAAATTATTATTTATAAATATTTATATTATATAGCGCTAATTTTAATGCATGCAAAAAATCCGCTACCCATCGGTTTTCCATCGGTAATTACCGATGGAAAACCGACGGTAATATATAAATATTTATAAATAATAATTACCGTCGGTGTTCCATCGGTAATTACCGATGGAAACCGATGGGTAGCGAATCTAGTGGCGGAGGAACACGTTTGGGCGGGAAAACGAAGAACCGACGGATAAAACCGTCGGTTAAAAAACATTAAATCGTTTGCGGCTGTTCTCCTCTTCCCCATTTCTTACGAAATCAGATTTCCTCTCGATCCGGCTACTCTCCTCCGACGCGGCGAGCTTCTCTTCCCTGGCGACTCTCCTCCCGCGCTTCCTTTTCCCCGGCGACTCTCCTCCCACGCGGCTCCATCTTCCTCCTCCCTTCGCCGCAGCTTCTCCTCCGGCGGGACTCTCTTCCTCCGCCGGCGCTCCACTTCCGGCGACTCTTTCTTCCTCCGCCGCTTGTCCTCCGGCGATTCTCTACCCATAACTTACAATGTAAGATTTTTTTATTTTAGATTTTGATATTTAGAATTTTGTGATTTAGGAAATGGAGTTCGATTTTGATTTAGGATTTAGGAAGAAGAGATTTTGTGCTTTAGGCTTTAGTTAGAGTTTGTGATTTAGTATTAAAGATTTAGGATTTTGGAATTTTTTGATTTAAATTGTATGATTTTATTTTATGCTTTTGGAATTAGATTTTATGATTTTGCAAATTGAATTTTTGAATTAGATTAACGATTTTTAGATTTGTATATTAAATTGAATGGTTTGAATTTTTTTGATTGAGGAATGACATTTGGATTTACTAATTTTGTAATTTGTGTTTTATGATTTAGAAATTAGAATTACTAATTATTGATTTAGGTTTTATGCCGTACATTTTTTTTATTTTTGTAGCAAATTAGTATTAATAATTTAGGATTTAGATTTAGTCATTTTGTGATTTGGTTTAATTATTTAGAATTTTCGATTTAAGTTTTATGATGTAGATTTTTTTATTATCGTTGCAACTTAGTATTAAGAATTTAGGATATAGATTTAGTAATTTTGATATTTGTTTTAATTATTTAGAATTAAAAAATAAACATTAGTGATTTAGGTTATATCATTTATATTTTTTTAATCATTTAGAATTTGTTATTTACGTTTTTTTATTTTGATTTTCTGATTTATGTTTGAAATTAGTATTATGAATTTATTATTTGTGATTATTTATTAGTCATTCATGTTTTACAATTTTGATTTTTGAATTTAGCGTATCAATTAGTAATATGAATTTAGGATTTCAATTTACTAATAATTAATGAATAATATTTTTGATGTAAGTTTTCAATTATGATATTTCTTACTAATCATATAATCGTTTTAGGAGTTATGAGGATTTCCTCCGTTAGTCTCAGGGAGCTCTGAGTGCTCCTATGATTCAGAGGAGTAGTTCCGCCACTCCTTCTAATGTTCCACCTACTGAGAGTTCTGAAGCCTGCACCAGAATCACCATTGAGGAGGTTCTTGCTCAACCGGGCCGAGAACGTTTACCGATGCTTCACCCACAGCGCCTGAATGGAGCCACCTGGTATAAAATTTTAGTATTTTGTAATGTCTTTTAACACTTATTATTTATTCGTTGTTATTTTTTTAATTATAGGTTTCGTTATAAAAACGGGATCACCAAGTCGATTATGAGTATGCTCCATCACCAACTTCCGCAGATGTATCCCTCATACAGAGATATGCCAAAAGAGCGGCGAGAAAGCTGGTACCGTACTTTCGCGGTATGAAATTTTATTACTTTATTATGGTTTGTTATTATCATTTAATCTTGATGTAAGTAATTAATTATTATTTTTTTTAATTTTTTTAGCAAGATTTCAATTGGGACCCTAGCATTAATCTCGAGGTTCGAAGGGCGTTCGATAAGCAAGCTAGTTCGCAATTCAGCGAACATGTCTACAGTTGGAAGCAAAAGTGGAAGAAGGGTAAACCGAAGCCCAGGGATCTCGACCCAGATGTTTGAGAGGCATACATTCGTTACTGGAGTACAGAAGAGGCCAACACGATCTCCGCACGAAACAGGGCAAACCGCTTGAGTGAACGGGATGGACTCGGAATCGCAACACATAATGCCGGTGCAATAACGTTCGAGAGTCGTGCTGACGAGCTGGTATGAATATAATCTTTTAGTAATTATTAATTTCTTTTATTTTTTTATTTACTAACAGTTTATTTGTTTAACCAGACTGCCAAGGCCGGTGGTGTGCGACCAGATTTGTATGAGATCTTCGTCGACATGCACACCAATAAAAAAACCGGCCAAGTACAAGACAAGTTGGCATGCAAAATCTTGAACAACGTCGAGCAGAAGAAGCAGGAGAAGCTTACTCAGCTATCTGAAGAAGGAGGATCTGTTTCGGGTTCCAATTCATTGACGCGGGAAGTCATGAACCAACTAGTCCTCGAGGTAATTAAATTTCCAGACGTTGTATTATATTTATTAATTTTCAGTATTTTAATATTTGTTTATAATTTCTTAGGAAACTCCTAGAAGCCGAGGACGTGTTTTTGGATTAGGACGCCTTCCAGAAGGTGACACTGCAACGTCGTCGTTTACACAACCAGCGGATCCTGCGGTCACAGAAGAGCTTCAGAGGCTGAGGACTGAATTGGAGGAAAAGAATGCAAGAATTGCTAAGTTGACTGCCTATCAGCATTTTCCGGATTTTCGTCCTCCAGAGATGGATTAGTACATTTATGTTTTTATAATTACGTATTTGAACAATGTTTAACTTTTATTTAATGTTTATAAGAATTTTTATATTTATTAGAATTATTATAATTTTCATATCTATGAATTTTTAATTAAATTTTTAATTTTTAAAAAATATTAGAATTATAAAAAATTTAAATTTAAATCTGTCGGTTTTCCCTGGGAAAAATATCACCGTCGGTTTTCCCTGGGACAAATATGACCGTCGGTTTTCCCTGGGAATAAATGAGACCGTCGGTATGCCGCCGGAAACATCTTTGACCGTTTGTTCCCTCGGAAGGTCATCGGAATATTATATCTGATAGCGATATTCGTCGGTCAACCGTCGGAACCTTTTCATCGGTAATCCGTAGGAATTTTGCTTCCGCTTTCTGACGGAAATTGATTTCCGACGACTTCAAACCGACGGTTTCCATTGCGTAGGAAATCCGTGGGAAATCGTTGTTTCCGACGGGTTACCAACGGATTTAGCCGTCGGAATACGTTTGGTTTTCTTTTAGTGCAAGAACAACCCAAATCTCTCTTACAGAAACACCAATGTTGCCAACCCTAAAGATCAAATTTACCTGCCTCAGCAACCATCGTCTCAGTCCAAGCCTTTTGCTACTTACAACCAGAATCAGGGTTTTGTTCCTCAGCAGCGCTACCCAAACAGCTACTCGCAACAGGGAGTCATGGGTCCTCTACCTGGTTTCACATCTCACCAACCTCAGCCTTCTACCGCACCAGATAATCAGATGACAAAAATGCTGCAACAGATTCTACAGGGTCAAGCGGCTGGTGCAATGGAAATAGCTAAGAAGCTCGGTGAAATCAAAACGCAGCTGGATTACAACTATAATGATCTCAATAACAAGTTTGAGTCATTGAACTCCAGAATCAAATACTTGGAGAACAACACTGCCTCCACTTCTTTCACAAAGTCTATTGGACAACTTCCAAGAAAAGCAATTCAGAACCCCAAGGAGTATTGCAATGCCATCTTTTCAATGGAATCAAGTCTCATTGCTGATCATGAAGCTACAGTTAGAGAAAATGGGATTTTGCTTTATGGTTCAGATGCTAACACCAATGCAATCACCTTACGAAGTGGAAAGGAGTTACCTGAGAGGAAAGGATCAGTTAAAGTCACTGAGGACAGTGAAGTTGACGATGGGGAGGATTTGAGCTGCAACGAATACGAAAAAACCCGTCTGGAGGCTGACTCTAGCACCCAACTCGACCACACTGGTCGAGCCAGCCCTCCAGCTGCGCCAAAACTAGTGGTTTCAGAGAAAAAGAAGGCACCTTTTATCCCGTCTCCTTACAAACCCAAACTGCCTTTCCCAAAACGATTCAAAAAGAGATAATGGATAAGTATAGAGCGCTTTTTGACAAGCACATGAAGGAAGCAAAGATTAGGATACCTCTCATTGATACCTTCTCAATGTTTCCTGCATATCAGAAATTCTTGAAGGATGCAGTAAACGAGAAAGCCAAGGAGATTCAAGATATGGTGGTCTTGACAGAAGAATGCAGTGAAGTCGAAGATGGGGAGGATTTGAATTGCAAAGAAGATCAAGAAACTCGACTGGAGACTGACTCTACCAAGCAGGTCGAGTCAGTAGGTCGAGCTAGCACACTACCTGCTGAAAAATCAGTTTCTTCTAAGGAAAGAAAATCACCCTTTGCTCCCCCTCCTTACAAACCTAAACTTCCATTCCCAGGAAGATTCAAGAAAGATAAAGACGTAACCATGGTTGAATACAAGGGTAGTGTTGATTGCATTGATTCATCAAGCACGACAAAGATTGAGCCTCAGTCTCTCTCCAAGCTTGGGAATCCTGGTATGTTCTCCATAACCTGCTTTCTTGGTGATTTGAAAATTGAAGATGCTCTATGCGACTCTGGTTCAAGTGTGAATGTCATGTCCCATGAGATGTTACAGAGTCTTGGGATAGGAAGCATCACTCATCACCCATCACCCATCACTATTGGAGATGCTCATTCACGGAAGCCACTTGGTCTTCTTGAAGATTACCCACTTAAAGTTGGGGATTGTATAGTCCCAACAGATTTCATTGTTATGGAAATGAAGAAGACCAACAAGCTCCCACTCCTCCTTGGAACACCCTTCCTCAACACTACTGGTGCAAACATGGATTTCAAAAACCAAAGGGTAGTTCTTATGACTGTGAATGACAAGGTCTACTACCCAATGAAAGCTTCTTCCAACAAGCTATGTGGCACAATTACTATCAAAGATGATGGCTACCGTGATGAGGAAATAAAATACAATGGTACAACTGAGAAGGTCGATGAAGCTCCACCCCCAATGGTTTATGAAGCGAAAGAGAAGTCTCTCGAAAGAAAAGATGGAGCTGAGAGCACAATGAATGAGCAAGGGGTCAAGCCATTCATACATGGTCAGATCATTGCAGAGGAGACCTCAGTCCCCCACCATGAACCACCCTAGACCCAATAAAAAGGAAGTCAAGCTTAGAGACTTTAAACAAGCTCACTTGGTAGGAAGTCCCATGTCTATCCTTGTATATATTGCTTTAGTTTTCTTTTTAAACCGTCGAATAAGTGTGCTAAGTTCTTGTTTTTGGCTTGCTGGTGTGATTTCAGGAGAATATAAGAGTTGAATCATGAAGAAAAGGAGGAATCACGCAGAATTGGCCTGGCGCGACCACCCAGCTCGAGCAAGGGGATCGAGCCAGCCATCTCTCCACGTCTGGCGCGACCACGCAGCTCGAGCCCCAGCTCGAGTCAAGCTCCCATACTGCCTACACTCATGAAAGCATGGAGGATTCAATCTCCTCCTTCTTCTCCAACCCTTGAGGTACCTGTTCTATAAATTCTTCTATATATCATTTGCATTTTGTTTAGTGTTTTTTTGTTGTTTCTTAAACCATCCTTCAGATTTTTATTACACAAGGGACTGTGTAATTTAAGTTTAGGGAGGGCTTAAGATGTGTTTGATTTGTTTTCTGTGTTCTTATTTTTAATTCTTGAGTCTGCATGCATCTAAGGCATAGAAAAACCAAAAAATTTGAAAATTTTTCGAAAATGATTACAAAAACAGAGTGTTCATGTAGTTGCATATACATTTTAGGATTGAGTCTAGATTGTTTTCATATAGGGCTGTTGCATATGCATAAGGGATTATGATGATTTAAACCCTGTAAGCTTGCTGATTCAATTGTATGATTTCAATGCCCTCGTTTCTAGTTGTTTAATGCTTTGTTATTGAGCTTGAAGTAAGACTGCACCATACTTTGAATGCACAACTAGATTATTGTCTCAATTGAAGCATGCTGTGATTTGATACCATTCCCTACAAATTTGAACCTGAACTTGACTTATAATTATCATGTCTATGCACTGCATTTGAACTCATGGATATCATATACATACTTGGATTTTCTTTTACCTATTTACCACTCTTGCTAATCCAAGTAGCTGTTCTCATCATTAGAACAGTTTTACCATGCCTTTAGCCTAGCCTTCTTTCAAGCCAGAATATTATTTTGTTGAATGTGTGAGGTCTATTTTGGAATGAGCTTGGTAGAAAGTGTTAGGTTTGAGCCGACAAGGATAGATTCTCATGTAGTTCTGGTTTGCGATTTTCGAATCAGATAGAACTAGGTGGGATCTTGATCAATGGGTATAAGGGTTTGGTTTTGTGAAAAGAAAAGAATGAAAAAACTTGGAGAAAGATGAAAGAGAAAGGATAAGAGTTCTTAGGATGGGAATGATCTGAATGTTTATGAATCTAGCAAAGGATTAGGGGGTGTGCTAAGTATAAGAAAAGAAAGGACAAAAAGCTTAAAGTCTGAAAAACATAGAAAAATGCCTAAGCTGGTCATGAAAAACTATAAGAAAAATCCCAATCCGCTAGAAGTATTTGTATAACCTCTCCTTGAACAAGAAAAAAACAATAAAAGAAGAAATGAATCTGATCTAAGGAAAATTCAAAGGAAAGCCTAAGGGAGAAGGGTAGAATTAGGATGACTTTCTGGGTTTTAGACTTAAGGGTTAAGAACACTTGTGTATGGCTGGGTAGATGAGAGGCTATTCTTGTATGCATAGGTTGGTTCTTACCTTTAGCATTCTGCTAAAGCTCATTTCTTTTCTTGAGAGATCCCTGCTTTTAAATGATTAACCATATGGAAGGGACCATCTTTGTCTCTTGACCTTACCCTTAGCCAAATGAGTTCAGTGAATGTGCATAGCTTGATTCATGGTTCCTGCTTAATTGAATGTTAAAGGAAATGGTAGATTTGAATGCTTGTCTAGGTTGAGACTTGATTGAAATTGTGTTGTGAAGAGTATGGCTAAAGTTTTTAAGTAGAGCTCATACACTTTGCATTTTAGAACTAGCAACTTGGACATTGAGATCATCTGTTTTATCTGCAAGCTTTGGTTTTGAATCCCCATTTCCAAACCTCTTCTCCATTCCTATTCTTCTGTTTGCTTGAGGGCAAGCAAAGACTAAGTTTGGGGAAGTTGATATGTCTGCATTTTATATGGTTTTAGCTTGCATTATTCATTCATTTAGCCTTACTTAATAGCTTGTTCTTAGCGTTTATCTCTTGTTTTGCATACTTAGGGTGTTTTGCATTAGGTTTGCATACATTTCGCATTTTAGACATTTTTCAGGTACAATCAAGGGATAATGGAGACTTTGGAGTCAAATGGAGAAGGAGAATGTCTGACTCGATTACCACCCATGGTCGAGCTATCTGATCGAGTCCGCCATAAAAATGCAGTCTTGGAGTCCAGAAGTCTAGCTCGACCACTCTTGGTCGAGCCTATGATCGAGATGGAGCATAAAGTTGGAGTCTTGAAGATTTCGGACGTAACTCGACCACTCTTGGTCGAGCCCATGATCGAGCCTGAGGAATAAAAATGCAATCTTGAATTTAGCCCAGCTCGAGCACAAAGCTCGACCACCCATGGTCGAGCCCTCCTTCCTGCTCATTTTTACTATTTTGTCTTTTTGTTATTTTAGGGTTTTTTATCACTTAGTATAAATACTCTCTAAGATGTTTAAGAGAGAAAACTCGTTTTTAGGCCACAATTTGGTTTTTCTTAAATGTTCTTCATCTGTTCTTGCTTGCTGGATCCTGTATCTTTGATTCTACTGAGTATTTGTGTTTGAATCTTTCTATTCTGTCTCTTCTCTTCCTTATCTCTCTACTTATGCAAGTTATTTTGATTTCTGGTTACGTGATTATGCTGTTCTTCATGAATTCTGAGTAGTCATTAGGGTTCTTAAGGATGGGGTAGATTAGGTGAGGAATCTTAGTCTTTTAGGTGGTTTAAGTGTAGATTGCTTGATTTCCCTTCTAGATTAGTGTTCTTAATGCTAATTACTCTCGGATCAATTAAAATTAGAACATAGGTTTTTCCACACCTAGAAGGTGTTCGATGAAATGTCTGACTGAATTAATTCTAGAGATTTACATTCCTAGCCTAAGAGATTAGTTGTCTAGGGTGTTTATTGGCTTTATTAAACAGATTCTTAATGCCTGCTAAGCTAGATTTCGCTAAGAGATTAGATTTGGAACTAGATTAGCTTGATGTTATTTATCATGAGAATGAACTTGGCTGTTTATGAGTTTAATGTCTAGGGAATAGCTTGTTTAAGTTTGTCAAACCATCTAGGTAGATTAAGAGGATACACTGAGTCTATAACCCCCATCCTTAGGAGCTTCTCTTCCTTGTTTGATCTCTATCGCTTTGCTATTGCTCTGTTTTCGTTCTGTTTTGCTAGGAGTCTCTGTTTCTAGTTCTCTGTTTAGGTTGATAGTTTCACATCTTATTGCTTGTTTGGCTTGACTTAAACTGTTTGATTGCATCTTTCTTGGTTAATATCGCACCCATTTGGATTGATACTTTTCTGTATTACAATGACATGAATATGCATTAAGGCATTTGACAGATAGCAAACTATAAAAATCTGTTATTTCAGTAAGGCTCATCCCAGAAGTAATGGTTCAAATCTCTCAGAAACTTCTTTTTCCTGTAAGCATAAAAACTTCCAGGGATTTCACCGCTTACAAGGTAATTGGCAAAATCTGCATACCAGGACAGTCTATTCTCTTCTATTGTCAAGACAATAGCAATGAGTTGTTCCTCAGGCATGGAATCATCAATTGGCAATGGATCTTCTATCCTCATTCTCGACAAATGATCAGCTACTCCATTCTCTATATCCTTCTTATCAACAATCTCCATGTCAAACTCCTGTAGCAAAAGTATCCATCTGAGCAGTCTTGGCTTAGTCTCCTTTTTTGCATAGATATGCCTGAGTGCTGCATGATCTGTGTAGACTATCACCTTGGAACCCACTAGGAAGCTTCTGAACTTCTCAAAAGCAAAGACAACAGCCATCAACTCCTTCTCTATTGTTGCGTATCTCCCTTGAGCTTCATCAAGTGTTCTGCTTGCATAATAGATCACATGCAGCTTCTTGTCAATTTTTTGACCAAAAACAGCTCCCACAGCATAATCCGAGGTATCACAAATGATTTCGAACGGATAGTCCCAGTTTGGTGCTTGGACTATTGGAGCTGAGACCAAAGCTTCCTTAATCAGCTGGAAAGCCCTCAAACACTCAGAATCAAAGATGAACTCTTGTTCCTTGCACAGTAGCCTAGTGAGTGGTCTGGCTATATTTGAGAAATCCTTGATCAACCGCCTGTAGAACTCAGCATGACCCAAGAAACTTCTGATATCCCTGACGTTCTTAGGTGGTTGCAACTGCATCATCACATTAACCTTGGCTTTGTCCATCTCTATCCCATTCTCAGAAATTTTGTGCCCCAAAGCAATCCCTTCTCTGACCATAAAGTGGCAGTTCTCCCTATTCAGAACCAGATTTATCTCCTCGCACCTAGTAAGCACCCTACAAAGGTTCAACAGGCAAAAGGAGAAAGAGGAGCCATACACGGAAAAATCATCCATGAATACCTCCACAGTCTCCTCGCATCCGTGAATATAGAAATCATGCATCTCTGAAAAGTAGGAGGTGCATTACAAAGACCAAAAGGAATTCTCCTATAAGCAAATGTTCCATATGGACAAGTGAAAGTAGTTTTTTCTTGATCATTAGGATGAATAGGAATTTGAAAGAAATCACTATACCCATCTAAGAAACAGTAATAAAGATGATTTGCAAGCTTTTCTATCATCTGATCAATGAATGGCAATGGGAAATGATCCTTTCTAAATGCAGTATTCAGTTTCCTATAATCAATATACATCCTATGATCAGTGATAGTTCTAGTGGGTATCAGTTCATCTTTATCATTCCTAACAACAGTTATACCTCCTTTCTTTGGAACACAATGCACAGGAGAAACCCAAGTACTATCAGATATAGGATAGATGATTCCAGCTTCTAGCAACTTAAGAATTTCATTTTTAACCACTTTTTTCAAATTCGGGTTCAATCTCCTCTTAGGTTCAATGCTAGCATATGATTCATTTTCAAGGTGAATTCTATGAGTACACAAGCTAGGTGAAATTCCTTTAATATCATCTAGAGAATACCCAATTACTCTTCTAAATTTCCTCAATTCAGTCAATAGCAAATGCAACTCATCATCACTAAGCATATTATTGACTATGATTGGGTACGTAGAATTGGGTCCAAGAAAGGCGTACCTTAGCCCAGCAGGAAGTGGTTTGAGGTCTACCTTAGGTGCTCTAAGTTCTGACCAGTCGCCTGATGTAGAGAGGTCTGGCTCGACCGGGGGATCGAGCTGTGTCGTCGAGTCTGGCGCTGAGTGTAGTCTGGCTTGACCTAGTTGGTCGAGCTGGGTGGTGGCGCCAATGCAGTCTGCAACAAAAACCTCTATTTCGACCCCAATCAAATTTTCAAAGACCTCTCACCATTCCAAAACCATGTGTGAGTTCAAGATCATCTCATAACCCAAGGTTTCGTCGTGTAGGTACCCATCTTTCCCAATTTTTGTCAAAGCAATCTGAAGGTGATCTTCCTCATTAATTTTTCCAGAAGTTCATCAGCAAGTTGATCCATTTCCTCAATATAGAAGATTTGTCCTTCTATTGCTGGCTTTCTCATTGTGTCTTTGATGTCGAATGTCATTTTTGATATAGTCAATTTCCTATTGAACTATCATGTCATTGTAGCATAATAAGGTATCAATCCAAATGGGTGTGATATTAGCCAGAAAGGATGCAATCAAACAGTTTAAGTCAAGTCAAGCAAGCAATAGGTTGTGAAACTATCAAACTAAGAAAGCAATAATCAAAAACAATAACAGAAACTAAAAACAGAGACTAGCAGAGACTATGAAACAGAAATCAATCAAGCAAGAGAAGCTCCTAAGGATGGGGTTATTGACTCAGTATATCCTCTTAATCTACCTAGGTGGTTTAACAAAACTCAAGCAGAGCTAACCCCTAGACAATAAACTCATAAACAGTTAACTCCATTCCCATGATAAGTAAGCTCAAGCTAATCCAGTTCCAGACCTAAATCCCTTTAGCAAAATCTAGCTTAGCAAGCATTAAGATTCAGCTTATTAAAGTTAATAAACACCCTAGACAACTAATCCCTTAGGCTAGGAATGTAAATCTCTGAAATTAGTTCAGTCAGGCATTTCATCAAACACTATCTGGGTGTGAAAATACCTAGGCTCTAATTCCAATTGATCAGAGAGTAATTAGCATTAAGAACACTAATCCAGAAGGGAAATCAAGCAATCTACACTTAAACCACCTAGGAGACTAAGATTCCACACCTAGTCTATCCCATCCTTAAGAGCCCTAATGACTACTCAAAACATATGAAAAACAAAAGAACACAAACCCAGAAATCATAAAAACTTGCATAATTGGAAAGATTAGGAAGAGAATAGATAGATTAGGAAGATTCAAACAAAAATAACAAGTAGATTCAAGGTAATCAGATCACAAAAACAAGAACAGGTTCAGAAAGCTTAAAAACGAGTTCCTCGCAATCTTAGATTAATACAGGGTATTTATAGTCTTAGGTGAAATCCTAAATCACAAAAAGACAAAATAGCTAAATTCGGGAGTGCATTCAACCATGGTGGTCGAGTGCCTTGGTCGAGCTGGCTCAATTCTTCAAGACAGCATTTTTTTGGAGAACGACGTGCTAGCTCGACCTTCTTTTATCAAGCTGGGTCCAAAACTTTAAGACGGCTCTTTTATCTTGGGCTCGACGTGGTAGCTCGACCAGGGGTGGTCGAACAAGGCGAAAAAACTTTAAGATGGCGCTTTTATGGTGGACTCGATCAAGAGGCTCGACCTGCCTGCTAGAACTGGGCTCAAAGTGCAGTTTTTGGTGCAGAATGCATTGGCTCGACCTGCTGACTCGACCTGCTTGCTAGAGTCAGTCTCCATTCGAGTTTCTAGTCGAGTTAAGCTCTCTTTTTTCTCCATTTGACTTCAACATCTCCAATATCCCTTGAATGGACCTGAAACAGCTAAAAAAATGCAATATGCATGCAATCCTAATGCAAAACACTCTAAGTATGCAAAACTGGAAACAAATGTCAAGAATATGCTATTAGACAAGGCTAAATGGATGATAAATGCATGCTTAAACCATGTAAAATATAGACATATCAACTCCCTCAAACTTAGTCTTTGCTTGACCTCAAGCAAACATACAAGAATAAGATGCAGGAGAGGTCTGAAAATGGGGATTCAGAACCAAAGCATGCTGATATAATAGATTATCTCAATGTCCAAGTTGCTAGTTCTAGAATGCAAAGTATATAAACTCTATTTAAAAACTTCAGCCATATTCTTCACAACACAATTTCAATTAAGTCTCAACCTAGACATGCATTCAAATCTACCATTCCCTTTAACATTCAATTAACCAAAAACCATGAATCAAGCTACGCACATTCAATGAACTCATTTAGCTAAGGGTAAGGTTAAGAGACAAAGATGGTCCCTTTCACATGGTTTGATCAGTTCAGAACAGGGATCTCTCAAGAAAAGGAATGAGCTTCAGTAGAATGCTAAAGGTAAGAACCAACCTATGCATACAAGAATAGACTCTCATCTACCCAATCATACACAAGTGTTCTTAACCCCCAGTTCTAAACCCAGAAAGTTGTCCTAATTCTACCCTTAACGCTTAGGCAATTTGCCTTGAACTTTTCTTGGATCAGACTCATTTTATTCTTTTTGTTCTTGTTTTAGGAGAGGTTCTTTATACTTCTAGCGGACTAGGGTCTTTCTTTTGGTTTTTTACTACTAGCTTAGGTGTTTTCTATATATTTTTTCAGATTTTAAGCTTTGCCTTTCTTTTCTTATTCTTAGCACACCCCAAATCATTTACTAGATTAACACATTTTCAGATCATTCCTCTCCTAAGAACTCTTAACCTTTTTTTTTCATCTTTCTCCAAGTTTTCTTTCTTTCTTTTCACAGAACCAAACCCTATACCCAATGATCAAGATCCCACCTAGTCCTATCTGATTCAAAAATTGCAAACCAGAACTACATGAGATTATATGCTTGTCGGCTCAAACCTAACACTTTCTACCAACCTCATTCAGAAATACGCCTTACACACTCAATAAAGTAATAATATGGCTTGAAAAAAGGGTAGGCTAAGGGCATGGTAAAACTGTTCTAATGAATCCTCCATGCTTTCTCTGGTGTAGTCAGTGTGGGAGTTTGGCTCGACCACTGACTCTATCACCCTGGTCAAGCTAGTTGGTCAAGTCGGATGTAGACAGGGTGCTGACTCTACCAGGTCGGTCGAGCTGGTTGGTCCAGTCAGACACACTTTGTTTTTTCTCCTTCTTTTCTTCATGATTTAATGCTCATTCTCTCCTGCAATCATACCAGCATGCCAAAAACACGAATTAACATATTTAAACGATGATTTAAAAGAAAACTAAAGCATTATATATAGGGATAGACATGGGATTTCCTCCCAAGTGAGTTTGTTTATAGTCTCTAAGCTAAACTTCCTTTTTCTTAGGTCTATGGTGGTTCATGGAGGGGAACTGAGGTCTTTTCTCCAATGATCTGACCATGTATGAATGGCTTGACCCCTTGCTCATTCATTGTGCTCTCAGCTCCATCTTTTTTTTCCAGAGACTTCCCTTTCTCTTTATAAACCTTTGGGGGTGGAGCTTCATTGACCTTCTCAATTGTACCAATGTACATTGCTTCCTCATCATGGTAGCCATCATCTTTGATAGTGATTATGCCACATAGCTTGTTGGAAGAAGCTATTATTGGATAGGAGACCTTGTCATTCACATTTATAAGAACTACCCTTTGGTTTTTGAAGTTCATGTTTGCACCAATAGTGTTGAGGAAGGGGGTTCCAAGGAGGAGTGAGAACTTGTTGGCCTTCTTCATTTCCATAACAACGAAGTCTGTTGGGACTATACAATCCCCAACTTTAAGTGGGTAATCTTCAAGAAGACCAAGTGGCTTTCGTGAATGAGCGTCTCCAAAAGTGATGGGTGATGGGTGATGAGTGATGCTTCTCATCCCTAGACTCTTTAACATCTCATGGGACATGACATTAACACTTGAACCGGAGTCGCATAGAGCATCCTCAATTTTCAAATCACCAAGAAAGCAGGTTATGGAGAACATACCAGGATTCCCAAGCTTGGGGAGAGATTGAGGCTCAATCCTTGTCGTGCTTGGTGAATCAAAGCCATCAACACTACCCTTGTATTCAACCATGGTTACGTCCTTATCTTTCTTGAATCTTCCTGGGAATGGGAGTTTTGGCTTGTATGGAGGTAAAGCAAAGGGTGATTTTCTTTCCTTAGAAGAAACTGATTTTTCAGCAGGTAGTGTGCTAGCTCGACCTACTGACTCGACCTGCTTGGTAGAGTCAGTCTCCAGTCGATTTTCTTGGTCTTCTTTGCAATTCAAATCCTCCCCATCTCCGACTTCACTGCATTCTTCTGTCAAGACCACCATACCTTGAATCTCCTTGGCTTTCTCATTCACTACATCCTTCAAGAATTTCTGATATGCAGGTAACATTGAGAAAGCATCGATGAGAGCTATCCTAATCTCTGCTTCCCTCATGTGCTTGTCAAAAATTGCTCTATACTTCTCCATTGAGTCATTTTTGAATCTTCCTGGGAATGGTAGTTTAGGTTTGTAAGGAGGAGGGATGATATGTCTATATTTTACATGGTTTTAGCATGCATTTATCACCCATTTAGCCTTGTTTAATCGCATGTTCTTGACATTTGTTTCCAGTTTTGCATACTTAGAGTGTTTTGCATTAGGATTGCATGTATATTGCATTTTTGAGCTATTTCAGGTGCATTCAAGGGATATTAGAGATGTTGAAGTCAAATGGAGAAAAAAGAGAGCTTAAATCGACCAGAAACTCAAATGGAGACTGACTCTAGCAAGCAACTCGAGCCAGTGCATTCTGCACCAAAAACTGCACTTTGAGCCCAGCTCTAGCAGGCAGCTCGAGCCCATCTCTAGCAGGCAGCTCGAGCCCGTTGGTCGAGCTCATCTAGAAAAACACCATCTTGAAGTCTAAAGGCAAGCTCGATCACCTACACTCGAGCCCGTTGGTCGAGCTCATCCAGAAAAACGCCATCTTGAAGTCTAAAGGCAAGCTCGATCACCTACAGTCGAGCCCGTTGATCGAGCACTCCAAAAATTTAGCTATTTTGTCTTCTTGTGATTTAAGGTTTTTATCTATTAGTATAAATATTCTGTATTAGTTTAAGATGGGAGAACTCGTTTTTAACCTTTCTTCATCTTTTCTTGCTTCTTGGATCCTATAACTTTGAATCTACTTGTTATTTTTGTTTGAATCTTTCTAATCTATCTATTCTCTTCTTTATCTTTCTGATTATGCAAGTTCTTATGATTTCTGGATTTGTGATTTTGATGTTCTTCATGTGTTCTGAGTAGTCATTAGGGTTCTTAAGGATGGGATATATTAGGTGTGGAATCTTGGTCTCCTGGGTGGTTTAAGTGTAGATTGCTTGATTTCCCTTCTCGATTAGTGTTCTTAATGCTAATTACTCTCTAATCAGTTGGAATTAGAACTTAGGTATTTTCACACCCAGAAGGTGTTTGATGAAATGCCTGACAGAACTAATTCCATAGATTTCCATTCCTAGCCTAAGGGATTAGTTGTCTAGGGTGTTTATTGACTTTAATAAGCTGAATCTTAATACCTGCTAAGCTAGATTTCGCTAAAGGGATTTAGGTCTGGAACTGGATTAGCTTGAGGTTACTTATCATGGGAATGGACTTAACTATTAGTGTATAGGGAATAGCTTGCTTGAGTTTGTTAAACCATCTAGGTAGATTAAGAGGATACACCAAGTCAATAATCCCATCCTTAGGAATTTCTCTTGCTTGATTAATTTCTGTTTCATAGTTTCTGCTAGTCTCTGTTTTTAGTCTCTGTTATTGCTTTTGATTATTGCTTTCTTAGTTTGATAGTTTCACAACCTATTTCTTGCTTGGCTTGACTTAAACTATTTGATTGCATCCTTTCTGGCTAATATCGCACCCATTTGGATTGAAACCTTATTGTGCTACAATGACATGATAATTCAATAGAAAATTGACATAATTCAAGGAGGCACAATCCCTTGCATGTAAGTGTGAGTATTAGGAGCATCTCTTGCTCCAATCAATCTTGGCCTCCTCTGAGGAGGTCTTTGTTCATTCTGTCCCTGTGGGTTTTCTTCCATTCCCACTTGATCCTGTTGATCTACTCTGATGTGCTTTTTCTCATCACGCAAATACCTTGGTAGTTGATTGATGTTGTCGAGGTAGCGCAAGAGGTTCTGGTTTCCTTTGGATCTCGTTTGCATGCAGGTGAAACTGGACTCGATTGACTGACTCGATCAGTTTGGTCGAGTTGGTTGGTCGAGTCAATACAGGGGATAGATAGAGTCTATCCTGTGACGTGTAGAAGTACCTAAAATGCAAAGACAATGAAGGAAACACAAAGTGAGTAGCAAATTGGACGAAAAAGAACTTGATCTGAAAAGATTTGAAATCCTAAATGTAAAAAACAACACCCAAATGGCAACGGCGCCAAATTGATACTGGTTATTTTGATGTAAGTCAAACTGATATGGGTCAATTCCCTAATGCACTGTCATTGTAGCACAGAAAGGTTAACAATCTAACAGAACCATAATTGAAAGCATTACAGAAGTTAAAAACAGACGCTAACAGAACTGGTAGTTACTAACAAAAACAATGCAAACAGAATTCAATCAAATAAACAGAAGTTCCTAAGGATGGGGGTTATTGATGAGTGTTTCCTCTTAATCTACCTAGGTATTTAACAAACGCAAACAGAGGTAATCCCTAGACAATAAACTCATCAGCAGCTAAATCCATTCTCATGACAGATAACTTCAAGCTAAGCTAGTTCCAGACCTAAATCTCTTTAGCGAAATCTAACCTAGCAGACATTAAGAATCACTCTATTAAAGCCAATAAACACCCTAGACAACCAATCTCTTAGGCTAGGAATGCAAATCTCTGGAATTAGTTGGTTCATGCATTTCATCAAACACCTTCTGGGCGTGGAAATGCTTAAGTTCTAATTCCAATTGATCAGAGAGAAACTAGCATTAATAACACTAATCCAGAAGGGATTTCAAGTAATCTAAGCTTAAACCACCTAGGAGACTAAAATTCCACACTTAATCTATCCCATCCTTAAGAACCCTAATAACTACTCAGAACCCATGAAGAACATCAAGAACACAAACCCAGAAATTATTAAAACTTGCATAAATAGATAGATTAAGAAGTAAACAGAGAGACTACTAAGAATCAAACTCAAATACAAAGTA
The DNA here is from genome assembly GCA_026770425.1 of Boechera divaricarpa. Lineage (NCBI taxonomy): Eukaryota > Viridiplantae > Streptophyta > Magnoliopsida > Brassicales > Brassicaceae > Boechera > Boechera divaricarpa. The sequence continues at coordinate 6,984,867 of CM049186.1, read as the reverse complement.
GATTCAAAGAAAAGAGATTAGAAAGCAAGAACAGAAGTAGAGAGAAGAACCCAGCGGACTCTCCTCTACCCAATGGGTAACACCAAGTATTTATAGGATTAGACAAAACCCTAAATCACAAAAAGACAAAATAGCAAATTTTGGAGGTGCACTCGATCATGGGCGTCGAGTGCTTTGGTCGAGTTTGGCAAAATATCTTCAAGACTGCATTTTTATTTGGACTCGAGCAAGGACTCGACTGGTTTGATCGAGTTGGTTTCATGACTGCACTTTATTTGTGGACTCGATCAATGGACTCGACCTGCTTGGTCGAAAATTTTTCAGATTTGTTTGGTTTTTCTAAGCCTTAGATGCATGCAGACTCAAGAATTAAAAATAAGAACACAGAAAACAAGTCAAACACATCTTAAGCCCTCCCCAAACTTAAATTACATAGTCCCTTGTGTAATAAAAATCTGAAGGATGGTTTAAGAAACAACAAAAAACACTAAACAAAATGCAAATGATATCTACAAGAATGAATAGAAGAGGTACCTCAAGGGTTGGAGAAAAAGGAGGAGATTGAATCCTCCATACTTTCCCGAGTGTAGGTAGTATGGGACCTTGACTCGAGCTGGGGCTCGAGCTACATGGTCGCGCCAGTTGTGGCGAGATGGCTGGCTCGATCGTGGTGCTCGAGCTGGGTGCTCGAGCTGGCTCGTCCGCTCACAGATTTCCTCTTTTTCTGCCGAGTGTACTGCTTAGACTGCTGTCTTGGCTCGAACGAAGAAGCTTGTGGGGGTTCCATGGTTGTACGGGGCCTTGGTTCTTCGCGAAATGAACCACTTCCCACTAGTACTCGTTTGGGTAGTACCACTTTCCTGGAGGAGGGCGCATTGAACTTTAGCTGGAAATCTTTGAGGTGATCCCTTACTTCTTTCATCTCGTCCTTTAGATCCTTCACTGACCCCTTCAAAGCCGCAATGGTCTTGCCCTGTAACTTGTCCCACTTCTGTAAGAGACCAATCCTCTTGTGTGCTTCCTTTAAAGCTGGGCTATGTGAGGGGTTAAGGCTGTATTCCTCAAACGCATACCTTTCTGTTGCATCATTCTCCTCTTCAACAGCAACATGGTCTGAACCTATGTCTTGCTGCATGACCTCTTCATCTGGATTGTAGAGTCTGTCAAGAGGAAGAGAGAAATAGATGTTTTCCCCAATCTAACCTTTGTTATATCAGTGCAAGGGAGGCGCAAGTGGGCTTCTCCAGCTATTGGGTGAGTGAATTTATACATAAACTCATCAATAGGCCAGCGGTGATCAAGAAATCGAAATCTCCTCAAAAATCCAATATCGATCCACCTGGGCGGATGTGGCTCTGATGTGAGCTTTACACCACATGCAACAAAAATCGGAGTGATAATACCTCCAATGCTAAGTTCTCCTTCAGTATTCATCCTGTGCATCCTTAATGCCCACTCCTTGTAGTAGAGCAGTTGTTCCAAGAGAACAAAGGTGAGGCTTGCGTCTGTTCTATCGCCTTGCATTTCCAGTCCCTTTTTTGTGTAAACCAGAACTTCTTTTAAGCACACATCCAACATTCTCAATTCCCCTTCATTAAGATTCCCTGTAACCCTTCGTGCAAACAGTGTGCTAGCAACGACCTTGTGAAGGTATCTAACCACATGGCTTCTTATCTGGGAGCTCTTGCTTCTTGATGACAGATAAGGCTTGGTGTCATCACTAATGGTTGACCACAGCTGCAGCTCTTTATGGTGAATATCTTGCAGCGTGCTTGAGCTACTCGGGAATCCATATAGAGTATCTAACTCCTTTATAGTGAGGGAGTAAAGGATACCCCTGTAAGTGAAGGTGATAAAACCTGGGCCTCCGTCAGATACAAACTCTGGTTCGTCTTCATAGAAGTAGATTTTGAGAGATGAAAGGAAATGGCAAGTCTCTTCCTTGTAAGTTTCGAGCTGTATACTCATGAATGCGCTTAAACCCCCCATTTCATAGAGATATTCCACATCTCTCGCAATACCAAGTTTTTTACAAGTTTCTCGGTGAGGGTACCTCGTTCCTGCGAAGCCTCTAGCAAGGAGTATGGGCAGGTACTCTTCTGGGGAAGGTTGCTTTGGCTTCTTTTGTGCCTTCTTAACCACTTTGGGCTCATCCTCCTCGGTTTCACAACGAACTTGCTGCGTGCTGGGTTCCATCGATTTTTTCCCACGAGCAACATCTCGTTTGTCTCTTGAAAATTCTCTGGCCGGCTCCTCATTATGTTGGCTCGATCCCTTGACTTGACCATGTTTGGTCGAGCTAGGTGCACCGTCCACCTCCATGGATGCTCTGCTTGGAGAAACAGGTCCCCTTATCTTCTGAAACTGCTTGGCCATGGCTTTGGCGGATGAACGACGAGTTTGAGGTGACTAATGGGATCTCTTTGGCTTGACGAAGAGAAGTTGGTTGATCATCTTGAAGGATATTGAGCAAAACTCGAGAATCAGATTAGAAAAAGATTCAGGTGAAAGGAAAAGGTTGCTTAAAGTATTGCTGGTGTGGAGAGCTTCATAAGGGCGAGTCCTTCTTATATAGGCAAGGGGGAAGGCTAGATAACAAGAGGGGGAGTGCATGGAGCTTCATTTGAAATTCGAAATTTAAATTTTTGAGCTTCCAAGGCTTGACTCGACGTGATGACGCGACTGCACGTGGTCGAGCTGCATGGGCGATCTGACCACTCAACCCCACCTGGTCGAGCTGTCCCCTTAGTGTTCAAAATTCAAATTTTAAATCTCCCTCCATTGGACTCGATCGCTTGGCTCGATCACAATGGTCGAGCTGGGTCATCGAGTCAAGCTATTTTCGCTCGTTTCTCCCTTCTCGTTGCAATTCAGTGCTCATACTCCCCTGAAATCATAAAAACAAGCCAAAAATAAAAAGTTAGCACACTTATTTGACGTTTTAAAAACTAAAACAAAGAAATATGTACAGAGATAGACATGGGACTTCCTTCCAAGTGAGATTGTTTATAGTCACTAAGCTTGACTTCCTGTTTTGCTTAGGCAGTAGAAGGCTCATCCAGAGGAGTCGAAGTTCCTTCTGGAATGATGGTATCAGCTAGATAGGGCTTGAGTCTCTGTCCATTCACAGTGAATTCGTGGCCTCCCTTTCCGAATAAAGTGACTGCCCCATAAGGTGAGGCTTCTTTGACGGAGAACGGTCCGGACCATCTGGACTTGAGCTTTCCCGGAAAGAGCTTGAGTTTAGAATTGAAGAAAAGGACTTGATCACCAGTATTGAACTCTTTGTGCAAGATCTTCTTGTCATGGAAGGCCTTGGTCCTCTCTTTGTAGACCTTAGAACTCTCATAAGCATCCAGCCTGATCTCCTCCAGCTCATGCAGGTCCAATACTCTCTTTTCCTGGGCATTTTTTAAGTCCAAGTTTAGAAGCTTTGTTGCCCATAACACCTTGTATTCAATCTCAACAGGTAGATGACAGGCCTTGCCATAGAGGAGCTGGAAAGGTGTTCTCCCAATAGGGGTCTTGAATGCAGTCCTGTACGCCCACTACTCTAGCCAAGATGGCCTTGATCTGCTTGTTAGACACCTCCACTTGACCACTAGTCTGGGGGTGATATGGTGTAGCCACCTTGTGCTTGACTCCATGTTTCTTCAGAAGATTTTCAAAGAGCTTGTTGATGAAGTGAGATCCCCCATCACTGATAACAACTCTTGGCACCCCAAATCTGGGGAAAATGATGCTCTTGAACATCTTCAGAACTACCTTTGCATCATTACTAGGACAAGCTATGGCTTTAACCCATTTCGAGACATAATCAACAGCCACTAAGATGTAGTTATTCCCATAAGATGGTGGGTTAAAAAGCCCCATGAAATCGATGCCCCACACATCAAATACTTCAACTTCCAGAATTGGGTTCTGAGGCATCTCGTTCCTTCTACTGATGTTGCCCATTCTCTAACAAGGATCACACTTGGTGATAAAAGCTTGAGCATCCTTGAACATCGATGGCCACCATAAACCTGCTTGCAGCACCTTCTGCGTAGTCTTGAATGTGGCGAAGTGACCCCCATATACTGAACCGTGGCAATGCTCTAGAACTCCCCTTACCTCTTCTTCTGCTATGCACCTCCTGAACAGACCATCAGAACCTCTCTTGTATAAGTAGGGCTCATCCCAGAAATAGTGGTTCACATCCCTCATAAACTTTTTTTTCCTGTAAGCATCAAGACCTTCAGGAATTTCGCCGCTTACAAGGTAATTGGCAAAATCTGCATACTAGGGCCTCTTTTCTTCTACTATCATGACAACTTCCATGAATTGTTCATCAGGCATGGAATCATCAATTGGCGCTGCATCATCAATCCTCATTCTTGATAAGTGATCTGCTACACCATTCTCTATACCCTTCTTGTCGATAATTTCCATGTCAAACTCTTGAAGCAAAAGGATCCATCTGAGCAGTCTTGGCTTAGTCTCCTTCTTAGCATAAATATGCCTGATTGCTGCATGGTCTGTGTAGACTATCACCTTAGACCCAACCAGATAGCTTCTGAATTTCTCAAAAGCAAAGACTACAGCCAGCAACTCTTTCTCTGTTGTTGCATATCTCCCTTGAGCGTCATCAAGCGTCTTGCTTGCATAGTAGATCCCATGCAGCTTCTTCTCAATCTTTTGACCCAGTAGAACTCTTACAGCATAGTCCGATGCATCACACATGATCTCAAACGGATAGTCCCAGTTTGGTGCTTGGACTATTGGAGCAGTGACTAAGGCTTCCTTAATGAGCTGGAAAGCCTTCAAACATTCTGTATCAAACAGGAACTCTTGCTCCTTGCATAATAGCCTAGTGAGTGGTCTGGCTATCTTTGAGAAGTCCTTGATGAATCTTCTGTAAAACCCAGCATGACCTAAGAAACTTCTGATATCCTTGACGTTCTTAGGTGGCTGCAACTGCATCATCACATCAACCTTGGCTTTATCTACCTCTATACCATCCTCAGAAATTCTGTGCCCCAAGACAATCCCTTCTCTGACCATGAAGTGGCATTTCTCCCAGTTGTGAACTAGATTTGTCTCTTCACACTTAGTAAGCACCCTGCAAAGATTAAACAAGCAGGAGGAGAAAGAGGAACCATACACGGAAAAATCATCCATGAATACTTCCACAATCTCCTCAATTAAATCTGAGAATATAGAAGTCATGCATCTCTGAAAAGTAGCAGGTGCATTACAAAGACCTAAAGGCATTCTCCTATAAGCAAATGTTCCATATGGGCAAGTAAAAGTAGTTTTTTCCTGATCATTGGGGTGAATTGGAATTTAAAAGAAACCACTATACCCATCTAAGAAACAGTAATAAGGGTGATTTGCAAGCCTTTCTAACATCTGATCAATGAATGGCAATGGGAAATGATCTTTCCTAGATGCATCATTCAATTTCCTGTAATCAATACACATCCTATGACCAGTGATAGTTCTAGTTGGTATCAGTTCATCCTTATCATTTTTAACAACAGTTATACCACCCTTCTTTGGAACACAATGCACAGGAGAAACCCAAGTACTATCAGATATAGGATAGATGATTCCAGCTTCTAGTAACTTAAGAATTTCCTTTTTAACTACTTCCTTCAAATTCTGGTTTAATCTTCTCTGGGGTTCAATACTAGCATATGATTCATTTTCAAGGTGAATTCTATGAGTACATAAGCTAGGTAAAATTCCTTTGATATCATCCAGTGAATACCCAATAGCTTTTCTAAATTTCTTCAATTCAGTCAAAAGCAAATGTAATTCATCATCACTAAGCTTATCATTTACTATGACTCGATATGTAGAATTTGGCCCAAGAAAGGCGTATCTTAGCCCAGCAGGAAGAGTTTTGAGGTCTACCTTAGGCGCTCTGAGTTCTGACCAATTGTTTGATGTAGAGGGTGCTGACTCGACGACGAGCTCGACCTGTCTAGTCGAGTCTGAGGTGGTGATGTGGCTAGCTCGACCTAGTTGGTCGAGCTGGGTGCTAGAGTCAGTGCGTTCTGCAGCAAAATCCTCTGTTTCGACCCCAATCAATTCTTCAAAGCCTTCTGACCCTTCCAAAACCTTATGTGAGTCCAAAATGATCTCATAACCCAAGGTTTCGTGGTGTAGGTATCCATCTTTCCCGCTCTTGGTTAAGACGGTCCGAAGGTGGTCTTCCTCATTAAGTTCTTCTAGAAGTTCGTCAGCGAGTTGATCCATTTCCTCAACATAAAAAATATGTTCTTCTATCTCTGGTTTTCTCATGGTGTCTTTGATGTCAAATGTCATCTTCAAGTCACTCCCGAGATTAAGATCAATCTTTCCCTTCCGAACATCAATAACCGCTCCAGCTGTGGCTAAGAAGGGTCTTCCCAGAATAAGGGGATCTCTTGGTTCTTCATCCATCTCCAGCACTATGAAGTCTGTAGGTATCTCAACTGTCCCGACCTTTAGAGGTAGATCTTGTAGCATACCATGAGGAGTTCTAACTGATCTGTCTGCAAGCACCAAAGAGATGTTGCAGGGCTTGTAGTTACTGAATCCTAACTTCTTAGCAACTGAGAGCGGCATGAGACTGATAGATGCTCCAAGATCATAGAGAGACTTCTTGAAAATCAATGGCCCCAAAGAGCATGGTAGAGTGAATGAACCAGGATCACTTAGTTTCTCCTTGATAACCTTCTTCTGTATAATAGCACTGCACTCTTCTGACAAAACCACCATACTCTGAACCTCCTTGGCTTTCTCGTTTACTGCATCCTTCAGGAAATTTTGATATGCAGGAAACATTGAAAAGGTGTCAATGAGAGGTATTCTAATCTCTGCTTCCTTCATGTGCTTGTCAAAAAGCGCTCTATACTTATCCATTATCTCCTTTTTGAATCGTTTTGGGAAAGGCAGTTTGGGTTTGTAAGGAGGAGGGACAAATGGTGCTTTCTTTTTCTCTGAAACAGCAAATTTTGCAGCAGGTAAAGGGCTGACTCGACCTAGTTGGTCGAGCTGGATGCTAGAGTCAGTCTCTAGACACGTTTTTTCGGATTCTTTGCAGCTCAAATCCTCCCCATCTTGAATCTCACTGTCCTCAGTGACTTTAGCTGAATCTTCCCTCTCAGGTAGCTCCTTCCACTCCGTAAAGTGATGGCATTGATGTGAGCATAGTCCTTTGGGTTTTGGACCGCTTTTCCTGGGAGCTATGATGTGCTAGAGGTAGATGCGGTCTTACCTTCCATGTACTTAACCTTGGAGTTTAATGACTCAAACTTGTTAGAGAGATCATTATAGGTGTAATCCATCTGCATTTTCATTTCACCGAGCTTCTTAGCTGTTTCCATTGCTCCAGCCGCTTGACCTTGTAAAAGCTATTGCAGCATTTGTGTCATCTGATTATCTGGAGCGGTAGAAGGCTGAGCTTGGTGAGATGTGAAACCAGGTGGAGGACCCATGACTCCCTGTTGTGAATAGCTGTTCGGGTAGTGCTGCTTAGGAACAAAACTCTGATTCTGGTTGTAAGCAGCAAAAGGCTTGGACTGAGGTGGTGGTTGCTGAGGTGGGTAGATTTGATCCTGAGGGTTAGCAACATTGGTGCTTCTGTAAGAGAGATTCAGATTGTTCTTGTAATTGATGCAACCTTTGTTGTACTGACCCTGATTCTGCACATAGTTGACCTCTTCTAGACCATCATCCTCCCTATCTTGAACCTGAAAAACCGTATCTTCATTTGCAAAGTGGACATGCTTCTGCTGGTGTAGGATCTGATCTAACTTGGCATTCATAGCTTTCATCTCCTTACGATGCCTCTCCTCTGAATCAACATTACTCCTTACACTTCTATCATACTCCGCAGTGTAGTTTCCATCTGATTGAGCAAGGTTCTCGACAAGCTCCCATCCTTCATCAACATCTTTGTTGAGGAAATTACCATTGCTGGCTGTATCAAGAAGCATTCGGACTTTTGGGAGAACCCCTCTGTAAAGTGTGCTGAGTAGGGACTCGTTGCTGAAGCCATGGTGAGGACATTGAGTGGTGTAGCCCTTGAATCGGTCCCAGCATTCACAGAAACTCTCCCCATCTTTCTGAGAAAATCCGGATATTTCGTTCTGGAGGCGAGCGGTGCGAGCATTGGAGAAGAATTTGGCAAGAAAAGCTCTCTTGCAATCATCCTATGAAGTAATAGAGCCATGAGGTAGATTCTTCTCCCAGAGATGGGCTTTGTCACCAAGAGAGAATGGAAAGAGTCGCAGCTTGAAACCATCTTCGCTGACACCATTAATCTTGGTAAGGCTGCAGAGCCTATCAAACTCATCTAAATGATCAAGAGGGTCTTCCATAGGCAGCCCATGGAATTTGTTGCCCTGCACCATAGCGATCAAGTCACTCTTGATCTCAAAGTTGTTGTTCTGGACTGTAGGAGGTACAATCCCTTGCCGGTTAGTGTGAGTGTTGGGAGCATCTCCCGCACCAATCATACGCGGCCTTCTCTGATGAGGCATATGTTCAGGCTGTGGTGGTGGATTATGGTCAGCCATATTTATTGGATCCTGGAGATCTGTGTTGAGAAGTTCACTCGGCTCTCTCAACTGTTGTGGTAGCTTGTGAATATTATCGATGTAGCGGATGAGGTTCTGACTGCCTTTAGATCTCGTTTGCATGCGGGGGCGAACTCGATGACGGACTCGAGCAAGCGTGGTCGAGCTAGGCTAGCTCGATATGGGGTAGTCGAGCTAGTGAAATTGAGTCAACTTGTACCTGAAATGCAAAGAGACAGAAAGAAAAAACTAAGTCAGTAACAGAGTATATCGAATAAGAACTTGATCTAAAACGATTTGAAATCCAAATTGTAACAAACAACACCCAAATGGCAACGGCGCGAATTTGAAATAGCATATTTTTGCGATTTTTGCTATCTGTCAAATGCCTTAATGTATTTTCATGTCATTGTAATACAGAAAGGTGTCAATCCAAATGGATGCGATATTAACCAAGAAGGTTGCAATCAAACAGTCTAAGTCAAGCCAAACAAGCAGTGAGAAGGTAAAACTATCAACCTAGCAAAAGGAAATCAAAAGCAATAACAGAAACTAAAACACAACATAAAACAGAATGAAAACAAAACAGAAACAGAGTAAAGCTGAGACAATAAACAGAATAGAAACAGAACGAAAACAGAACACGAAAATCAATCAAGAACGGAGCAGGTCCTAAGGATGGGGTAATTGACTTGGTGCATCCTCTTAATCTACCTAGATGGTTTAACAAACTCAATCAAGCTATTCCCTAGACATCAAACATCACAACTAGTTAAGTCCACTCCCGTGATAAGTAACCTCAAGCTAGACCAGTTCCAGACCCAATCCCTTGGCGAAATCTACCCTAGCAGGCATTAAGATTCAGTTCAATATTGTCAATAAACACCCTAGACAACTAATCCCTTAGGCTAGGTATGCAAATCTCTAACATCAGTTCAGTCAAGCATTTTATCAAACACCTAAGTTCTAATCTCAATTGATCAGAGAGAAATTAGCATTAAGAACACTTATTTCGAAGGGAAATCAAACAATCTACTCTTAAACCACCTAGAAAATTAAGATTCCACACTTAATCTAACCCATCCTTAAGAACCCTAATGACTACTCAGAAACCATGAAGAACAGCATAATCACAAACCCAGAAATCAAAATAAATTGCATAAGTAGAAAGATAAAGAAGAGAAGAGATAGAATAGAAAGATTCAAACACAAATACTCAGTAGAATCAAAGATACAGGATCCAGAAAGCAAGAACAGATGAAGAACACTTAAGAAAACCTAATTTCTGCCTAAAATCCGAGTTATCTCTCTTAAACATCTTAGAGAGTATTTATACTAAGTCTTAAAAACCATAAAACGCCATGGGCAAAATGGTAAAAATGCATAGGATAAGGTCCAGCTCGACCATGGGTGGTCGAGCTGGGTGATCGAGCTGGGTTTAAATCAAGATTGCATTTTTATTCACCAGACTCGATCATGAGCTCGACCACGGGCGGTCGAGCTGGGTCCAAAAACTTCAAGACGGCTCTTTTTTTCCTTGGACTCGATCACGGACTCGATCATAGGGGGTCGAGCTGGGTTTTAGTACTTCAAGATTACGCCTTTATGCCTAGCTCGATCGTACAGCTCGAGCTTGGTGATCGAGCTGAGCTTCTGCTCCATTTCCTGCCTTAGCTCGATCACGTCTGCGAGAGCATCCAGGTCGAGTCTGATGACTTCTCTGCATTTGAGTCTAACTTCTCCAAAATTACCTGAAAGTACCTCTAACAAGCCAAATATGCAAGATGTATGCAAACCTAATGCAAAACACTCTAAGTATGCAAAACTAGGAATAAATGACGAGAACAAGTCAATAACATGTCAAAATGTACGAATTATGCAAGCTAAAACTATGCAAAATGCAAACATATCAGCAATAGGGGAGGAAGCTAAATAATAAGGGAGGAGCGTCTAGAGCATGTTTGAATTTCGAAATTTGAATTTTTGGGCGCCTTAAGAGTTTACTCGATCTGTTGACTCGACTCCACCTAGTCGAGCTGTCCCCTTGGAGTTCAAAATTCAAATTTGAATCCCCCCCATCTGACTCGATCACCTGACTCGACCAGGGTGGTCGAGCTGGTTGGTCGAGTCAGACCAATTCTGCTCATTTCTGATATGTCTATATTTTACATGGTTTTAACATGCATTTATCACCTATTTAGCCTTGTTTAATCGCATATTCTTGACATTTGTTTCCAGTTTTGCATACTTAGAGTGTTTTGCATTAGGATTGAATGCATATTGCATTTTTGAGCTATTTTAGGTGCATTCAAGTGATATTGGAGATGTTGAAGTCAAATGGAGAAAAAAGAGAACTTAACTCGACCAGAAACTAAAATGGAGACTGACTCTAGCAAGCAGCTCGAGTCAGCAGGTCGAGCCAGTGCATTCTGCACCAAAAACTGGACTTTGAGCCCAGCTCTTGCAGGCAGCTCAAGCCCCTTGATCGAGCTCATCCAGAAAAACGCCATCTTGAAGTCTGAAGTCCAGCTCGACCTCCCTAGCTCGAGCCCTTTGATCGAGCTCTCCAGAAAAATGCAATCTTGGAGCTCTGAAGTCTAGCTCGACTACCTATGGTCGAGCTCGTTGATTGAGCTGCAGAATAAAAGTGCAATCTTGAAGTTTTAGCCCAGCTCGACTTAAGCACTCGACCTTGTAGGTCGAGTGCACCCAAAAATTTAGCTATTTTGTCTTTTTGTGATTTAGGGTTTTTATCTATTAGTATAAATACTCTGTATTAGTTTAAGATGAAAAAAAAAACACGGTTTTTTTAAGCTTTCTTCATCAGTTCTTGCTTCCTGGATCCTATAACTTTGAATCTACTTGTTATTTTTGTTTGAATCTTTCTAATCTATCTATTCTCTTCTTTATCTTTCTGATTATGCAAGTTTTTATGATTTATGGGTTTGTGATTTTGATGTTCTTCATGTGTTCTGAGTAGTCATTAGGGTTCTTAAGGATGGGATAGATTAGGTGTGGAATCTTAGTCTCCTGGGTGGTTTAAGTGTAGATTGCTTGATTTCCCTTCTAGATTAGTGTTTTTAATGCTAATTACTCTCTGATCAATTGAAATTAGAACTTAGGTATTTCCACACCTAGAAGGTGTTTGATGAAATGTCTGACATAACTAATTCCAGAGATTTACATTCCTATCCTAAGGGATTAGTTGTCTAGGGTGTTTATTGACTTTAATAAGCTGAATTTTAATGCCTGCTAAGCTAGATTTCGCTAAAGAGATTTAGATTTGGGACTGGATTAGCTTGAGGTTACTTATCATGGGAATGGACTTAATTGCTTATGAGTTTATTATCTAGGGATTAGCTCTGCTTGAGTTTTGTTAAATCATCTAGGTAGATTAAGAGGATACACCAAGTCAATAACCCCATCCTTTGGAGCTTCTCTTGCTTGATTGATTTCTGTTTCATTGCCCTTGCTATTTTCTGTTAGTAGCTATCGCTCTGTTTTTGCTCTGTTTTCGTTCTGTTAGTTGCTGCTAGACTCTGTTTTTAGTTTCTGTTTAGGTTGATAGATTCACATCTTATTGCTTGCTTGGCTTGACTTAAACTGTTTGATTGCATCTTGCTTGGTTAATATCGCACCCATTTGGATTGATACCTTATTGTACTACAATGACATGATAGTACGTTAGGAATTGACATATATCAATTTGACCTATATCAATTTCCTCATTTTCTTCGTGATTCAATGCTCATACTCTCCTGAAATCACACAAACAAGCCAAAAACATGAATTTAGCACACTTAAATGATGGTTTAAAAAGAAAATTAAAGCAAAATATACAAGGATAGACATGGGATTTCCTCCCAAGTGAGCTTGATTATAGTCACTAAGCTTGACTTCCTATTTTACTCAGGCAAGGAGAGGTTCATCCAGAGGAATTGAGGTTCCTTCTGGAATGATGCTGTCAGCCATGTACGGTTTGAGCCTTTGCCCGTTCACTATGAATTCGTTTCTGTTCTTTCCGATCAAGGTGACTACTCCGTATGGTGAAACTTCCTTGATAGTGAAGGATCCTGACCATCTGGACTTAAGCTTTCCTGGAAACAACTTGAGCCTAGAGTTGAAGAGGAAGACCTGATCACCAGCTTTGAGCTCATTGGGAAGAATCCTTCTGTCATGGAAGGCTTTAGTCCTCTCCTTGTAAACTTTAGAACTCTCATAAGCATCCAGCCTGATCTCCTCTAGTTCATGCAGATCCAATGCTCTCTTCTCTTGTGCTGTCTTGATATCCAGATTCAAGAGTTTTGTAGTCCACAATGCCTTGTACTCAATCTCCATAGGCAGATGGCAAGCTTTGCCATAGAGTAGTTGGAATGGTGTTCTCCCAATCGATATTTTGAATGCAGTCTGATAAGCCCAGAGAGTCTCATCAAGCTTAGAAGACCAATCTTTCTTTCAAACCCCTACTACTTTTGCCAAAATGGCCTTGATCTGCGTGTTAGACACTTCCACTTGCCCACTGGTCTGAGGATGGTATGGTGTGGCTACCTTGCTAGTGTCAGTCTCCATTCGAGTTTCTAGTCGAGTTAAGGTCTCTTTTTTCTCCATTTGACTTCAACATCTCTAATATCCCTTGAATGCACCTGAAACAGCTCAATAAATGCAATATGCATGCAATCCTAATGCAAACACTCTAAGTATGCAAAACTGGAAACAAATGTCAAGAATATGCTATTAGACATGACTAAATGGATGATAAATGCATGCTTAAACCATGTAAAATATAGACATATCAACTCCCCCAAACTTAGTCTTTGCTTGCCCTCAAGCAAACAGACAAGAATAAGATGTAGGAGAGGTTTGAAAATGGGGATTCAGAACCAAAGCATGCTGATATAATAGATTATCTCAATGTCCAAGTTGCTAGTTCTAGAATGCAAAGTATATGAACTCTGTTTAAAAACTTTAGCCATATTCTTCACAGCACAATTTCAATTAAGTCTCAACCTAGATATGCATTCAAATCTACCATTCCCTTTAACATTCAATTAAGCAGAAACCATGAATCAAGCTATGCACATTCAATGAACTCATTTGGCTAAAGGTAAGGTTAAGAGACAAAGATGGTCCTTTTCACATGGTTTGATCAGTTCAGAACAGGGATCTCTCAAGAAAAGGAATGAGCTTCAGTAGAATGCTAAAGGTAAGAACCAACCTATGCATACAAGAATAGACTCTCATCTACCCAATCATACACAAGTGTTCTTAACCCCCAGTTCTAAACCCAGAAAGTTGTCCTAATTCTACCCTTAACGCTTAGGCAATTTGCCTTGAACTTTTCTTGGATCAGACTCATTTTTTTCTTTTTTTTCTTGTTCTAGGAGAGGTTCTTTATACTTCTAGCGGACTAGGATCTTTCTTTTGGTTTTTTACTACCAGCTTAGGTGTTTTCTATATATTTTCTTTCAGATTTTAAGCTTTGCTTTTCTTTTCTTATTCTTAGCACACCCCAAATCCTTTACTAGATTAACACATTTTCAGATCATTCTTCTCCTAAGAACTCTTAATCTTTTTCTTTCATCTTTCTCCAAGTTTTCTTTCTTTCTTTTCACAGAACCAAACCCTATATCCAATGATCAAGATCCCACCTAGTCCTATCTGATTCAAAAATTGCAAACCAGAACTACATGAGATTCTATCTTTGTCGGCTCAAACCTAACACTTTCTACCAAGCTCATTCAGAAATAGGCCTCACACACTCAATAAAGTAATAATATGGCTTGAAAGAAGGCTAGGCTAAGGGCATGGTAAAACTGTTCTAATGATGAGAACAGCTACTTGGATTAGCAAGAATGGTAAACAGGTGAAAGAAAATCCAAGTATATATATGGTATCCATCAGTTCAAATGCAATGCATAGACATGATAATTATAAGTCAAGTTCAGGTTCAAATAGATAGGGAATAATATCAAATCACAGCATGCTTCAATTAAGACATAATCTAGTTGTGCATTCAAAGTATGGTGCAGTCTTAATTTAAGTTCATTCACAATGCATTAGACAACTAGAAACGAAGGCATTAAAATTATCATATTAAATCAGCAAGTTTGCAAGGTTATAAATCATTATAATCCCCTATGCATATGCAACAACCCTATATAAAACAATCTAGACTCAATCCTAAAATGTAAATGCAAGTATATGAACACTCTATCTTTTTTTTCATGTTTTTCAAATTTTTCAAAATTTTTTTTGGTTTTTCTATGCCAAAGATGCATACAGACTCAAATATGCACAAAGTAAAAATAAGAACACAGAAAACAACACAGAAAAGAGATCAAACACATCTTAACCCTTCCCCCAAACTTAAATTACACAGTCCCTTCTGTAATAAAAATTTAGAAAGAAGGTTTAAGAAACAACAAAAAGCAAGAAAGAGATGCAAATGATATATACAAGAATGGATAGAACGGGTACCTCAAGGGTTGGAGAAAAAGGATGAGATTGAATCCTCCATGCTTTCTCTATTGTAATCAGTGTGGGAGCTTGCCTCGACCACTGACACTACCACCCTGGTCAAGCTGGTTGGTCAAGTCAGATGTAGACAGGGTGCTGACTCTACTAGGTCGGTCGAGCTGGTTGGTCCAGTTAGACACACTTTGTTTCTTCTCCGTCTTTTCTTCATGATTTAATGCTCATTCTCTCCTGCAATCATACCAGCTAGCCAAAAACACGAATTAGCATATTTAAACGACGATTTAAAAGAAAACTAAAGCATTATATACAGAGATAGACATGAGACTTCCTCGCAAGTGAGCTTGTTTAAAGTCTCTAAGCTTGACTTCTTTTTTCTTAGGTCGATGGTGGTTCATGGAGGGGAACTGAGGTCTCTTCTGCAATGATCTGACCAGGTATGAATGGCTTGACCCCTTGCTCATTCATTGTGCTTTCAGCTCCATCCTTTTTTTCCAGAGACTTCCCTTTCTCTTTATAAACTTTTGGGGGTGGAGCTTCATTGACCTTCTCAATTGTACCAATGTACATTGCTTCCTCATAATGGTAGTCATCATCTTTGATAGTGATTATGCCACATAGCTTGTTGGAAGAAGCTGTTATTGGATAGGAGACCTTGTCATTCACATTCATAAGAACTACCCTTTAGTTTTTGAAGTTTATGTTTGCACAAGTAATGTTGAGGAAGGGGGTTCCAAGGAGGAGTAAGAACTTGTTGGCCTTCTTCATTTCCATAACAACGAAGTCTGTTGGGATTATACAATCCCCAACTTTAAGTGGATAATCTTCAAGAAGACCAAGTGGCTTTCGTGAATGAGCGTCTCCAAAAATGATGGGTGATGGGTGATGAATGATGCTTCTTATCCCTAGACTCTTTAACATCTCATGGGACATGATATTAACACTTAAACCGGAGTCGTATAAAGCATCCTCAATTTTCAAATCACCAAGAAAGTAGGTTATGGAGAACATACCAGGATTCCCAAGCTTGGGGAGAGACTGAGGCTCAATCTTTGTCGTGCTTGGTGAATCAAAACCATCAATACTACCCTTGTATTCAACCATGCTTACGTCCTTATCTTTCTTGAATCATCCTGGGAATGGGAGTTTGGGCTTGTATGGAGGTAAAGCAAAGGATGATTTTCTTTCCTTAGAAGAAACTGATTTTTCAGCAGGTAGTGTGCTAGCTCGACCTACTGACTCGACCTGCTTGGTAAAGTCAGTCTCCAGTCGAGTTTCTTGGTCTTCTTTGCAATTCAAATCCTCCCCATCTCCGACTTCACTGCATTTTTCTGTCAAGACCACCATAACTTGAATCTCCTTGGTTTTCTCATTCACTACATCCTTCAAGAATTTCTGATATGCAGGTAACATTGAGAAGGCATCGATGAGAGCTATCCTAATCTCTGCTTCCCTCATGTGCTTGTCAAAAATTGCTCTATACTTCTCCATTAAGTCGTTTTTGAATGTTCCTGGGAATGGTAGTTTAGGTTTGTAAGGAGGAGGGATGATATGTCTATATTTTACATGGTTTTAGCATGCATTTATCACCCATTTAGCCTTGTTTAATCGCATGTTCTTGACATTTGTTTCCAGTTTTGCATACTTAGAGTGTTTTGCATTAGGATTGCATGCATATTGCATTTTTGAGCTATTTCAGGTGCATTCAAGGGATATTGGAGATGTTGAAGTCAAATGGAGAAAAAAGAGAGCTTAACTCGACCAGAAACTCAAATGGAGACTGACTCTAGCAAGCAGCTCGAGCCAGCAGGTCGAGCCAGTGCATTCTGCACCAAAAACTGCACTTTTAGCCCAGGTCTAGCAGGCAGCTCGAGCCCGTTGGTCAAGCTCATCCAGAAAAACGCCATCTTGAAGTCTAAAGGCAAGCTCGATCACCTACACTCGAGCCCGTTGGTTGAGCTCATCCAGAAAAATGCATCACCTATAGTCGAGTGCACCCAAAAATTTAGCTATTTTGTCTTTTTGTGATTTAGGGTTTTTATCTATTAGTATAAATACTTTGTATTAGTTTAAGAAATAGACAACTCGTTTTTAAGTTTTTTTCATCTGTTCTTGCTTCCTGGATCCTATAACTTTGAATCTACTTATTATTTTTGTTTGAATCTTTCTAATCTATCTATTATCTTCTTTATCTTTCTGATTATACAAGTTTTTATGATTTATGGGTTTGTGATTTTGATGTTCTTCATGAGTTCTGAGTAGTCATTAGGGTTCTTAAGGATGGGATAGATTAGGTGTAGAATCTTGGTCTCTTGGGTGGTTTAAGTGTAGATTGCTTGATTTTCCTTCTGGATTAGTGTTCTTAATGCTAATTACTCTCTGATCAATTGGAATTAGAACTTAGATATTTCCACACCCAGAAGGTGTTTGATGAAATGTCTGACAGAACTAATTCCAGAGATTTACATTCCTAGCCTAAGGTATTAGTTGTCTAGGGTGTTTATTGACTTTAGTAAGCTGAATTTTAATGCCTGCTAAGCTAGATTTCGCTAAAGGGATTTAGGTCTCGAACTGGATTAGCTTGAGGTTACTTATCATGGGAATGGACTTAACTGCTTATGAGTTTATTGTCTAGGGATTAGCTATGCTTGAGTTTTGTTAAACCATCTAGGTAGATTAAGAGGATACACCAAGTCAATAACTCCATCCTTAGGAGCCTCTCTTGCTTGATTGATTTCTGTTTCATTGCCCTTGCTAGTTTCTGTTAGTAGTTATCGCTCTGTTTTTGCTCTGTTTTCGTTCTGTTAGTTGTTGCAAAAGACTCTGTTTTTAGTTTCTGTTTAGGTTGATAGATTCACATCTTATTTCTTGCTTGGCTTGACTTAAACTGTTTGATTGCATCCTTTCTGGTTAATATCGCACCCATTTGGATTGATATCTTATTGTGCTACAATGACATGATAGTTCAATAAGGAAATTGACCGATACCAATTTGGCGCCGTTGCCATTTGGGTGTTGTTTGTTACATTTAGGATTTCAAATCGTTTCAGATCAAGTTCTTTTCAGTCTACTATGTTACTCACTTAGTCTTTCTTTTTTTATCTTTGCATTTCAGGTACATTCTTGACTCGACCTGCCTAGCTCGACCTCCCTAGCTCGAGTCAGCCCATCAAGTCATCCTCCACCTGCATGCAAACGAGATTAAAAGGAAGCCAGAACTTCATTCGCAACCTCGACAATATTAACAAGCTACCACAACAGTTGAGAGAGCAAAGAGAACATCTCAGAGTAATACAACAGGATCCACTAGAACTGGCTCATGATAATCCACCATCACAGCCTGACCATGTGCCTCATCCGCAGAGGAAGCGTCTGATTGGTGCGGGAGATGCTCCCAACACTCACACTAACAGGCAAGGGATTGTACCTCCTACAATCCAGAACAACAACTTTGAGATCAAGAGTGGCTTGATAGCTATGGTGCAAAGCAACAAATTCCATGGGCTGCCTATGGAAGACCTTATTGATCATTTAGATGAGTTTGATAGCCTCTAGAGCCTTACCAAGATCAATGGAGTCAGTGAAGATGGTTTCATGCTGAGACTCTTTCCATTCTCTCTTGGTGACAAAGCACATCTCTGGGAGAAGAATCTACCCCATGGTTCTATCACTTCATGGGATGACTGCAAGAAAGCTTTCCTTGCCAAGTTCTTCTCCAATGCTCGAACAGCTCGCCTCCGGAACGAGATATCTGGATTTTCTCAAAAAGATGGGGAGACATTCTATGAATGCTGGGAACGATTCAAGGGCTACACCATTCAATATCTTCACCACGGTTTCAGCAATGAGTCCCTCCTTAACACACTTTACAGAGGAGTTCTCCCAAAGGTCCGGATGCTTCTTGATACAGCCAGCAATGGTAACTTCCTCAACAAAGATGTTGATGAAGGATGGGAGCTTGTGGAGAACCTTGCTCAATCAGATGGAAACTACACTGCGGAGTATGATCGAAGTGTCAGGGGTAGTGTTGATTCAGAGGAGAGGCATAGAAAGGAGATGAAAGCTATGAATGCCAAGTTATATCAACTACTACACCAGCAGAAGCATCAGCTATGTTCAAAATCAGGGTGGCTACAACAAAGGTTTCATCAACTACAAGAACAACTCAAATCTCTCTTATAGGAGCACCAATGTTGCTAACCCTCAGGATCAAGTCTACCCGCCTTAGCAACAACCGCCGCAGTCCAAGCCTTTTGCTGCTTACAACCAGAATCAGGGTTTTGTTCCTAAGCCGCATTACCAGAACAGCTATCCGCAACATGGAGTCATGGGTCCACCGCCTGGTTTTCCACCTCCCTACGCTCAGCCTTCTAACGCTCAGGATCACCAGATGACGAACATGCTGCAATAAATTCTATAAGATCAAGCCGCTGGTGCGATGAAATCAGCTAAGAAATTTGGTGAAATCAAAACACAGATGGATTACACCTATAATGATCTCAACAGCAAGATTGAGATATTGAACTCAAAGATTAAGTACATGGAGGGCAAGACTGCATCTACTTCTAGCACATCACAGCTCCCAGGAAAAGCAGTTCAAAACCCAAAGGACTTTGCTCACATCAATGCCATCACTTTAAGGAGTGGAAAAGAGCTACCTGAGCGGGAAGGGTCTGTTAAAATCACCGAGGACAGTGAGATTCAAGATGGGGAGGATTTGAGCTGGAAAACGGACCAAAAAACACGTCTAAAGACTGACTCTAGCACCCAGCTCGACCACACTGGTCGAGCCAGCTCTCCACCTGCGCCAAAACCAATAGTTTCAGAAAAAAAGAAGGCACCCTTTGTCTCTCTTCCTTACAAATCCAAACTGCCTTTTCCAGGAAGGTTCAAAAAGGACTTAATGGAGAAGTATAGAGCAATCTTTGACAAATACATGAGGGAAGCAGAGATTAGGTTACCTCTCATCGATGCCTTCTCAATGTTGCCCGCATATCAGAAATTCTTGAAGGATGCAGTGGCTGCTAAAGCAAATGAGATTCAGGGTATGGTGGTTTTGTCAGAAGAGTGCAGTGCCATTATCCAAATGAGGGTTATCAAGGAGAAGCTAAGTGATCCTAGTTCGTTCACTCTACCATGCTCTCTAGGTCCATTGATTTTCAAGAAGTCCCTCTGCGATCTTGGAGCATCCATCAGTCTCATGCCACTCTCAGTTGCCAAAAAGTTAAGATTCAGCAACTACAAGCCTTGCAACATCTCTTTGGTGCTTGCAGACATATCAGTTAGAACTCCTCATGGTATGCTACAAGATTTACCTCTAAAGGTTGGGACAGTTGAGATACCTATAGACTTCATAGTGCTAGAGATGGATGGAGAACCAAGAGATCCCCTTATTCTCGGAAGACTTTTCTTAGCCACAGCTGGAGCGGTTATTGATGTTCGAAAGGGAAAGATTGATCTAAATCTTGGAATTGACTTCAAAATGACATTTGACATCAAAGAAACCATGAGAAAGCCAGAAATAGAAGAACAGATCTTTTATGTTGAGGAAATGAATCAACTTGCTGATGAACTGATATGTCTGCATTTTATATGGTTTTAGCTTGCATTATTCATTCATTTAGACATGTTATTTGACCTGTTCTTGTCATTTATATCTAGTTTTGCATACTTAGAGTGTTTTGCATAAGATTTGCATACATCTTGCATATTTGGCTTGTTACAGGTACTTTCAGGCGATTTTGGAGAAATTAGACTCGAAGCTGTCTAGGACACCAGACTCGAGCTCATAGGGTCAAGACGAGGAATCGAGCTAAGCTGTCTAGGACACCAGACTCGAGCTCATAGGGTCAAGACGAGGAATCGAGCTAAGCTGTCTAGGACACCAGAGTCGAGCACCCATGCCCAAGACAAGGGGTCGAGTCAACTGAGTGACAAACGCACTCGAGCCTATGGGTCGAGTAAGGGGATCGAGCCCAAAACAAAAGAGGAGTCTTGAAGTTTTCAAGCCTGACTCGAGCCAATAGGGTCGAGTATGAGGGTCGAGCTCAACACACAAAAATGCAATCTTGATGTCATTAGCTCGAGCACAGCACTCGACCTGCACAGGGTCGAGTTGGACCTTACTTTGCGCGTTTTTACTATTTTGCCCATGACGTTTTAGGGTTTTTAAGGTTTAGTATAAATACCTAATGTGGGATTAAGACTTCTAAGTTTTTTTTCTCTAAGTTTTAGTTTATGCCTAATTTCCAAGTTTCCCTTCAGTTCTTCATTGTTCTTGATTTCTAGACCTTGTAATTTGGTTTCTACTTGTTATTTTTAGTTAATTCCTTCTGTTCTTTCTTTTCTCTATCTGTTTCTTTCATCTATGCAAGTTTCTATGATTTTTGAGTTTGTGATTATGTTGTTCTTCATGATTTCTGAGTAGTCATTAGGGCTCTTGAGGATAGGTTAGATTAGTGTGGAGTCTTAGTCTCCTAGGTGGTTTAAGAGTTGATTGTTTAAATTCCCTTCTAAATCAGTGTTCTTAATACTAATTTCTCTCTGATCAATTGAGATTAGAACTTAGGTGTTTTTCCACCCAGAAGGTGTTTGATAAAATGCTTGAATGAACTGATGTTAGAGATTTGCATACCTAGCCTAAGGGATTAGTTGTCTAGGGTGTTTATTGACAATATTGAACTGAATCTTATTGCCTGCTAGGGTAGATTTCGCCAAGGGATTGGGTCTGGAACTGGTCTAGCTTGAGGTTACTTATCACGGGAGTGGACTTAACTGGTTGTGATGTTTGATGTCTAGGGAATAGCTTGATTGAGTTTTGTTAGACCGCCTGGGTAGGCTAAGAGGACACACTCAGTCGATTACCCCATCCTTAGGAACTTCTCTTGCATTGATTGATTTTTCGTCTAGCCCTATACACTGCTTTTGTTATTGCCTTGCTTCTGTTAGTCTTTGAATTGATTCGCTTTAGATTCTATTTCTAATTTCTGTCTAGGGTGTTAAGGTCCTATACGCTCTTGTTTGGCTTGACTTGAATGGTTTTGATCTCATCCTTTTTGGTTAATATCTTTCCCCTTATGGATTGACACCTTACTATACTACAACGAAATCTTGGTCTAGTAAGAAATTGACCTATATCAATTTGGCGCCGTTGCCATTGGGGTGTTGTTTGTTACAATTAGGATTTCATAACGTTTTAGATCAAGTTCTTTTCTATATACTCTGTTACTCACTTTGATTTTCTTTTTCTGTCTTTGGCTTGCAGGACGTTTCTTGCCTCGAGCATCCTAGCTCGAGCCTCGCAGATCGAGTCTGCCTGTCTTGCACACGTCTCCTCGAGCCTAGCACATCGCGTCCTGTTCCCCCTGCATGCACACGCGATCTAAAGGCAGTCAGAACCTCATCCGATACATTGATAATATTCACAGGTTACCGCAACAGTTGAGCGAGCCGAGTGAACTTCTCAACAAAGATCTCCACGATCAAATAAATATGGCTGATCCTATTCCACCACCATAGTCTGAACATGTGCCTCATCAACGAAGACCCCGTCTGATAGGTGCAGGCGACGCTCCTAATACTCATACCAATAGACAAGGGATTGTCCCTCCTACGGTCCAGAACAACAATTTTGAGATCAAGAGCAGCTTGATCGCCATGGTGCAGAACAACAAGTTTCATGGACTCCCTATGGAGGACCCTCTTGATCATCTAGATGAGTTTGATAGGCTTTGCAGCCTTACCAAGATAAATGGGGTCAGTGAAGATGGTTTCAAGCTAAGGCTCTTTCCCTTCTCTCTTGGTGATAGAGCCCATCACTGGGAAAAGACTCTCCCCCATGGATCCATCACTTCCTGGGATGACTGCAAGAAAGCCTTTCTGGCCAAGTTCTTCTCCAATGCCAGGACTGCACGCTTGCGGAATGAAATCTCTGGATTTACACAGAAGGATGGTGAAAGTTTCTGTGAATGCTGGGAGCGCTTCAAGGGCTACACTACTCAATGCCCTCACCACGGTTTCAGCAATGAGTCACTCCTTAGCACTCTCTACAGAGGCGTTCTCCCGAAGGTCCGCATGCTCCTAGATACGGCCAGCAGTGGTAACTTCCTCAACCAAGACGTTGATGCTGGCTGGGCACTTGTGGAGAACCTAGCACAATCTGATGGTAACTACACTGCTGAGTATGATAGGAGTGTTCGGCCAAGTATTGCTACAGATGATCAGACTAGGGCCATCAAGGCCTTGACTGCTAAGTTGGATCAACTGCTACAGCAGAAGAAACAAGTCCACTTTGCTTCTGAGGATACAGTTTTTCAGGTTCAAGATGGGGAGGATGATGGTATAGAGGAAGTCAGCTATGTGCAGAATCAGGGTCAGTACAACAAAGGTTTCATCAACTACAAGAACAACCCGAATCTATCCTACAGGAGTACCAACGTAGCTAACCCTCAGGACCAAGTCTACCCTCCTCAGCAACAACCTCAGTCCAAGCCTTTCGTTCCCTACAATCCGCAGCTGAACTATGCTCCTAAACCGCCTTTTCAGAGTCATCACCAACACCAGGGAGCCCCATGTCCCCCACCCGATTTTCCGTCTCCCAACGCTCAGTCTTCTATCACTCCCGATCAACAAACAAACGCTTTGCTGCAGCAACTCCTATAGGGTCAAGCAGCTGGTGCACTTGACACAGCCAAGAAGTTTGGTGAACTTAAAACCCAGATGGACTACACCTACAATGATCTTAATAGCAAGATTGAGTCTCTCCAGTCCAAGATTCGTTCCATCGAGGGCAAGACAGCCTCATCCTCTAACACTTCCCAACTCCCAGGTAAAGTGGTCCACAATCCTAAGGATTACGCTCACATCAATGCCATCACTTTGCGGAGTGGGAAGGAGTTACCTGAGAGGGAAGGTTCTCCTGCAATCACTACGGACAGTGAAGATCAAGATGGGGAGGATTTGGTTCCCAAAAATGACCAAGACAAGACTTCCACGCCTGCTGGAGCACCCCAACTCGACCAGAATAGTCAAGACAGTCTACCTCCTGCACCTAAATCTGTGATTTCAGAGGAAAAGAAGGCACCATATGTCCCTCCTCCCTACAAGCCCAAATTGCCTTTCCCAAAGAGGTTTAAGAAGGACTTAATGGAGAAACATAAACAAATCTTTGATAAGCATATCAAAGAAGCTGAGATCAGGTTACCTCTCATTGATGCCTTCTCCATGGTACCTGCCTATCAGAAGTTTTTGAAGGATGCAGTAGCTGAGAAAGACAAGAAGGTTCAGGGTATGGTTGTCTTATTAGAGGAGTGTAGCGCCATCATTCAGAAGAGAGTCGTCAAAGAGAAGTTAGGCGACCCGGGTTCTTTCATTTTACCGTGCTCTCTAGGTCCATTAGTTTCCAAGAAATCTCTCTGTGATCTTGGAGCATCTATCAGTCTTATGCCACTCTCGGTCGCAAGGAAGCTAGGATTCAGCAACTATAAGTCCTGCAACATCTCTCTGGTGCTTGCAGACAGATCAATTAGGACTCCTCATGGTATGCTATCCTCTGATGGTTGGTACAGTAGAGATACCTACAGATTTTATAGTTCTTGAAATGGATGAAGAACCAAGAGATCCTCTGATTCTGGGAAGACCCTTCCTTGCTACAGCCGGTGCAGTCATTGATGTCCGAAAAGGGAAGATCGATCTCAATCTTGGGACAGATCTCAAAATGACATTTGATGTCAAGGAGACTATGAGAAAGCCGGAAATAGAAGGACAAGTCTTCTATGTTGAGGTAATGGACAAGCTTGCTGATGAGCTTCTCGAGGAGCTTAATCAAGATGATCACCTTCAGACCGCCTTAACCAAGAGTAGTGAAGATGGGTACCTACATGCTGAGACTTTAGGGTATGATATGATTTTGGACTCATACAAGGTCCTGGAAAAATCAGAAGGGTTTGAGGAGCTGATAGGGCTCAACACAGAAATTCTAGCTGACCATGATACTGAGGTCGGCCATACAGCTCGAGCTAAGATACCCAAGACGTCAGACTCGACCCAGTAGATCGAGTCTAGCGTCGAGCCAGCCTCCTCTGCAGCAGATGACTGGTCAGAACTCTGGGCACCTAAGGTAGATCTCAAACCTCATCCTTCTGGGCTAAGGTACGCCTTTCTTGGACCAAACTCTACTTACCCAATCATAGTAAATGACATGCTTAGTGATGATGAGTTGCATTTGCTATTGACTGAGTTAAGAAAATTTAGAAAGGCTATAGGATATTCTCTGGATGACATTAAGGGAATTTCACCTAGCTTGTGCACTCACAGAATTCATTTGGAAAACGAATCATATGCTAGTATTGAGCCTCAGAGAAGATTGAACCCAAACCTCAAGGAAGTTGTAAAAAAAGAAATTCTTAAGTTGCTAGGGGCAGGAATCATATATCCTATATCAGATAGTACTTGGATTTCTCCTGTGCATTGTGTGCCTAAGAAAGGGGGTATGACTGTGATTAGAAATGATAAGGATGAATTGATACCTACTAGGACTGTAACAGGACATAGGATGTGTATTGACTATAGGAAATTGAATGCTGCTTCTAGGAAAGATCATTTCCCTTTGCCATTCATTGACCAGATGCTAGAGAGGTTAGCTAATCATCCTTACTATTGTTTTCTAGATGGGTACAGTGGATTCTTTCAGATCCCAATTCATCCTAATGATCAAGAAAAAACCACCTTTACTTGCCCTTATGGAACTTTTGCATATAGGAGAATGCCTTTTGGTCTTTGCAACGCACCTGCTACATTTCAACGATGCATGACTTCTATATTCTCGGATTTAATTGAGGAGACTGTGGAGGTATTCATGGATGACTTTTCCGTGTATGGCTCCTCTTTCTCCTCCTGTCTCTTGAACCTTTGCAGGGTACTTACTAGGTGTGAGGAGACAAACCTGGTGCTCAATTGGGAGAAATGCCACTTCATGGTCAGAGAAGGGATTGTCTTGGGTCACAGAATTTCTGAGAAGGGTATAGAGGTAGACAAGGCCAAGGTTGATGTGATGATGCAGCTGCAGCAGCCAAAAAACGTCAAAGACATCAGGAGCTTCCTTGGGCATGCTGGGTTTTACAGAAGGTTCATCAAGGACTTCTCGAGGATAGCCAGACCATTAACAAGGCTGTTGTGCAAGGAGCAAGAGTTTCTGTTTGATACAGAATGTTTGAAGGCTTTCCAGCTCATAAATGAAGCCTTAGTTACTGCTCCAATAGTCCAAGCACCAAACTAGGACTATCCATTTGAGATCATGTGTGATGCATCGGACTATGCTGTAGGAGCCGTACTGGGCCAAAGGATTGAGAAGAAGCTGCATGTGATCTACTATGCAAGCAGGACGCTTGATGACGCTCAGGGGAGATATGCTACAACAGAGAAGGAGTTGCTGGTTGTAGTCTTTGCTTTTGAGAAATTCAGAAGCTATCTGGTTGGTTCTAAGGTGATAGTCTATACTGATCATGCAGCACTACGGCATATCTATGCTAAGAAGGATATTAAGCCAAGACTGCTCAGATGGATACTCCTTCTTCAAGAGTTTGACATGGAGATTGTTGATAAGAAGGGTATAGAGAATGGTGTGGCTGATCACTTGTCAAGGATGAGGATAGATGATGCTGCGCCTGTTGATGACACCATGCCTGATGAGAGACTCCTAGATGTTGTTTCTGTGCTAGGAGTGAAGGACATCCCTTGGTATTCTGATCTGGCCAATTTCCTAGCATGCGGTGAGTTACCTGATGATCTTGATGCCTACGGAAGAAAGAAGTTTCTGAAAGATGTCAACCACTACTACTGGGACGAGCCTTTCCTGTACAAGAGGGGTACAGATGGTCTGTTCAGGAGGTGTATAACACAAGATGAAGTTCAGGGTGTGCTGGAGCACTGTCATGGTTCAGCCTATGGAGGACACTTTGCTGCGTTCAAGACTGTTCAGAAGGTGCTGCAAGCAGGTCTATGGTGGCCTACAATGTTCAGAGACGCTCAAGCCTTCATCACTAAGTGTGATCCTTGCCAGAGAATGGCCAACATCAGCAGAAGGAATGAGATGCCACAAAATTCGATTTTGGAAGTGGAGGTGTTTGATGTCTGGGGGACTGATTTCATGGGTCCATTCAACCCACCTTCTTCTGGGTTGAAGCCATAGCTTGCCCTAGCAATGATGCAAAGGTGGTTCTGAAGATGTTCAAGAGCATCATTTTCCCCAGATTTGGTGTGCCAAGAGTTGTTATCAGTGATGGGGGATCTCACTTCATCAACAAGCTCTTTGAGAATCTTCTGAAGAAACATGGGGTCAAGCACAAGGTGGCTACACCATATCACCCCCAGACTAGTGGTCAAGTGGAGGTGTCTAACAAACAGATCAAAGCCATCTTGGCTAGAGTAGTGGGCGCATCAAGGAGAGATTGGTCTGCTGATATATCATGGATTTTACCCGTTTTTAGCCATGATATAAGTCGCTTTATCGAGTCTTTCTAGTGCTTTTTCTATCATTTTAGAGTCTTTTCAGGTTTTAGCACGTTTGGGACGAAATTGGAGATTTTGGAGGCATTTGGAGCCTTTTTGGAGCAAACCGAAGAAAGTACCCGTTTTGAAGCCTGAGTATCGATCGACACCACTCCGAGTATCGATCGACACCATTCCGAGTATCGATCGACACCATCCCGGTATCGATCGATACCGACGTAATCAACGCGCAGAAGAGATTTTCAAGGAAGCCCATAAGAAGCCCAATACTTTCCCTTATTTACAAAGAAGCCCAGCTCGTGTTTTTAGACCTATTTAA
Source organism: Boechera divaricarpa (assembly GCA_026770425.1). Taxonomy (NCBI): domain Eukaryota; kingdom Viridiplantae; phylum Streptophyta; class Magnoliopsida; order Brassicales; family Brassicaceae; genus Boechera; species Boechera divaricarpa. The sequence goes on along the minus strand of CM049186.1, from coordinate 6,957,018 downwards.
GTAGTTTTTAGTCATTAGGTCAAGGGGGGCTCCAGACTTTACTTTGGACTATTCTTGAGCCACCATTGAGATTAGAGAGCTTTTGTGAGAGAGACGGATCCAAGACTTTGTTCATCATAGAGAAGATCCCGAACCCTTGTTTTTATTCTTTTGTTATATTTAATCTCATGATTTATTCAGTTATGTTATTTGTTTCATTTATCATGTCTGAGTAGTCTCATTTTAGGTTTAGGGATTTCTCATATGGATTTCTCTGATTTATGATAATTGATTTGTTAGGGTTCAAAATCTGAATAGTTCTTCACCATAGGTTGTTCTCAAAGCTATTTCTAACCTGATCACTTAGAACATAGAACCTAGATTAATCAATTAGGCACGACAGTGCAATTGAGTAATCTGATAAAACCTAGGGTGAGCAATTGGATTATCTGCAAAGAGATTTGGTTTAATCGAATTGTGAACATATCAAACTTGAATTGATTGCTGGTTTACTGTGTAGGATTTGCAAAGAGATTTGGAATTCTAGATCTTAGACTTAGTTAGTTTTCACAACGACAGTTGGTTAACTATACTTTCGTGTTTGAGTTCGAGAACGGCGCTTAATTGAATTGAACCTTAATTGTTTAATTGTTATCTATCATTGATTTCCTGAGAATTTCCCTGAGCCTAGCTCCCATCCATATCAATTCAACTTAAGTTTAATTTGATCATTTGTTTTCTCGTCATTCACTGTTAGCTTAGCACAATCTGCATCTTCTATCTATTGTGTGAGTTTTCTTGAGTTCTTGTGTTCGACCCCTAACTTTACTGCAGCAACTGCTTTAGTATCTTTATAGGGTATTAATTTGAGCATATCATCTGCTAAGCTCGATGAGACTCTCTGGGCTTACAGAACTGCATTCAAGACCCCTATAGGAAGAACACCATTCCAGCTCCTTTATGGCAAGGTTTGTCATCTACCTGTTGAGGTTGAGTATAAGGCATTATGGGCAACAAAGCTTCTGAATTTAGATATCAAGCCTGCCAAGGAAAAGAGAGTATTGGACCTGCATGAGGTGGAAGAGATCAGGCTGGATGCTTATGAAAGTTCTAAGATCTACAAAGAGAGGACCAAAGCATTCCATGACAAGAGGATCTTGCCCAAAGAATTCAAGGCTGGTGATCAAGTCCTCCTTTTCAACTCCAGACTCAAGCTGTTTCCGGGAAAGCTCAAGTCTAGATGGTCTGGGCCATTCTCCATCAAAGAAGTCTCGCCTTACGGAGCAGTCACCTTATCGGGAAAGGGCAGAAACGAATTCACTGTGAACGGACAACGGCTCAAGCCCTATCTAGCCAATGCCGTCATTCCAGAAGGAACTTCGATTCCTCTGGATGAGCCTTCCACCGCCTAAGCGAAACAAGAAGTCAAGCTTAGTGACTATAAACAAGCTCACTTGGGAGGAAGTCTCATGTCTATCTCTGTACATATTTCTTTTAGTTTTTAAAATGTCAAATAAATGCGCTAAGCTGTTTGATTTTGTCTTGATGGTGTGATTTCAGGAAAGTATGAGAAGTGAATCATGAAAAGGAGGCAAAAACGCACAGGAATGGGCTGACTCGAGCATTCAACTCGACCCCTAGGCTCGAGCCAACCTACCGAATCTCAGGAGGGAAATTTCAAAATTCAAAATTCTGACAAAGTGGATGTACTCGACCCTACCAGGTCGAGTCAGAGGCTCGAGTCAGAAATGTGTCAGACTGTACTCGACCCTACCTGGTCGAGTCAGAGGCTCGAGTCAGTGTGTCAGGCCGTGTCGGACGTCAGACTCGACCCCACCTGGTCGAGTAGTCAGCTCGAGTCCACTCCTTTTGGCGCTCAAGTTCAAATTTGAACTCCGACACACACGCCCCCTCTGTCTTTTTGGTCTCCTCCCACTTGGCTATATAAGCCAAACTCGCCCAAGACTCTCCTCACTCTCTCACTTCTCTCTTTTTTATTTTCCAGCTCTCTCTATTTGTTCTTGAGTGTTCATCCTCTATACTTCATTTCTTATTGCTGTTCTTGAGGTTATTCTCACATTCTTGAGTCTCTCTTCTTTCTATGAGTAATTCTCAGGTATGGATTCACGTCAAGCTCGCCGACAGTCAGCAGAAGCACTCGCCCGAAGCTTCCAGATGTGGAGAGAGACCGTTCCTCCAACAGAAGAACTCATGCAAGTTGAAGAAGTGCCTGACTCGAGCACCTACGCTCGAGCCAAGGGGTCGAGCAAAAAGGGGCGGAAGTCGAGCTCGAGCTCCCAAGCTCGAGCAGGTGGGTCGAGTCAAGGTGTTGGCGTTTCGGAGAAAAAGCTCCCCCATGCTACACGCGAAAGAAAGAAACCCATGGAGCCCAACCTTCCTCTTGACGGTGGTGCTACAGACGAAGACGAACAACCTAAGGCAGCAAAGAAGCCTCACAAGAGGAACAGGCCATCCGCAGCAAAATATTTGGAGGTTCTTCTTGCTCGAGGTTTCGAAGGGACACGATACCCGCACAGAGAAACAATGATGCAACTCGGCATTGCTAGAGATGTGGAGTATCTGTATGAGACAGGCGGCTTATGTAGGTTCATGAGCATGCAGATGGAAGCTTACAAGGAGGAGACCTGCCATTTCCTCTCATCTCTTGCTGTTCACTTCTACGATGAGGAGCCCGACTATGAATCTGATGGCGGTCCTGGCTTCATCACCTTCACATGCAGAAGTCGACCCTATACCCTCACCATCAAGGAAATAAGTACTCTATATGGCTTTTCTGAAGGAATTGAACCAGTTCAAGACATTGACCACGAGGAGCTCCTACAACTATGGTCAACCATTGGAGACACCAAACCTTTCTCCTCTTCCAGAAGTAAGAGCTCTAGCATTAGAAGCCCTGTCCTGAGGTATCTTCACAAGACTATAGCAAACACTATGTTTGCGAGAAAGGTGACTAGAGCAGTAAATGAAGGAGAGTTGAAGATGATGGACCTGTGCTTACTTCCACTCCTGGGGTATACAAGAGATGGGTTGAAGATGAGAGGTGATAGAGCTGATGCGATTATCACCTTTGTTCTGCTGGAATAACTGCTTTACTACAAGGAATGGGCGCTGAGGATGCATAAGATGGAGTCTGGGGGTGAACTTTGCATTGGGGGTATCATTACTCCGATTCTTGTTGCATGCAATGTGGAGCTAATTTCGGAGCCCTATCCACCTAAATGGATAGATGTAGATGCCTTGAGAAGGTGCAGTTTCCTAGACCACACAACACCTCTCGATAAGCATCTATACAAGTTCATGCATCCGACCATTGGCGAAGCCAAGCTGCGTCTTCTGATATGCTCAAATTAATACCCTATAATGATACTAAAGCAATTGCTGCAGTAAAGTTAGGGGTCGAACACAAGAACTCAAGAAAACTCACTCAGTAGATGAAAGATGCAGATTGTGCTAAGCAAACAGTGAATGACGAGAAAACAAATGATCGAATTAAACTTAGGTTGATTTATATGAGGGGAAACTAGGCTCAGGGAAATTCTCAGGAAGTCAATGATAGATAACAATTAATCAATTAAGGTTCAATTCAATTAAGCGCCGTTCTCGAACTCAAACGCGAAAGTATAGTTAACCAACTGTCGTTGCGAAAACTAACTAAGTCTAAAGTCTAAAATTCCAAATCTCTTTGCAAATCCTACACAGTAAACCAGCAATCAATTCAAGTTTGATATGTTCACAATTCGATTAAACCAAATCTCTTTGCAGATAATCCAATTGCTCACCCTAGGTTTTATCAGATTACTCAATTGCACTGTCGTGCCTAATCGATTAATCTAGGTTTTATGTTCTAAGTGATCAGGTTAGAAATAGCTTTGAGAACAACCTATGGTGAAGAACTATTCAGATTTTGAACCCTAACTAATCAATCATAATAAATCAGAGAAATCCATATGAGAAAACCCTGAACCTAAAAAGAGACTACTCAGACATGATAGATGAAACAAATAACATAACTGAATAGATCATGAAATTAAATATAGCAAAAGAATAAAAACAAGGGTTCGGGATCTTCTCTATGCTGAACAAAGTCTTGGATCCGTCTCCCTCACAAAAACTCTCAAATCTCAATGGTGGCTCCAGAATAAAAGTGAAAAGTAAAAGTCTGCAGCCCCCTTGACCTAATGACTAAAAACTTACTTAAATAGGTCTACAAACACGAGCTGGGCCTCTTTGTAAATAAGGGAAAGTATTGGGCTTCTTATGGTGAGAATTCTCTTCCTTGGATATCTCTCTATCCCGCATCAGTCGTCGGTATCGATCGATACCGGGATGGTGTCGATCGATACTCGGAATGGTGTCGATCGATACTCAGGCTTCAAAACGGGTACTTTCTTCGGTTTGCTCCAAAATGGCTCCAAATGTCTCCAAAATCTCCAATTTCGTCCCAAACGTGCTAAAACCTGAAAAGACTCTAAAATGATAGAAAAAGCACTAGAAAGACTCGATAAAGCGACTTATATCATGGCTAAAAACGGGTAAAATCCATGATATATCACGCCCCCAGACTTAGCCTTTTGCTTGCCCTCAAGCAAAACAGAAAACTAAGTTAGAGAAAGAGGTTTGAAAAACCTTAGAGATCTGACCTCTTACCGAAATCGCTGTAATGATCCTTTTTCCCAAGCGCGCACTGCTGCCTGATCAGCTCCAGATCTAACCACCATGTACTTCTCCGTAGGAACCCCAACTTCCCAAGATGTCACTTACTATCTCACACCAATATTCATCCAAGCTCTCATCGCCAGTTTCATCGCTGCAATCAGTGTTCAAGAACTTTCTAGATTCTTGCCCATACAATATCATAGCTAAGAAACCATTTATTCAACAACATTTATTGCTTTCCGGTATTCTTCATCTCCCCCAGACTTATTTCATAATCAGTTCTCATTAGATTTCAACAGCGTAGGTTTATTTGAACAGCATATACAAATCAAGGTCCGAAACGCGAGTATTGATAGTGTTTGCTACCGAATCCCCGGTTCTTACCCTCTCAATGTATCAAAAGGTTTAGGTGAATAATGGGGTCATAGGAAATTTTCCTACCCCTCACTTCAGGCCTTTGTGTGATCATTCCTTATCCAAGTAGAATAATGGGGTCATAGGAAATTTTCCTACCCCTCTACTCGGCGGAAATCATTTCATTTTTTATATAGATTTTACCTGTTTTAACGCAAATATGTATCCAACAATTTTCACGGGAGAGATATACCACAATTTTCAAGCATGATGGGTTCCTTAGCCAGATATGAATGATGAATCAAGCTCTAAGAACACTAACCGCGTAGATGAAGTGCAAAATTTGGCTAAAGCTTGTGAAGAACCTTGCTGGAGACATCAGTGATTTCTAGCTGGCTGGTTATCCCTTGGATTTTTCATTAGTCGAACTGAAACTAATCCTGTAACAGTGGTCACTCAAAAGCAAAACCAGCACAACAAAACCAAGCACAATCCAGAAAACTCTAAGTTGTTTTGACTCAATTAAACAAAATTATTATTATTATTTTTTTTTTCAAAATGAACACACAATGTCAGTAACTACCTCCCCCAGACTTAAACAACACTGTCCCCAGTGTTTATCAAGCCCAGAGAAGGTGAAGGAAAACAAAGGACAAAACGAAATAGGTCAAGAACAAGAGGTGTTACCATAGAGCGGTGGTGTCGATCGATACCAAGGTGGTGTCGATCGATACGGAACAAAAACGACCATCCTTCTTCCGACCTGATTCGCAAGACACAACAAAATATAAAAATAAAAACTCATATTTATAGACTTACCAGTGGGTTGCCTCCCACTAAGCGCTTGTTTAATGTCACGAGCTTGACTTTGGCTTAGATATCAGTCAGGACAAGGTGGAGGACTCACTCCAAAATAAGCTCCACAATCAGACATCTGCAGCTTCAAAGTTTTGCTCGTCATATCCTCTTCTTTCTCTTTCATCTCCGGAGGAATGAGAACTCTAACCTTAGAGAAAGGTTTCGAGGTTCCCTTGCACTTCACCTTATATTCGATCGAATCTCCATCACACTTCTGAGGAATCAAAGTGAAATTAGCAGCACCGTTGATCTTCTTGCTCGTCGCCTTCCTCTTTGTTGCCTTGGTCTTCTCCACAACTTTCTTGGGGTGTTGGGGGGGTTCATTTGAAACATCTGCGACTTTTGGTTCATCATAAGACTCATTGAGCAGATCGATCATCAGAGTCTCGCCCGAGGCAATGGTGATGCACGAGACATGTCTGGGTGCTCCTCCAGAAGGAATGGCAGCGTAGAAAACTTCTCCGTCAATGCAAGAGAAAGAGATTCTCTTATTAGGCGTGTCCATGATCGCGCCAACAATAGCCATAAATGGTCTTCCCAAAATCAAGGGCACCTTGGATCCTTGGCTCATCTCCACAACCTGAAAATCAGTAGGAATCAGACAATCTCCTATTTTAACAGGTAAATCAAGAATTGTAGCGTAAGGGATTGAGCTAGAAGAATCCGCGTATGTGAGAAGCGTGTTAGGAGATTTCATATCAGCTTTCAATCTCTCTGCAATCGCCATTGACATGACGTTGACACTAGACCCTGAGTCAACGAGAGACTCCTTGAAGTTTACTCTAGAGATGGAGCATGGAACTGAGAATTTCCCTGGGTCTTCCCTCTTTGTCAACTGTCTCAGCGGTGGTGGTGTATCAGCAACGGGAGGTCCTGCAACCTTTTTTTTTGATAAAAACTTGCTTCTAGCAGCCTCCCACTCTTCTCTTGTCAGCTTGGGAAGAACAGGGTAAGGTAGCTTTGGTTTGTATACCTGTTCCTCAACCATCTCTGTCCTTTTCTCAGTTATTGATTCAGCCTGCGAAGGGTATCGACCGATACCAGATGAGTGTCGATCGATACTGGAGTTTTGTATCGTCTCTGCAGGTTGGTGTCGATCGACACAGGTAGGGGTATCGATCGATACACGTGGAATGTCAGAATTCTTATCTTCATCTTCAGCAACCTTCGAATCTACAGCAGATCTCGGGAAGTGTCGATCGATACCAGGCAGGTATCGGTCGATACTAGTATCACTGCATACGAACACAGTCATCGCAGCTCAAAATCCTCTTCTCTAGCGCTCGAGGTGATTGCATTGACATGTCCATGCTGTGGTTGAACTATCTTTCCCTTGACAGCTGCTGATGTCCGAGCTATTTGACTTTCCAGCATCTTCTCGATGGATTTCGAGAGCGTTGATTTTCCCATTCAGATCGGTGTACACATTATCCAGCTTTCTATTAAAATCCACAGTCATTTTTTCTTGTCCCTGTAGAATTTGTTCCAAGAGGATCTCTGTCTTACTCTGTACACCTCGGAGAATGCGGTTGGTAAGATGAATTACCGTATTGGCGAGTAAAATCATTGCTCAAGTGGTTTTGGGCGAATTGTGTGGCACCAAAACCAGATTGGTTACCACCAGATTTGTAACCACCTTGCTGATTGTTGTTGAGGCTTCGTTGTTGTTGTAACCAAATCGCTGACCCCGAAAACCAGAATCACCAATGTAGTTAACATCTTCTCGTTTCATCTTTAATCTCCTCTACTTCCTCAGCAAAATGTACAGCCTTCTTTGTCTTCCCCACTAGCAGGTTGTGCATTGTGTCTAGCTTCGCCTGAACCTCAGCAATCTGCGAACTGTCGGCAACACTAGCGAGCCTCTTCCGCTCAAAATCAGCATTCTTGGTGCTATTGCTAGACGCCAAGTTCTCAATCAGTTTCACAGCATCGGTTGGAATCCTAGTGTTGAAGTTCCCGTTGCTTGCAGAATCCAGTGCCATCTCGATACCGCCAATCAATTCCTCCGTAAAAGATCCCGAGCAGTTGAACTTGACTGAAACCGTGATGCAGACAGTCTCTCCGGTAGGATCTGAATCGCACCCAAGCAGCCTTGAGTGCTTCGTTGGACCTTGAGAAAATTGAGAGAACTTGTTCCCGAGCTCCTCCGATCTCGCATCGTCATAGAAATTGTTCAGGAATGCGTTCTTGGTCTCGTTCCAAGTAGCGAGAGATCCAGGAGGTAGCTGTTTCAGCCGCAAGCTGCCTCTCCACCAAGAGAGTATGGAAAGAGCTTACAAAAGAGGTATTCATGTGGTACTCCATTGTACTTCATACTGGTGACCAAATCCTCGAATTTCTCGATGTGATCCATAGGGTGCTCATGAGAGAGACCGGTGAAGGGGTGTTGTCCAACAAGAGTGAAGTAAGCAGGCTTCAGCTCAAAGTCATTCCTCTGGAAAGTCGGAATACGGATTGCTGCACGATTTGCATAGAATTGATCCGGTCGGTTGTACTCGCCAAGCGTCCGTTCAGCAACAGCTTGGGGTTGTTGTGGAGGAGGTAGTTGTCCACCTTCCTTATCATGCACCAAACCTTGTGGAAGATCCATCTCAACTGTAGTTCTTTTCCTTGTTCGACTCGTGCGTTCAAGCTCTGCTAGCTCTGAGTTGGAGAGATTGATCAGTGGTGTGTTCTTCGTTCTCCTGGTGGTACGCTGATGCATACACCTGAAAATCAAAAGACGAGAAATTTAGTAACCAAAATTTAAAAACAGACGTTCAGTGTCGATCGATACCAATGGAGTATCGATCGATACTGACGACGAACTTACACAAAATCGACAACTAAAATTCTAATGGTGAATTTTTAGAGTCCCCGGCAACGGCGCCAAATTTGATATGCTCAAATTAATACCCTATAATGATACTAAAGCAGTTGCTGCAGTAAAGTTAGGGGTCGAACACAAGTACTCAAGAAAACTCACTCAGTAGATGAAAGATGCAGATTGTGCTAAGCAAACAGTGAATGACGAGAAAACAAATGATCGAATTAAACTTAGGTTGATTTATATGAGGGGAAACTAGGCTCAGGGAAATTCTCAGGAAGTCAATGATAGATAACAATTAATCAATTAAGGTTCAATTCAATTAAGCGCCGTTCTCGAACTCAAACACGAAAGTATAGTTAACCAACTGTCGTTGCGAAAACTAACTAAGTCTAAAATCTAAAATTCCAAATCTCTTTGCAAATCCTACACAGTAAACCAGCAATCAATTCAAGTTTGATATGTTCACAATTCGATTAAACCAAATCTCTTTGCAGATAATCCAATTGCTCACCCTAGGTTTTATCAGATTACTCAATTGCACTGTCGTGCCTAATCGATTAATCTAGGTTTTATGTTCTAAGTGATCAGGTTAGAAATAGCTTTGAGAACAACCTATGGTGAAGAACTATTCAGATTTTGAACCCTAACTAATCAATCATAATAAATCAGAGAAATCCATATGAGAAAACCCTGAACCTAAAAAGAGACTACTCAGACATGATAGATGAAACAAATAACATAACTGAATAGATCATGAAATTAAATATAGCAAAAAAATAAAAACAAGGGTTCGGGATCTTCTCTATGCTGAACAAAGTCTTGGATCCGTCTCCCTCACAAAAACTCTCAAATCTCAATGGTGGCTCCAGAATAAAAGTGAAAAGTAAAAGTCTGCAGCCCCCTTGACCTAATGACTAAAAACTTACTTAAATAGGTCTAAAAACACGAGCTGGGCCTCTTTGTAAATAAGGGAAAGTATTGGGCTTCTTGTGGTGAGAATTCTCTTCCTTGGATATCTCTCTATCCCGCATCAGTCGTCGGTATCGATCGATACCGGGATGGTGTCGATCGATACTCGGAATGGTGTCGATCGATACTCAGGCTTCAAAACGGGTACTTTCTTCGGTTTGCTCCAAAAAGGCTCCAAATGTCTCCAAAATCTCTAATTTCGTCCCAAACGTGCTAAAACCTGAAAAGACTCTAAAATGATAGAAAAAGCACTAGAAAGACTCGATAAAGCGACTTATATCATGGCTAAAAACGGGTAAAATCCATGATATATCATCTTCCCTGCACGGATCTAACAAAGGTGCGAATGGGCCAGAACATAGACTTCGATCCTCCTCTTGATAGACTCTACAATCCAGACGAAGAGATCATGCATGAAGACACAAGTCCAGACGATCATGTTGCTGTTGAAGAAGAGGATGATGCAACAGAAAGGTATGCATTTGAGGAGTATAGCCTTAAGCCATCACATAGCCCAGCACTGAAGGAGGCACACAAAAGGATTGGTCTTTTACAGAAGTGGAACAAATTCCAGGGCAAGACCATTTCTAAACTTAAGGGCACTGTGAAGGAGCTGAAAGACCAAATGAAGGAGGTTAAGGACCAGCTCAAGGACTTCAAACAAAAATTCACTGCCCCTGCATCTAAGAAAATTGTCTTGCCCAGGAGAGTTCTGGTAGGAAGCGGTTCGTTTCGGGAAGAATCCCGGCCTCCTGCACCTTCAATGGAACCACCAAGAGCCTCCTCTTTCGAACCAAGGCAGCTTCAACATTACGAAAGGAAGAAGAAGAGACGTTCGCAGGGCACAACCTCTAGCTCGAGCCGTCAGCTCGACCACGGAGGTCGAGCCAGACACACGCACACGCCAGACTCGAGCCACCAGCTCGTGCACACCCAGGTCGAGTCAGCCTATACGTGTGAGAGCATGGAGGACTCGATTTCCTCCTTCTTCTCCAAGCCTTGAGGTACCTGTTCCACCCTTTCTTGTATATATTAGATGCATAATTCTCTTGTTTTCTGTTGATTTTTAATCTCTCTTCAAAAAATTTTATCACACAAGGGACTATGTGATTTAAGTTTGGGGGAAAAGGTTAAGATTTGTTTGATGTGCTTTCTCTGTTCTTATTTTGATTTTGTGCATCCCTGAGTCTTCATCTATGGCATAAAAAAACCAAAAAAAATTAAAAATTTTTTGAAAAATCTTTAAAAAACAGAGTGTTCATGTAGTATTGCATATGCATATTAGGATTGAGTATAGATTGTTTCATATAGGGCTGTTGCATATGCATAGGGGATGATGATGATTTAAACCTTGTAAACTTGCTGATCCAACTGTATGACTTCAATGCCCTCGTTTCTAGTTGTTTAATGCCTTGATATTGAGCTTGAAGTTAGACTGAACCATGTTCTGATTGCACAACTAGATCGAGTCTTAGCTGAAGCATGCTGTGATTTTCTGTCATTCCCTATCTATTTGAACCTGAATTTGACTCATAATTATCATGCCTATGCACTGCATCTGAACTCATGGATACCATATACATACTTGGATTTTCTTTCATCTGTTTATACCACTCTTTGATGATCCAAGTAGCTGTTCTCATCATTAGAACAGTTTTACCATGCCTCTAGCCTAGCCTTCTTTCAAGCCATGATATTATTTTCTTGAGTGTGTGAGACCTATTTCTGAATGAGCTTGGTAGAAAGGGTTAGGTTTGAGCCGACAAGGATAGACTCTCATGTAGTTCTGGTTTGCAATTTTCGAATCAGATAGGAATTATGTGGGATCTTGATCATTGGGTATTGGGGTTGGTTCTGTGGATAGAAAAGAATGAAAAACTTGGAAAAGATTGAAAGAAAAGGATAAAAGTTCTTAGGAGGGGAATGATCTGAATGTCTAAGTATCTAGTAAAGGATTAGGGGGTGCTGAGTATAAGAATAGAAAGGGCAAAAAGTTTAAAGTCTTAAAAACATGAAAAATGCCCAAGCTGGTCATGAAAACCCATGAGAAAAACCCCAATCCGCTAGAAGTATTTGTATAACCTCTCCTAGAGCCAAAAACAAAAAGAAACGATGAAACTGATCCAAGAAATCAAAAGGGAAGCCTGAGGGTCAAGGGTAGAATTAGGATGACTTTCTGGGTTTAGACTTGAAGGTTAAGAACACTTGTGTAGGACTGGGTAGATGAGAGTCTATTCTTGTATGCATAGGTTGGTTCTTACCTTTAGCATTCTACTAAAGCTCATTCCTTCTCATTGAGAGATCCTTGTTCTGAAATGATAAAACCATACTGAAGGTACCATCTTTGTCTCTTGACCTTACCCTTAGCCAAATGAGTTCATTGAATGTGCATAGCTTGATTCATGGTTTCTGTTTAAATGAATGTTAAGGGGAATGATAGATTTGAATGCATGTCTAGGTTGAGATTTGATTGAACTTGTGCTGTGAAGAGTATGGCTAATGTTTTTGACTAGAGTTCATAAACTTTGCATTCTAGAATTGGTAACCTGGACATTGAGATCATCGGTTATATCTGCAAGTTTTGGTTCTGAATCCCCACTTTCAAACCTCTTCTCCATTTTTATTCTTCTGTTTGCTTGAGGGCAAGCAAAGACTAAGTTTGGGGGAGTTGATATGTCTGTATTTTATATGGTTTTAGCTTGCATTATTCATTCATTTAGACATGTTATTTGACCTGTTCTTGTCATTTATATCTAGTTTTGCATACTTAGAGTGTTTTGCATAAGATTTGCATACATCTTGCATATTTGGCTTGTTACAGGTACTTTCAGGCGATTTTGGAGAAATTAGACTCGAAGCTGTCTAGGACACCAGACTCGAGCTCATAGGGTCAAGATGAGGAATCGAGCTAAGCTGTCTAGGACACCAGACTCGAGCACCCATGCCCAAGACAAGGGGTCGAGTCAACTGAGTGACAAACGCACTCGAGCCTATGGGTCGAGTAAGGGGATCGAGCCCAAAACAAAAGAGGAGTCTTGAAGTTTTCAAGCCTGACTCGAGCCAATAGGGTCGAGTATGAGGGTCGAGCTCAACACACAAAAATGCAATCTTGATGTCATCAGCTCGAGCACAGCACCCGACCTGCACAGGGTCGAGTTGGACCTTACTTTGCGCGTTTTTACTATTTTGCCCATGACGTTTTAGGGTTTTTAAGGCTTAGTATAAATACCTAATGTGGGATTAAGACTTCTAAGTTTTTTTTCTCTAAGTTTTAGTTTATGCCTAATTTCCAAGTTTCCCTTCAGTTCTTCATTGTTCTTGATTTCTAGACCTTGTAATTTGGTTTCTACTTGTTATTTTTAGTTAATTCCTTCTGTTCTATCTTTTCTCTATCTGTTTCTTTCATCTATGCAAGTTTCTATGATTTTTGGGTTTGTGATTATGTTGTTCTTCATGATTTCTGAGAAGTCATTAGGGCTCTTGAGGATGGGTTAGATTAGTGTGGAGTCTTAGTCTCCTAGGTGGTTTAAGAGTTGATTGTTTAAATTCCCTTCTAAATCAGTGTTCTTAATACTAATTTCTCTCTGATCAATTGAGATTAGAACTTAGGTGTTTTTCCACCCAGAAGGTGTTTGATAAAATGCTTGAATGAACTGATGTTAGAGATTTGCATACCTAGCCTAAGGGATTAGTTGTCTAGGGTGTTTATTGATAATATTGAACTGAATCTTATTGCCTGCTAGGGTAGATTTCGCCAAGGGATTGGGTCTGGAACTGGTCTAGCTTGAGGTTACTTATCACGGGAGTGGACTTAACTGGTTGTGATGTTTGATGTCTAGGGAATAGCTTGATTGAGTTTTGTTAGACCGCCTGGGTAGGCTAAGAGGACACACTGAGTCGATTACCCCATCCTTAGGAACTTCTCTTGCATTGATTGATTTTTCGTCTAGCCCTATACACTGCTTTTGTTATTGCCTTGCTTCTGTTAGTCTTTGAATTGATTCGCTTTATATTCTATTTCTAATTTCTGTCTAGGGTGTTAAGGTCCTATACGCTCTTGTTTGGCTTGACTTGAATGGTTTTGATCTCATCCTTTTTGGTTAATATCTTTCCCCTTATGGATTGACACCTTACTATACTACAACGAAATCTTGGTCTAGTAAGAAATTGACCTATATCATGAACTTCTAGAAGAACTTAATGAGGAAGAACACCTTCAGACTGCCTTAACAAAGAGTGGCAAAGATGGGTACCTACATGATGAGACCTTGGGTTATGAGATGATCTTGGACTCACATAAGGTTATGGAAGGGTCAGAAGTGTTTGAAGACCTGATTGGGGTCGAAACAGAGGTTTTTGCTGCAGAACGCACTGGCTCCACTACCCAGCTCGACCAAGCAGGTCGAGCCAGCTTACTCACTGCGCCAAACTCGACCACACAGCTCGATCCCCAAGTCAAGCCAGACCTCTCTGCATCAGACGACTGATCAGAACTCAGAGCCCTTTCCGAGCGATGGTTTGAATTACCTTAGCAGGCGATCCGTCACTGGTGCGAGCTTAAATCTCTCTCAATTCAATGGAGAGGGTAGTCAAAGAAGGAAGGAAGGCTTATCTCCTAGAGCTCACCGCACTGTTTGCAGGAGGAATTAAGACTCCATATTTTCCTGAGGATGCTCAAGTGAAACAGTTGTTGGAATGGCATGAAAACGTGTTTGAGATGCCGCAAGGATTACCCCTAAAACGTGGCAGGGAACATGCTATCAACCTTAAGGAAGGAGCAGAACCAGTTAACATCCGTCCTTACCTAGACCTCAAAACTCTTCCTGCTGGGCTAAGGTACGCCTTCCTTGGACCCAATTCTACATACCCAGTCATAGTAAATAATATGCTAAGTGATGATGAGTTGTATTTGCTATTGACTGAATTGAGAAAGTTTAGAAAAGCAATTGGGTATTCTCTGGATGATATTAAAGGAATTTCACCTAGTTTATGTACTCATAGAATTCACCTTGAAAATGAATCATATGCTAGCATTGAACCTCAGAGAAGATTGAATCCAAATTTGAAAGAAGTGGTTAAAAAAGAAATCCTTAAGCTGTTATAAGCTGGAATCATCTATCCTATATCTGATAGTACTTCGGTTTCTCCTGTGTATTGTGTTCCAAAGAAAAGAGGTATAACTGTTGTTACAAATGATAGGGATGAACTGATACCCACTAGAACTATCACTGCTCATAGGATGTGTATTGATTACAGGAAATTGAATGCTGCATCTAGAAAGGATCATTTTCTATTGCCATTCATTGATCAGATGCTAGAAAGGCTTGCAAATCACCCTTATTACTGTTTCTTAGATGGGTATAGTGGTTTCTTTCAAATTCTAATTCATCCTAATGATCAGGAAAAAACTATTTTTACTTGCCCATATGGAACATTTGCTTATAGGAGAATGCCTTTTGGGCTTTGTAATGCACCTGCTACTTTTCAGAGATGCATGACTTCTATATTCTCAGATTTAATTAAGAAGACTGTGGAAGTATTCATGGATGACTTTTCTGTGTATGGCTCCTCTTTCTCCTCCTGCTTGTTGAATCTTTGCAGGGTGCTTACTAGGTGTGAGGAGACAAATCTAGTTCTCAACCGGGAAAATGCCACTTCATGGTCAGAGAAGGGATTGTCTTGGGGCACAGAATTTCTGAGAATGGGATAGAGGTGGACAATGTCAAGGTTGATGTGATGATGCAGCTGCAACCACCTAAGAACGTCATGGATATCAGAAGTTTCCTTGGGCATGCTGGGTTCTACAGAAGGTTCATCAAAGATTTCTCAAAAATAGCCAGACCACTCACTAGGCTATTATGCAAGGAACAAGAGTTCATCTTCGATTCTGAGTGTTTGAGAGCTTTCCAGCTGATTAAGAACGCTTTGGTCTCAGCTCCAATAGTCCAAGCACCAAACTGGGACTATCCGTTTGAAATCATATGTGATGCCTCAGATTATGCTGTGGGAGCTGTTTTGGTCAAAAGATTGACAAGAAGCTGCACGTGATCTATTATGCAAGCAGAACACTTGATAAAGCTCAAGGGAGATATGCAACAAGAGAGAAGGAGTTACTAGTTGTTGTCTTTGCTTTTAAGAAGTTCAGGAGCTATCTAGTAGGGTCTAAAGTGATAGTCTACACAGACCATGCAGCACTCAGGCATATCTATGCAAAGAAGGAGACTAAGCCAAGACTGCTCAGATGGATACTTTTGCTACAGGAGTTTGACATGGAGATTGTTGACAAAAAGGGTATAGAGAATGGTGTCCCTGATCACTTGTCAAGGATGAGGATTGATTATGTATTACCAATTGATGACTCCATGCCTGAGGAACAACTCATTGCTGTTGTCATGACACTAGAAGATAAGAGTGTGTCCTGGTATGCAGATCTTGCCAATTACCTTGTAAGCGGCGAAATTCCTGGAGGTCTTGATGCTTACAAGAAAAAAACGTTTCTAAGAGATGTGAACCATTACTTCTGGGACGAGTCCTACTTATACAAGAGAGGTTCAGATGGTCTATTCAGGAGGTGCATAGCTGAAGAAGAGGTAAAGGGAGTTCTAGAGCATTGCCACGGTTCAGTGTATGGAGGTCACTTTGCTACATTCAAGACTATGCAAAAGGTGCTACAAGCAGGGTTATGGTTGCCATCAATGTTCAAGGATGCTCAAGCTTTCATCACCAAGTGTGATCCTTGCCAGAGAATGGGTAACATTAGTAGAAGGAACGAGATGCCTTAGAACCCAATTCTGAAAGTTGAAGTGTTTGATGTGTGGGGCATTTATTTTATGGGGCCTTTCAACCCACCTTCTTATGGGAACAACTACATCTTAGTGGTTGTTGATTATGTCTCCAAATGGGTTGAAGCAATGGCCTGCCCTACTAATGATGCAAAAGTTGTTCTGAAAATGTTCAAGAGTGTTATCTTTCCCAGATTCGGAGTACCAAAGATAGTGATCAGTGATGGGGGATCTCACTTCATCAACAAGCTCTTTGAGAACCTATTGAAGAAGCATGGGGTTAAGCACAAGGTAGCTACACCATACCATCCTCAGACCAGCGGGCAAGTGGAAGTGTCTAACAAGCAGATCAAGGCGATTTTGGCAAGAGTAGTAGGGGTTTCAAAGAGAGATTAGTCTGCTAAGCTTGATGAGACTCTTTGGGCATATCGGACTGCATTCAAAACACCTATTGGGAGAACACCATTCCAGCTATTCTATGACAAATCTTGTCATCTGCCTGTGGAGATTGAGTACAAGGCATTGTGGGAAACAAAACTCTTGAATCTGGATATCAAAACTGCACAAGAGAAGAGAGCATTAGATCTGCATGAACTAGAAGAGATCAGGCTGGATGCTTATGAGAGTTTTAAAGTTTACAAGGAGAGGACTAAAGCCTTCCATGACAGAAGGATTTTTCCCAAAGAGCTCAAAACTGGTGATCAAGTCCTCCTTTTCAACTCTAGACTCAAGTTGTTTCCGGGAAAGCTTAAGTCCAAATGGTCAGGACCATTCACCATCAAGGTAGTTTCACCATACGAAGCAGTCACCTTGATCGGAAAGAGCGGAAACGAATTCACAGTGAACGGGCAAAGGATCAAACCGTACATGGCTGAGAGCATCATTCCAGAAGGAACGTCAATTCCTCTGGATGAACCTCTCCTTGCCTGAGTAAAACAGGAAGTCAAGCTCAGTGACTATAAACAAGCTCACTTGGGAGGAAGTCCCATGTCTATCCTTGTATATATATTGCTTTAATTTCCTTTTTTAAACCGTCAAATAAGTGTGCTAAATTTTTGTTTTTGGCTTGTTTGTGTGATTTCAGGAGAGTATGAGCATTGAATCGCGAAGAAAAGGAAGAAACGAGCAAAATTGGTTGGCTCGACCAGCGAGCTCGAGCTCCATGATCGAGCCAACACGTCGAGTCAGTTTGGGGGAGATTTAAAATTCGAATTTTGAACGGGGACAAGCTCTACCCCACCTGGTCGAGTCAACACCTCGAGTCAAGCTCCCACGCTGCTTACACTCAGAAATGCATGGAGGATTCAATCTCCTCTTTTTTCTCCAACCCTTGAGGTACCTGTTCTATCCATTCTTGTATATATCATTTGCATTTCTTTCTTGCTTTTTGTTGTTTCTTAAACCTTCTTTCTAAATTTTTATTACACAAGGGACTGCGTAATTTAAGTTTTGGGGGAAGGGTTAAGATGTGTTTGATCTGTTCTCTATGTTGTTTTCTGTGTTCTTATTTTTACTTTGTGCATATTTGAGTCTGCATGCATGTATGGCATAGAAAAACCAAAAAAAATTTTGAAAAATTTGGAAAAAAAAAAAACAGAGTGTTCATGTAGTTGCATTTACATTTTTAGATTGAGTCTAGATCGTTTTCATATAGGGCTGTTGCATATGCATAGGGGATTATGATGATTATAACCTTGTTAGCTTGCTAATTTAATATGGTAATTTCAATGCCCTCGTTTTTAGTTGTCTAATGCATTGTTAATGAACTTGAAGTAAGACTACACCATACTTTGAATGCACAACTAGATTATGTCTCAATTGAAGCATACTGTGATTTGATGTCATTTCCTATCTATTTGAACCTGAACTTGACTTATAATTATCATGTCTATGCACTGCATTTGAACTCATGGATACCATATACATACTTGGATTTTCTTTCACCTGTTTACCACTCTTGCTAATCCAAGTAGTTGTTCTCATCATTAGAACAGTTTTACCATGCCCTTAGCCTAGCCTTCTTTCAAGCCATATTATTACTTTATTGAGTGTGTGAGGCCTGTTTTTGAATGAGCTTGGCAGAAAGTGTTAGGTTTGAGCTGACAAGGATAGAGTCTCATGTAGTTCTGGTTTGCAATTTTCGAATCAGATAGGATTAGGTGGGAACTTGCTCATTGGGTATGGGATTTGGTTCTGCAAAGAAAAAAAAACTTGGAGGAAATGAAAGAAAAAGAAAAGGGTGAAAAGTTTCTAGGAGAGGAAGAGCTGTAAGTAATAGATCTAGTAAAGGTTTTGGGCCTGTGCTAAAAAGAGAAAAAGAAAAGAAAGGCAAAGAGCCTAATACTTTAAGAAAGGAAGCCTAAGCTAAAGGTGAAAAAACCCCTAATCCGCTAGAAATCTTAAGAACGTCTCCTAAGAACTCTGAGCAAAAAAAAAAAAAATAAGTCTGATCCAAGAAAAAGTTCAAGGCAGAAAAGATGATTGCCAATGAGTTAAGGGTAGACTAAGTTTTAAGAAAGGAAGCCTAAGCTAAAGGTGAAAAAACCCCTAATCCTCTCTTCCATCTTATTCTCGTCTGTTTGCTTGAAGGCAAGCAAAGACTAAGTTTGGGGGAGTTGATATGTCTATATTTTACATGGTTTTAGCATGCATTTATCACCTATTTAGCCTTGTTTAATCGCATGTTCTTGACATTTGTTTCCAGTTTTGCATACTTAGAGTGTTTTGCATTAGGATTGCATGCATATTGCATTTTTGAGTTATTTCAGATGCATTCAAGGGATATTGGAGATGTTGAAGTCAAATGGAGAAAAAGGAGAACTTAACTCGACCAGAAACTCAAATGGAGACTGACTCTAGCAAGCAGCTCGAGCCAGCAGGTCGAGCTAGTGTATTCTGCACCAAAAACTGCACTTTGAGCCCAGCTCTAGCAGGCAGCTCGAACCCGTTGGTCGAGCTCATCCAGAAAAACGCCATGTTGAAGTCTAAAGGCATGATCGATCACCTACACTCAAGCCCGTTGGTTGAGCTCATCCAAAAAAACACTATCTTGAAGTCTAAAGGCAAGCTCAATCACCTACAGTCGAGCCCGTTGATCGAGCTCTCCAGAAAAATGCAATTTTGGTGCTCTGAAGTCTACCTCGACCACCTATGGTCGAGCTCGTTGATCGAGCTACAGAATAAAAGTACAATCTTAAAGTTTTAGCCCAGCTCGACCTAGGCACTCGACTTTGTAGGTCGAGTGCACCCAAAAATTTAGCTATTTTGTCTTTTTGTGATTTGGTTTTTATCTATTAGTATAAATATTCTGTATTAGTTTAAGAAATACACAACTCGTTTTTAAGCTTTTTTCATCTGTTCTTGCTTCCTGGATCCTATAACTTTGAATCTACTTGTTATTTTTGTTTGAATCTTTCTAATATATCTATTCTCTTCTTTATCTTTCTGATTATGCAAGATTTTTTGATTTCTGGGTTTGTGATTTTGATGTTCTTCATGAGTTCTGAGTAGTCATTAGGGTTCTTAAGGATGGGATAGATTAGGTGTGGAATCTTGGTCTCCTAGGTGGTTTAAGTGTAGATTGCTTGATTTCCCTTCTGGATTAGTGTTCTTAATGCTAATTACTCTCTGATCAATTAGAATTAGAACTTAGGTATCCCTTGGATTTCTAGCTGGCTGGTTATCCCTTGGATTTTTCATTAGTCGAACTGAAACTAATCCTGTAACAGTGGTCACTCAAAAGCAAAACCAGAACAACAAAACCAAGCACAATCCAGAAAACTCTAAGTTGTTTTGACTCAATTAAACAAAATTATTTTTTTTTTTTTCAAAATGAACACACAATGTCAGTAACTACCTCCCCCAGACTTAAACAACATTGTCCCCAGTGTTTATCAAGCCCAGAGAAGGTGAAGGAAAACAAAGGACAAAACGAAATAGGTCAAGAACAAAAGGTGTTACCATAGAGCAGTGGTGTCGATCGATACCAAGGTGGTGTCGATCGATACGGAACAAAAATGACCATCCTTCTTCCGACCTGATTCGCAAAACACAACAAAACACAAAAACAAAAACTAATCTTTATAGACTTACCAGTGGGTTGCCTCCCACTAAGCGCTTGTTTAATGTCACGAGCTTGACGTTGGCTAAGATATCAGTCAGGACAAGGTGGAGAACTCACTCCGAAATAAGCTCCACAACCAGACATTTGCAGCTTCAAAGTTTTGCTCATCATGTCCTCTTCTTTCTCCTGGTAGCACGCTGATGCATACACCTGAAAATCAAAAGAAGAGAAAATAAGTAACCAAAATTCAAAAATAGACGTTCAGTGTCGATCGATACCAATGGAGTATCGATCGATACTGACGATGAACTTAGACAAAATCGACAACTAAAATTCTAATGGTGAATTTTTAGAGTCCCCGACAACGGCGCCAAATTTGATATGCTCAAATTAATACCCTATAAAGATACTAAAGCAGTTGCTGCAGTAAAGTTAGGGGTCGAACACAAGAACTCAAGAAAACTCACACAATAGATAAAAGATGCAGATTGTGCTAAGCTAATGTGAATGACGAGAAAACAAATGATCAAATTGAACTTAAGTTGAATTGATATGGATGGGAGCTAGGCTCAGTGGAAATTCTCAGGAAATCAATGATAGATAACAATTAATCAATTAAGGTTCAATTCAATTAAGCGCCGTTCTTGAACTCAAACACGAAAGTATAGTTAACCAACTGTCGTTGTGAAAACTAACTAAGTCTAAAATCTAGAATTCCAAATCTCTTTGCAAATCCTACACAGTAAACCAGCAATCAATTCAAGTTTGATATGTTCACAATTCGATTAAACCAAATCTCTTTGTAGATAATAGAATTGCTCACCCTAGGTTTTATCAGATTACTCAATTGCACTGTCGTGCCTAATCGATTAATCTAAGTTCTATGTTCTAAGTGATCAGGTTAGAAATAGCTTTGAGAACAACCTATGGTGAAGAACTGTTCAGATTTTGAACCCTAACAAATCAATTATCATAAATCAGAGAAATCCATATGAGAAATCCCTAAACCTAAAATGAGACTACTCAGACATGATAGATGAAACAAATAACATAACTGAATAAATCATGAGATTAAACAAAAGAATAAAAACAAGGGTTCGGGATCTTCTCTATGATGAACCGAGTCTTGGATCCGTCTCCCTCACAAAAGCTCTCAAATCTCAATGGTGGCTCCAAAAAAAATCCCAAGTAAAGTCTACAGCCCCTCCTTGACCTAATGACTAAAAACTACTTAAATAGGTCTAAAAACACGAGCTGGGCTTCTTTTGTAAATAAAGGGGATGATTGGGCTTCTTATGGGCTTCCTTGAAAATCTCTTCTGCGCGTTGATTACGTCGGTATCGATCGATACCATGATGGTGTCGATCGATACTCGAAATGGTGTCGATCGATACTCGGAATGGTGTCGATCGATACTCGGAATGGTGTCGATCGATACTCAGGCTTCAAAACGGGTACTTTCTTCGGTTTGCTAAAAAAAGGCTCCAAATGTCTCCAAAATCTCCAATTTCGTCCCAAACGTGCTAAAAGCTGAAAAGACTCTAAAATGATAGAAAAAGCACTAGAAAGACTCGATAAAACGACTTATATCATGGCTAAAAACGGGTAAAATCCATGATATATCACTCCCCCAGACTTAGCCTTTTGCTTGCCCTCAAGCAAAACAGAAAACTAAGTGAGAGAAAGAGGTTTGAAAAACCTTAGAGATCCTGATCTGGTACCGAAATCGCCGTAATGATCCCTCTTCCCAAGCGCCCACTGCTGCCTGATCAGCTCCAGATCTAACCTCCATGTACTTCTCCGTAGGAATCCCAACTTCCCAAGACTTCACTCATTATCTCACACCAATATTCATCCAAGCTCTCATTGCCAGTTTCATCGCTGCAATCAGTGTTCAAGAACTTTCTAGATTCTTGCCCATACAATATCATAGCTAAGGAACCATTTATTCAACAACATTTATTGCTTTCTGGTATTCTTTATCTCCCCCAGACTTATTTCATAATCAGTTCTCATTAGATTTCAACAGCGCAGGTTTATCTGAAGAGCATATACAAATCAAGGTCCGAAGCGCGAGTATTGATAGTGTTTGCTACCGAATCCCCGGTTCTTACCCTCTCAATGTATCAAAAGTCTTAGGTGAATAATGGGGTCATAGGAAATTTTCCTACCCCTCACTTCAGGCCTTTGTGTGATCATTCCTTATCCAAGTAGAATAATGGGGTCATAGGAAATTTTCCTACCCCTCTACTCGGCGGAAATCATTTCATCTTTTATATAGATTTTACCTGTTTTAACGCAAATATGTATCCAACAATTTTCACGGGAGAGATATACCACAATTTTCAAGCATGATGGGTTCCTTAGCCAGATATGAATGATGAATCAAGCTCTAAGAACACTAACCGCGTAGATGAAGTGCAAAATTTGGCTAAAGCTTGTGAAGAACCTTGCTGGAGACATCAGTGATTTCTAGCTGGCTGGTTATCCCTTGGATTTTTCATTAGTCGAACTGAAACTAATCCTGTAACAGTGGTCACTCAAAAGCAAAACCAGAACAACAAAACCAAGCACAATCCAGAAAACTCTAAGTTGTTTTGACTCAATTAAACAAAATTACTTTTTATTTTTTTTTTTTCAAAATGAACACACAATGTCAGTAACTACCTCCCCAGACTTAAACAACACTGTCCCCGGTGTTTATCAAGCCAGAGAAGGTGAAGGAAAACAAAGGACAAAACGAAATAGGTCAAGAACAAAAGGTGTTACCATAGAGCGTGGTGTCGATCGATACCAAGGTGGTGTCGATCGATACGGAACAAAAATGACCATCCTTCTTCCGACCTGATTCGCAAAACACAACAAAACACAAAAACAAAAACTAATCTTTATAGACTTACCAGTGGGTTGCCTCCTACTAAGCGCTTGTTTAATGTCACGAGCTTGACGTTGGCTAAGATATCAGTCAGGACAAGGTGGAGAACTCACTCCGAAATAAGCTCCACAACCAGACATTTGCAGCTTCAAAGTTTTGCTCATCATGTCCTCTTCTTTCTCCTGGTAGCACGCTGATGCATACACCTGAAAATCAAAAGAAGAGAAAATAAGTAACCAAAATTCAAAAATAGACGTTCAGTGTCGATCGATACCAATGGAGTATCGATCGATACTGACGACGAATTTAGACAAAATCGACAACTAAAATTCTAATGGTGAATTTTTAGAGTCCCCGGCAACGGCGCCAAATTTGATATGCTCAAATTAATACCCTATAAAAATACTAAAGCATTTGCTGCAGTAAAGTTAGGGGTCGAACTCAAGAACTCAAGAAAACTCACACAATAGATAAAAGATGCAGATTGTGGTAAGCTAACAGTGAATGACGAGAAAACAAATGATCAAATTGAACTTAAGTTGAATTGATATGGATGGGAGCTAGGCTCGGGGAAATTCTCAGGAAATCAATGATAGATAACTATTAATCAATTAAGGTTCAATTCAATTAAGCGCCGTTCTTGAACTCAAACACGAAAGTATAGTTAACCAACTGTCGTTGTGAAAACTAACTAAGTCTAAAATCTAGAATTCCAAATCTCTTTGCAAATCCTACACAAGAAACTAAAGAATCAATTCAAGTTTGATATGTTCACAATTCGATTAAACCAAATCTCTTTGTAGATAATAGAATTGCTCACCCTAGGTTTTATCAGATTACTCAATTGCACTGTCGTGCCTAATCGATTAATCTAAGTTCTATGTTCTAAGTGATCAGGTTAGAAATAGCTTTGAGAACAACCTATGGTGAAGAACTGTTCAGATTTTGAACCCTAACAAATCAATTATCATAAATCAGAGAAATCCATATGAGAAATCCCTAAACCTAAAATGAGACTACTCAGACATGATAGATGAAACAAATAACATAACTGAATAAATCATGAGATTAAACAAAAGAATAAAAACAAGGGTTCGGGATCTTCTCTATGATGAACCGAGTCTTGGATTCGTCTCCCTCACAAAAGCTCTCAAATCTCAATGGTGGCTCCAAAAAAAATCCCAAGTAAAGTCTACAGCCCCCCTTTGACCTAATGACTAAAAACTACTTAAATAGGTCTAAAAACACGAGCTGGGCTTCTTTTGTAAATAAAGGGGATGATTGGGCTTCTTATGGGCTTCCTTGAAAATCTCTTCTGCGCGTTGGTTACGTCGGTATCGATCGATACCATGATGGTGTCGATCGATACTCGGAATGGTGTCGATCGATACTCGGAATGGTGTCGATCGATACTCGGAATGGTGTCGATCGATACTCGGAATGGTGTCGATCGATACTCAGGCTTCAAAACGGGTACTTTCTTCGGTTTGCTCAAAAAAGGCTCCAAATGTCTCCAAAATCTCCAATTTCGTCCCAAACGTGCTAAAAGCTGAAAAGACTCTAAAATGATAGAAAAAGCACTAGAAAGACTCGATAAAACGACTTATATCATGGCTAAAAACGGGTAAAATCCATGATATATCACTCCCCCAGACTTAGCCTTTTGCTTGCCCTCAAGCAAAACAGAAAACTAAGTGAGAGAAAGAGGTTTGAAAAACCTTAGAGATCCTGATCTGGTACCGAAATCGCCGTAATGATCCCTCTTCCCAAGCGCCCACTGCTGCCTGATCAGCTCCAGATCTAACCTCCATGTACTTCTCCGTAGGAATCCCAACTTCCCAAGACTTCACTCATTATCTCACACCAATATTCATCCAAGCTCTCATTGCCAGTTTCATCGCTGCAATCAGTGTTCAAGAACTTTCTAGACTCTTGCCCATACAATATCATAGCTAAGGAACCATTTATTCAACAACATTTATTGCTTTCTGGTATTCTTTA
Source organism: Boechera divaricarpa (assembly GCA_026770425.1). NCBI lineage: Eukaryota > Viridiplantae > Streptophyta > Magnoliopsida > Brassicales > Brassicaceae > Boechera > Boechera divaricarpa. Next base: position 6,931,651 of record CM049186.1, on the reverse strand, counting down.
TCTCCCCCAGACTTATTTCATAATCAGTTCTCATTAGATTTCAACAGCGCAGGTTTATCTGAAGAGCATATACAAATCAAGGTCCGAAGCGCGAGTATTGATAGTGTTTGCTACCGAATCCCCGGTTCTTACCCTCTCAATGTATCAAAAGTCTTAGGTGAATAATGGGGTCATAGGAAATTTTCCTACCCCTCACTTCAGGCCTTTGTGTGATCATTCCTTATCCAAGTAGAATAATGGGGTCATAGGAATTTTCCTACCCCTCTACTCGGCGGAAATCATTTCATCTTTTATATAGATTTTACCTGTTTTAACGCAAATTTATATCCAACAATTTTCACGGGAGAGATATACCACAATTTTCAAACATGATGGGTTCCTTAGCCAGATATGAATGATGAATCAAGCTCTAAGAACACTAACCGCGTAGATGAAGTGCAAAATTTGGCTAAAGCTTGTGAAGAACCTTGCTGGAGACATGAGTGATTTCTAGCTGGCTGGTTATCCCTTGGATTTTTCATTAGTCGAACTGAAATTAATCCTGTAACAGTGGTCACTCAAAAGCAAAACCAGAACAACAAAACCAAGCACAATCCAGAAAACTCTAAGTTGTTTTGACTCAATTAAACAAAATTATTTATTTATTTATTATTATTTTTTTTTTTTCAAAATGAACACACAATGTCAGTAACTACCTCCCCCAGACTTAAACAACACTGTCCCCAGTGTTTATCAAGCCCAGAGAAGGTGAAGGAAAACAAAGGACAAAACGAAATAGGTCAAGAACAAAAGGTGTTACCATAGAGCAGTGGTGTCGATCGATACCAAGGTGGTGTCGATCGATACGGAACAAAAACGACCATCCTTCTTCCGACCTGATTCGCAAAACACAACAAAACAAAAAAACAAAAACTAATCTTTATAGACTTACCAGTGGGTTGCCTCCCACTAAGCGCTTGTTTAATGTCACGAGCTTGACGTTGGCTAAGATATCAGTCAGGACAAGGTGGAGAACTCACTCCGAAATAAGCTCCACAACCAGACATTTGCAGCTTCAAAGTTTTGCTCATCATGTCCTCTTCTTTCTCCTGGTAGCACGCTGATGCATACACCTGAAAATCAAAAGAAGAGAAAATAAGTAACCAAAATTCAAAAATAGACGTTCAGTGTCGATCGATACCAATGGAGTATCGATCGATACTGACGACGAACTTAGACAAAATCGACAACTAAAATTCTAATGGTGAATTTTTAGAGTCCCCGGCAACGGCGCCAAATTTGATATGCTCAAATTAATACCCTATAAAGATACTAAAGCAGTTGCTGCAGTAAAGTTAGGGGTCGAACACAAGAACTCAAGAAAACTCACACAATAGATAAAAGATGCAGATTGTGCTAAGCTAACAGTGAATGACGAGAAAACAAATGATCAAATTGAACTTAAGTTGAATTGATATGGATGGGAGCTAGGCTCAGGGAAATTCTCAGGAAATCAATGATAGATAACAATTAATCAATTAAGGTTCAATTCAATTAAGCGCCGTTCTTGAACTCAAACACGAAAGTATAGTTAACCAACTGTCGTTGTGAAAACTAACTAAGTCTAAAATCTAGAATTCCAAATCTCTTTGCAAATCCTACACAGTAAACCAGCAATCAATTCAAGTTTGATATGTTCACAATTCGATTAAACCAAATCTCTTTGTAGATAATAGAATTGCTCACCCTAGGTTTTATCAGATTACTCAATTGCACTGTCGTGCCTAATCGATTAATCTAAGTTCTATGTTCTAAGTGATCAGGTTAGAAATAGCTTTGAGAACAACCTATGGTGAAGAACTGTTCAGATTTTGAACCCTAACAAATCAATTATCATAAATCAGAGAAATCCATATGAGAAATCCCTAAACCTAAAATGAGACTACTCAGACATGATAGATGAAACAAATAACATAACTGAATAAATCATGAGATTAAACAAAAGAATAAAAACAAGGGTTCGGGATCTTCTCTATGATGAACAGAGTCTTGGATCCGTCTCCCTCACAAAAGCTCTCAAATCTCAATGGTGGCTCCAAAAAAAATCCCAAGTAAAGTCTACAGCCCCCCCCTTGACCTAATGACTAAAAACTACTTAAATAGGTCTAAAAACACGAGCTGGGCTTCTTTTGTAAATAAAAGGGATGATTGGGCTTCTTATGGGCTTCCTTGAAAATCTCTTCTGCGCGTTGATTACGTCGGTATCGATCGATACCATGATGGTGTCGATCGATACTCGGAATGGTGTCGATCGATACTCGGAATGGTGTCGATCGATACTCGGAATGGTGTCGATCGATACTCAGGCTTCAAAACGGGTACTTTCTTCGGTTTGCTCAAAAAAGGCTCCAAATGTCTCCAAAATCTCCAATTTCGTCCCAAACGTGCTAAAAGCTGAAAAGACTCTAAAATGATAGAAAAAGCACTAGAAAGACTCGATAAAACGACTTATATCATGGCTAAAAACGGGTAAAATCCATGATATATCAGTAGAGTCAACCTCCAGTCGAGTTTCTTGGTCTTCTTTACAGTTCAAATCCTCCCCATCTTCAACTTCACTGTCCACAGTGATTGGAGTAGTGCCTATTCTTGCTGGGAGCGCTTTTCTGATTGCATTGGTGGGAGCATCTGAACCATAAAGCAAAAACTCAATTTCTCTAACTGCAGCTTCATGATCAGCAATGGGACTTGATTCCATTGAAAATATGGCATTGCAATACTCCTTTGGGGCCTGGATTGATTTGCCAGGAAGTTGTCCAATAGGTGATGTGGAGGAAGTAGATGCAGTTTTGCCCTCCAAGTACTTAATCCTATAGTGCAATGTCTCAATCTTGCTGCTGAGAGCATTGTAGTTGTAATCCAGCTTGGTGTTGAGTTCACCAAATTTCTTAGCCGCTTCCATTGCAACAGATGTCTGTCCCTGAAGAAGTTGTTGCAGCATGTTCGGCATTTGTTGATCCGGAGCTGTAGGAGGTGGAGCTTGGTAAGGTGTAAAACCAGGTGGTGGATAATTGCTCTGGTAATGCTGCTTAGGTACAAAACTTTGATGTTGATTGTAAGCAGCAAAAGGCTTGTTTTATAGTTGTTGCTGCTGAGGTGGGTAAAGGTGATCCTGCTATTTGGGTTGCTCTTATAGTTGATAAAACCCTTGTTGTAGCCTCCCTGGTTCTGAATATAGCTTATCTCTTCTAGCTGACAGCTCTCTCCATCCTGAACTTGAAGTTGCCCTTCTTCACTAACAAAGTGAACTTGCTTTTGCTGGACTAGGAGGAGCTTATCCAACTTCTCATTAAGATCCTTGATTTTTTGCTTATACTTCTCACCGGAATCCGCATTCCTCATTACGCTCCTATCATAATCCTCATTGTAGTTCCCATCAGATTGAGCAAGGTTCTCCACTAGCTCCCAACCTTCATCAACATCTTTTTTTAGGAAGTTTCCATTGATGGTTGTATCTAGTAGCATCCTTATCTTTGGGAGAACTCCTCCGTAAAGAGTGCTAAGAATGGACTCATTGCTGAATCCATGATGAGGACACTGAGATTGGCAGCTCTTGTATCTTTCACAAGCTTCACAGAAAGTCTCACCATTCTTCTGTGCAAATCCGGAGATCTCGTTGCGGAGTCTTGCTGTCCTTGAGTTTGAGAAGAACTTGGCAAGGAAAACCTTTTTGCAGTTATCCCAGGATGTAATCAATCCATGAGGTAAATTCTTCTCCCACATATGAGCTTTATTACCAACAGAGAATGGAAAGAGTCGCAGTTTGAAGCCATCTTCACTGACTCCATTGATCTTGGTGAGGCTGCAGAGCCTATCAAACTCGTCCAAGTGATAAAGAGGATCTTCCATAGGCAGCCCATGGAATTTGTTGCTTTGCACCATAGCAATCAAACCACTCTTGATCTCAAAGTTGTTGTTCTGTACTGTAGGAGGCACAATCCCTTACCTGTGAGTGTGAGTATTAAGAGCATCTCCTGCTCCAATCAACCTTGGCCTCCTCGGAGGATGTCCTTGTTCATTCTGTCCCTGTGGGTTTTTTTCCATTCCCATTTCGTCCGGTTGATCTACTCTGATATGTTGTTCTCCCTGCTCTCGTAACTGTCTTGGTAGCCGGTTAATGTTGTCACGGTAGCGCAGGAGGTTCTGGTTTCCTTTTGATCTCGTTTGCATGCAGGTGAAAATAGACTCGATGGACTGACTCGAACGGGGCACTCGAGTGCTTGGTCGAGTCTGTCAGACGACGTGTATAAGTACCTAAGATGCAAAGAGAATGAAGGAAACACAAGGTGAGTAACAAAGTAGACTTAAAAAAACTTGATCTTAAATGATTTGAAATCTTAATTATAACAAACAACACCCAAATGGCAATGGCGCTAAATTGATATCGTCAATTTCCTATTAAACTATCATGTCATTATAGTACAATAAGGTATCAATCCAAATGGGTGCGATATTAGCCAGAAAGGATGCAATCAAACAGTTTAAGTCAAGCCAAGCAAGCAATAGGTTGTGTAACAATCAAACTAAGAAAGCAATAATCAAAAGCAATAACAGAGACTAAAAATAGAGACTAGCAGAGACTATGAAACAGAAATCAATCAAGCAAGAGAAGCTCCTAAGGATGGGGTTATTGACTCAGTGTATCCTCTTAATCTACCTAGGTGGTTTAACAAAATTCAAGCAGAGCTAATCCCTAAACAATAAACTCATAAACAGTTAAGTTCATTCCCATGATTAGTAACCTCAAGCTAATCTAGTTCGAGACCTATATTCCTTTAGCGAAATCTAGTTTAGCAGGCATTAAGATTCAGCTTATTAAAGTCAATAAACACCCTAGACAACTAATCCCTTAGGATAGGAGTGTAGATCTCTGAAATTAGTTCAGTCAGGCATTTCATCAAACACCTTCTGGGTGTGGAAATACCTAGGTTCTAATTCCAATTGATCAGAGAGTAATTATCATTAAGAACACTAATCCAGAAGGGAAATCAAGCAATCTACACTTAAACCACCTAGGAGACTAAGATTCCACACCTAGTCTATCCCATCCTTAAGAACCCTAATGACTACTCAGAACACATGAAGAACAGCAAGAATACAAACCCATAAATAAAAAAAACTTGCATAATTGGAAAGATTAAGAAGAGAATAGATAGATTAGGAAGATTCAAACAAAAATAACAAGTAGATTCAAAGTAATTAGATCACAAAAACAAGAACAGGTTCAGAAAGCTTAAAAAATGAGTTCCTCGCAATCTTAGATTAATACAGGGTATTTATAGTCTTAGGTGAAACCCTAAATCACAAAAAGCAAAATAGCTAAATTCGGGGGTGCACTCGACCATGGTTGTCGAGTGCTTTGGTCGAGCTGGCTCAATTCTTCAAGACAGCATTTTTCTGGAGAGCTCGACGTGCTAGCTCGACCTTCTTTTGTCAAGCTGGGTCCAAAACTTTAAGACGGCTATTTTATCTTGGGCTCGACGTGGTAGCTCGACCAGGGGTGGTCAAACTAGGCGAGAAAACTTCAAGATGGCGTTTTTATGGTGGACTCGATCAAGGGGCTCGACCTGCCTGCTAGAGCTGGGTTCAAAGTACAGTTTTTGGTGCAGAATGCATTGGCTCGACCTGCTAACTCGACCTGCTTGCTAGAGTCAGTCTCTATTCAAGTTCTAGTCGCGTTAAGCTCTCCTTTTTCTCCATTTGACTTCAACATCTCCAATATCCCTTGAATGCACCTGAAACAGCTTAAAAAATGTAATATGCATGCAATCCTAATGCAAAACACTCTAAGTATGCAAAACTGGAAACAAATGTCAAGAATATGCTATTAGACAAGGCTAAATGGATGATAAATGCATGCTTAAACCATGTAAAATATTAGACATATCAATTTTGAAATCACTTCCAAGATTAAGATCGATCTTTCCCTTTTGAACATCAATAACTGCCCCAGCTGTAGCTAAGAAAGGTCTTCCTAGAATCAGAGGATCTCTCGGTTCTTCATCCATCTCCAGTACTATGAAGTCTGTAGGTATCTCAACTGTTCCAACCCGTAGAGGTAGATCTTGTAACATGCCATGAGAAGTTCTAACAGATCTGTCTACAAGCACCAAAGAGTTGTTGCAAGGCTTGTAATTGCTGAATCCTAACCTCTTAGCAACTGAGAGTGGCATGAGACTGATAGATGCTCCAAGATCACAAAGGGACTTCTTGAAAATCAATGGACGTAGAGAGCATGGTTGAGTGAATGAACCAGGATCACTTAGCTTCTCCTTAATAACCCTCTTCTGGATAATGGCACATCACTCTTCTCACAAAACCACCATACCCTGAATCTCCGTGGCTTTCTCATTCACTGCATCCTTCAAGAATTTCTGATATATAAGTAACATTAAAAAGGCATCGATGAGTGGCATCCTAATCTCTGCTTCCCTAATGTATTTGTCAAAAATTGCTCTATACTTCTCCATTAAATCCTTTTTGAATCTTCCTGGGAAAGGCAGTTTGGGTTTGTAAGGAGGGGGAACAAAGGGTGCTTTCTTTTTCTCTAGAACAACAGGTTTTGGAGCAGGTGGAGGGCTAGCTCGACCAGGGTGGTCGAGCTGGTTGCTAGAATTAGCCTCCAGACAAGTTTCTTGGTCTTTTTTGCAGCCCAAATCCTCCCCATCTTCAACCTCACTGGCCGCAGTGACTTTAACTGATCCTTCCCTCTCAGGTAACTCCTTTTCATTCCTTAAAGTGATGACATTGATGTGAGCATAGTCCTTTGGGTTTTGGACTGCCTTTCTTGGAAGTTTTGATGAGCTAGAAGTGGATACAGTCTTGCCCTCCATGTATTTAATCTTGGAGTTCAAGGACTCGATCTTGCTGTTGAGATCATTGTAGGTGTAATCCATCTAGGTTTTGATTTCACCAAATTTTTTAGCTGCTTCCATTGCACCAGCTGCTTGATCCTGTAGAATCTGTTGCAGCATGGTTGTCATCTATTGATCTAGAGCTGTAGAAGGCTGAGCTTGGTGATGTTAAAAACCCGGTGGTGGACCCAAGACTCTCTGTTGCGGATGGTTGCTCTGGTAGTGTGGCTTAGGAACAAAACCCTGATTTTGGTTGTAAGCGACAAAAGGCTTGGACGGAGGCGGTTGTTGCTGAGGCGGGTAGACTTGATCATGTGGGTTAGCAATGTTGGTGCTCCTGTTAGAGAGATTCAGGTTGTTCTTGTAGTTGATGAAACCTTTGTTGTAGCCACCTTGATTCTGAACATAGCTGACCTCTTCCATACCAGTATCCTCCACATCTTGAACTTGAAAAACCGTATCCTCACCTGCAAAGTGAACATGCTTCTGCTGATTTAGTAGTTGATCCAACTTGGCATTCAAAACTTTCAACTCCTTTTGATTCCTCTCCTCTGAATCAACAATGCCCCTCACACTTCTGTCATACTCCGCAATGTAGTTTCCATCTGATTGAGCAAGGTTCTCCACAAGTTCCCTGCTAACATCAACATCTTGGTTGAGGAAGTTGCCATTGCTAGCGGTATCAAGAAGCATTCGGACCTTTGGAAGAACTTCTCTGTAAAGGGTGCTAAGTAGGTACTCATTGCTGAAACCATGGTGAGGACATTGAGTGGTGTAGCCTTTGAATCGTTCCCAGCATTTACACAAGCTCTCCCCATCTTTCTAAGAAAATCAGGATACCTTATTCCGGAGGCAAGCTGTTCGAGCATTGGAGAAGAACTTGGCAAGGAAAGCTTTCTTGCAGTCATCCCATGAAGTGATTGAGCCATGGGGTAGATTCTTCTCCCACAGATGGGCTTTGTCACCAAGAAAAAATGGAAATAGTCGCAGCTTGAAACCATTTTCACTGACTCCATTGATCTTGGTGAGGCTGCAGAGCCTATCGAACTCGTCTAAGTGATCAATTGGATCTTCCATAGACAGCCCATAGAATTTGTTGCTTTGTACCATAGCTATTAAACCACTCTTGATCTCAAAGTTGTTGTTCTGGACTGTAGGAGGTACAATCCCTTGCCTATAAGTGTGAGTATTAGGAGCATCTCCAGCTCCAATCAGACGTGGCCTCCTTGGATGAGGCACATGTTCAGGCTGTGTTGGTGGTGGATTATTATCAGCCATTTCTAGTGGATCCTGTTGATTTACTCTGAGATGTTTTCTCTGCTCTCTCAACTGTTGTGGTAGCTTGTTAATATTGTCGAGGTAGCGAATGAGGTTCTGGCTTCCTTTTGATCGTGTTTGCATGCGGTGGAGGAGGACTCGATGGGCTGACTCGACTTGGTGTGGTCGAGCTAGGCTAGTCGAGTCAGTGATGGTACCTGAAATGCAAAGACAAAGAAAGAAAGATGAAGTGAGTAACAAAAGAGACTGAAAAGAACTTGATCTGAAACGATTTGAAATCCTAAATGTAACAAACAACACCCAAATGGCAACGGCGCCAAATTGATATCCTCAATTTCCTATTGAACTATCATGTCATTGTAGCACAATAAGGTATGGGTGCGATATTAGCCAGAAAGGATGCAATCAAACAGTTTAAGTCAAGCCAAGCAAGCAATAGGTTGTGAAACTATCAAATTAAGAAAGCAATAACAGAGACTAGTAGAGACTATGAAACAGAAATCAATCAAGCAAGAGAAACTCCTTAGGATGTGGTTATTGACTTGATGTATCCTTTTAATCTACCTAGATGGTTTAACAAACTCAAGCAAGCTATTCCCTAGACATTAAACTCATAAACAGTCAAGTTCATTCCCATGATAAATAACCTCAAGCTAATCTAGTTCCAAACCTAAATTCCTTTAGCGAAATCTATCTTAGCACGCATTAAGATTCAGTTTAATAAAGCCAATAAACATCCTAGACAACTAATCCCTTAGGCTATGAATGTAAATCTCTGGAATTAGTTCAGTCAAGCATTTCATCAAACACCTTCTGGGTGTGGAAATACCTAGGTTCTAATTCCAATTGATGAGAGAGTAATTAGCATTAGGAACACTAATCGAGAAGGAAAATCAAACAATTCTACACTTAAACCACCTAGGAGACTAAGATTTCATACCTAATCTATCCCATCCTTAAGAACCCTAATGACTACTCAAAACCCATGAAAAACATCAAAATCATAAACCCAGAAATCAATAAAACTTGCATAATCAGAAAGATAAGGGAGAGAATAGATAGAATTGAAAGATTCAAACACAAACACTCAATAGATTCAAAGTTATAGGATCCAGGAAGCAAGAACAGATGAAGAAAGCTTAAAAACGAGTTGTCCTAGTCTTAAACTAATACAGAGTATTTACACTCATAGATAGAAACCCTAAATCACAAAAAGATAAAATAGGCTAAATTCTTGGATGCACTCAACCACGATGGTCGAGTGCCTTGGTCGAGCTGAGCCAAAACTTCAAAACTGCATTTTTATTCTTCAACTCAATCAACCAGCTCGACCACCCCAAAAACTTCAAGACGCCACCTTTATGCTTAGCTCGATCAGTGGACTCGACCATGGGTGGTCGAGCTAGACTTCAGGACTTCAAGATTGCATTTTTCTGATCAGCTCGACCTCCTACATCGAGTCCCTTGGTCGAGTCATCCTCCAAGATGTCTGATTTGTGCTCCACTCGACCTCAACATCTCCAACATCTCCAGTAATCCTTAAATGCACCTGAAACAACTCCAAAATACAATATGTGTGCAATCCTAATACAAAACACTCTAAGTATGCAAAAGTAGAAACAAATGCTAAGAACATGCTATTAAATAAGGCTAAATGGGTGATAAATGCATGCTAAAACCATGTAAAATATAGACATATCAATACAACTTCGAGATTCTGTTCTCACCCTACTACTACTCAGAAATGGAACTTGCTCATTCTTGTATTGTCAGTTAGAAGTGAACTCATCTCCCTCTCGTGGTTGCTCTACTCGTTGGATCCTCTTCCCAAGATGTTGTAGTTGGCTTTGGATATTTGTGAGGAGGCTAAATATGTCTGGAGGTTTAGTGTGCGGTTAAACTCGAAAATTTGAATTAAACCCGAAAAGTCTTAGAACTCACCCGAAAATTTGAATTAAACATGATATGAGTTAGGCAAACGAAGGAGAACCAAGGAGCAATTAAGTGTGCGGTTTTCAACAGTCATAAATTCGAAAATCAAGCTCAAATTAATCAGGATAAGATCAATACACAGCCAGCTCAAAAGAGAGTCAAAGATCAAGTTAAAAAGCAAAAAACAAAAGGCTTTGTACCACAAAAGATTTTCTAAATCTATCAAAAACACCATCTTCTTGCTCAAGCTTTGTCTAATGGCTGATTCATTCAACTACCACATGGTTTAACCTAGGTTCTACTCTTAGCAAACTCTCTAATCAAGGAAACAATCAAGCCCTAACTCAATAGACAAACTCAGCTCAAGAAAATCGGACCCAAAGATGAGAACTTTATAAAGTCCTATCTCTGGATTCGAACCAAAACAAACAAGAGAGGAGATATGAGCTAGAAAGATACAACCTTTAGGACTCTTAGGCTCTGATACCAGATGATACACACCTGATATCTCAAGAAAAAAGCTCATAGAACACACGGTGACAAACGGTGGCCAAGGAACTGGCCGGCGGCACTACACGGCGGATGAGATGTGATACTTTAGGTCTTTCGAGTCTCGTTAAAACTCTTTCCTAGTAAAACCCAAAGTGGGAAATCTAGGAGTAGGGAAAGAGTGCTTTACTCACCTAAATTCTTGGGTTGTGTCCTCACTCATAGATAGTGAGGACACATAGAGCTTTGCTCCCAAAGCTGGGTGTCCACATACCGTCATTCATCAAAGCTTGGCTTCCGATTAGTCCATTCCGTCATGTTACCCCGGGTCATCTCGTCCTTCTCGGTCCAAGTGCTCCATAAGTTCATGGATGTAAGTTTGTAGCTAATTCTTGATGGCCTTGGTCTTGCTCCGGGTCATCCTTTCACTTGGAGTGAAAGAAACTACGGTCTTCACTCCTTGGCTCACTCTAGTCTGGTCTATGGTCTCTTGTGTGGAACCGATGTCCACATCAAATCAGGTTTGAGGTAAGTGAATTTGGTCCGGTTTAGTGTTTTATAAGCACAAAAACTCGTCCAACCCTACTCTCTTCTTCCCCAAAATCGATTCTTAGCCCCCGATGAAGCTCTCTCTCAAGTTTCTTTCACTTCGATATTCTCTCATCATTAAAGCTTATATTCGTAGAAATTAATTTTTTTTTTTTAAAAATCTATATTACTCACACTCTACTCCATCAACCTACTCCTCCACAAAGGTATGTTCTCAAAATTCTCAATTTCTCCATTATTACAAAACTTGATTTTTGTTGAGATTGAAGAAAATTTGCCTAGAGAGTCATGGGCTTTACTAGTTCGATAGAGAATTTAGAATTAGTACTCAATTCTAACATAAGTTAGTAGATATTTTAGACCACTAGGATGGTGATCGATGATGGGATCTATTTTTATGGTTTATTATATGTTTGTTTGTTCTTAATCGATCTAGCTACCCTAGTATGCACTTTAATGTTGAGTATTCTCTCATGGGAGATACTTAAGAGTACAACTGAATCCAGTAGGTATGGTTGTATGTTTATAAGTGCTTGATGCCACGAGAGTGGGTTAAACCTTATGATTTGCATACTATGGACTCATGGCTAGTGTTGAGTTTGTTGTTTGATAGAGTAAATATTGATCTAGTCGTGATCAAGTTAGATTAAGATCTTAGGGATGCTTCACAACGAGCGTGGGCTGTATTCTAAAAATAGATCTATCATTCACTTTGTGTGCCTTTTCTAAAAGTCTAGGAATACTTAGTATTCGATGATGGGATTGTATGAAATGCATGTTCATTCGCCACGAGAGTGGGTTTGGATGTAGAGACTAGCATACCACGAGAGTGCACTAGCGAGACATGTAAAATCCCTAGAATGACAAACATAAACTTGTTAGGTAGAACATGAACCCTAGATCTAGAATCTCTAAAATCTGACTGTCACCCAATTCCTTGTAAATATTATGTTAGGTTTTTACTTTATTTTATGCATTTGATTTTAATGATTAGTTTAGTTTATTTATTATTTCTTAGTTTAGATTTAATTGCTTTATTTATTTTATGATATGCATGTTAGATTAGGAACCAACCACCATAACTGTGTTTTGCTTAGATTAGATTTAGACTTGTACTCTCTGTGTGTTATTCTCAGTCCTTGTGGATCGACCCCATAATTACTACAACTGCATGACTATGCACTTGTAGACTTATGAGTTAAACTCTCAAGAATACCCTATGGGTAGACTTGGGTGAAACATGAGAACGGGATAATCGAAAAAAAATCTCTGCATCAGGTTCCAAGTCGAGATATCACTCTTAAACTAAATAAGGGGAGTCTACAAAGAGGAGTCTAAGTTCGTAGATGGATGTGGCTCTGAATTAAGGTAACTTGCTATACTTATGTGAAGTACATGTAGTACGTTTAGAGCTATTTCTATCTCACTAAGTTGAATGATATTAACATGGTAAGAGAATGTAAGGTATTGTTCAAGATTAGATATTGTGTAACTTCTTCAATAGTTTAGCTTTGTTTGCTTGAGGACAAGCAAAAAGATAAGTTTGGGGAAGTTGATAACACTCATATTTACATACTTTCATGCAATCATACAGGTTAGTTTCATAGGTTTTAACTAGCATTTAGGACTATTTTAGTGCATTTGCATTAGTCTAAGTGTTTATAGGTATTTGAAGGAAATCATACACTTTTAGAGTATTTTGGAGCCACATGGAGCTGCTTGGGCAAAGAACATCATGGAGAAACATCTAAAGAGCCTCACAAAAGAAACAGCAACCCTAGCATCGACCAGGAGTGGTCGATGCCCATCCCGAGCATACCATCGACAGACAGCATCGACCACATACAGTCGATGCTCTGCCTCGGACCAAACTTAAAGTCGACGACGAAACCCATCGACGCAAGCATCGACCACTCCTGGTCGATGCTGACCCTAGAATTTGAGCATCGACCAAGAGCATTAACCAGGAGCATCGATCCTGGCCGAACGATGCTGACGTTTCGAACCAAAAAAGGAAAGTTTTTGACTTGGCGATTCATGAGTGGACAACTTCATTTTCGTCCATCACACTCTAAAGACTTAAAAACACGACCTTGGCTCCCCAAAACAGACCTAGCACTATATAAACACATGTAACCTCATCATAAGGGGGTTCCCACTTTTTTGCACAACGTTGTAGCCCTAGAGAAAAATCTCATATGTTCTTTTGTTCTTAAGTTTTATTATGCAAGTTCTTTAGTTCTTCTTCTTCTGATCCTTTGCGTTACTTTACTGTTTTTATTTATTGTTTCAGCATGTCTTCTATCTCATATGCTTTCTGATATGCTCAAATTAATACCCTAAAAGTACTAAAGCAGTTGCTGCAGTATATCAGGGGTCGAACACAAGAACTCAAGAAAATTCACACAATAGAATAAAAGATTACAGATTTTGCTAAGCAAAGAATAATAAATGAGAAAACAATTGATTGAAATAAGCTTAGGTTGATTGATATGGATGGAAACTAGGCTCAGGGAAATTCTCAGGAAATCAATGATAAATAACAATTAATCAGTTCAGGTTCAATTCAATTAAGTGCCGTTCTTAAACTCAATCACTATAGTATAGTTGACCAACTCTCGTTGTGAAAACTAACTAAGTCTAAAATCTAGAATTCCAAATCTCTTTGCAAATCCTACACAGTAAACCAGCAATCAATTCAAGTTTGATATGTTCACAATTCGATTAAACCAAATCTCTTTGCAGATAATCCAATTGCTCACCCTAGGTTTTATTCAGATTACTCAATTGCACTGTCGTGCCTAATTGATTAATCTAGGTTCTATGTTCTAAGTGATCAGGTTAGAAATAGCTTTGAGAACAACCTATGGTGAAGAACTATTCAGATTTTGAACCCTAACAAATCAATTATCATAAATCAGAGAAATCCATATGAGAAAACCCTAAACCTAAAATGAGACTACTCAGACATGATAGATGAAACAAATAACATAACTGAATAAATCATGGAATTAAACAAAGGAATAAAAACTAGGGTTCGGGATCTTCTCTATGATGAACAAAGTCTTGGATCCGTCTCCCTCACAAAAGTTCTCAAATCTCAATGATGGCTCTCGAAATAATAGTCAAAAGTCAAGTCTCAAGTCCCCCTTGACCTAATGACTAAAAACTACTTAAATAGGTCTAAAAACACGAGCTGGGCTTCTTTTGTAAATAAAGGGGATGATTGGGCTTCTTATGGGCTTCCTTGAAAATCTCTTCTGCGCGTTGATTACGTCGGTATCGATCGATACTATGATGGTGTCGATCGATACTCGGAATGGTGTCGATCGATACTCGGAATGGTGTCGATCGATACTCAGGCTTCAAAACGGGTACTTTCTTCGGTTTGCTCCAAAAAGGCTCCAAATGTCTCCAAAATCTCCAATTTCGTCCCAAACGTGCTAAAACCTGAAAAGACTCTAAAATGATAGAAAAAGCACTAGAAAGACTCGATAAAACGACTTATATCATGGCTAAAAACGGGTAAAATCCATGATATATCACTTTCGTCACCCTCAGAGTTATGAGCAAGTAGATCTTTAGAGATGGTGTGGAGATCGATGATGGGATCTACTGATTAGAGATTGGTGTTTTTTGTTCTTAACGGATTAGCTACCTTGTATGTGTTCCTAAAGCTAGACTTACTCCCTTGGGAGTTGTCTAAGAGCTCGGTCGAAAATAACATGTGTGGTCGAGTGTTTCAGGAATTCCCTACGCCGCGAGAATAGGTAGAGGGGTTTCGGACTTACATACTCTGAATCCTAGTTAATCGATAAATCTATTTTCGACTAGTGAGTTTATCTAAATTATCTTTGATTAAGTTAGTTTAGCACCTTAAAGTCTTGATACCACGAGAGTGGATTAAGATCTCAGAACTAAACATGTTGAAAGCTTGACTACGCTGTAGAGATGCAATGGACAGTTAGGCCGGTCGATGACGAAATCTCTAGACCGATAGATATCGACAAAAGGTTAAAGAACATCAATTTTCATATTAGAAGATTTCCGGATTCGTTCTCATTCACCCTTGGGATCGTTTTCTTCATTATTGTTTAATCGTTATTTAATTTAAAGTTATATAATTTATGCACTTTAATTCACGCACTTTTAATTTCTGCAATTTACTTTTTTGCAATTTACATTTCTATAATTTAATTTATGCACTCTTACTTATGCACTTTAATTTTTGCAATTTAATTTCCACACTTTAATTTACGTAATTTACTTTCTGCACTTTATCTTTCTGCAATTTACTTTACATATTTTATTTTTATTATTTAATTTACGCAATTTATTTTACACAATTTATTTTCAGTAATTTAATTATTGTCTATTTATTTTACGCATCTTAGGATTCAGAACAAAACCCCCAAACTCTATAATTTACCTAGATTAGATTTATTCCTGTAATCTTTATGTAGTTATTCTCAGTCTCTGTGGATCGATTCCGCACGTACTACAACTATATTACTGTGCACTTACGGTATAATTGGGTTAAACTCTCGAGACCACTTCCTAGTAGGGCTCGGGTGAAACCTGTGAAAGAAGGTGTAACAAACTTTTCGTGACCACGGGTCCCTAGAGCTTCTTAAGGCCCCAAAATGCTTATGAAAGTGTTTGATTCCCTCTAAGTACCTATAAACACATAACCAAATGCAAATGCACTAAAACTATCCTAAATGTATGGTTAGAACATATAAAACTACACTAAATGAATGCATGAAAGCATGTAAAATACGATGCTATCACTAACATTCTACGAAACCCCTAAATCTTTCTTCAATTTGGTCTTGGATTTCACATCTTTGTACACAGGTATGTGCCAAATCTATACTTACTCCTTCTGCTTTTACTGATTCTCTTCTCAATATGAGCTTGTTTTAGTTCAAAGTTTCAATTTTTAATTTGTCTAGTTCTTTCCTATTTGCACTTTTAACTGGTTTTCAAATTCATGTTTATATCAATTTCTATACGATTGGAACTATTTGGTAATTGTTGATTTTGCGAATTTATATACAAAGACAATGGATGGATTCGGTAATCTACTAGACGAGGTTCTTTGAAATATCTTATCTTTCTTTACAACAAAGCAAGCTGCTTTGACATCGGTTCTTTCAAAGAGGTGGCTCAATTTGTGGGCATTTGTCCCTAATCTTGACATTGATGACTTTTTTGAGGTACGATGATTACGACGAAGATTTTTTGTATCTTCTCCCAGAAGATATGTGCGAGAGCAAAACACTAATGGAGCTGAAATTAAGAAGTGAATATGGTGTTGATTGGTGGCCTGTAGGCACATGCACTTTCTTACCAATGCTTAAAACTCTCGACATTTACTCAGAGTGGATTATATGTGATAAGCTTGAGATGGTTTTTCCTTCATTTCATGTGCTTGAGGAATTATATTTGGCCAATATGAAGTGGCCTGGGATTGAAACTGCATCAAGTGCAAGCCTTAGGAAGCTAACTATCTATGCAACTGGTTTTGATGACTTCTTAAATCCAAATAGCATTTCTTTTGATACTCCAAGTTTGGTTTACCTTGAGTATTCAGATTTTGTTGCGGCTGACTATCCAAAAGTTAACTTGCCGAATTTAGTTAAGGCTAAACTCGACCTTATGGTAACTGAAAACCAAATCAAGCTTATACAAGCGCCAAATGATGAAGATGATGGTTTTCTGCGTCTTAGAAATGTGTGGAAGCTTATAACTGGCATAGAAATGTTCAGAAACTTTACTTTACTGCCGATACTCTCGAGGTCAGTTTGCGTTAAAACTATGTTTTGCAGTATTTGTTTCATCGGTCTCATCTAAACTAAGTTCCCTGAAATATTTGGAAACAGATGTTACAACTAGGTCATGTTGAGTTGGGATTTGTCTTTTTTTCAGGTGCTTTCTCTATGCTGTGAATCGATGCCGGTGTTTAACAAACTCAAATTTTTACGTATTAAGAGTGACAAAGAACAGAGATGGCAAGCAATGCCGGTTCTCTTAAGGAATTGTCCTCAATTAAAAACTATAGTCCTTGAGGTGTAAACACAACTCATTTGTCAAACATTTTACAAAGATGTAGTTCATACTTTTCTTATAGTTTATTTTCTACTTTTAGGATCTCTTACATTATGTGACTGATAAATGTGGGGATGCTTGTAACTGTATTTCTCGCTCTCATCTTGTCCAGTGAAGAATATGAAGATTACAGGGTTTAGAGGAACAATTAAATAGATGGAGAGATGATAATGCATTTCTTGGAGTCTTTTTCTTGTTTGAAGGAGATGAAGATATATGCCGAAGAGAATGATCCTACAGAATTCGAAGTCCCTGGAAAGCTTAACTTGTCAGGAGGATGTGGACGCTCTACGACAAGTCCTTTGTTTGTGATGTCCAGTTCATGGTGTCCACTGAGTTGTATAAAAATTGGCCTGCAGAATGAAGTCTTCAGGTAAGAAATCTTTCTCGTAGTTTGGTGAAAGGAATAATCCGAAAAGCTAGTTTTTGATTGTGGAAACGATTTAAACAATAAAGCAATAACGAGATGACACAAGATTTAAAGAGGTATCGGTCGATTATTTCAAACCCAACCACTAATTCTCAGCTGCAAAAATAGTTTATTAGATATCTTAAAAAAGGCAAAAAAAATAGAAGTCATATCTATCTTATAAATGAACTAAGATATCACCAGTAAAAATATTTACGCCTCCTTAATCATGAATGTCTTTTTTGTGTGGAAGTCCTTGCTCCGTGCTCCTTACACCTTACAGCGGTAACAACCTCTTCTCAAAGGATTTCTCTTCCAAGAAACTAATTATTGTGTCAGCAATTTCTCTCTTTCCAGTTTTCTGTTTAAACAGAGCAACTGAGAGACCTTCATTTTTATAACACATCTTTTACGGTTTCGCTCACTATTTAGACCACAAAATTAATCCACTCTTTATAGTAAACTCATCGTCTTGCTCTTCAAGTAATGTACTTAATATGCTCATCAATTCTCCAACCATTATTTTATTGCAACACAAAAGGAAACAAAAAATCACCAAATTAATTTAATTAATAATCTGCTAAATAAAGAAACACAATTATACTCTTTTTTTTGTTCTCCCCAAGTTAGCAAATCAAATGAAAACATAATAATATTTTCTTAATTCTCAACAAAGTTCGATGAAGTCTTGGAGTTTAGGAAGATTATAACTTTTAATGCTTTGGAAAAAGAACCCATGTTTTGTTAAATCGTGGACATGTCTCGGAACACACTTACGTTCAAAGATCTGTTTATATGGTTTCCAAGCCAGTTAAAACCGCAGACCCCTCTAAACCAACCTAGTTCACTTGATTTGAACCTGATTTGTCTTGGGTCGATTCGGACTGAGTTGTTTCACTATATCTAAACCTTGTTATAAGATTTCAGACCAAAGTTTTAAGTTTGGATTCTAGTTTTTAATCTAAGTTTGTCTCTAAGCTTACAAGAACTTTATTCATAAAGATGTTTACTCCTCATGCTATTTAGTGAAGATTTCTTATCAATCTATTCCATATATAGTCTCTTTATTTAGTTATGTCTTGCATTATTCGTATATTAATTACTTTTAAAATTATGAGTAAGTGATCTTCTTTGTTGGATCTTGGATAAGTTAGATTAAATATGACACTGTGATTGATTCATGATGTTTAAAGTTAATTTTTTTGTATTCTTCATAGTAAATGTGATCAATGTTGGATTACACCTAATTACCTTTATCTATATGTTTGGAATTTCCATGTCTAAAAGGTATTTGACGAAATTTCCGAACCAATTGCTGAAAACCTTTCTTGTTTAACCAATTTTTTGTCAAAACAAAACAATCCTTTTGTGCCGAGTACAGTGGACGAGATCTTAGATTCGTAGTCACAAGAAGTTTATGATATAAACCCTATCGTTTGTAAGAGTTCCACATAAGTGTGGGAATATATTTCAACAAATCCTCATTTTTGGAAGCTATTAGGATATTTAGTTAAAAATATAAAAAAATTGGTTAGAGGTAATGTTTCCTTGGTCAACTAATTATTTAACCTAGCCGATTTTAGTAAAGTTTTAGTTCTAAAATTTTAGCGGATAAATAAAATACAACAACGAATATATTGAACAAACCATAATACCATATGCACCTAGAGAAATTCGTGTGCCCACATTTTATACGTATTCTATAGAAGACATGTCACAAAAAATTCATGTTACCTCGTTTAAAAATATTTATGTAGAGTTATTTTCTCAATCAAAATTCAAATTAATTTCAATTGAACAAATACAAATTCTTAAAAAAAATATGACAAAATTATAAGTAACTAATATATATTCTAAATATATATGACAAACTCTCGATTCCTTTTATATATTTGGTTCCAACCAAACCAATGCAGGCTAGGAAATTAGAAACAAAACCAACCCTAACAAAGTTTCTCTTCTGCCTTAACTTTGACTTTTGTGTCCAAGGATGTTAAAACGGACCTAAATATTTAGGACTAACACGGCCCGTCAAATTTTTTTAAGCCCTTACCCTATTTTTTTTTTAAAAATCTATCCAGGGTTAATATAGGGTTGAGTCCAAAAAATTACAAAACTAATTTTGTAAACCCTGTTTTTGGAAGTTTCTCTCATTTCCTCTTGATTGAGCGAAGAACCAAAGCTTCTCTTCGATCTTCCACATCTGCTCTCTCCAAGGTTTGAATCGAAAATTAACTCTATAGATTTGATATTGGGGAAATTGAATTATTTTATTGTGATGTTTTAGGTTTCGGAATCCAGTAATTTGAAATCGTTATCGAGTGGAAACCCTAATTTTGGAGGAATTCTCCAGATTCAAGCTCGAATTCTATGTGGGAACTTGGTTCTGTGCTCAATTTCTTGCATGTGAGCTCTTTGTTTTCTTCAATTTGTGATAATTTCTTGCATATGCTCGACTTGTCATTATTTTCCTTCTTTGATTCCCATTTCGTTCTCTATCTCTGATTATTCTTTTTGTTATTTACAAAGTATCTTCATTTCTTCGTTAACTCAGTTCAATGGAGAAGATAGCTTCAATGGGAATGTAAGTTTTTGATACGCCTTTGATCTCGTTTAGAAGTATGGTGAAGATGGATGAACGATTGATGGTGTTGGAAGGTAGATCGATTGGTGCCACAAAGGGATGCGAAATTGCCCTTTGATAAACCGGTTGATCTGTTTGGATATGACACACTAAATAGATTGAAATTGTTGGATAAACGCACCAACAAGACTCAAAGTTTAGAAAGAGATTTTTGATTAAAAGCTTGAGTGCCTTACAAAGAGATTTCGTCTAGAATATAAAGAGAAGGAAGGAGAGAGTGTTCAAAGCACAAAACATTAAACAGACTTTGAAAATAACAACATAATTAATGCAGTCTATGCATGAAGACTTGACTTTGAATTCTGAATGCTTCTTTAACTTGATTTCCCTCTTTTTGAACGAAAATACACCCTTAGATAAGCTGAATATCAATCCAACTTATTTGGGATAGTATGCTAAAAGATTTAAATAAATGGACATACAAGTATCTATCTTATGCCTCATTAAAAACCTTGGTGAGAAAAATCCAATTGGGACAAAAACTCAACCAAGGGAAAAAGAGTATTAAGATAGAAACTTTTCCCATTCATTTAAATAAGTTAGCTTGGATCAACATCATAATATCTTTTTGTGGATGATCTTGAATCTTTATTTGATTAGTTAGACTCTCCACGGTCTGATTGTGTAGTTTAGTCTTTGATCTTGTCATAGGACTTGTGGGTAGCACCATTGCATCATCAGCTACAAGCTTGTCCATGTTGACAGCATCATATTTTACATGTTTTTATGCATTAGAATAAGTTAGTTTTGGCTTTTATATCTAACATTTAATGTGGTATTAGTGTTTTTGCATGAGATTATATGTTTTTAGGTACATGAGTAGTTGAGATATTTTTGGAGCTTACTGAAGCCTACATCAAGACTGGTGACATTGCCTAGATCGTTTACATTTGAAGAAGGATTTCACAGATACCGAATAAGGTAAAATAGACCCTAATATCGACCTGAAGGGGTCGATATTGAGACCAAAAAACTTTCAGAGAATCCTCGAAGGTTGCATTGACCTATCATGATCGATTCTGACCTCCGAGAAAGCTGGAAAATTTCCTACGTGGCAAGAAATGACTTGAGCAACCTTGTCATCTCGAGTTTTAAGCCTTCAGAAACAAGATAAGGACGAAATGGAGAGTTTTAAGAAACCCTAGTACTATATAAACACTTGTAATCTCATTAATAATCATGAATGAATTATTCTATCCTTGTAGCCACCATTTCATAATAAAGAGTTCTTCATTTGTGATGTGGACATCGGTTCCACATAAGAGACCATGGACCAGACCAGAGTGAGCCAAGGAGTGAAGACCGTGTTCCTTTCACTCCAACTGAAAGGATGACCCGGAGCAAGACCAAGGCCATCAAGAATCAGCTACAAACCTACATCCATGGACTTATGGAGCACTTGGACCGAGAAAGACGAGATGACCCGGGGCAACACGACGGAATGGACCAATCGGACCCGAGAAGCCAAGCTTTGATGAATGACGGTGCGCCGACACTCAACTTTGGGAGCAAAGCTCTATGTGTCCTCATTATCCATGAGTGAGGACACCACCCAAGACTTTTTGTGAGTAAAGCACTCTTTCCCTACTCCTACATTTCCTACTTGGATTTTACTAGGAAAAGGTTTTAACGAGATTCGAAGACCTAAAGCATCATATCTCATCTCCCTCATGTGTTTAGCTTGGAACTCTCTGATGACAAGTCTAGACACATAAGAGATGTGATCCTATCTCAAGGAAGTCATCAAAAGCTTCCTTCTTTTATTTAGCTTATTTGCCTCTTTTTTTAAAACTTATGTGTGTGGTGCTTGTGAGGCTTGTCTTTGGTTAATTGGGTTTAGTTGTTTTTTGGGCCTAAGTGAGACGCCCTACCCCAAAAAAGATATACAAAAAGATACGGAATTTCAAAAACTTTTTTTTTTTTAAACATGATCGATCGATCCGTATGTTGGATCGATCGGTCGGGGTTCCGATCGAAGCACCTAGGTCGATCCAAAAACTTTACGGCAAAACAGATCGATCGATCAGCCCATACGATCGATCGATCGGAACTCTGACCGGTCGATCCTACCATTCCAAGTCGATCCTCAAATTTTACGGCAAAACGGATCGACCGATCCCCCTTATGATCGATCGATCTGACTTTCTAGAAATATCAAGACGCTTAACCGACCTACTTGATCGATCGAACGGCCCCTTGATTGATCGATCGGCCTCTTGATCGATCGATCCCCTGCCCTGCACCCAAAACAGCCACACTCAAGCAATACTCAACAACAAGCCAACAACACCAATTTCTCAACACGCTAGACACAATCCCTTTACACTTCTTAACATCATAAAAACACAACTTTGGAATCTCAAACAACTATCACCAAGACAAGCCTTATACACAAAACAAAAGGTACAAAAAGAACCCGTTACGCCTAGATCCTCTTTTTTCCTCGGCCTTGGTTCCACGAGCTCCACAACTTATGACTTCTCCTTACCCATAAAATTTCAGCTCAATCCTTGCTCGTTTGATACCCCGATCGAAGCTCACAAGTTCACCCAAAAACTCTGTTTTTCACCAAGCTCTTCTCTTCTCTCTTCTTCTCTCTCTATTTCAGCCAAAATATCTTCCCAAATATAAAGGAAGAAGAGTGTAGAACCTTTTAGAAGAGAGAGGGAGATATATATACATGTTTGTATATATAATCATTGGTTAAATCTTAATTAAACCAAACTAAACCAAATTTCCTAAACCGCAACAATTAATTCTTTCACTTAACCTTTTCCGCTCGGTTTAGTAACTCCGTCTAATTTTCTGAAATATTTGAGACATTTTCTCGTCCCAAAATATTTCCTTCACTCCGCTAAAACTCCGGAATTACCGCTTAATTCTGCATAAACCGAACCACTCGGGATTATGTCTCAATATTCGATCTATTGATCGAATCAACCCATTTACCGCCTCTAGGGCCATCAATCAAGCTCGGTATTGTTCCATACTCGGTTCAATAATACCCCCAAGTCTAATATCACAAGATTCTACATCGTCACCCAACGGCTAAATCCAACTATCTCCGGATTCGAACGAGTTAAGTCGTCAAACGACCTAGTATATTAGAATCCAATAACACCGGACCCTAATATACTAAATCCCCGTAAGATCCGATACTACCAGACCCCACCCCGGTCTACCGATCTATTAGGATCAAATACCACATGATCCTAATCGGTAAACCCCCCGGTTAGGATTAATTATCACGTAATCCCAACCAACATCATTAGAGCTACGTATCACATAACTCTAATGACCCATCATTAGGGTTACATATCGCATAACCCCAATGACCAATCATTAGGGTTACATATCGCATAACCCCGACCACGTATTATGATCTAGTGACCTAAACCCAAAAATCCCCGAACTAAGAAAGAACAAAATACTGCTCTCAACTCCGCAACACATGAAATACCCCATCATGTGTCAAACCCGTTGATAAATAAAATACCACATCATGTACTCGACATCGTTAATACATAAAATACCGCATTATGTATTTATTCTCCTCGACAATTTCGATAAACATTCATATATTATAAATTTCTCGTCAAATACAACAATCCCGAGGGTTCATTACAATAAACATCAATTACAATACAACTCGAGAGGATGACTAAGTAACACGGATGTTACACTAAGTATCATACTTGTGGTTAAATGGCTTAGATCCCATTTAACACTAAGTCTCACTTGTGTAAGCCTATAAAAGGGGAAAACCTTCTTCATTAATAATTAAGCATCAATTTCCACAAAAGTTGTCATCTTTCTTCTCTCTTAACCTTAGTGTGCTTCTAGTTAGAGTAGCTCAAGTTCTTGGAGGGTTTTCCTCAGAACTAGAGTGTGGCTGTATCAAGAGTAGATCACAACTCTTGTGGTGCCTTCGCCCCATCGCCCCCCTATCCGCCGTTCGTTTAATCTTTGTCCGCCGTGTAGCGCCGTCGGCTAGTTCCTTGGCCACTGTTTGTCACGGTGTGTTCTAGGAGATTTCTTCTTGAGATCCCCAGGTGTATCATCTGGTATCAGAGCCTAAGAGTCCTAAAAGTTGTATCTTTCTAGCTCATATCTCTTCTCTTGTTTGTTTTGGTTCGAATCTAGAGATAGGACTTGAGAAAGTTCTCATCTTTTGGTCCGATTGTCTTGAGCTGAGTTTCTCTAGAGAGTTAGAGCTTGATTGTTTCCTTGATGAGAGAGTTTTCTAAGAGTGGGACCTAGGTTGCAGCATGTGATAGTTGATTGAATCAGCCATTAGAGAAAGCTTGAGCAAGAAAAGGGTGTTTTTAATAGATTTAGAAAATCTTTTGTGGTACAAAGCCTTTTGCTTTTTGCTTTTTGACTTGATATTTGACTCTCTTTTGAGCTGGTTGTGTATTGATCTTATCCTGATTTATTTGAGCTTAATTTTTGAATTTATGACTGTTGAAAACCGCACACTTAATTGCTACTTGGTTCTCTTTCGTTGGCCTAACTCATATTGGGTTTAATCCAAATTTTCGGGTGAGTTCTAAGAATTTCTTTGCATTTGTTGTCTTGTGCAAGGATTGTTGGAGACATGGCTGAACCTCTAGACATATTTAGCCTCCTCCAAAATATCCAAAGTCAACTACAACAGCTTGGGAAGAGGATCCAACGAGTAGAGCAACCGCGAGAGCGAGATGAGTTCACTTCAAACCGACATTAATACAAGAATGAGCAAGTTCCATGTCCGAGTAGTAGTAGGGTGAGAACGGAATCTCGAAGCTGTATTGAGATCAGTTATGATCAAGATTTCAAGAAGAACTGTACTCCAAGACTCAAGCTAAATGTCCCTTACTTCACGGGAAAAGAAGGACCGAAACTATACTTAGAATGAGTAGATTGTATGGATCGAGTCTTCGAGTGTTATGATTTTGGCGAATGTGACAAGGTATCCTATGATGTCTCTCATCTCCAAGATGAGGCTTTGCTATGGTGGGATAAAGCTATGAAAGAAAAGAGAAGAACTAGCCAAGAACAGGTCTTATCGTGGGAAGTAATGAAGTACATGATGAAGAAAAAGGTTGTTCCGTCTCCTTACCACCGAAGAAATCAAGAGCTAAGAGCACCATTTCGAAGAAGCCAACTGAGAGATAATATCACCTCTTATCACCAACCCAAAACCTACATTGGCTCCACAAAGAGTGACATAACCTCCGGTCACCAAGAAGGAACTTCTAGAAGCGTCGGTAAAGACAACTCACCGGAACTTAACAATGGGCCGAGGAACCAACCAAGGGAACCTCCTAAGGAGGCACACACTGAAGGTAAAAGAGGACATACAACTCCTAGAACCCGAGAAGTTGTGTGTTTTAAGTGTAGAGAGTGCGGTCATGTGGCAAGAGATTGTCCAGATCTGAGAACCTTGTTACTAAGCCCATCCGCCAGAAAAGACCATTTCGAGGAAAGTAAGATTCTTAAAGATAATAATGGCGAGGGTGGAGAGGTTATCTATCCTGAGAGTATAGAGCTACTAGTCACCATGTAAGCTTTAAATGACATTCAAGGACCGGAGGAAAACATTCAACGCGAAAACCTATTCCATACTCGGTGTATGGTAAAGTGAAAGGTTTGCTCTCTTATCATTGATAGTGGATTTTGTGTGAATGTGGCTAGCTCATGCATGATAGAAAAATTACATATAGACATCATTCAGCATCGTCATCCATATAAGCTTTGGTAGCTAAGTGAAAAGGCGGAATTGAGCATAAGTGAACAAGCTAGAATCCCCTTTAGCATAGGAAAATATTGTGATGATGCTTTGTTTGATGTGATTCCTATGCATGCAAGTCATCTTTTACTAGGTCGTCCTTGGCAATATGATAGGGAAGTTATGCATCATGGAAAGACTAATCAATACACGTGCATGTTTAACAAGAAACAGATTAGTCTAGCTCCTTTATCTCCATCACAAGTACATGATATGCGGATTAAAATGTCTAGAGAAAAGAGAATTGCAAAAACTAATTTTCTCATATCTCCTAGTGATGTTAGGAGAGCATTGCATGATAATACGTGTCATATTGTGCTAATGGTCTTTAAAGAAGTGTTGAGTTTAGGTTGTATCACCGAGGAACTCCCCGTAGAAGTTCGTCAAATTCTAGACCGCTACCAAGATGTCTTCCTGGAAGAACTACCAACCGGTTTACCGCTAGTGAGGGGTATTGAACATCAAATCGATTTTGTTCCAGAGGCTCAACTTCCAAACCGACCAGCCTATAGAGTGAAACCCAATGAAGTAAAGAGCTAGAAAAGCAAGTGAGAGACTTGATGGAGAGGGGATACGTGAGAGAGAGTCTAAGTCCTTATGATATCACCGTTTTGCTAGTACCAAAAAAAGATGGATCTTACCGAATGTGCATCGATTGTAGAGCTATCAACAATATCACAATCAAATATCGACATCACATACCACGGTTGGATGATATGCTAGATGAGCTAAGCGGTGCCACCATCTTTTCAAAGATTGATCTCTAAAGCGGCTACCATCAAGTGTGCATGAGAGAAGATGATGAATGGAAAACCACCTTCAAGACAAAACAAGGACTATATGAATGGCTTGTGATGCCCTTCGGACTCACCAACGCCCCAAATACTCTTATGCGCCTAATGAATCATATCCTTCGTCCCTTCATTGGTAAATTCGTTGTAGTTTACTTTGATGATATCTTGATATATAGTACTTCCTTGGTAGATCATGTTTCCCATCTTGGATTGGTGCTAGATACTCTTAGGAAAGAAGCTCTATATGTTAATCTTAAGAAATGCACTTTTTGCACTAGCGAGCTTGTTTTCCTTGGTTTTCTGGTTAGCTCTCAAGATCTTAAAGTGGATTTCGGATCGGGATACCAAATTCCTTAGTCATTTTTGGAGAACCTTATGGAAGAAGCTAGGGACTAAGCTGTTATTCTCAGCTACTTATCACCCCCAAATGAATGGATAAACCGAAGTGGTGAATCGGACATTAGGAACGCTTCTTTGGGCCGCTATAGGGAGTAATTTACAAAATTGGGTGGAGTGTATTCCAATGGTGGAGTTTTCTTATAATTCAGCCCAACATTCTGTAACAAAGATGACTCCCTTTGAAGTAGTATATGGTCATACTCCCGACACTCCCTTAAGCTTAAAGGGTACTTCTAAAGAGGAATCCATGAAGAAATATTTTGAGAAAGTTCATGGTAATATTGAAAGAAGGAATAAACAAATCATGGATAGGGTCAAAAAGAGGAGGAAGCAAGTGATCTTTCAGCCGGGAGATTGGGTGTGGTTGCATATGAGATCTGAGCATTTCCCAAGTCGAAGGAAACATAAGCTAGACCCACGTGGAGATGGACCGTTCAAAGTTCTAGAGAAGATCAATGACAATGCCTACTGTCTTGAACTTCCGGGTTGGTTTAATATCTCTCCCACCTTCAATGTTGCTGACTTGTCTCCATTTGATGTAGGGAATGATGATATTTTGGGGACAAATGATCTTGAAGAGGGAGGGGATGATGAGGACATCGATTCCATACAAGAGACCATGGACCGGATCGGAGTGAGCCAAGGAGTGAAGACCGCAGTTCCTTTCACTCTAACTGAAAGGACGACACGGAGCAAGACCAAAGCCATCAAGAATAAGCTATAAACCTACATCCATGGACTATAAAGCACTTGGACCGAGAAGGACGAGATGACCCGGGCAACACGACTAAATGGACCGATCGGACCCAAAAAGCCAAGCTTTGATGAATGACGGTGCGCAGATACTCAGCTTTAGGAGCAAAGCTCTATGTGTCCTCACTATTCATGAGTGAGGACACCACCCAAGACATTAGGTGAGTAAAACACTTTTTCCCTACTCCTACGTTTCCCACTTTGGGTTTTACTAGGAAAAGGTTTTAACGAGGCTCGAAAGATCTAAAGCATCACATCTCATCTCCCTTATGTGTTTAGCTTGGAACTCTTTGATGATAAGTCTAGACACATAAGAGATCTACATCAAGGAAGTCATCAAAAGCTTCCTTCTTTTACTTAGCTTATTTGCCTTTGTTTTTGAGACTTATGTGTGTGGTGCTTGTGAGGCTTGTCTTTGGTTAATTGGGTTTAGTTGTTTTTTGGATCTAAGTATCATGTTTTTGTTTAAATGGCTTAGGTCCCATTTAACCCTAAGTCACACTTGTGTAAGCCTATAAAAGGGGCAAACCTTCTTCATTAATAATTAAGCATCAATTTACACAAAAGTTGTCATCTTTCTTCTCCCTTAACCTTAGTGTGCTTCTAGGTTAGAGTAGCTCAAGTTCTTGGAGGTTTGTCCTCAGAACTAGAATGTGGTTGTATCAAGAGTATATCACAACTCTTGTGGTGCCTTCGCCCCATCGCCCCCAATCCGCCATTCATTTGATCTTTGTCCGCCGGAATCTGCCGTGTAGCACCGCCGGCTAGTTCCTTTTCCACCGTTTGTCACCGTGTGTTCTAGGAGCTTTCTTCTTGAGATCCCAAGCGTGTATCAATTTGACTTATTTTCCTCTGTTTTAGAGTAAAACCTTTAGACCACTAGGGTGGTGGTCGATGATGGGATCTATTTTTAGTGTTTATTATATGTTTGTTTGTTCTTAATCGATCTAGCTACCTTTCTATGCATCTTAATGCTAAGTATTCTCTTATGGAAGATACTTAAGTGTATAACCGAATCTAGTAGGTGTAGTTGTACTATTCGAGATTCTCTGCGCCACGGAGTGGATAGAGATCTCAGATCTGCAGAGTTGGGAGAATTAGCTATGGTTGAATTTGTTGTTTGATAGAGTAAATATTGATCTAGCCCTGATCAAGTTAGATTAAGATCTTTGGGATGCTTCGCCACGAGAGTAGACTGTACTTTGGAAATAGA
This sequence comes from Boechera divaricarpa, assembly GCA_026770425.1. NCBI lineage: Eukaryota > Viridiplantae > Streptophyta > Magnoliopsida > Brassicales > Brassicaceae > Boechera > Boechera divaricarpa. The sequence continues at coordinate 6,902,417 of CM049186.1, read as the reverse complement.
TCTATCATTCACTTTGTGTGACTTTTCCAAAAGTCTAGAAATACTTAATATTCGATGAGGGGATTGTATGAAATGCATGTTCCTTCGCCACAAGAGTGGGTTTGGATGTAGAGACTAGCATACCACTAGAGTGGACTAGTGAGACATGGAAAATCCCTAGAATGACAAACATAAACTTGCTAGGTAGAACATGAACCCCAGATTTAGAATCTCTGAAATCTGACTGTCGCCCAATTCCTTGTAAATATTAGTTTAGGTTTTTACTTTATTTTATGCATTTGATTTTTAATGATTAGTTTAGTTTATTTATTATTGTTTAGTTTTAGATTTAATTAATTTATTTATTTTATGCTATGCATGTTAGATTCGGAACCAACCCCCATAATTCTGTTGTGCTTAGATTAGATTTAGACTTGTACTCTCTGTGTGTTATTCTCAGTCCTTGTGGATCGACCCTATAATTTCTACAACTGCATGACTGTGCACTTGCGATCTTATGGGTTAAACTCTCAAGAATACCCTATGGGTAAACTTGGGTGAAACCTGGGAACGGGATAATCGAAAGAAAATATCCACACCACATGTCCATGCACGCGTCATCCTCCCCCACTTGAAAAGGATATGTCCTCAAATCTGTTTGATCTGCCACAAAAGAAACCAAATCAGAAACATTAAAACTAGGACTCACATTCATCGTCACTTCGAAGTAAGTATTGATAGATAAACGAAGATGGAGATGGATGAGCGTATATGGAGATGAAACGATGGATAGGCTTTGCTGGGAAGCAAAGTGGTGGATTGATGGTGACACAGAGGTTGCGGAAAGGCCTCTGATATTCCACTGATCTTGCTTTGGATATGACACAATAAAGGACGAACATGATTTCTTGTGGATATTACACACCAGCAAGAGATGAGACTAATCTGAAAGAGTTTTTGATAAAAGATAATCTGAATTATTTAGAAGCTGAAAACAGAGTTTTAAAGGGAAAATGAGCCTTTGAACACAATAAAAGTTGTCTTGGAAACATAATGCATGAAAACAGAAAATACAAAGCAATAATGATAAATTTTGAAATCTGAATCTCTCCTCCTCTCCCAAAAACGTGGTTGCTATTGTTGATGGGCTTTGAGATTCTATTTGGGTTGAATGTGATCCAAAGATATAGGATATAATCATGCTCAAGGATTTAAACAAATGGACATACAAGTGATCATCTTATGGCTCATTAAAAACCTGGAGAGAAAAACCCAGTTTGGGACAAAAACTCATCAAGGGAAAAAGAGTACTAAGATAATCACTTTTCCCATTCATTTAAATCAGTTAGCTTGGATCGACATTAGCATACCTTCATAATTGTTGTTCAAGTCAAAAGAAGTCTCTATTTGATTCAGAATTCCTCCAATGGCATTGTTAAAGAGTTTAGCTCTAGATCGAGTCATTAGACCAGCCGGAATGAGAAGCACATCCTGTGCTTCAAGCTGCTCCTCAGGTTCAAACTGCTTCTCAGGTTAAACCTGCTCCATTCCATGATCCATGTTCCTTGTGTCATCTAGGATCATATCATCATCCCCCACTTCAAAAGAATTTGACCGCAAATCCGCTTCATCTGCAATATAAAGAACCAGATCAGAAACAATGAAGGTTGAACTCACTTTGTACTTTCCTTGAAGATAAAGTTGGTGTGCATCAGGAGGCTCCTCTTCGATCCGTAGAGTTTTGATTGAATATTTCCTTAGTTCTACATCAGGAGGCTCCTCTTTGATCAGTAGAATTTTGATTGCATATTTCCATGACTTCTGCTTGCTTTTCTTAGATATGGACTCTCCATTACCTGCATAAAGATAAAACAAGTTAGAATCACTTACGATTAATGAGTTCAAGTACTTACATCGTGTATGCGTGTGGCTGGGATTAGAATGGTAGTTCACTCTCAGTTTTGTTATGGCCTTAAGATTTGCATCTGGTGGTTTTTCTTTGAATAATGTCATCATCACTCTTATCATCTTTCGTGACAATTCCATTCAGCTTATGTGTTGTATCTTCATGGCTTTGGTTTTGGTTTAAAACTCCTTTGTCATCAAAGCTACTTCTTGATCTGTGATGGTCTCCTTGGTACCTGAAATTTTGTCAACACCTTTGGCACTAGACAAGTGTGTTAAAACAGTCATTGAATCATTAAAATTAAGATAGCAAGTTTTAGTTTTGACTAAAGCATTAAGACGTTGATATTGACCAAGAGTAGCTCCTATTCCATCTCTACTAGCTTCAAGTTCCACTTCAAGCACTTGATCAAAATCTGGAAAGACCAAAACATAATTTCTGCCTCATCACTTCGAACCTCTTTTGTGCGGCCATGCTCCACTCAAACCTTTCTGATGTGGACATCGTACCGGTCATTATGCAAGACGAAGACAATGACCACGAGATAACACAAGAGCTAGTGGTGCCAAGCTTACCACCACGGAAAGTGACTAGGAGCATCTCCAAAGGCTATCAAAAGGAGGTCCAAGCATACCTACAACACATCAAGGAATGCGGAGGACATCATGCTGGATAAGAGAAGCCACCCGAGCCATCAGAGAACACTATGAGCTCACGGACATGCTACCTTGGAGAGAAGGCTTTGTGTGTCCTCACTATACATTAAGTGAGGACATCTCCAAGACTCGAGGTAGCATACTCTTTCCCTATTCCTAAGTTTTCCCACCGGGTTTTTACTAGGAAAGGGTTTTAACGAGATGTGAAGACTAGAGCATCACAATCCGATCTCCATAGACTAACCTCTTGGAAATAGTCTTGACAAGGTTGGTTAGTCTAGGATTGTGATCATATCTTTAAAGGAAAACCTCTACATACGTTTTCCTTCTTCTTATTGCTTGTGAGACTTGTCTTTTATACTTGGTTTATTTGTTGGATCATTCGATGTAAATGTTAGGCCTAAGTATCAAGGCTTGTCCTAATTGGCTTAGGCCCTATTTCTCATTTAAGTTATCCTAATTTGTAAGCATGTATAAGGCAAGACTCATTTCTTTAACTAACTAAGCAATCAAACCTAAAGTTTAAAACTTTATGCCTCTTCTAATCTATTGAAATTGCTCTAGGTTAGGGTTCTTCCTAAAAGTGATTGACTGTGTCTCTTACTCAAAGGAACTAGGCTGTATCAAAGGACTCACACATCCTTTGTGGTTCGCCTCTCACGCCATCACACCGAATCCATCTCTTCATCGCTCATCCACGGTTGACGTCTTCACCGTTGAGAGCTCTGCCGCCTTGCTCAGCCTCCATGAGTCTTACCGAGGTCAGGCTCAGTTCTTATTTGTTCCACGGGTCTCACCTCAGCCATTGTTCGCCCCTCTACCCGTGAATCGAGTAGAAGCCTTCCGCTGGGTCATCACATCGTCCGTCCGCCTCATTACCGTACTCAAGCTTGAACCTTGTCGTTATCTTTATATGAAGCTACTAAGGATGTACCATTTGGTATAAGAGCCAAAGATCCTATAAAGGTTGTGTCTTTCTCAACCAAAGCTTTTCTTTTGTGTTGTGTTTTGGTTTGAGTTGAGAAAGTTTGGTTCTTGTGTTAGTTTCGTTGCTGGGTTGCTTAAATCATTAGACTGCAGAGTTCTCTAGCTTGTTTAGGTTACTTAGATAGAGAACCTAGGAATGAGTTTGTTGTAGATTGTGTGAGCCTCCATTGTTAGTAAGTTTAAGGTAGAAGAGTGTCATTTTGATAAAAGTAGAAAGTTCAAGGTTGTACAACCTACTTTTTGCTTTTGGACACCTCATGCTTGTGGTCCTAGCTTGATTTCTTTTGCATTCAAATTTGATTTTTTGGGTCATCATTTAAAGCATTTATCACGTGCCTAATTTACTTCAATAGCTAAATCGAAATTGAACTCCATTTGCATTATCACGTTTTACGATTTACTATTTGAAGTTTCTGTTTTAGAAAATTCTTAACTTTCTTTGTGTTGGTTGTTTTGCGAGGAGCGAAAAAACATGGCTGAACCGCCGGATATTGCTGCTATGTTCACCGCTCTTCAAGCACATTCTACAAATGGGTAACCGAATGGATCAGATAGAGAATCCGCCAAAGCAAGAGCCACCACCGGTCCAAGATCCCGTAATTGATGATATTTTCGAAGAGGAATATTTCCAGCTAGCACTGCCTAGGAGATTGAGACCTAGAGCTAGGAGAGATTTTGGAGATAGAAATGATCAAGATCAACCATGAGTTCACTCTCCAAGTCTCAAGCTAACAGCTCCCACTTTTGCGGGAAAAGTTGACCCAGAAGCATACTTATATTGGGAAAAAAGGATGAGCCAAGGAAAGTGTCCTATGCAGCCGCCCAACTCACTGATCACGTCCTCACATGGTGGGATAGAGATGCGGCCAAGAGAAGAAGAAATGGAGAAAGACCGGTTTCATCATGGAAAATCATGAAGTTCATGATGAAAGGGAGATATGTGCTTCCACAATACCACCAAAAGCTACAAAAGAAGTTTCCAAAGCTTACTCAAGAGAGTAGGAGTGTGGAAGATTACTATGAAGAGTTTGAGCATCTAAGAAACCGTCTTAACCTATAAGTCACCGAAAAAACTCTAATGGCTCAATTTCTTGACGGGCTCCAAGATCGCATTGCTAACCCGAACAAAGGCTACTACCAATCTTCCTTGGAAGATACAAGTTTTGGGTTTTAACTCCTCCGCCGCCAAGTACAACGATAAGGGTAAAACGCCGACCATTGACTCTCGGTTTCCATCTAAACCTCGTGAACCTTCTAAGGAACCAAGAAGTAACCCAAGAGGAGCTCCTACTGGTCCCAAGACACGTGATATTGTATGCTATAAGTGTAAAGGACAAGAGCACTATGCTAGGGAATGTCCTAATCCGAGGGTTATGATTATTACTCTGTTGGGAGAGAATGAGTTCCAAGATGAGGACGAACCGCAAGAAAAGGCTGAGAGTACTGAGGAAGAAGTTGAGTATCCTGACGTGGGGGAATTGCTAGTCACCATGAGGAATATTAGTGCCGTGCAAGAACCGAAAGAAGTGGTTCAACGCGAAAACATCTTTCACACACGGTGTACAGTAAAAAGGAAGGTTTGCTCTCTTATTGCTAATGGTGGTTCTTGTACTAATGTGGCTAGTTCATACATGGTAGAAAAGTTGCAATTAGAAACAACTAAGCATCCTAAGCCTTATAAACTTAGATGGCTAAATGATAAGACGAAATTGAGAATTAATGATCAAGTTAGGATCTCATTTAGCATTGGTAAGTATGGTGATGATGTTTTGTGCGATGTGGTTCCAATGCAAGCCACTCATTTTTTGTTAGGTAGACCTTGGCAATTTGATAAGGAAGTAACTCATCATGGAAGAACTAATCATTATACCTTTTTGCATAATAAGAAACGAATTAGTCTAGCCCCATTGCTTCCTTATCAAGTGCATGAAATACAACTGAAATTGGCTAAAAAAAAGAGCATTGTTAAGACTAATTTTCTTATAGCTCCTAGTAATATTAGAAGATCTTTACATGATGATACTTGTGGTGCCTTACTAATGGTCTTCAAAGAATTGTTGAGTGTAGGTGAAGTCACGGTTGAGCTGCCCAACGAGATTTAACAACTTCTAGACCGATTTCGTGATGTCTTTCTGGAAGAGCTACCTACGGGATTACCGCCTCTAAGAGGCATTGAGCATCAAATCGATTTGGATCCCGGGGCTCAACTCCCATACCGGCCAGCATATAGGGTGAATCCTAGTGAGGCTAAGGAGTTTGAGAAGCAAGTGAGAGACTTGATGGATAAGGGCTACGTGAGAGAAAGCTTTAGCCCGTGTGCCATCCCGGTTTTATTGGTACCAAAGAAAAACGGATCCTACCGCATGTGTGTTGATTATCGGACTATCATTAATATCACAATCAAATACCGACATCCTATACCGTGGTTAGATGACATGCTAAACGATTTAAGTGGTGCCACAATCTTCTCAAAGATTGACCTTAAAAGCGAATACCATCAAGTTAGGATGCGAGATGGTGATGAATGGAAGACCGCATTCAAGACAAAGCATGGTCTTTATGAATGGCAAGTGATGCCTTTCGGTCTCACCAATGCTCCAAGTACATTCATGCGCTTGATGAACCATATCCTTCGCCAATTCATTAGTAAATTTGTCATGGTTTATTTTGATGATATCTTGATATATAGTACTTGCTTGGTTGATCATGTGTCTCATCTTGAACTAGTGCTAGAAACTCTTAGGGATGAAAGTCTTTATGCTAATATTAAGAAGTGTGTCTTTTGCACTAGTGAACTTATTTTTCTTGGTTTTGTGGTGAGCTCTCAAGGTCTTCGTGTAGATTTGGAAAACATCGAAACCATACAAGGATGGTCTAGACCTACCAATGTCGGTCAAGTGAGAAGCTTCCATGGTCTAGGTAGCTTCTACCGCCGGTTTGTTAAGGACTTTAGCACCCTAGCCGCGCCTCTCACATCCCTTATCAAGAAGGGTGTTGGGTTTGAATGGGGAGAATCTCAAGAGAGGTCATTTCTAGATCTCAAGTACCATCTCAATCATGCTCCCAATCCTTACTCTACCCGACTTCAACAAGACCTTTGAAGTGGAATGTGATGCATCCGGTATAGGACTTGGAGCGGTTTTGATCCAAGGGGAAAACCGGTTGCCTTTTTTTAGTGAGAAGTTGAGTGGAGCCACTTTAAACTATCCAACCTATGATAAGGAGCTCTATGCCTTAGTACGAGCAATGCAAATATGGCAGCATTATCTTATTTCAAAGGAATGCATCATCCATACCGATCATGAAACATTGAAGCATCTAAGGGGACAAACAAATTTGAAGAAGCGACACGCCAAATGGTTGGAGTTCATAGAGACCTTTTCCTATGTGATTAAGTATAAGAAGGGCAAGGAGAACATAGTTGCTGATGCTTTATTAAGGAGACACGCCCACATTACAACCATGGAATCTAGGATGCTTGGGTTTGAGATTTTTAAAAGATTATATGAAGAAGATCCGGATTTGAAATAGAGTTTTGTGGGACATGGGGTTGGATCCTATACTAAGTTCTACTTTTATGATGGGTTCTTATTCAAGGAAAAGAGATTATGCATTCCACGGAGTTCCATGAGAGAGTTACTAGTGAAAGAAGCTCATGGATATTTTGGGATTGAGAAGACATTGAGCACCTTGAAAGAGCATTTCTATTAGCCAAGGATGAAGAAAATGTCAAGAGAGCTAAGTCAAGAGTGCAACCTCATGGCCTTTATCAACATCTACCCGTTCCTACAAAGTCTTGGGTGGACATTTCTATGGATTTTGTGTTGGGGTACCAAAAATTCTGCATAAGGACTCAATCTTTGTGGTGGTGGATAGATTTTCAAAGATGACTCATTTTATCCCTTGTTCCAAGACCAACGACGATACCCAAACGGCTTCCTTGTTTTTCAAAGAGATAGTTTGCTTACATGGAATCCCCCGGACTATAGTGTCGGACCGAGATACGAAATTCTTGAGCCACTTTTGGCGTATATTATGGAAGAAGATGGGAACTCAACAACTTTATTCTACTACTTGCCATCCACAAACCGATGGACAAATGGAAGTTATGAACCGCTCATTTGGCGATTTGTTGAGAGCTACCATAGTGCTAAATGTGAAGAATTGGCTAGAATGCATTCCTTGGGTTGAATTTGCATATAACTCCGCTAGACACTCCACTACTAAGTTATCGTTGTTTGAAGTGGTATATTTGCATAATTCTAGCACTCCTTTAACCTTCACACCCCTACCACAAGCTGAGAGATTGGACTTAGAAGGGACTACCAAAGCCGAAACAATGAAGAAGCTTTATGAGAAAGTTTGGGAAAATATTGAGAAGGCGAATGCGCGAGTGGAGGAGCGGACCAACAAGAGGAAGAAGTAAGTCATTTTTCACCCAGGAGATTGGGTGTGATTACACCTTAGGCCCGAGCGCTTTCCAAACAAGAAGAAGTACAAGTTGGATGCACGCGGAGACGGTCCATTCAAAGTGATCAAGAAGATCAATGACAATGCTTACCCTCTCGAACTTTTGGGTCAGTATAATGTCTCTTCTTCATTCAATGTTGCTGACTTGACTCCTTTTGATATAGGTGATGAAGGAAACTTGGGGATTAAAGCTCTTGCAGAGGGAGGAAATGATGTGGACATCGTACTTGTCATCACGCGGGACGAAGACAATGACCACGAGGCAACACAAGAGCTAGCGGTGCCAAGCTTACCACCACAGAGAGTGACTAAGAGCGTTTCCAAAGGCTATCAAAAGGAGGTCCAAGCATACTTACAACACATCAAAGAACGCGGAAGACATCATGGTGGACAAGAGAAGCTACCCGAGCCGTCGGAGAACACTATGAGCTCACGGACATGCTGTCTTGGAGAGAAGGCTTTGTGTGTCCTCACTATACACTAAGTGAGGACATCCCCAAGACTCTAGGTAGTAGCATACTTTTTCCCTACTCCTAAGTTTTCCCACCGGGTTTTTACTAGGAAAGGATTTTAACGAGGTGTGAAGACTAGAGCATCACAATCTGATCTCCATAGACTAACCTCTTGGAAATAGTCATGACAAACTTGGTTAGTCTAGGATTATGATCCTATCTTTAAAGGAAAACCTCTACATATGTTTTCCTTCTTCTTCTTATTGCTTATGAGACTTGTCTTTTATTCTTGGTTTATTTGTTGGGTCATTTGATGTAAATGTTAGGCCTAAGTATCAAGCCTTGTTCTAATTGGCTTATGCCCTATTTCTCATTTAAGTTACCCTAATTTGTAAGCATATATAAGGCAAGACTCATTTCTTTAATTAACTAAGCAATCATTTACAATCAAACATAAAGTTTACAACTTTATGTCTCTTCTAATCTATTGAGGTTGCTCTAGATTAGGGTTCTTTCTAAGAGTGATTAAGTGTTTCTCTTACTCAAAGGAACTAGGCTGTTGATAACATCGTATTTTATATGTTTTTATGCATCATAAAAAGTTAGTTTTAGGCTTTATAACTAACATTTAGTATAGTTTTAATGTGTTTGCTTGTGTTTATGTGTTTTTAGGTACTTGGAGCTAAAACTGGATATTTAGAGTGTTTCTGGAGCTTGCTAGAACCAATGGGAGAGTTGACACCGCTAATTGAATCATGCACATTCGGAGAAGGATTTTAGGAAACTGAAGAGCACCAATATCGACCCCATAATATACCTGTAGGGGTCGATATGGAGTCCAAAATACTCTCGGAGGACGCATCGACCAGTCAAGCCCAAGAGATTCACATCGACCCAAGAATCGACCAATCAAGGTCGATTCTGACGTCCGAGAAAGCTGAGAAATTTCCTATGTGGTAAGACATGATTCGGGTAACTTGTCTTCTCGAGTTTTAAGCTTTCAGAAACAAGATATGGATGAAATGAAATATTCTAAGAATCCGTAGGACTATATAATCACTTGTAATCTTACTAGAAAACACAACACGGAATAGACAACTTTGAATAGAGAACTTTTGTAGCCACCACTTCTAAAAACCATAATAAATAGTTCTTTCTTTCTACTTCTTTTCTTCTCTTTTAGAGTAGATCTTTTAGACCATTAGGGTGGTGGTCGATGATAGGATCTATTTTTAGGGTTTAATATATGTTTGATTGTTCTTAATCGATCGAGCTACCTTTCTATGCATCTTAATGCTAAGTATTCTCTTATGGGAGATGCTTAAGTGTACAACTGAATTCAGTAGGTGTGGTTGTACTATTAGAGATTCTCTGAGCCACGAGAGTGGGTAGAGATCTCAGATCTGCATAGTTGGGAGTATTAGCTATGGTCGAGTTTGTTATTTGATAGAGTAGCTTTATGCTTATCTAGCCCTTATCAACTGCATGACTGTGCACTTGCGGTCTTATGGGTTAAACTCTCGAGAATACCCTATGGATAGACATGGATAAAACCTGAGAACGGGATAATCGAAAGAAAATCCCTGCATCAGCTGTATCAAAGGACTCACGCATCCTTTGTGGTTCGCCTCTCACGCCATCACACCGAATCTATATCTTCATCGCTCATCCACGGTTGAAGTTTCACCGTTGAGAGCTCTGCCACCTTGCTCAGCCTCTGTGAGTCTCACCAAGGTCAAGCTCAGTTCCTTTTTGTTCCAGGGGTCTCCGCTCAGCCATCGTTCGCCCCTCCACCTGTGAACCGAGTAGAAGCCTTCCGCTGGGTCATCACATCGTCCGTCAGCCTCTTTGCCAAACTCAGTCTTGAACCTTATCGTAATCTTTGTATGAAGCTACTGAGGATGTACCACTTTCCATCTTTAAGCAATCAAATATTAATGTCATGTTGGTGTTAAGCTTCTGCACAAAACGCTTATCAAAAGAGCCCAAGCCATGAAAGCTCATCTCATCAGATTGTGCACTTGGAACTACCCAACTCCTTATAACTTTCACCTTGCTTTTATCCAATGAACTTTCATCACCAAAAACGCCATATTTCTCATATACCTCCCTTAGGTGATGTTTCTCGACGTTCTTATGATACACCAAAATATCTTCAGTGTAAACTACCACAAACTTTCCAACAAAGTTGTGTAGTTTTTTATTCTTCAGCCTCTTAAAATTACTTGGTGTATTAGATAAACCAAATATCATGACAAGCCATTCAAACAGTTCACTCTTTGTCTTGAATGTTGTCTTCTACTCATCCGCTTTCTTCATTTCTTTAAATCCAAAATCCAGAAATACTCATCAATTTTTTTCTTGAAATCTGAAAATTCCTTTCCTGCATTTGATTTCAGAAACTCCAAGATCAAAACTTTGGCACAGTTCTCTGGCTTCTCAAAGTAATCTCCAAAAATAAAATTCACTTCTTCTGATTTCTTTTGATTAGAAAGTAATCTCATATCAGAACTAGGATTTTCCAACTTCCAACAATTATACAACCACCTGTGCCTTGAGTTCAGTGCATCTTGAAACTCACAATCTTATGGATCTGTCAACAGCTTCTTATCCCCATAGTCTACTTCTTCCGGCAACTCAAAATCCAAAATATAAGGATCAGGTGTAGGGAATAAGATATACGTTTTTGATTGTGCAAATGCTTCATCATCACCATAATCAACAGAATATAAAGCATCAGCGTCTTTTGATACCTCCTCTTGAATTATGCACTCAGACTGAATAATCTGCTCCTTCTGCATTTCTTCAACCATATGAACAAAATGTGAATCATCTTGAATTTTTAACAATTTTCCTTTAGCTGGCTGCTCTAAATGCTCCTTGCACAAATCAGAAACAATTTTTTTTTCCTCTGAAATTATGTCTCCATTATCCAGAGTTGTCTTCATCTTTTTATTAGAAAACTCATTAGCATAATGACCCATGCCTTTGTACATGAAACACTTAACATCACGAGTTCTGGTTGCATCCTCCTTAGCTTTACCTTTGTTATCAGTAGACAATGGTGTTTCAGATTTTTGGTTCACTTCTCGATAGCTTCCTTTTCTATAACTTGTCTTTTTGATAAGTGATTTTAGTTCCTCCTCAATTTTTTAAATATCTTCAAAATCTGGAAAACCCACTTTAATGTCTCCTTCACTACAATGCATCTGATGTACTCCTTTCTTTCTCTCATGTTCCATAACTCCATAATCAAAATCTGAGCGATGAGAAAAATGTCCACCTTCTAGACGATGAATGATCATTATCTACTCTTTTTCTCCTCAGCAGCTCATGGTGATAATGACTAGGAATGTATCTCTTCCGCATAATGACCTTCATTTATATCCATCTTCTACAGGATATTCATCATTACGCCTTCGTGATTTAACTAGCTGATCCCACCAGGTGAGAGCATAGTCACAAAACGCTGCAGTAGCAACTCTTACTTGGTTGATCTATGTGTAGTATTGAACCTTGAAAACGAATTTAATCTTCTTTTCCCATTCCAAATATGCATCAGGATCATTTTTCCCATGGAATGGTGGAATTTTAAGCTTGAGACTTCCAAGATTATCTTGCAAATAATCGCTATCTTCTCTTGCACGTCTATGGTACCTTCTATGACTGTTTCGTGATGAAACCTCTTGGCGAAAGATATTTAGCTTGGTGTCTAAAATATTGGACATAGCTTTAATCAGAAGTTTATTGTTGCTGTTGCGACTGGTTTCTTCATCTTCATCTTCTGATTTAACCATGTTTCCCTGAGAATCAAACACATAAATCACCAGTAACAAGCCCTTGGAAAGTGATTAAACTCTAAAATAGATCCAAATCGTTTTTAGAAGATGTAACTAGAATCTAGAATTCTAACAGGTGTAACTAGAGTAAAACAACCTAAAACAAAATGATTCAAAAGCCAAATCAATAGCTTAGACACTGAACGAAGTGATCTATATGATAGTTTCAGGTTTCGGCAAAGGAAACAGATCAAAAATCGATTTAGCAGGTGAAAAGTCAATTTTCATAAATCTGTTCGTAAAAACGAGTTCTCAACAGATCCAGAATTCAAACATGTATAACTAGCGAAATACAACCTAGAACAAGTTGATTCAACAACGAAACTGAAAGATGAGACTCTGAATGACAAGATACGATTGGTTTTAAACGATTTCGATGAGCGAAACGAGAACGAAAACATTTAACTTCTAAGCGCAGCTTTGATACCACTTGATACGCCCTTGATCGTCACTTAGAAGTAAGTATTGATAGATGAACAAAGATGGAGATGGATGAACGTATATAGAGATGAAACAATGGCAAGGCTGTGCTGGGAAGTAAAGTGGTAGATTGAATGGTCATACAGAGGTTACGGATAGGCCTCTGATATTACACTGATCTTACTTTGGATATGACACACCAAAGGAAGAACATGATTTCTTGTGGATATTACACACCAGCAAGAGATGAGACTAATCTGAAAGAGTTTTTGATAAAAGATAGTCTGAATTATTTAGAAGCTGAAAAGAGAGTTTTAAAGGGAAAAGGAGCTTTTCAACACAATAAAGGTTGCCTTGGAAACATAATGCATGAAAACAGAAAATACGAAGTAATAATGATAAATTTTGAAATCTGAATCTCTCCTCCTCTCCCAAAAACGTGGCTGCTATTGTTGATGGGCTTTGAGCTTCTATTTGGGCTGAATGTGATCCAAAGATATAGGATATAATCATGCTAAAAGATTTAAGCAAATGGACATACAAGTGATCATCTTATGGCTCATTAAAAACCTTGAGAAAAAAACCCAGTTTGGGACAAAAACTCATCAAGGGAAAAAGAGTACTAAGATAATCACTTTTTTCATTCATTTAAATCATTTAGCGTGGATCAACATTAGCGTAGCTTCATAATTGTTGTTCAGGTCACAAGGAGTCTCTATTTGATTCAGAATTCCTCCAATGGCTTTGTTAAAGAGTTTGGCTCTAGATCGAGTCATTAGACTAGCCGGAATGATAAGCACATCCTCTGCTTCAAGCTGCTTTTCAAGTTCAAGCTGCTTCTTAGGTTCAACCTGCTCCATTCCATGATCCATGTTCCTTGTGCCGTCTAGGATCATATCATCCTCCCCCACTTCAAAAGAATTTGACCTCAAATCCGATTCATCTGCAATATAAAAAACCAGATCAGAAAAAATGAAGGTTGAACTCACTTTGTACTTACCTTGAAGATCATGTTAGTGTGCATCAGGAGGCTCCTCTTTGATCCGTAGAGTTTTGATTGCATATTTTCATATCTCCTCATCAGGAGGCTCCACTTTGATCAGTAGAATTTTGATTGCACATTTCCATGACTTATGCTTGTTTTTTAGATATGGGTTATCCATCTGCATAAAGATAAAACAAGTTAGAATCACATACGATTAATGAGTTCAAATACTTACCTCGTGTATGCATGTGGCTGGGATTATAATGGTAGTTCGCTCTCAGTTTTGTTATGGCCTTAAGATTTGCATCTGGTGGTTCTTCTTTGATCTGAATAATGTCATCAACACTCTTATCATCTTTGGAGACAATTCCATTTAGCTTATGTGTCATATCTTCATGGCTTCGGCTTTGGTTCAGAAACTCCTTTGTCATCAAAGCTTCTTCTTGATCTGTGATGGTCTCCTTGGTACCTGAAATTTTCTCAACGCCTTTGGCACTAGACAAGTGTGTTAAAATAGTCATTGAATCATTAAAATTAATATATCAAGTTTTAGTTTTGACCAAAGCATTAGGACGTTGATATTGACCAACAGCAGCTCCTATTCCATCTCTACTAGCTTCAAGTTCCACTTCAAGCACTTGATCAACAATTACGATTGTAACTGTTTGGTAATTGTTGATTTTACGAATTTATATGCAGAGACGATGGACAGATTTGGTAATCTACCAGACGAGGTTCTTTGTCATATCTTTTCTTTCTTTACAACAAAGCAAGCTGCTTTGACATCGGTTCTTTCAAAGAGGTGGCTCAATTTGTGGACAATTGTCCCTAATCTTGACATTGATGACTCTATCTTTCTTTATCCTGAAGAGGGTAAGCGAGAGAGGGATGGGATTTTGCAATGCTTCATGGATTTTGTTGATAAAGTTTTGGCTTTGCAGAGTGATTCTCCTATAAAGAATTTTTCACTCAAGTGTAAAGATGGTATTGATTTAGACCGTGTGAATGGTTGGATATGTAATGTCCTACGGTGTGGTGTTTCACACCTTGAACTTTTCCTCAATTTTTCGATGTACGATGACCCCGAATATTTGTATTATCTTCCAGAAGAGTTGTTCGAGAGCAAAACACTAGTGGAACTGAAATTAAGAAGTGAAAAAGGTGTTGATTGGTGGTGGCGTGGAGGCACATGCACTTTCTTACCAATGCTTAAAACTCTTGACATTGAATCGAAGTGAATTATATGTGATGAGCTTGAGATGTTTCTTCTTTCTTTCCCTGTGCTTGAAGAATTATATTTAACGAAGATGGAGTGGCCTGGGAATGAAACTGCATCAAGTGCAAGCCTTAGGAAGCTAACTATCTATGCAACTGGTTTTGATACTCCAAATCTGTTCTACCTTGAGTATTCTGATTTTGTTGCGGCTGACTATCCAAAAGTTAACTTGCCGAATTTAGTTGAGGTTCAACTCAAACTTATGGTAACTGAAAACCAAATCAAGCTTATACGAACACCAAATGATGAAGATGATGATTTTCTGCACCTTAGAAATGTGTGGAAGCTTATAAGTGGCATATGAAATGTTCAGAAACTTTTCTTTATTGCCGATGCTCTCGAGGTCAGTTTGTGTTATAACTATCTTTTGCAGTATTTGTTTCATCAGTCTCATCTACGCTAAGTTCGCTGAAATATTCTCTATGCTGTGAATCGTTGCTAGTGTTCAACAAACTCAAATTTTTATGTATTAAGAGTGACAAGGAACGGGGATGGCAAACAATACCAGTTCTCTTAAGGAACTATCCTCAATTAGAAACTCTAGTCCTTTGAGGTGTAAACACAACTCATTTGTCAAACATTTTACAAAGATGTAGTTCATACTTTTCTTATAATTTATTTTCTACATTCAGGATCTCTTACATTATGTGACTGATAAATGTGGGGATGCTTGTAACTGCATTTCTGATATGTTTGCATTTTGCATCGTTTTAGCTTGCATAAATCATACGTTTTTGACGTGTTATTCACCCCGTTCTTGTTATTTATTCCGAGTTTTGCATACTTAGAGTGTTTTGCATTAGGTCCGCATACATCCTGCATATTTGGCTTGTTACAGGTACTTTCGGGTGATTTTGGAGAAGTTAGACCAGAAGCTGTCTGGTACGTGCTGCTCGAGTCCATACAGAGCAGTTGTGATCGAGTCCATGCAGAGCAGAAGCTGTCTGGGACATGCTGCTCGAGTCCGTGCAGAACAGAAGCTGTATGGGACATGCTGATCGAGTCCGTGCTGGATACCCATGCAGACGTGATCGAGTTTGAGCAGGAGATGGAGCAGAAGCTCAGCTCGAGTACCCATGCTCGAGCTGTATGATCAAGCAGAGACAAAAGGTGGCATCTTGAAGTTTCAGAACCCAGCTCGAGCCCCTGCAATCGAGTGGACTACTCAAGCTCATCTCAGAAAAATGCAGTCTTGATTTCGTCTGTTTGAGCACAGCACTCGACCAAGACTTAGCCGAGCTGAACCTTATCCTGCACATTTTTACTCTTTTGCGCGTGACGTTTTAGGGTTTTTAAGACTTAGTATAAATACCTAATGTTGGATAAAGACTAAGCAGAACGTTTTTATCTCTAATATTTCGAGTTTTTCCTTGTGTTCTTCTCTGTTCTTAGTTTCCAGAACTTGTAATTTGATTTCTACTTGTTATTTTGAGTTTGTTCCTTCTGTTCTATCATTATCTCTATCTATTTCTAGTTTTTATGATTTCTGGGTTTGTGTTCTTGATGTTCTTCATGAGTTTTGAGTAGTCATTAGGGTTCTTGAGGATGGGATAGATTAGGTGTAGAATCTTGGTCTTTCAGGTGGTTTAAGTGTAGATCGTTTGATTTTCCTTCTAAATCAGTGTTCTTAATGCTAGTTTCTTTCTGATCAATTGGAATTAGAACTTAGGTGTTTTTCCACCCAGAAGGTGTTTGATAAAATGCTTGAATGAACTGATGTTAGAGATTTGCATACCTAGCCTAAGGGATTAGTTGTCTAGGGTGTTTATCGACAATATTGAACTGAATCGTATTGCCTGCTAGGGTAGATTTCGCCAAGGGATTGGGTCTGGAACTGGTCTAGTTTGAGGTTACTTACCACGGGAGTGGACTTAACTGGTTTTGATGTTTGATGTCTAGGGAATAGCTTGATTAAGTTTTGTTAAACCACTTGAATAGGCTAAGAGGACACACTGAGTCGATCACCCCCATCCTTAGGAACTTCTCTTGCATTGTTGAATTTGCTGCTAGTCCTATACGCTGCTCTTCACCCCCATATGCTATTTCTGTTATTGCTTGGTTTCTGCTAGTTCTTGTTAGTCCTATACGGTACCTGTTTTAGTGTCCATTCTCAGTTTTTGTCTAGGTTGCTAGACCCTAATACGCTATTTGCTTGGCTTGACTTGAATTGCTTGATCGCATCCTTTTTGGTTAATATCTTCACCCTTATGGATTGACACCTTACTACTACAACGAAAACTCGGTCTAGTAAGGAATTGACCTATATCAATTTCTCGGGAGGAAAAAGGTTTCTCGCTCTCATCTTGTCCAGTGAAGAATATGAAGATTACAGGGTTTAGAAGAACAATTAGAGAGGTGGATATGATCCTGCATTTCTTGGTGTCTTTCCTGTGTTTGAAGGAGATGAAGATTTATGTCGAAGAGAATGATCCTACAGATTTCGAAGTCCCTGGAAAACTTAAACTTGTCACGCGGATGTTGATGCTCTACGACAAGTCCTTTGTTTGTGATGCCAAGTTTCTGATGTACACTAAGTTGTATAAGAAATGGCATGCGGAATGAAGTCTTCAGGGAAGAAATCCTTCTCGTTGTTTGGTGAAAGTTGAATAATCCAAGAAACTAGTTTTTGATAATTAATGTGGGGAAACGATTTAAACAATAAAGCAATAACGAGGTATCAGTCGATTCTTTCAAACTTAACCACTAATCCTCGGCTGTAAAAATAGTTTATTAGATATCTTCAAAAAGACAAGAAAATAAAACTCGCATCTATTTTATACATGAACTAAGATATCACGAGTAAAAACATTAGCTTGTCTCAAATTTTTATTGTATCAAACTGTTCTTATGTTATATTTTTAAACTATCGTATTGTAATATTTTCTATAATTTTGTCATAAAAATAGCCAAAATTTTCCATAAGTTTTCAACATTTGAATATACATTATTTTCAGTTCGATAGTCTTATAGCTAAGCTGTTAAAATACAACAGCTGAGATCATTAATCACAAATTTAAATTTATGTATATTGTTTATATAAGTGAACTCATCTATAATCTTTAGTATTTATCGTCAAAAAAAGAGTTTTTAAATATGAAATTTTCAAATCCAAAACTATAAAATTTATTACATCCAATACATTAATTTTATTTATATCAAATTGTCTCAACTCATATATTAATCCAACATTAATTAATATCATTAATATAATATTGTATATCAAATTGTCTCAACTTATATCAAATCCAAAACTACAAAATTTATAACATCCGAAACATTAATTTTATTTATATCAAATTTCAAAATTAAAATATTAAACTACAAATAAATTAATATTACTGAAATTAATAAAATATCATAGTCTCAATGTTATTAATTTATTAAAGTTTTACTGTAGTTACTAATCAAATTAATGGTTAAATTTTCCTAATCACCACAGGGAAAAAGATAATAATCACCACATTGAAAAAAAAGTAGACTTTTATTTAACACTACATAGAAGACTTGCAAACTTTTCTATAGGTCAAGAAGTCTAACGGCACGACTCTTACCGAACTCTCCCAGTCGACCCCTAAATTGGGTTACGGTTTCAATTTCGAATATAAAAATCCCAGGAAAAAACCAATAGACTCGGAATATAAAAATCCCAACTTGGTCCGGAAATCACAAGTGGGGCATCGAAAAATTGTAGCTTTGGTCTGATCTCGCCCTCTCAAGTCTTTCTCACAACTTTCAGGTACATACCGTCTTGACATGGATTATTACTTGCTAATCCCGAGTAATCGGATGTGCAGTTGACTAGATTGAACTGATTTCACATTTGATATGCGCAGACAAATAAACTGATGGATGTGAGAGGCAAGTTTATATCTTTCTTTCACTCATAGATATGTTGATGATTGGAAAAAGGATAATCCTTTAAAGCCCCAGACCAGAACTAAACTTTTCCAATGGCGTTGCTCCTTTCTCACACCTCTCTCTTATCTCTTCAAACACCATTTTCTTCTTCTTCTTCGTTCCATTTCCAATGTCTGAAAAAGGGATTTTTCCCTCCTCCTTCCTTGGTTCCAAATTCATTCTCTCCATCTGTCTCTTCATCTTCTTCCTCGATTACATCATCTAGTAGCTCCAGTTCGATCCCGCAGGTGGTCGTAACCCGAGAACAAGGCAAGAACAAACATATCATCAAAGCCTTGGTATGCATTTTATACCCTTCTCGCGAAAAGAAATAAAGTTCCAATTTTGAATTTAGCTTATAGGCTAATTTCAAGAATTGGTTACTACCAAATTGAAATTATGAAACTTTTACAGTTTCAGGATCATGAGATTAGTGAAATTTTTATGAAATTGTGCGTTGAATTTCTGGACTTATTGTATTGAATCCATAATCTAGCTAATTGAGTTTTTAATCTGGGAAAAAATGCAGGAGAAACATGGGATATCATCTTTAGAGCTTCCCTTAATTCAACATGATGAAGGACCTGATTTTCATCGGCTTGCTTCTGTATTAAGTGGTGATTTATGATGTAGTTTGACTTAGTGACTTCTTTTCTCTAATAATTTGGCTGTTTTGTTTGGGACTAATAGCTATAAGATTTCATATGCTTATGCGGGTTTGCGTACCACATTTTGAATAGACCATGATAATGGAGAAAAAATCTTGCTTCATGTTATTGTTATGTTATGCTTAATCAATGTTTTTGAGGTGCTAATGTCTACTCAGATTTCAAGATTGTTATTACGATTAAGAAAACGGTCCAGAATTGTATTGCGGTGCAGATTTTGGTATTTTGATATGTAGTTCTGACGTGTTTTGTCTTATTTGGCTAGATAAGAGCTTTGATTGGATCATTATAACATCTCCAGAAGCAGGCTCTGTATTTCTTGAGGCATGGAAGTAAGCCCTGGTTCTTTGACCTATTCCCTCTCTTTTTGTGAATTTTGAACTGTTTCAGTAAGCTATGTATTGTCAGAATATGCAATGAGTTGTCTCTAATCTTAGTAGTTTCTGGACGCCTAAGCTATTTTGAACAAAGTTAGTTAATATGCAATATATCTAGATTTTTATTGTTGTTGTTATTGATAGGCAATGGGACTAGTCTAGGTTTTTAATTAGGTATTCAGATATGTGTAATCTTTATACATATTTCTGACACAACACTGTAAATAACGAGGTTTACATAAGAATTTATTAACATTTTGTCTACATTACCCTTTTTCCCTTGACCTAAACGTCGGTGGTCTCTATTCCTTAGGGCAGCTAGCTCCCCAAATGTGCAAATAGGTGTAGTAGGAGCTGGAACAGCCAGGGTATTTGAAGAGGCAATGCAATCGGCAGAAGGATTGCTTCATGTTGCCTTTACACCATCAAAAGGTTCCATAACTTTCTGTTTAGACTCAGTTTCTATACACTCCATTTTAGTCTTTATATTTACAATCTGTGCATCTTCAAACATTTAATAGTGTACGTATTTACAATATCATTGGTTTATATTATTGTTTTGTGTGACTATGGATGATATGACCTATAACCCTTGTCATAGTTTGTTTCCATGAATCAGTGAGCATCAAAAATCACAATTCGGTTTATGAGATGATGAATTATTAATGATCCAAATTCCAAGCTACAATGTTTATGTATTTTTTTTATGTGTTTGCATCCATCAAGCCAATATAAATATAGGTAATGGATGAGTGGTCGTACATACAATGTTACAGTCTTGGCTGGTTCATTCTCTTTGTTTTCATTATTTCAGCAACTGGTAAAGTCTTGGCTTCAGAGCTTCCAGAGAAAGTTGGCAAAAGGTCCTCTGTCTTATACCCAGCTTCTCTAAAAGCAGGCAATGATATTGGTGCGTGTTGTTAGGTTTCCTCAATTCAATTGAGCTTATCATGTTAACCACTTAGTAGAAAATATTAGCATATCCTGTACAAATTTATTAGGCAGTTGCATAATACCATATTAAATATTGCATATCCTTGATGGAGATATGCAGTAAAACTGCTATATCAGGAGAGAATAGATTAGTAAACTACATTTTTGACTTGGCTTTCACGTTCAAAGGGATAGTATTCCAAAAGCAATTGTGTATTCTGCACTGTCTTTTTCCATGTAGATGTTTGCATTAATCCTTGGCACATGAACTAATGACTAAATCTACTTTGGCCAGAAACATAATTGGAGATATATAACTGTAAAGTTAGTTTATTTAAAATCTATAACTGACCAGCTTTGCTCTGTTTCCCGTTTGACATATGAATCTTAGAGGAAGGGTTGTCCAAACGTGGGTTTGAAGTTGTCAGGCTGAATACATACACAACAGTAAGCCATCTTTAGACTTACTAGAACAAGCCCTATAAAAAGTAATTCATTGCATATATTATTTGGCTTAGTCATCTTTCTTATATGGGTTCTCACTTTTCAGTCCTTGGTATGTGCTTATTCGAAGATACTGTAATGGTCAGTTTCTTTTTTCCTTTTCTTGCTAGGTTCCTGTACAGAGTGTTGATACGGTGCTCCTGCAACGGGCACTGTCTGCTCCTGTTCTTTCTGTAGCTTCACCTTCTGCAGTTCGGTAGGCTCCATCAATTGTCATCCTATTGCAAGTCAACATCTGTGTCTGTTTTTTGATCACCCGTTATTGGTGCAGCAATATGTTATTCATGTAATCTCTTGTAATACGGTCGAGTGGGTTTGGTCTATTGCTTACTTGATTTTCGACAGAGCCTGGCTGAATCTGATTCAAGACGAGGAGCAATGGAGCAATTACGTTGCCTGCATTGGAGAGACAACTGCTTCAGCTGCAAGACGACTAGGACTGAAAAACGTGTACTACCCAGAGAAACCGGGACTTGAAGGGTAAAATCTTAATCTTTTCATATGGTGGACCATGTCAACTAGGCTCTGAATTGAGTCCTCTTGTCACATAACCGAGCGAATCGAGTACTATCGCCACCTGGATTTTCCATGGGTTTGAGTGAGTGTGTGTGTGGCAGGTGGGTCAAGAGCATCATGGAAGCTCTAGGTGCTCACGAAGAATTACACAGATTCAAGTAACTCTAGTAGCAGCAATTGAATCACACTTGTTCCACCCTCTCATAGTGGAGGACTATGAATTGGGACAATGTCTGTAATTTAGAAGACAAGGTAAAAGAAACCAAATGATGGTGTTGATAAAATCCTCAAGCTCTTTTAGAATACTTTAAATTAGATTGAATTATTGTTAGAATACTTTTATTAGTGTTTTAATCATTTTTATAGTGGCATATATATCCATTTGCATAATCGTACAATATCGGGTAATACCAAATATATTATGGTTTTGATTGGTAACTTCATACTGCTGCAGTATAGTGTACCAATTTAACAATTACTAATCACAAAAGCAATACTAAAAACATTTTTTTTAGATTATTTTATCGCTATTTTGTACTGTTTTAACTGTTATAGTATCGATTACCGTCTTCTTCATCCACTACAAAACTTATACCGCCGCTTTGTGTCGTTAAAAAGAATAGTCTACTTTTTACACTCTTGTTTTATGGTGGCATGCTAATAAAACGGGTTTTTATAATTTAAGACTTTGCATGTTTAGCCCACTATCAAGTATCTATACGGATCGTGTGAAATCGGTTCTACGTAGAACACAAAAGTCCTCTCGTTTGGTGACTGAATTAAGTTGAATGACATTATTTATTAGGACCACCGATTAAATTGGCCTCGTGATCAAAATATGCTTTCGAAAGGTCCAACAACCATGTGGTCAATGCCAAATTCGAATAAGATTGAAAATTCAAAAGATGAAGTGGGTCACAACCATTCATCATTATATTCCAATCTTTTACATTAAACAATTTTATTACGTCGACACATGCGGTCTGAAAAGGCGGCCTGTTACGTTAATCGTTTACTATTATTATTATTTATTCGGAAATTTCCAACAAAAATAAAAATTTAGTTGGTTCAAACTCTTATCCAAGATATTATTTGATAATTTAAAGATTTTTTATTCAATAGTCTAACTGTCTAACATACGACTTCGAACCGATTGATATAAACACTCAATCTATAATATTGTTATTTGCTACGGTATATTAAATAAAATAGCTACTTGGCTGGTCTAAACTTAATGCACGAAGAATGTTGGTTTTAATTTTGAAATATATATATATATATATATATATATTTGGGTTATTTTCGGGTTCTATTCTCTTTTGTATTGGGTTCAATAAGTTGTTTTCTAGTAACAGGAATTTTTTTAGAAAATAGTATAAATTCTAACATTTTGCACACAAAAAAAAGAAAGTAAAATCATTTTTTAGAGAAAAAAATATATCGTAGTGAGCGTTTTCTATAAATGATAAAGTTAACAAGAAACATTATAAGCATGACCACACTCTTTTCTATTCTTTTAGTTTTAAATCTAAATTATTAATCAAATTCTCTTAAGGGAAAGAGGTTAATTTTGAGGAGAAAACTTAATAGCTTTAAAAAAAAAAAAATGTAAACTGTATTTACTCAAAAAAAAATAATGTTTGTATATCAAGTGCCATAGTTTTTTGAAACATGAAAGTAAATATAAACCTGAAAACTAATATTATATTAATTAATTAATTTTTTTGCGTTGTAAACCAGATTTAGAAAGTATTCTCGTACTTTCCATCGCCTTGCAAGCTATGAAGTTTCCGATAACCATAGTAGCTTTGGGATAACCATATTGAAAAAAATGTATTTGTCTTTCTTTGAGTAGAGTGGTACACAAACAAAAACTATGAGTCGGTACTTCAAAAACTAATAAAATATTGGGTTTCTTTTGTAATTAGTCATATCCTGCCAAAAGTTGTTTTTTATATTATATGTTTGGTCAGCAAAAACGGTATAAGCTCTGTTTCTTTCCTCTCACCTTCCTTAAGTGATCCTTTTTAGTTCCCTTCATTTCATTGTTCTTGAGACCATCTCCGAACTCATCGGAAATCAGAAACAATGGAAGTGATGAGCTTGACTGCACCATCTTCACCGAGGCAATTCCCTGGTTGCTTCTTAAGCGCACCGACAAGCCCTAGAAGAATGACAGAGTTTTATAGAGAGTTCGACGAGGCCACAACAAGAAACTTCTCCGACCGTCTTACGGTTCCTTTTGATTGGGAAGAGACTCCGGGAACTCCTAGGAAGATCATCAAAGATGACGAAGATGATACTGTCGATGATTTCGCCTTCGAGATAGGCGAGAAACTCGAAACGACGTCGCTTTTTGCTGAAGAGCTTTTTGATGGAGGCAAAATCAAACCCTTGAAGCCTCCTCCGTATTTACAATTAGACCATCATCATCATCAGCCTCAGATTTTATCTCCAAGGTCTCCAAGATCACCTATTGCAAATGGTAAAAACGTTATCCGCAAAGCTTTTTCCCCAAGAAAGAAACCGGTAGAGGTGGATCCATTTGAGGTCGCCATGGATAAAGCTCGGAACGGCGTAGGAGAAGAAAGAGGGAGAGGGAGACATCAAAACTCGAGCCGTAGAGTCGCTCGATCGCTTTCTCCTTTCCGGGTTTCGGCTTATCCATGGGAAGAACAAGAACAAGAACAAGAACAGAGAGAGGTACAAGAACAGAGGAAAGGGTCTTTGTCTTCTATTCCGTCCACATCTTCACCAACTTGCGTGTCTTGCAAGTCATCTTCCTCAAGAAAATGGAGGCTGAAGGACTTTCTTTTGTTCCGAAGCGCATCAGAGGGAAGAGCAAGGCACAACAAAGATTCCGTAAAGACGTTTTCGAGTTTGTTTAGGAAGCAAGAAGACACCAAGAACTCGAGTTCACGAGGAAGAGGGTCATCATCAGTCTCCGCCCATGAATTCCATTACAAGGCTAAGAAAGCAGAAACGAAAGATTTGAAGAAGAAGACTTTCTTGCCTTACATGCAAATAGGACGATTCGCCTTCTAAATTAATTCTTCGAAAACCAATAGTAAAAATGTTTATTTGTTTGTTCAATTATGTTATCTGAAGGACCAAGTCTCTTCTTCTCTCTTGTGTGGTTGATTCGTGTTCGGAAGCTTGTAGAAATGAACATTTCTTGTACACATTACTTTTGCTATATGCATTAGTGTGATTCACATAATGTGACTGTCCATCTTGTTACATTTACACACATAATAAAGTCTTGAAGATGCAGACATTGAAAAAGATATTCTGATTATTCCATCTGTACTCCTTTATCTATGAGGAAGCCGAAGGGTAGAGAATGTATGAAATGGGTCTAATTGATATACAAAGGGATACATACACTTATATACAAGAGTAGAGAGACTCTAGGTTTTACACAGAATATTGTACATTCCTAATATGGAAGATTTTATATCAATCATGTGATCTCATATCCTTAACATGCCCCCTCAAGATGGAGGGGATGTTGTCATTCCAATCTTGTTTCTGAGAAGTATGAAGCGTGCTCATTGTAAAGGCTTTGTCAACGCGTCTGCGAGCTGATCCCGAAGCACTTTAGATTGAACTTGTCCGCGTATGAAGTGGTAGTCCAAGACCACATGCTTCATTCTTGAGTGAAAGATGGGATTTGCACAGAGGAAGGTGGCACCGACGTTGTCACAATACACGACGGGGGACTGACTGAGAGTGATGCCTAGCTCGGTAAGGAGATTGAAAATCCAACGAAGTTCTGTGGCTGTTGATGCAACGGCCCTGTATTCTGCTTCTGTGGATGACTTGGCAACACTTTTTTGTTTCTCTGATCCAGTGTATATCACATAAGCATTCGTGAATATATAATCATCTGAATCTCCTGTCCAGTCTGCGTCAGAGAATGCATGAAGCTGAAGATTATTGACAGCAGAGTAAAAGATTCTAAGGTCTAGTGTGCCTGCAAGGTATCGAAACACTCGTTTTGCAGCTTGCTAGTGAGGTTATGTGGGTTTGTGCATAAATTGTGATAATCGATTTCACAGCGTAGGTGATGTCAAGACGAGTGAACGCAAGATATTGTAGGATACCCACAAATTTCTGATATGAAGTGGGATTAGACAGAGAAGTACCTTCATTGAGTTTCAGTTTTGAAGAAAAAACCATGGGAGTGCTTACTGGCTTTGCGTTGGACATATTGTAGCGCTGCAGCAGATCAATAACATACGTCCGTTGGGATGAGTGGAGTCCTTTAGGTGTTATGCGAGCGTCGATTCCCAAGAAGTAGTTCAAATCTTCAGATTCTTTTACAGAAAAACGATCTGCAAAGAGGCTTAAGATAGTGGAGATGGACTTGGTGCTGCTGCCTGTGATTAGAATGTCGTCTACGTACACAAGGAGGTATATAAAATCTGCCCCTTTCCAATGCACAAACAGAGAGGTATCCGCAAGTGAATTTGTGTGTCCAAGAGATATTAGAAATTGTTGCAGTTCCGTGTACCAGGCTCATGGAGCCTGCTTGAGTCCGTAAACAGCTTTGAAAAGGCGACAAACATGAGAAGGATTGTCCCGATCAATAAATCCAGGTGGTTGTTCTATGTAAACCTCTTCAGTTAGATTGCCTTGGAGGAAGGCGTTGTTGACGTCGAGCTAAGTGATTGGCCATGAACGGGAGAATGCAATACTGAGGACCAGGCGGAGTGTGGTGGATTAGATGACAGGACTGAAGGTATCTTTGTAATTTCGACCTTATTGTTGATGATAACCCTTCGCAACAAGACGCGCTTTACACCTACAAGAGAACCATTAGGGAGAAATTTATTCTTATAAATCCACTTATAGCCAACAATACTGGTTGCAAGTGGTCGCGACACTAGTTCGTAGGTTTTGTTTCTTGCAAACGCATCAAGTTCTTTAGACATTGCTCATCTCCATTGTTGGTCTTTTAAAGCTTGATTCACCATGTTGGGTTCCGGTGGAATGTGATTTGGGATTGTGGCAGTGAGATTCAATTTCGTGGTGGGTTTGCTTATGTTGTTTTTGTTTGTTGTTGTTGTATTACTTTTGACCAGAACTTTGATTCTAGGACTGACTAGATGGTTGATTGCTGCGTTGCTGAGAGGAGCGAGGTCGATAGTTGGCTGTGTTTGCTGATGCATGAGCGATATTTGGAACAGCAGCTGCAGCAATGAGAATTTTTGCTTCTTAGTTCAGCAATTTCTCACGGACTTCAGTTAAAATAGGTGTTCGGTCTCGGCCTTCAAGCTGGTCTACAACAGATTTGAACTCCTTCGGTAGACCATCTAGAACATACCCCACTTGTTCCTCATACTCTACTGGTTTGCCCAACAGGGCTAGCTTTGTTGAACTTGGTAATAAATCCTTGCATATACTCGTCCACTGACCTTGTGCTTTTGGTCCATTGCTTCAGTTGCAGGCGGAGCTGACACACATGACCCCAGCTGCTGCTTGCATAGGTGTCAGCCAATGTTTTCCAGATATCAGCAGAAGTGATGGACCTTGACAGAATGGGTTGAATAGTTAATGTTACAGCGCCTAATAAAACACTGTAAATCAACTTATCTTGGCGTTTCCATGTTGTGTGTGCAGGATTGACGGTGGTGGCATTGTTGGTGGTGACTGAGGGTGATGGAGGAGCAGTAGATCCATCTAAGTAGCCAGCCAAACTGTACCCATCGAGAAAAGCGTGCACTTGAAGACTCCAGATGAGGTAATTGTTGGAGGACAATTTGGTGATGTTTGACATGTTGATGTTAAGAATTGAGGTAGAAGAGATATCAATCGAATCTGCTGTATTGACAGCCATGTTTTTGATGCAGAGATTTGTAAGCGGAAGAGATAAAAGAGAGGGGAAGAAGGGAGATAATGACACTGTAGGGAAGAAAGATAGAGTTTTTAGAGAAAAATTAGGATATTCTGCTCTGATACTATGTATGAAATGAGTCTTATTGATATACAAAGAGATACAGACATTTATATACAAGAGTAGAGAGACTCTAGGTTTTACACAGAATATTGTACATTCCTAATATAGAAGATTGTATATCAATCATGTGATCTCATATCCTTAACAGAGAATAGGATGCTATTTGCTGATCGTACAAGGTTATATTATAAGACTCAAGGGCCCAAACAAATTGCAAAAAAGGTAGATCGGACATTTGACATTGATACAGTTAGAAATGTATTTGGAAAATGAAATGATGCAAACATGTAAGAAGATATCCCCGTTATTCCATCTGTACTTCTCTATGCAGAAGTCAAGGCAACATCAACTCGTTAAATGTAATATCATCAAGTTTTGTCTTTACGAGAGTTCGAGCACATAAATTTTAACGTCTTATTGATAACCGTTCGCATATCTCGATGGTAAATCGAAGGCTGTTCTACTAGTCTAACATGGTTATTATAAAGAGTTGAAGAAAAATGGTTCTTTCATAAAATATTAAGAATCGTTTTATCAAGTCGAACTCTTACTGAAAATATTGTTATTAGATTTAGGTATAGATTCCAATTTAAACTCGTCCACGCTCCAACTATGAATAGTTGGCTTCCTAGTCTTGATCCTTCTTGTATGTCATGTCTTGTGTTGGTCTTGATTCTAGTTTTTTTTCTTTACCCTGCACATTGCTTTCGTTCCTATGGACCTTGCCACCTTGTCAGCTGTGATCTAGGTGATCATGTTGCATTCGTTGGGCAAGTCTATGTTATACCTTGATTCTGAAAGACTTCTCGTAGTTTTGGAAGATAAGATGCCTTGTAGAGAGATATTTTCCTTTCCGTGCCTTTGGCATGTGATGCGAGGCTATCTGTCTTCTGCCCAATTGGCATAAGATTTGTCGACCTTGCCTAGCTCATAGTACATGGAACTTGCTTCCTTCTATCCTTGCAAAAGTTTTGCAACATAGTATCGATTTTAGATTCGTTACCTAAGTTTTCACTTTCGAAGGCTGAATGTATTGGTTCATGTTTTGCGACTGAAATCTTGAAATTGATAAGGCATACCTTCCTCATGAACATTTCGAGAGAAATGCCTATTTACACTCACTGTTTTTTTGCGAATTCTTAGTTAGCTTGTCTGCTTAACTATTTTGTTGATTATGAAGGCTTCAATAGAAGCGGCATCTTTCGCGATCCAATATGTGTAGTTTCATTCCTAGTTGAACAATTTTAGAAGTGACTCCTTCGTAGCATGCTCGAAGGTAGACCTTAAATGTTAACGAGTTAGTCAATCTTTCACAAATCAAACCGGTGCTTAAGAAAACACGAGCTTGAAACTCACCAGCAACTTGTTCCAATGAAGAAGAATGGATCAAAAACACGGCGAAAAGAACATTGAAGCCTGAAGCTTTGTTTCACAGAGAGAGATTTTAAGAAGAAAATGCAAATTGTATTGATAATGATTGATTGTTTTATAAAACGAAAGAGAACCACTTATATATATGCTCTCACACAACAAGCTAAGAATTCAAATCGCAAACGTAAGCTGTAACAGAATTTATTCAAACTAGCAAATGATAGCTCGACACGTCTCACTAGCGAATGATGATACGACATGTACCTGCTTCCTACTTCCCTCGCAAATACACATAGTCTCAGCCACATGTCCTTTCTTCATAGGCGTTGTTCTTCATGTGCTCTGTTTCTAACACTAGCCCAAGAACTTCTTCAGAATCCTGTAACATTAAAACTCTTCCAAGCTTCAGATAAGTTCTCGTGACCATCTTTCTTTAGTACTGAAAACTTGCTCCTAAGAATAATAGTCTTGTTCGGTCAGATGATTTTGTTCCTGAACGTATGCTTTTCTTGTTCCACCTCATAGCTGCTCATGGTTAAAGATTTTTAAAATAAAATTTGGTTTCATCCTGTTGTGAGAGTCGAAATAGCCTCATACGCTTAGCTTCTTCAGTCACCCTTTTAATATTGAAGGTGTTTCAGATCTCCAATCTTGAAGATGCTTGTTCGGATCTTTCAGACTGACTCTACCGAATGCTATGTGTTAGAAGAGTGTAATGGTCTCTCAAAGTTTGTTTTATCCACTGATGGTGGTGGGTATCCATTCACTTCAGCGCAGTCAAGTGGTGTGTCGAAGTCATAAAGTTCTTTCGCTCATCTCTTTAGGTGTCTGCACTTGCGCTATTCCTCTAAAGGTTACTTGGTCGTTAGATTGATGCTCTGAAATGTGGTTCTCGTGAAAAATTGATAAACACTTTTTTGCACTTTTTATAAAGACAAGTTCAAATAGAATTGAAACTTTATAATTTATCTAGTTCTAAGTGATCGCAAGTGCACGGCTATGCCAATGTAGTAAAATGCAAGAAGTAAAACAAGGGAAAGTATTAGATCATTTTACAATGGTATGTGAAAGTTTTAAAACCCTAATTACACAAAATTGCAAGTTTATGGAAAAGTCGATGTAGCATTTAGGGATCAATCCATGGGAAAAAGTGAACAAGTATACAAGATACTATTTAAGCTAAGAAGATGAGAGATTTTTGGTTTTTGAAAACTAATCAAAGGTAGAATGCATAGATCATGAGTAAGGTGATTGAATTTGATAGACTACTGATTAAAAAAAAATGCCAAAACAATTTATTAAGATCAACCCGAGAACATAAATCACACAAAACAGATCAACTCATATTCATGATCTTATAATCCCTCTATTGAAAGCCTAATTAGATAAACTTTCCATTTGCAATTAGGCAATCAACAAGCATGAATTACAAGTCCGTTAATTATCATGAATCATTGGTTAGGTATTGAAAATATTTATATATATTTTATCTAATACTTTTTGGATGCAAAATGTTCATGGTCTAGATTTTGTCTAGCATTAATCTCATACTAAATGAAGTGGAACATGTCAAAATTTAATATTTTTATGTTTATAAAAATGTATTAGACAACAAAGAAGAAAGGAAGTGCTTCATTATATAAATTCCATTACACAATAAGATCACTTTCTAAACTGCAATCATCGAACTGAACTGAGAACCGAAGGAGCATCCGAAATAGCCGAAATATAATTATATACCCCAAAATATTAATTATATATATATATTTGATATAACCCAATTACCCAAAATTACAATTATAAACTCGAAAATATCAATAATTTTTAGACCAAAATAACCAAATAACTCAAAATAACCAAAATATCATAAAGTTCTTAGTTATATTTATCAAAATCTAACCACATTTTGTATTGTATTACATTGTGTTTAGTTGTTTACTATTATGTTGGATCATAAAACTAAAACTCCCTATTTTGTATTGTTTTACCATTTGGAACTAAATCCGATTGTAACCGATATTGTTTTTTCCATATCAAATACCCATAGCGACCGAACCGAATTTGATTCGGTTCTTAAATAGTTACCTATTTTTGAAAACCAAATTATCTGAAAACCGAAAGATATGATCTGAACCGAACCAAAAAATCGAATGCCCATGCCTGTCATCAAGTTTGCAAGGAATATTGGCCTAAGAGAAGATGAAGCAAAAATGTCAGAAATAAAAAATGGAAAAGAAAAAGAAAAGAATCAAAGAAGAAAATGGCAGTAATGATTCAACGGCTACAAATCGAAGTTGTACTTGTACATTACAATCTTATTATTATACATGTATCCATCTTGCTTATACATGTATAAACACTCTTTGTTATTTTGGTGCATTAACGAATCAGAATCAATTTAAGAAAAGCAAAGAAGCACTGTATTATTCTCTTCATATATGTCCTTTATTACTTTTATCTTCTGAAATTTTCTTTTATCTTCGGTAGAAACCACTAATTCATCAAAGATAAAAAGTGCTAAAAAGAAAAAACACAAAACACAAAATCGAGAGCACCATTTTCAATAACTTTGACCGCTTTGGGATCCAACTTGTGAATTTTCAATTACATTGGCTAACTTTTAACCAACACGAAAATTAAAGAATCAAAGAGAGAAACTAATCAAGAATGAGTTGATGATGGTGTTTGTGGTGGAGGCTCATGGTCTAAAGGGTCTTGTTTCTCTCCATCAGTCTCATCTAGATCTGCCACATGTCCTTCAGATTCAGCAGAGACGCCGGAGGAAGTGTGGTGCAAAGGCTGACGAGGAGGAGGAGGCGATAGCGGAGACGGCCGGTGGGGAATGATGTGGCCGTCGATACAAGAACCACATCTACTCTCAGCCCATCTCTCCATATCGTAATCTCCGTACCCTAAGATGGTTTTGCCGGAGCAAAGCCGTCCGATAACGCTGGCAAGAACACAGAGAACAATGACGACGATAAAGACGGCGATAAAAGGACCAATGGTGGAGTTGCCGGAGGAGGAGACGGAGGATGAGTGTTGTGGAACCTCCGTTGCTGGTGGTGGTTGCCAGTACAATGGCATTGACGCCATTGTTAATAGAAGAAGGAGAGACACTAAAGTTAATGGGAAGAAGAAGGATCTCAAATTTGCCTTCTTAAATGGTGAACTTTGAGAAATATTTAATATTTAATTTTATAGTTTTAGGAAAATAATTTTTTTCTTTTTTTTTAAATGAAGTGAAGAATTAACCTGCAGGAGAGAGACCTAAGGGTCTGTAAAAAAAGGACAAGAGCTAGAGAATCTATCAGAAACAAGAGACTTCAGGTCAAAATTTGGACCGAGAACGACAACACTAATAAAAAAAACAAGATACTAATACTAATACTAATTAAGAATAAATATGATTACCTTAATTTAATAAATAAAATGATGGTAACTTTTGGTTATTTTTGTTAATTTTTGGTTTTTGGACGAACTCACTTTTTCAGGTACTGTCACAAGCTATAGTGTAACCATAGAAATTGGAAAATAACGTTGTCATTTGTGTTAAGTGGCATCCACTATGCTAAAATTCACTCCACTCTCTCTTGTGGGCGTGCCTCCCACTCTAGAAATTTTCTCCGTTTGCTTTAGTGAAGATATGTTCTTCTTTGTGAAAGAAAATATATACAATCTTTTGAGACTACGACTCAAGAAAATAGGCTTTTCTCATACATCAACTAAATAAAATTTCTATGCTCAATTTATACCTCAATTATATTATTATGCTAATTTATACTTTTAACTAAGTATAATTTTAAAGTATTATCCAAACTTTTAAATTCCGATAAACTCATGCATTAACCCTCATGATGTTAATAAACCATTATTATCTTTTAAAAATTAACTTTTTCCATACTCAAACTAAACTCTTATATTCGATTCATACCCTAATTACTCTATTGTGCTAATTTATACTTTAACAAAACAACCCAAACATCCAAAGTCTGGAAAACTCATGCATTAATAAAGTCCCAAATCTGGAAAACTCATACATTGTAACAGTCCTGAATACTAAGTCTTTTGATAAAGACCAAATCCCTTCTAGGTCAAAAAGCATTTCGATCATTTTCTCGAGAACCCTAAGTGAATTTTCTTCATATACATCCAAGCGGAAGGAGAAGTAGAGTTTATAAACCCTATTGTTGTCGCTGATTTTGAGAGAGAGCTTGGTCACTGCCACCACTGAATAGGAGAATAGAATGTCTAACCGAGCCGAGGTCGAGAGAAAGAGAAGAGAGAACCTCTTCTTCTTGTTTTTCACGGATCTCTTCTCTTTCTCTTGGCCTTAGCTCTTGTAAAATTTGTCTTCTCCTCTTCAGGGGTGGCAGTGAATGAGATCTCTCTCGAAATCAGCTACAACAGTAGGATTTATAAACCCTACTTCTCCTTCCTCTTAGTTTGTATAGGAAGAAAATTCAGGGTCGTTACGATGATGATCAATGTATGAGCTTTCCAAATTTTGGATGTTTTGGTAGATAATTTGAATTTATGTTTTGTTAAAGTATGAATTAGCACGATAGAGAATAAAGTAGTTGGAGTATGATTCGAACATAATAGCTTAGTAAGAGTATGAAAAAGTTATTTATTTAAAAGGCAACAAAACAACAAGTCGTTTCATACATGACATCCACGTCATCACAAGTTGACGAATTCTTAACACCGTGATGGTCAATGTATGAACTTACAAAATTAAGAAGTTTGGATAGGTAATTTTGAAATTATACTTATTTAAAATATGAATTTGCATCGTAGGTATATTTAAGGTATAAATCGAACATCTGAGTTTAGTTGCGGATGAAAAAATCGATTTTCCCTACAACCCATATCAAAATTTTATTGGTGAAATTAAATATGTTTTATGTGTGGCATGATAGCGAACTTTATTGGTTTTATTTAACCAAAATGTGTTTAAATCAAATAGATGTGATCAGGGATCGAGAACATTTTTTTCAATCCTGGTATAATTACATTAAATAATTTTATTAAAGAAAATACAGTAATACATATCGGTAGCTATAGGTAAAGTCAAAACTAACTTCAAATATCGATAAACCTGAAGATGCAAAAGATGTTTCCTTGTCTCCATCATTACACGTGCAAGATCTCTAAGACTCTTCAAATTAGCAAATCTTTCATCTTTCCGGATATTGTTGTTGTCGAGACTAAGTTGATGCTCGAGAGATATCTGATATATCATGGATTTTATCCGTTTTTAGCCATGATATAAGTCGTTTTATCGAGTCTTTCTAGTGCTTTTTCTATCATTTTAGAGTCTTTTCAGGTTTTAGAACGTTTGGGACGAAATTGGAGATTTTAGAACCATTTGGAGCCTTTTGGAGCAAACCGAAGAAAGTACCCGTTTTGAAGCTTGGGTATCGATCGACACCATCCTGGTATCGATCGATACCGACGACTGGCCTGAGTATCGATCGACACCATCCCGGTATCGATCGATACCGACGTAACGGACGCGGAGATAGAGAAATATCCAAGGAAGAGAATTCTCACCAGAAGAAGCCCAATACTTTCCTTTATCTACAAAGAGGCCCAGCTCGTGTTTTGGGACATATTTAAGCAAACTTTTAGTCATTAGGTTAAGGGAGACTTCAGACTTTGCTTTTCGCTTTTATTCTTGAGCCACCATTGAGATTTGAGAGCTTTTGTGAGGGAGACGGATCCAAGACTTTGTTCATCATAGAGAAGATCCCGAACCCTTGTTTTTATTCTTTTGTTATATTTAATTTCATGATTTATTCAGTTATGGTATTTGTTTCATCTATCATGTCTGAGTAGTCTCTTTTTAGGTTCAGGGTTTTCTCATATGGATTTCTCTGATTTATTATGATTGATTAGTTAGGGTTCAAAATCTGAATAGTTCTTCACCATAGGTTGTTCTCAAAGCTATTTCTAACCTGATCACTTAGAACATAGAACCTAGATTAATCGATTAGGCACGACAGTGCAATTGAGTAATCTGATAAAACCTAGGGTGAGCAATTGGATTATCTGCAAAGAGATTTGGTTTAATCGAATTGTGAACATATCAAACTTGAATTGATTGCTGGTTTACTGTGTAGGATTTGCAAAGAGATTTGGAATTTTAGACTTTAGACTTAGTTAGTTTTCGCAACGACAGTTGGTTAACTATACTTTCGTGTTTGAGTTCGAGAACGGCGCTTAATTGAATTGAACCTTAATTGATTAATTGTTATCTATCATTGACTTCCTGAGAATTTCCCTGAGCCTAGTTTCCCCTCATATAAATCAACCTAAGTTTAATTCGATCATTTATTTTCTCATCAATCATTTGTTTGCTTAGCACAATCTGCATCTTTCATATATTGCGTGAATTTTCTTGAGTTCTTGTGTTCGACCCCTAACTTTACTGCAGCAACTGCTTTAGTATCATTATAGGGTATTAATTTGAGCATATCAAATTTGGCGCCGTTGCCGGGGACTCTAAAAATTCACCATTAGAATTTTAGTTGTCGATTTTGTCTAAGTTCGTCGTCAGTATCGATCGATACTCCATTGGTATCGATCGACACTGAACGTCTGTTTTTAAATTTTGGTTACTTATCTTCTCGTTTTCTTTTGATTTTCAGGTGTATGCATCAGCGTACCACCAGGAGAACGAAGAACACACCACTGATCAATCTCTCCAACTCAGAGCTAGCAGAGCTTGAACGCACGAGTCGAACAAGAAAAAGAACTACAGTTGAGATGGATCTTCCACACGGTTTGGTGCATGATGAGGAAGGTGGACAACTACCTCCTCCACAACAACCCCAAGCTGTTGCTGAACGGACACTTGGCGATTACAACCGACCGGATCAATTCTATGCAAATCGTGCAGCGATCCGTATTCCGACTTTCCAGAGGAATGACTTTGAGCTGAAGCCTGCTTACTTCGCTCTTGTTGGACAACACCCTTTCACCGGTCTTTCTCATGAGCACCCTATGGATCACATCGAGAAATTCGAGGACTTGGTCACCAGTATGAAGTATAATGGAGTGCCACATGAATACCTCTTTTGTAAGCTCTTTCCATACTCTCTTGGTGGAGAGGCAGCTTACTGGCTGAAGCAGCTACCTCCCAGATCTCTCACTACTTGGAACGAGACCAAGAACGCATTCCTGAACAATTTTTATGACGATGCGAGATCGGAGGAGCTCAGGAACAAGCTCTCTCAATTTTCTCAAGGTCCAACAGAAGCACTCAAGGCTGCTTGGGTGCGATTCAGATCCTACCAGAGAGACTGTCCGCATCACGGTTTCAGTCAAGTTTAGCTGCTTGGGATCTTTTACAGAGGGATTGATTGGCGGTATCAGATGGCACTAGATTCTGCAAGCAACGGAAACTTCAACATTAGGATTCCCACTGATGCTGTGAAGCTGATTGAAAACTTGGTGTCTAGCAATAGCACCAAGAATGCTGATTTTGAGCGGAAAAGGCTCGCTAGTGTTGCTGACGGTTCGCAGATTGCTGAGGTCCAGGCGAAGCTGGACACGATGCACAACCTCTTAGTGGGAAAGACGAAGAAGGCTGTACATTTTGCTGAGGAAGTAGAGAACATTGAAGATGAGGCAGAGGATGTTAACTACATTGGTGGTTCTGGTTTTCAGGGTCAGCGATTTGGTTACAACAACAACCGAAGCTTCAACAACAATCAGCAAGGTGGTTACAAGTCTGGAGGTAACCAATCTGGTTTTGGTGCCACACAATTCGCCCAAAAACCACTTCAGAGCAATGACTTTACTCGCCAATACGGTAATTCATCTTACCAACCGCATTCTCCGAGGTCTACAGAGAGTAAGACAGAGATCCTTTTGGAACAGATTCTGCAGGGACAACAAAGGATGACTGGAGAGTTTAATGGGAAGCTGGATAACTTGTATATCGACCTGAATGGCAAGATTGAGGCGTTGAATCTGTCGCAGAAGAAGCTTGAGACTCAGATTGCTCAGACCGCAGCTGCTGTGAAAAGACAAGAGGGATTTCTACCAGGAAAGACTGAAGATCCAAGAGCCCACATCAATGCCATAAGTCTGAGAAGTGGTAAAGTGGTAGAATCAGTAGTTGAGCAAGCTCCAATAGCTGATAATCTCGTCGATCTTGCTGGAGACGACGAGTGGGATGCTGAAAATCCCGGCGTGTCGATCGATACTCCACCAGTATCGACCGATACCACCAAAGCATCGATCGACACTCCGCCAGTATCGATCGATACCAAGACAAATCCGAAGGAAGGCGCTGAACCTGTCACAGAAAGGGTCTACAAGCCGAAGTTGCCCTATCCTATCACTCCTAAGCTGACCAAAAAGGAGTGGGAAGATGCTAGATGCAAGGTTATGTTGGACAAGCTGGTAGTTGAGCTTCCTTTTGTTGATGCTATCAAAACTTCTCCTGCATTCAGAAGATACGTGAAGCGGATGGTATCCAGCAACTTCAGTCTCAGTGAAGGTGTTGCTATGCTTTCAGCCGAGTGCGATCTTATTCTCACCAACACGATCCCTAAGAAACTTCCGGATCCAGGTAGTTTTGTGTTGGATTGCACTGTTTTCACGTAACATTTTGCGCGCTCTCTTTGTGATATTGGATCAAGTGTGAATCTTATGCCGCACTCCGTTGCTAAGAGAATGGGAATGAGTGATTATCAACCTACACGGATTTCACTGGTCCTTGCTGATCGTTACGTACGTCTACCGAAAGGGCTTCTCGAAGATGTACCTGTTAAGATTGGGAATTGCTTGATTCCAACTGATTTCATCGTTTTGGAATACGATGCCGAGCCTAAGGATCCTCTTATCCTAGGCAGACCATTCCTTGCTACTGCTGGTGCTCGATTGATCGCAAGAATGGGCAGATTACTCTGAACGTTGGTGATTTGGTAATGTCCTTCAGCATGGAGAAAATCATGAAACGACCAACCATCGACGGGCAAACCTTCTTTGTCGATACATTCAGTGACATTGCAGAAGAGTATTCTCTGGGGAAGCATCCTGAGGATCCACTAGAGCGAGCACTGGTTCATACTGAAGGGTCAGAGTTGGGTTTTGATGATGATGCTGCTGGTTATGTTAGAATCCTCGACAGTGCAGAGCCAGTATCGATCGATACCAGAAGAGGTATCGATCGACACCACGTGTGTGCAGTGGAAAGTTTAGGCGAAATTCCTAATCAAGTCAGTGTTTCTGGGGATTGGAATGAGGAAAAGGCACCAAAGATTGAGCTCAAACCACTTCCAGCCGAGCTAAGGTACGTTTTCATTGGCCCTAATTCGACATATCCTGTTATTGTCAATTCTTCTTTGAACAATGCGGAGGTCACTTTACTGCTGAGCAAACTGCGCAAGTATCGCAAAGCTCTCGGCTATTCTCTTGGTGATATTGCAGGTATCCCTTCCGACCTATGCATGCACAGGATCTACCTGGAAGATGAGTCAAAGTCATCGATTGAATGTCAGAGACGGTTGAACCCGAACTTGAAAGAGGTTGTCAGGAAAGAAGTGATGAAACTGCTAGAAGCTGGGATCATTTATGCAATCTCAGATAGTTCTTGGGTCAGTCCAGTTCATGTTGTGCCTAAGAAAGGCGGTATCACAGTGGTGAAGAATGAAAAGAACGAGTTGATCCCGACACGGACTATCACTGGTCATAGGATGTGTATTGATTACAGAAAGTTGAATGCTGCTAAACGAAAGGATCATTTTCCTTTGCCTTTTATTGACCAGATGTTGGAGCGCTTGGCTAATCACCCATACTACTGTTTTCTTGATGGGTATTCAGGTTTTTCCAGATCCCCATTCACCCGGAGGATCAAGGGAAGACAACTTTTACATGCCCTTATGGCACTTTTGCGTACCGCGAGAATGCCGTTTGGACTATGTAACGCTCCTGCCACTTTCCGAGAGATGCATGATTTCGATCTTCACCGATATGATCGAGGAGTTTATGGAGGTATTCATGGATGATTTCTCTGTTTATGGGTCTTCATTTAAGGATTGTCTGGATAACTTATGCAAGGTTCTTCAGCGATGTGAAGAGAAGCATCTGGTTCTTAACTGGGAAAAGTGTCACTTCATGGTGCAAGCTGGGATTGTTTTGGGACATAAGGTTTCAGAGAAAGGGATTGAAGTTGATCAAGCCAAGGTTCAGGTGATCTCGAGTTTGCAACCCCCACGGTCAGTTTCAGAGACCCGAAGTTTCCTGGGTCATGCTGGTTTCTACAGGAGATTTATGAAGGATTTCTCAAAAATTGCTCGCCCTCTTACTGCCCTGTTGTGTAAAGAGGTGCAATTTGACTTCACCCCTGCTTGTCATGCTGCTTTCAAGGCCATCAAAGCGGCGCTAGTGAGCGCGCCTGTTGTTCAACCTCCGGATTGGAATCTGCCTTTTGAGGTCATGTGCGATGCGAGCGATTTTGCTATAGGTGCTGTGCTGGGTCAGAGGAAGGAAAAGAGGCTGCATGTCATTTATTATGCCAGTCGAACATTGGATGATGCCCAACGCAACTACAGTACTACCGAGAAAGAGCTCCTAGCAGTTGTGTTCGCTTTTGAGAAATTCAGATCTTATTTGGTTGGAAGCAAAGTAGTCGTGCACACTGATCATGCTGCTCTTAGATACTTGTTTCAGAACAAAGACCTCAAGCCTCGTCTGTGTCGTTGGGTACTTTTGCTTCAGGGCTTCGATATCGAAATTAAGGACAAGAAAGGGATAGAGAATGGAGTTGCAGATCACTTGTCGCGAATGAAGATAGATGGGGACGTGCCTATTGATGATTACTTACCAGAGGAACGCATCTATTTCATTGCTACAGAGGACCGGGCTGAATTTTCGAAAAATTTCGAATTCTCTGACGATCTGAGCATCAGT
Organism: Boechera divaricarpa; assembly: GCA_026770425.1. Classification (NCBI taxonomy): domain Eukaryota; kingdom Viridiplantae; phylum Streptophyta; class Magnoliopsida; order Brassicales; family Brassicaceae; genus Boechera; species Boechera divaricarpa. Next base: position 6,862,293 of record CM049186.1, on the reverse strand, counting down.
ATCGATCGATACCACCTGGGTATCGATCGACACCCTTCGGCGGATCACACAATTTTGTCGACAGATGGCATCAGTTCTTATGCTGCCTATTCAGCTGCTGTGACAACCGTTTCCAGGCCTTGGTATGCTGACATCGCCAACTTTTTGGCAACAGAAACTGAGCCGAATCACATGACACCTTATGAGAGGAAAACGTTTCTGCGAGAGGTACGGCGTTTCTTCTGGGATGAACCTTATCTGTATAAGCATTGCTCTGATGGTCTTTACAGAAGATGTTTGGCTGAGTCTGAAGTTCCAGACGTTCTTTTCCACTGCCATGGTTCTGAATATGCTGGGCATTTCGCAACTTTCAAAACAGTTTCTAAGGTTCTGCAAGCCGGTTTCTGGTGGCCGACTATGTTCAGAGATGCTAATGCTTTTGTTGCTCAGTGCGATACTTGTCAGCGGAGAGGGGAGATCAGTAAGCGACATGAGATGCCACAAAACTTGATATGTTGGTGTCGATCGATACCACCTGAGTGTCGATCGACACCCGTACTTAACCTTGGCGAATTTTGGTGATTTTTGACTCTCTATTTATGTTTTTGTGTTGTTTATACAGATGCCTCCCAGAAAGAAGTCACGAAATGACGAAGGGACGAGTTCTCTTCCGCACCAATTCAGACTAATGGACGTCGTTGAGATCTTCGACGGATATGACTGGCGTAGGGGGAAAGTGACAGCCATACTGAATGACGCAAGTTATCAGGTGGCGTATGATGAGTCTACTGAGAGATTCTGCGTCACAAGAGACGGGGTTAGAACAGCTACAGAGGCGCCGACTTCATCTGGCTCACCTCGTACGCCACCTTCAGCCGGCCGGCCTCGCGCGCCATCTTCGTCTCAACCACCTCGTGCACCATCGTCATCCCGCCCCTCCTCCTCTTCCAGACCTTCCACCACCACATCTAGGCCACCTTGGCCTAGAAGAGACGAGAGAGCCAAGATTCGCCTCTCACAGACGTTCGAAGGAGAGTACAAGGCAATTACTGAGAGCGCCGCCTGCACGCAGCGTCCCATTTATGACACTTGGGACGACTACGACTCCATCTTCTACAATGCATGGCTGGACGTTGAGATCAAGCCGACCAGATTTGCAGATCCACTTACCATGCGTCATCTGGGTTTTGATGGGGAGTTACAGAGACTCCTGCAGAAGATTGGTCTGGGTACTATGCCTACGAGGTGGTACCCGCTTTACCCAGATCTCGTCCGCCAGTTCTTTGCCTTCGTACGTATCTACTACACAGGAGAGGCCCCTGTTACTGCGCAGCAGGGAGTGCTTACTTTCATGATTCGCAGAGTGAGATACCGTCTTCCTTTCCAGGATCTCTGCAGCATCTACGGTTTCCGTAGAGATTACTCGCTGCGAGCTGCCCACCAAGTTCCCGGACGTCCAAAACTTCTGGCGGCATTTCGGACACGGGCAATATCACAGCAAGACGACGACGCAGATGGATATCCGCCACCCAGTCTTGCGATGCCTAGCTCGGATTCTGAGCAACACGCTGATGTGCAAAATGGAGCCCAACAAGATACGGGTATCTGTGCTGATTATTATGTCTATGGCCAATGGATACATTATTTAACATGAGAAGTATGAATGGCCTGAGCTGGATCTTGCAGTTAACTTGGGTGCAGTATTCGCACATCACCAGGAGTCACTGAAGGTGAAACCTTTCACCGCGCGTGGCATGAGTGGCGAGACGACATGGAGCAACTAAACAGAGTCTGTGGGTAACCTTCTCACTCCCATTTTTCTTCATTTTGGGATTGATGTTTCGAGCTGTTCGATTGTCTCTACTCGAGCTGTGATGGATGAGTCGCATTTAGAGCATCTGCGCTGGCTTAAGCCAGGACGGCGTTGGGTATTCAGCACCTCTCAGGGGGACTTCCTTGTCCAGCTGCCCAACATAGATCTGACGGACATAGATTCAGATGCATCCAAGCTGCTGTTCACCCCTGCTCAGACAGACATGGTTCGCGCGCTAGTCACTCGACGCCGCGGTATGCCCTCCGGATCTCACACTGCTGCTGCTGACGAAGACGCGCCGACTCAGCCTCCTGCTCCTACATTTCCTGCTGCTCCACCCATGGACCTGGACCCTTTTCAGCAGTACGTTGTTCAGAGTCTTCAGGCGATTTGGAGCACCATTTCTCGTTGCAGCTGCATGACTCCATCGACTTCTCGCTCGCACCGCACTGCCCCTGCTGCTGGACCATCACGCACAGCTGGTGGTGATGACACCGACTATGACTCCGAGTATTCGGAGGATTAGTCATCTCTCTCTCTCTCTCTCTCTCTGATTTTTATGTTTTCTCTTTTTCATTTTTTTTTTCTTTTGTTTTGCTTTGAACTAATGTCAGTTTCTCTTATGTATGGACGCAAATGGTTTAACATTTATGATCTTTTGTTCTCTCTAACTCGTGTCTGAATGTATCTCAGTTTCTAACTCGGATCATCTAACACAGTCAGATCATTCACGCAGAAAGAGGTTTTTCTTCACGGTTTCCGCCTGGTATCGATCGATACCACCATGGTGTCGATCGATACCACTTGCCTGTGGTAACACCTCTCGTTCTTCATCTTACCATTTTTCTCCATTTATTTTTCTTTCACCTTCTCTGGGCTTGATAAACACTGGGGACAGTGTTGTTTAAGTCTGGGGGAGGTAGTTTTTCGTGTCAAAACAACTTAGAGATTCCCGACTGTGCTTGGTTTTGAGGTACTGGTTTTGCTTTTGAGTGTCTATTGTTACAGGGTCAATATCCAGTTCGACTAATGAAAAATCCAGAGGTAAACCAGCCAGCCAGAATTCATGGATTGTCTCCAACAAGTTTTCATCACAAGTTTTAGCCAAATTCTGCACTTCATCAATAAGGTAAATGTTCAAAGAACTTGATTCATCATTCATTACCTAGCTAAGGAACTATTGCGTATGAAAGAAATGGTAGATCTCCCCCGTGATAAGTACTGGATATGAATTTGGTGATAATCAGGATCAAAAATGCATGAAAGATGAGATGATTTCCGCCAAGTGGAGGGGTAGGAAAATTTCCTATGACCCCATTATTCTACTTGGATAAGGGATGATCACACAAGTTCCTAAAGTGAGGGGTAGGAAAATTTCCTATGACCCCATTATTCACCTAAGATACTTGATACATTGAGAGGGTAAGAACCGGGGATTCGGTAGCTAACACTATCAATACTCGCGTCTCGAACCTTGATTTGTATATGCAGCTAAGTAAAAAAAAATCAATCAATAAGAACTGGTTGTGAAATAAGTCTGGGGGAGTTAAATACCAAGGAAAAGTTGAATGAATTGTTCCTTGGCTATGGTATTGTATGACCAAAGAATCTAGAAAGTTCGTGGACATTGATTTTAGTGATGAAACTGGCGATGATAAGCTTGGATGAACATTTAGCGGGCTCATGAGTGAAGTCTGTGGAAGCTGGGAATTCCGATGGAGAAGTACATGGTGGTTAGATCTGGAGCTGATCAGGCAGCAGTGGGCACTTGGGAAGAAGGATCATTGCAGCGATTTCGGTACCAGATCAGGATCTCTAAGGTTTTTCAAACCTCTTTCTCTCACTTAGTTTTCTGTTTTGCTTGAGGGCAAGCAAAAGGCTAAGTCTGGGGGAGTGATATATCATGGATTTTACCCGTTTTTAGCCATGATATAAGTCGTTTTATCGAGTCTTTCTAGTGCTTTTTCTATCATTTTAGAGTCTTTTCAGGTTTTAGCACGTTTGGGACGAAATTGGAGATTTTGGAACCATTTGGAGCCTTTTGGAGCAAACCGAAGAAAGTACCCGTTTTGAAGCCTGGGTATCGATCGACACCATCCTGGTATCGATCGATACCGACGACTGGCCTGAGTATCGATCGACACCATCCCGGTATCGATCGATACCGACGTAACGGACGCGGAGATAGAGAAATATCCAAGGAAGAGAATTCTCACCAGAAGAAACCCAATACTTTCCTTTATCTACAAAGAGGCCCAGCTCGTGTTTTGGGACATATTTAAGCAAACTTTTAGTCATTAGGTTAAGGGAGACTTCAGACTTTGCTTTTCACTTTTATTCTTGAGCCACCATTGAGATTTGAGAGCTTTTGTGAGGGAGACGGATCCAAGACTTTGTTCATCATAGAGAAGATCCCGAACCCTTTTTTTTATTCTTTTGTTATATTTAATTTCATGATTTATTCAGTTATGGTATTTGTTTCATCTATCATGTCTGAGTAATCTCTTTTTAGGTTCAGGGTTTTCTCATATGGATTTCTCTGATTTATTATGATTGATTAGTTAGGGTTCAAAATCTGAATAGTTCTTCACCATAGGTTGTTCTCAAAGCTATTTCTAACCTGATCACTTAGAACATAGAACCTAGATTAATCGATTAGGCACGACAGTGCAATTGAGTAATCTGATAAAACCTAGGGTGAGCAATTGGATTATCTGCAAAGAGATTTGGTTTAATCGAATTGTGAACATATCAAACTTGAATTGATTGCTGGTTTACTGTGTAGGATTTGCAAAGAGATTTGGAATTTTAGACTTTAGACTTAGTTAGTTTTCGCAACGACAGTTGGTTAACTATACTTTCGTGTTTGAGTTCGAGAACGGCGCTTAATTGAATTGAACCTTAATTGATTAATTGTTATCTATCATTGACTTCCTGAGAATTTCCCTGAGCCTAGTTTCCCCTCATATAAATCAACCTAAGTTTAATTCGATCATTTGTTTTCTCATCAATCATTTGTTTGCTTAGCACAATCTGCATCTTTCATCTATTGCGTGAATTTTCTTGAGTTCTTGTGTTCGACCCCTAACTTTACTGCAGCAACTGCTTTAGTATCATTATAGGGTATTAATTTGAGCATATCAATATCCGCTCGATTGGGCTAAAATTTTCTGGATAAAACTTGGATAATCTCATAACTGTCTGTAGGACCCAAATGTTTTAACAGGGAGACAATCTAATATTTGTAAAGCGAACAACATAGAACATGTAATAAAATACAACAATACCGAAAAGATGATCGATGAACAGAAATTGAAAGTGGAAAACAAAGTCGAGAACTTTGATGATCTCTCTCCTTAACTCAAAAATCGCCCCATAGTGCGACGGCTTGATGACGATTAGAGTCCCATGATACAACAATTTCTCCTTTTGATTCGCAACACCCAAAATCAAAAGCCGAAGGAACGCTAGGAATGTGTTGCACTTTCAGACACGAGCAAGAGAAGAAGAAAAAGAGGGATTTGTTGTTGATCCGATGTATCAAGTGAGAAGAATGGCCATGGCTTTTATAGCCTAAAGACTCAATGTTCATAGCCCTAAAGAGGAGAATATCATTGTGACATCATTCTGACTTTGAAATTAAAAACGACTCCAACCTTAATGGTCGTCAATTGATTTTGTTATTACAAAACTCAAAATTTAAGAGGAGATATTTTTGATTTAATCAACAATTTAAATCAAGAAAATAAGAATAATTTATGAGTTATAAAGCCCATTTCCCAAATCTCAAATCCCAAATCTAGCCCATTTGTGTTTGAATTTCTCCTCTTAACTTCCAAAGTAGACAATTTGACTATACGTCAAAGTGTCAAGCTATCTAAGCTAGCTACTTCGGACCTCTATTTCTCATTCAAATGGACTTCGTTTTTGACATTCCAATACACCACCATGTAATGCTCACGACAACGATTCCATCGTTCCCAAGAACCAGTCATTTCGGTGAATGTCTTCACCAGAAAATCTATCTAAAAATTGGTCAAAACCACTTCGTCAAAATCAAGTTCCAACACTTTCTACTGATCAAACTCATGAAATGAACCAATAGGGCTTAAAGAAGCAACATAACTAAGTAATTTAGTGTTTACCTAATCAAAAAGGTCATTAAACTATTGCATTTGCATAACCCGTACAATGTAAAAGCTTTCCACTTGATAGTGATGCAAGTTAGTAATGTTGCTTCTTTTTCTTGGCTTCCTTACATCAACTAATTCTTCTTCCAAGATGACCAACTCAGTGTTATGATTCTCACAAAAGAGTGAAACTTTATCAATCGAAGAATCCCATCCATTATTGGTATAGACCTATGGGTTTCCAACCTCCAAATAACACCAAAATCTTCAACCCAAAACCGGATCAACGGTGGTAGCGGACGCGGAGAGGAAACGGTGGTGCTTTTCCGGTGAAAACTCGAACACGATGTTGAGCTTGGTGATGGACGGTGGCTGAGAGGATCTCGAACAAGAAGAACAACGGACGGTGGAGCCTTTCCTCATAAGAACTCGACCGGAGAAGAAGGCTAACAGATGATGGATGGAGCTAAACGATAGGGAGAAATCAACCCACGGTGAAGCAAGCGATGGTGGTGATGATGGAGGAGCAATGGTACCATAAGTGAGGAGATGACTTACTTGATAAACCAGCCTAGAAGGAAGAGACCTAGCCTCAATTCCTCTTAAGATTTTCTAGTGTAGATACTAACTTAGATTAGAGAGAGAACTCAAAATTTGAACCTTGATATTTTTTTGAGAATGATTGCTTAATTCATGAGAAAGAAAAGAGGTTCCTTTTATAGGCTTACAATTAGGTTTAGTAAGTCTAATTTGGGTCTAAGCCCTTTTAGGACAACTTGGATAGTCAGACCACAAATTAAAACCCAAAAGCCAACACAACAAAAGACAAAGTCTGAAAGCAAATAAAAGAAATGAAAAACATAAGTAGAGATTTTCTCTTAGAGATAGGATCACAATCCTACACTAACCATGCTTGTCATGACTATTTCCAAGAGGCTAGCCTATAGAGATTGGATTATGATGCTCTAGTCTTCACACCTCGTTAAATCCTTTCCTAGTAAAAACCCGGTGGACAACTTAGGAGTAGGGAAAGAGTATGCTACTACCTAGAGGTTTGGGGGGGGGGGGGTTGTCCTCACTTAGTGAAGGGTGAAGACACACAAAGCCTTCCCTCCGCTCATGATGACCTCTGTGGGCTCCGTTTGCTCCGTTTCTTCACCGTGTTCCTTGAGACGGTGTAGATAGAGTTGTACTACCTTTTGATAGCCCTTTGAGATGCTTTGGATCACTCTCCTAGTAGAGGGTAAGCTTGGAACCTTCATCTCCTTGGGTTGCTCGGGTTCGGATTATGAAGAGGCCGGTACGATGTCCACATCATTCCCTCCCTCTTCAAGAGCTTCTGTCCCCAAAAAGTCACCATATCCTACATCCAAAGGAGTCAAGTCAGCCACATTGAAAGAAGGAGATACATTATACTCACCCGAAAATTTAAGACGATAAGCACTGTTGTTGATCCGCTCGATCACTTTGAAAGGACAATCCCCACGCGCGTTTAGCTTATCTTTCCTCTTGCTTGGAAAGCGTTTGGGTCTCATATGGAGCCACACCCAATCTCCCAGTTCAAATAGGACTTTTAAATAGAACTTAGTAAATGACCCGATACCATGTCCTACAAAACTCTCTTTCAAATCCGGGTCTTCTTCATACAACGCCTTGAGATACTCAACCCTAACATTCTTGAGTCCATGGCCGTGATGAGTGTATGTCTCCTAGACAAAGCATCGGCGACTATGTTCTCCTTGCCCTTTTTATACTTGATCATATAGGGAAAGGTATCAATGAACTCCAACTATTTCGCATGACGCTTCTTCAAAGTCGTTTATCTCCTTAAGTGCTTCACGGTTTCGTGATCGGTGTGGATGACGCATTCTTTCGAGAGGAGGTAATGCTGCAATGTTTGGATTACTCTAACCAAGGCATAGAGCTCTTTGTCATAGGTGGGATAGTTCAAAACAGCCCCACTCAATTTTTCACTAAAGAATGCAACCGTTCTCCCTCCTTGTGTCAAAACTGCTCCAATTCCAACACTAGATGCGTCACACTCTAGCTCAAAAGTTTTGTTAAAGTCCGATAATGTCAATATGGGGACATGTGTGAGGTGATACTTAAGATCTAGAAATGACCTCTCTTGAGCTTCTCCCCATTCAAACCCCATACTCTTCTTGATGATCGATGTGAGAGGCGCGACCATAGTGCTAAAATCCTTGACAAACCGACGGTAGAAGCTTGCTGCTAACCCATGGAATCTTCTTACTTGACTTATGGTGGTGGGTCTAGGCCATTCTTGTATAGCTTGAATCTTCTTCAAATCTACATGAAGACATTGAGAGCTAACCACAAAACCAAGGAAAACAAGTTCACTAGTGCAAAAGACACATTTCTTAAGGTTAGCATAAAGACCTTCTTTCCTAAGAGTTTCTAGCCCTATTTCAAGATGAGAAACATAATCAATCAAGCAAGTACTATATATCAAGATATCATCAAAATAAACTACGACGAATTTACTAATGAATTAGCGAAGGATATAAAACATCAAACGCATGAAGGTACTTGGAGCATTAGTGAGGCTGAAGGGCATAACCAGCCATTCATAAAGACCATGCTTCATCTTAAACACAGTTTAATCACCTTCTGGCATCTTTACTTGATGATATACGCTTTTGAGATCGATCTTTGAGAAGATAGTGGCACCACTTACCTTATCTAGCATGTCATCTAACCGTGGTATTGGATCTCGGTATTTGATTGTAATGTTGTTGATAGCCCTACAATCGACACACATGCGGTAAGATCCGTCTTGTTTTGGTACCAACAAGACTGGTACAACGCATGGGCTTAAGCTTTCTCTCACGTAACCCTTATCCATCAAGTCTCTCACTTGCTTTTCTAGCTCCTTAGCCTCATTTAGATTGACCCGATAAGCTGGTCGATTTGGTAGTTGAGCCCCGGGAATGAAGTCAATTTGGTGCTCAATGCCCCGTAGAGGTGGTACACCAGTGGGACGCTCTTCCGGGAATACGTCTTTGAAACGATCCAAGACGTGTTGGATCTCCTTGGGTAGCTCCACCGTGACCTCACCTACACTTAATATTTTTTTGAAGACCATAAGCAAAATATTACAAGAGTCATCATGCAAGGACCTTCTTATGTCACTAGGAGCTATCAAGAAATTAGTCTCAGTAATGCTCTTTTTCTTAGCCAATTTTTGTTGCATTTTATAGAAATGCACTTGAGATGGAAGCAATGGGGCTAGACTAATGCGTTTCTTATCATGCAAGAAGGTATAATAGTTGGTTCTACCATGATGAGTAACTTCTCTATCAAATTGCCAAGGTCTACCTAGCAAAAGATAAGTAGCTTGCATTGGAACCACATCGCACAAAACGATCATCACAATACTTGTCCACACTAAATAAAATCCTAACTTGATCATTAATCCTTAGTTCCGTCTTATCATTTAGCCATCTAAATTTATAAGGCTTAGGATGCTTAGTGGTTTCTAGCTGTAATTTTTCTACCATGTATGAACTAGCCACATTAATGCAAGATCCTCTATCAATAATAAGAGAGCAAACATTTTCTTTTACCGTACACCGTGTATGAAAGATATTCTCGCGTTGAGCTACTTCTTCCGGTTCTTGCACGGCACTAAAAACTCTCATGGTGACTAGCAACTCTCCCACATCTGGATATCCAACCTCTTCTTCAGTGCTATCATCCTTGTCTTGAGGCTCTTCTTCGTCTTGAGACTCATATTCACCGGAAATGGTAAGAACCATGACTCTAGCATTGGGACACTCTTTTGCATAATGACCATGTTCTCTACACTTGAAGCACTCTAAATCCCGTGTCCTGGTTTGGAGTAACCCGGGGATCTGTTCGAATGTCCTTAAATGAGTCACGCGGTTTATTGTTAGCCAGTGTCTTGCCTTTGTCCAAAGGCTTAAAAGCATTCGTGTTGGATCCGGATGTTTGGACGTTCCATGGCATGTTGTGGGACCAGCCTTGGTTCGTGAGTAAATTGCAACATTTCTCTTTACTTTTTGCTCAATATGAATGGCCAAGTGCAAAAGCTTGTTGAAATCTTGATAGGTCAACCTCTCTACTTTTCGTACTATGCGGTCTTGTAAACCATCTAGAAATTGAGCCATGAGAGTCTCCTCGGTGTTTTCAAGGTTGAGACGATTCCTTAGATGCTCAAAGTCTTCATAGTACTCTTCAACACTCTTACTCCCTTGAGTAAGTTTTTGAAACTTCTTTTGGAGCTCTCGGTGATATAAAGGAGGCACATATCTTCCTTTCATCATGAACTTCATAATTTCCCAAGATGGGACCGGACCATCATCATTTTTTCTTCTTTTAGCTGCTTCGCGATCCCACCAAGTGAGGGCATGATCCGTGAATTGAGCCACAACAGAAGAGACCTTTCTTGGCTCGTCATAGTGATAGCACTCAAAGATGTGATCCATGCGTCTTTCCCAATCAAGATACGCTTTGGGGTCCACTTTTCCCGTAAAACTAGGCGGTGTGAGCCTATGGTGAACCTCTTGATGATCTTGATCATTTATACCCCTTGCATCTCTCCTAGGCTCGAGTCTTGCTCTTCTAGGTAGAGGCTGAAAATCTGATTCATCGGAAAGTTCTCCGATTACCGGTTCGCGAAACAGTGGGGATGCTTGATCCGGTGGTTGCTTTACTAGGCGTAAGCGATCATTCATTTGTTGGAGTTGGGTTTGTAGAGCTGTGAACATTGCTCTGATGTTCGGAGGTTCGGCCATAGCTTCCGCCTCACAAAATAATTCAACAACACACAAGACTTAGTTTCAAACCGTAAGAAAACTTGACAATGAAACCGAAATTGATTTAATTTAAAGATGGGTCAAGTTTCGGTTCAGCTTTTCAAGGTTAAGCACACGTTTTACACAAGAAAATAGCAGCCAAAAATTTCAAATAGATTCTCATACATCATCATGGACCACAAACAATGAGGTGGCAAAAAGTAAAAGCAAAAGGTGACTGTACAACCTTAAACTTTCATCTTTTAGGAAAAAGACCCTCTTTTACCTCCAGCAACTTAACAGTGATGGCTATGATTCTGAAAATCTAACTCAGCTATCTACCAACAACCTAAATAAGCACTAGACACAAACAACAAACTAAATCTATCAACCTAGCAACAAAGAACAACACCCAAAAGATCAAAGATTCAAACTTTTTCAAGCTTTCATCTTCAAATCCCAATCTAAGCAATCTAAGAAGGAAAGACACAACCTTTAGTAGATGCTTTTAGCTCTGATACAAAATGGTAACCTATGTGTTTCCAAGCTCCAAATCAGACCAAAATCTTCAACCTAAAACTGGATCAACGGTGGTAGCGGACGCAGAGAGGAAACGGTGGTGCTTTTCCGGTGAAAACTCGAACACAGGATTAAGCTTGGTGATGGATGGTGGCTGAGAGGATCTCGAACAAGAAGAACAATGGACGGTGGGGACTTTCCTCGGGAGAACTCGACCGGAAAAGAAGGCTAACAGATGGATGGAGCTAAACGATGGGGAGAACTCAACCCACGGTGAAGCAAGCGATGGTGGTGACGATGGATGAGCAATGGTACCACAAGTGAGGAGATGACTTACTTGATAAACCAGCCTAGAAGGAAGAGACCCAGCCTAAATTCCTCTTAGAATTTTCTAATATAGACACTAACTTAGATTAGAGAGAGAATCAAAGTTTGAACCTTGATATTTTTTTGAGAATGATTGCTTAATTCATGAGGAAGAAAGGAGTTGCCTTTTATAGGCTTACAATTAGGTTTAATAAGTCTAATTCGGGCCTAAAACCCTTTAGGACAACTTGGATACTTAGACCACAAATTAAAACCCAAAAGCCAACACAACAAAAGGCAAAGTCTCAAATCAAATAAAAGAAAGGAAAAACATAAGTAGAGATTTTCCCTTAGAGATAGGATCACAATCCTAGACTAACCAAGCTTGTTATGACTATTTCCAAGAGGTTCGCCTATGGAGATTGGATTGTGATGCTCTAGTCTTCACACCTCGTTAAAACCTTTTCCTAGTAAAAACCCGGTGGGAAACTTAGGAGTAAGGAAAAATTATGCTACTACCTAGAGACTTGGGGGGGGGGGTGTCTTCCCTTAGTGTTGAGTGAGGACACATAAAGCCTTCTCTGCAAGGCTGTATGTCCGGGAGCTCATGTCCGATGACTCAGCTTGCTTGTCCGCTCATGATGACCTTCGTGGGCTCCGTTTGGTCCATTTCTTCACTGTGTTCTTTGAGACCGTGTAGATAGAGTTGTACCACCTTTTGATAGCCCTTTGAGATGCGTTGGGTCACTCTCCTAGTAGGGGTAAGGTTGGAACCTTCAGTTCCTTGGGTTGCTCGAGTTGGGATTGTGAAGAGGCCGGTACGATGTCCACATCAATTATCCCTAAGCTTGCATAATTGTTGATTGGTAGATTTCACTAGTGACATAACATTCAAAATGTCTTAATTTTTCGTTTGTAGAGCCATTGATAAATTATTCGTGAGTCCTGGCAGAAGCAACATCAACTATAAGTAGAATACAAAGTCAAAGGTGTGAAAATACTTGAGAACGCCATTAGCTTGGCGTGTTTTGGTACTATCAATTCCTTCTTTTTGATATACTCTAGCACTTTAATAATAGAAGGAAATAAATCAACCAACCGTATTAATGTTCTGTAGTGAGAACCCCAACGAGTATTATCCTGTATTTGAAGTGAAAGCTCTTGATTCAATCTTTTTCATGTCTTAATTTCACCTTGATTGACCCCTTCCTCGATTCTCCTCCCATCTCCTCGAATCATATATTTCCTCTTACAAGAAGTTTCAACCACATTTAGTAAGACATAAATCATATCAAAGAAATTCCTAACTTCAAAATATTTTTTAGCAACTGTAACGACAACCAACTGAATCTGATGTGCAAAACAGTGACTATGCACACAACATTAGACCACCCACATTGGAGATAACTCTATATGTCTCTTAATTTTAAAATAATAAAAATTATTAAAAGTGAGTGAAATATGCAAGACATTGTCTTTGGGTAGACACATGTCTCTCAATTTACTTAAATTTATATTAAATTTAATCTTAAAAAATTGTTAAGACACATATTTATGGAGTCTCCATTGTAGATGGTCTTATTTTCTCAAAACCAGAGATCTCAACTCATTAAATTCACCATTCATATTACTTGCTCCATCATAGTCTTGTCCTTTTAATTTCTTGATACTTAATCCATGTTTAGCAAACAATGAATCAACAACGCATTTCAGAGATGAAGAAGATGTTTATGGAACATAAATAAGACCAATAATTTTGTTTTTCTTCTATATCAACTGAGCGAAAAACTATTGTCATTTCTTCTTTATCAGAACCATCTGCGGATTCATCCACCAATACGCTGAACACATCATGATCAACTTCTTGAATAATAAATACAATAACTTCCTCCGCAAAGCAATGAACTATGACTTTCTGAATTTTGGGTGACACCATTTGATTATTCTTCGGAGCATTCTCCAACACAACCTTACTTACAAATTCATTTTCCTCTGCTGTATATTTCACGAGCTCTGGAAAATTCTCCCTATTAGCTGGTCCCACAGACTCATCATGATCTTGAAAAAATAATCTTTGCCGTCGTAAATATCTACACAAATCAATTTAAGCATTTAATCAGATATTGTATTCATTTTTTGCCGCTTCATCTTGCTTCTTATAAAAAGCATGAACGATTGATTGACATTGTCTTATCAAAGAATCAACATTTTTCAATGCATTATTATGAAAACTATTCACCAATCTTACATGCTCACCTAATGTTTTCTGACTTTTCCAATTATCAAAACTTTTTGTCACAAGTGTATTACTTCCACCTTTATTTGTAATGTAATCTCTAAACAAGTAGCAAAACAAGCAAAAAACCTTGTCTTTTGTTTTACACTATATTCCAACCAACAACGATATTTGTGTTAAATACACTTAAAGCCATGAATTTTCCAGAAAAAAATCATTCATTGGATCTCATTATGTATTACAACACCTTTTTTCTCGGTACAAGTGAATGGTGAATTAGCAAGGTTTTTTATAAATACGAGAGGCTTACGAAAGGTTAGTCTCTACCTCCCTACCTTTTCGTCATAAGCATGAATGTGTTGTCAAAGCTCCTAGCTAGACAAAGCGGCGAGTGCTATTACACTTACTTCTCTGAGACTTGATTGAAATTCCCATGAAATGCAAGCTGAAAGATTGGCGAGCTCCTTGGTGACATTGACAACTCCATGAGCATCCGAAGGTTCTCTATAGGATCGGTTAATTTGGGGTAAAATGTTGCCATCTCTAAAAAGCCAGAATTTCTTAAGGTGAATGTCGCTCTTTCTCTTCTTCTCTTCCTTTGTATCGTCTCCATTAGAAAGTTTCGAGATTGGACAACAAACATTCAGGAACATAACTCGGTTCATTCCAGCACGGTGGTGGATTTTCAGTTTCAATGTCATGGTACTGAGGTTCAAATAGGGTAGACAAGTGTAGCCGAATTAGAACATTGTATAAACTGAATTGACTGGGTCAAAAATGGATCTTGATGCAGAAAACGTGAATACAAGCTTAAGAAGGAATAAGAAAGACACGTGGAGGGCATAGATCCAGCTTAGCCTTAATGCATCAAGGGTCAAGATTAATCAAAAGGATCTACGGTCATGATTGAGCTATTGGAATTCAAGGGCTGAGATTAATACATTGTATGATCAGAGACTTAAGCCTGGACCTAGATATCCGTTATCCGTCCGACTCGCTCGATCCGCCCCATATCCATCCTGTTAAAGCGGGTACCCGCCTCATGCAAGTCAAGTAACAAATCTCGGTTTTCAATTACTTGAAAGTAACGGAGCAAGTCCAAGGCGAAATTTTTTTTCCGTTACCGCTCCGTTATCCGTTCTGTATCGGTTATCCGCTATTCGTTACTCGTTATCCGCAAAAAAATATCCGTTATTCACAAAAAATTAATCGTTATCCGTAAAAAAATACTCGTTACCCACAAATAATACTCGTTATCCACAAAAATTTATATATTACTCGCAAAATATACATGTTATCCGCCAAAAAATATCTGTTATCCGCAAAAAAATACTCGTTATTACTCGAACGGAGCGGATCAAGTACCAAGACGGGTACTAATTTTTGGGACGGGTCAAATAACAAGGCGGAACTAATTTTGGTGGGTCAAGTACCAAGACGGATAAGTATATTACTCGTATGGGGCGGATCAAGTACCAAAGCGAGCAAAAATAGCGGATATCCGCTCCGTGCCCATGCTTAATCAGAGTAGCTTTATATTGTCGATTGAATTGTAAGAAAGATTATGGAAAAATATTATTCAAATTGAAAAGTTAGTTTGTTATAATCTCTCTCTCCTTCTCTGCGTTTGCGATGGAAGCTTCGAGAAGTTTCCATTGATGCCTCATTGTGTCCTCAGTCCATTCTTCTTCATTGGATTGAGCTGCTTTTGAGCTTGCGGATTCGTGTTCTTTGAGAACTCCCATCCATGTTTGTAGAAGACGACGCTTCTACAACAGTGCTATCAGAGCAAGACGTCCTCCGATATGAACAGAAATGTTGGAGTCGCGATCTATGGGAAGGATCATGTTGGAGCTTGGGATCGGATTGAAGCAGATCTGAGCAAGATCATAGATCTGTTGGAGAAGAAGGAAGCTCGATTGCAAGAAAGGAACAACAGATCCGATGATGCTGATGCTAATTGTTACGCAACTGACAGTTCAATTCATCACAAAAATTGGTATCACGGAGATTAGTACAGGGGACCAGATCCTGGTGGTGGTGCGAATATAGTTCGTGAAGGAGTTCGGAATATGGAACCAGATCCATATGGAGGCACACGTACAGGTTTGATGGAAGAGATGTTAAGGATTGGTTGCTTATGGTGGATCACTTCTTTGAATTGAATAGAACTACTGAATGTCACAAGATGAAGTTAGTTGAATTTCATTTGGATGGTGAAGCATATAAGTGGCATGAATCTGATTGCATAGGTAAATTGATGAGAGGAATTTATAGAGATTGGGAAGCTTATAAAGTAGAGGTGCTGAAACACTTTACAGATCTGTTGGTTGAGTTGGATTTCCCTAGATTTGATGGTAGTGATGTTAAGAACTGAATGTGGAAAGTTAATCAGTTCTTTGATATGGATGTAATGCCTGAGTTTCATAAGATCAAGATAGTTTCAATGCATTTAGATGGTGAAGCAGCTACATGGCATCAATCCTTCATGTTATCAGAATTGGGAAGAGGGATTAACAGAGATTGGGATCGGTATAAGGTAGAAGTGAAGAAGAGGTTTGCTGATCTGCTAGAACATCCTATGGCTGAGTTGAAAAGATTGCAGGAAACTGATGGAATAGAGGCTTATCATGCTAAATTTGAGAGAATTAGAGTCAGATTGGATTTATAGGAGGAATATCTGGTTAGTGCTTACATTGGTGGTTTGAAATGGGATACTCAAATGCATGTTAAGAAGTTCAAGCCTAAATCTATCAGAAACTGTTTCTTTTTGGGAAGATTATATGAAGAGTCTCAGTCAAAGACGACTGTTAGCTGCGGAAATACTCAATCCCATATTAACTGCGGTCAAGGGAATACTCAATCACATAGTAACTACCGCCAAAGGGTTACTCAATCCCATGGTAATTACGAGGCTGGTGTGGTGTATCAGTCCGGCAAGTTTGCAGCAAATAGTGAGTTGCTTGGGATTGATAATGAAGAACAGGAATCAATTCATGTAGAAGTAGAGCGAATCCTTGAAGAAGAGTTGATCAAAATTAATCAAGAAACTGAAAAAGAGAAGTCGATTCAAGAGGAAAAAGTGACTGAGAAAATCAATTCGATTAAGAAATCGATTCAAGAGGAAGAAGTGAATGAGAAAATCAGTTTGATTCAAGATGTGGATTCAAAACCGATGGAGTCATGGGTGTTGCCTGATGCTTCAAAATTTCAGGTATCATTTCCGCATTTGGAATCAAGCCGTGAGTGTTATGATGAATCAAATGATGTTTATGTGCAATTCCACTCTAGTTTGCCATGGGAGATGTTGTTTGAATCGGTTCAACCTGAAAAGAAGAGAAAGATTTTGTTTCCTAAAAACTGGAAGTTCAAGTTCAGAAACATAGATTTACAAAGAGAGAAACAAGACTGGAGACAAAGTGATGGTGATAAATCTGAGCTGAATTTACAGATGGAATGGATGCTGGTTATAGGAAAAGAAGCACATGGGATCATGCAACAACATGGAAAGATAATCTTGAGCTTGTTTTCTAAGAATTGGATGTTTAAGTTCAAAAACAGTGATTTTCAAAGAGGTGAACAAGGCTGGAGGCAGAACAATGGTGCTAGCTGTGTGTTGAACTTGAAAATGGGAGTATTGTTCTTCTTTGGTTCTCTCCCTAGACCACCAGAGCATTGTAAGAGAAAGATTTGACATGAACCTTGAGGACAAGGTTCTCCTAAGGAGGGAGATTTGATGCAGGAAACGTGAATACAAGCTTAAGAAGGAATAAGAAAGACACGTGGAGGGCATAGATCAGCTTAGCCGTAATGCTTCAAGGGTCAAGATTAATCAAAAGGATCTACGGTCATGATTGAGCTATTGGAATTCAAGGGCTGAGATTTAATAGATTGTGTGATCAGAGTAGCTTTATATTGTCGATTGAATTGTAAGAAAGATTTCGGAAAAATATTAATCAAATTGAAAAGTTAGTTTGTTAGAATCTCTCTCTCCCTCTCTGCGTTTGCGATGGAAGCTTCGAGAAGTTTCCATTGATGCCTCATTGTGTCCTCAGTCCATTCTTCTTCATTGGATTGAGCTGTCTTTGAGCTTGCGGATTCGTGTTCTTTGGGAACTCCCGTCTGTGTTTGTAGAAGACGACGCTTCTACAACATATCTCTTCAGGATTTTTGGGTTTGGAGTAACTGTACCTGTCCAAGTTCAAGAAACCTTAGTTTAGGGGAATCTTTAAGAAGTCGCATAAGTAGATCCAACCACAGAACCACACGTACATAGCTCCAAATGTACAAGCCGGCTAAATATTTTTCCTTTAAAATATGCACCCTACATAAGATATATAAGATTAAGTTCCTGATCGATGTAGACATTGACATCTAATATGAAGAAGTCCCACGATTTGTGTTCTGATTAGAGATCGTTCATATGTTGATCATGTTTATTTCCAACAGGGAAGTAGAAATGTTAAAATTTGAAGTATATAGAGAAGGACAAAGTACCTTCGAAGTCGCTAAACATAATGGAAATTGTACTAATGAAGTAAGAGAACCAAGAATCTGCTCGGTATTGATGATAAGTGACATCAAGACTTGCCTCTACAATCTTATGCATATTACGCTCAATAACACAAAACCATTTGTATAATCAACTAATATCCAAGGACTCCAAATAGGGAGCATTGATCACAAACTCCTGATGATATTCGTTGGCTGATGATGATTTATGCAAGGATAAAACCTTTAAAGAAGCAACTCTAACAACCAAGATGGCTACATTGTCACCAAGGCATTGTTCCAAAAACAGTCTTCAAGAACATGACAACTAGATAAAAACATGTATATAAATTCATCACCTGGGTACTTCATCGAAGTAAGTTTCAGGGTTTTGAGGGATGGGAAAGAAATCGGGTAAGCGAATCCACAAGAACCACATTATTTAGCACCAAAGTCACAAGCATTCCACAGCCTGAATACAAGCTCCTTGGAAGTGTGAATGGAGTTTCAGTAGACGAAGCATCAATTTAGATAATCAGGTCACGCATACTGCGATTAACAACAGGTCTAACACATACTCCAATATCTATAGCACCAGACTTCTGACCAAGCTTTAACACAAACTTTCTAGAACCGGAGCCTCATGCAACAACAAAGAACTGTAAACAAACCGCAAGAATCTCCCGTCTTCATCATCTTCGTACATATCATCATTATATTCAAGTCTTGACACAAAGTGTAAACAAAACCGCAATGATCCAACGAGATATTTGGAAAGATATATGAAATTTCCAAATCTTTCATTATTATCTTCAATATCTTTTTTATATATTTTAGGATTTATCTAAGGTCAATGATTGAAAATTATACGATTATTAGGGTTTATCTAGCTTTTTAAGTTTTCTTATAAATAATATATTCAGGTTTATTATATTATTCGGTGGTTGATTTATTGATTATATAATTAAAAAAAATTTGATAAATAATGAGAAGAGTATTCTCTCTCAATCCTTGATTTCGGTAGTTCTTGAGAGATCTCAACGAATCTAAGAAAATTTGGTTTATTCGGGAATTCGTAGGCTAAACTAATATTTTTGCATCTTCCTCTACACCATCAACTAAAAGCTAAATTGGCGGTGACTGTAGATTTAAGATATTTGCTATATAATTTGGTCTATCGATTTTTTCTGTAGTTTTAAAATTTAGACTGTATAATCAACTTTCCATAAGAAATAGTTTACAGAGCCAATCTTCCATAATTTTCCAAAAACCAAAATTTATACCTTTAGGTTTTTAGTTTTTTATAGCAAAAAAACCCAAAAAAAAAACAAAAATAAAAGTGGATTTAGCTTTGAAAAATATATATAAAGCGTGATTGCTTTGAATTTAGAGCTTTAGATCTACATATGGTTGTAGAATGATTTCAAAGCCACAACCAATCGCGTCCTAAATTTTCTCATTTATTTTAGAAAAACTAAATGTAAGAGTTGTCATATTATTATGAATAATAATAGGGATTTGTGTTTCTCAAAGCAAACAGAACATAAAATCATCCTCTTATTATTATTTGGGGAGTACATTTATAAAATAAACCTTACAAAATGTTAATATTTACATCACATTGCCACTAGGACAAAGAACAAATTATAATCTCTCATTACGGGTAGTTCCATTATTTATTATACGATTTTATAGAAAAAATAATATCTATTTTAAATTTTCTTTAAAAAAATCGAATTAAAATCAAATATTTATGGTTACTAATCAAAATCAAATGTTTATGGTAACTAATTAAAATCTTATATTTATGGTAACTAATTAAAATCATATATTTATGGATACTAAAAACCCATATTGATAGGAGATATTTTATAAAATATTTTATATTCATGAAAAAGTTCCATAAAATCTTTGTTAATATATTGTCCAAATTTCACTAAATATTAACTAATATATTTTTAGCTAAACCTAACGATAATACTCTAAACTTCTCTCCTATATAAACCGAACAAGTTCTCTTTCATCACCATTTGTAGCTTCATATACGTTTTATAAGTTAATTTACTAAAAATATCCTATTTTCAATTGGATTATTGTTACCTTTATTGTTTTATTTTATTTTATTTGCTTAACCATATGTATCATGAGTTTCAACATACATAAAAAGAGATCAATCACCAAAAGTATGTTCGATTTCGTTTAAAATAAAGATATATAATGAAATTCTCATTGAGTTTTTACCACATATTGTCGTCATGTGGGATAGTGTTCTCATTGAGTTTTGTTTTATGGTTTGATTAAATCTATGCTCTGTTTTGCTCTTTTTTTACTCTAAATTTATGTTAAGATTATGTGGAAAACTTAATAACTATTTTTAATATTTTCATTTTTGATTTTAGGAATTAGCATTTCCAAAAGCAAGTTTGAATTCGGTTACAGAGCTTGGATGAAATAAATAGAGGCCGAAGGAGAAGATGAAGAACATTTTTTTCGTTATATTTCTTAAGTGTTATAACCATATTTATTAGTTCATCTGGTAAACATCAAATTTTAAATTTTTATTTAATATCAATTAAAATATACTTAATTTAGATATAACTAATCTAAAATATTAAACTTAATTGAATACATATAATTGTTAAAAAATTATCTATATATATATAAGATTTATCTTATTAATTTATAATATATAAATAAAAAATTTAAATATCGAAAGTAAAAGAAACATCAACCCGTGCAGTAACCCGAAACATATTCTAGTTGTGTTTTAAATGCATTGTTAATTGATTCTAACCAAATCTTCAAATTTGGACCATCATAGATCCAACGTTGGCCAGAAGCTATTTCCTAACGGCGTTAAGAAGTTTCCGTTTCCTTTCTATTATACATTTTCTTTTTCATATTTCCGAACCAAAATTGCCCAATTATAACTGAACCAATATCAAACGAAAAGAAGCTAAACTGGAAATTAGTAGTTTCAGTCTTTATTGGATTTAAACTTTAATAGATTTTTGATCACTTTAAAAATTATAAAAAGTAATTACTTTAAAAGATTTAAGAGATTGCAAAAGAGTATCTCCAAAATACTGCATAATATTTTCAAAGAGTACAAAAGAGTATTTTCAAAGTATCTCAAAATATCTCAAACATTTATTGATTATTGCCCAAAGTATAGAGTCAACAAGGCATATTTCTTCAAAGTATCTCAAACTTTTATGTAAATACTCCAAAATTTTTTTTTCACTTTTTATAAAATTGTTCAATTAATATGTCAATTCTGAGGAACACAAGTTTTTTAGCAAAGAATTGCAGCTTGATTCCAAGGTTTTGGTAACTCCTTTTTGAACTTTTTAATATAATGTGATATAATCACTCTCTCCTCTGGTACGGTCGTTGACCTTTTTTTACTCTTTGTTTTCTATATATGGTGCTTTGTTTAGGTGTTTTACTTCGATATCGGTGAGCATAAGGGGATGCTTCTTGAAGGTATCGATTTCTTGTTTGAAACTATACGAATCGTGTTTAAGTTCTTGTTTTGTTCTCATATATGTTAACGTTTAGTGCTTTGGTTATTCATTTATTTGGATTCTCATATTTATTAACGTTTGGTGCTTTGGTTATTCATTTATTTGGATTCTCATATTTATTAACGTTTATTATTTGTCAACGTTTCATTCTCTTAAAATTATCGATTAGTTGAGGTTCTAGTGATTGTCAATATTTGCTTATCACGGTCTACACCTAAATGCTTCTTAGCTAATGGAAGATTCCAAGTGAGAGCACATGTTTGACAAAGTGGTGACTCCAAGTGATGTTGGAAAACTAAACAGACTTGTGATCCCAAAGCAACACGCAGAGAGATACTTCCCTTTAGATGCATACTCAAACGAGAAAGGTTTGCTTTTAAACTTCGAAGATCTCATAAGAAAATCTTGGAGGTTCCGTTACTCTTACTGGAACTGTAGTCAAAGCTATGTCATGACTAAAGGTTGGAGCAGATTAGTTACGACCAAAAGCTTGACGCCGGAGATATTGTCTCTTTTCAAAGATGTGTCGGAGATTCAGGAAGAGATAGTCGTCTGTTTATTGATTGGAGGAGACGACCTAAAGGCAAAAGTTCCTGATGATTAGAGGAGAATACTTTGAGAATCTTTTATTAGGTACTATACTTTTGATGATTAGACTTTGTGAAGCAAAATATGTAGAATTAATAAACCAATAACACAATATTTTAATTCAATGAAAAAATGAGTTATTTTTATGTTATTTGAATAACACAAGACTTTTATAGATTTTAAAAAATCATAAATTCAATACCTCTAGATTTATAAAGATTTTAGATTACTTTTTACAAATACGTAAACTAATAACACAAAACTTTAATAAAGTTTTAAAAATTCTTAAATGAATAACAATAAAATCTTCATAACATTTAAATATTTAAAACTCTATCTAAATACACAAAACAATAACACCCGTTAAGTAAATATGTAACTGTTTGAAGCACCAACAGAGAACAAAACCGGTTTGAGATAGATAAAGTAACAAGTAAACATCATACTGTTTAACCACAATCTTCACCTACGCAGACCATAAAATGATATGATGTAGCTAAACCAAGGAAGACACGTTTATGAATCACTAACAAAGAGAGCAAACCCTGTTTGAGGAAGATAGAGATCCAAGCATGCAGAGACACAGCGCAAGCAGTTAAAACATTCAGTAAGCTATAAGAAAAAGTTAAACATAACAAGCTCTAATTTCTTTTCTAATATCAAGATTTAAGAATCCAGAAGAATGCAAGCAGACATGCTGGTGAACGCCTCGATGATACGGGAAAATCCTTGAACATATCAAGTTTCTTGTCGTGGTCCATGGATTTAGAGGACTTAATAGTGACCTGCTTTAAACAACTTGCAATTCATAAGATGAATGCTACTACTTCTTTTTCTGTTTCTGTCCCTTCATAGTTTACCCATTCAAAGGTTTCAAGACTAGGTAACAGATATTTAGGCACCAAGCTCTTTTCATTCCAGCACGGGCGCGGCTCGTGAGCCCGAAGGTAGTGGTACTGAGATACAAGCACATCATATCATATCAATCATACTGATATAGTACTGGTAAAAATAACCTTATCAATGACATTGAATGAATTGAGGTGTAAAATACGTACATACCTGGTCAATTTTGAGAATTTTTAATTTTGGGGAATTTCTGAGCACACGTATAAGTACATTCAACCATTCTGTCTCACATGTGCATATAGTTAAATGTACAAGAGAGCAGAATATACTACCAACAGGATACGCATCCGCATAATTTTAGTGCATGAGCAATGTAGAGTCAATGTAATTTTAGTGACCATATCAAATATAGTTCATTTAATCCTTCCAAAAGAGAAAACAAATAATGTGTACTAAACAACATGTTACCTTTTGAGGTTGGTAAGCAGAGAAAAAGACGCTTGGCTGAAGTTAGAGAGCCCAAAAGTTGCTTAGTTTGGGGAGAACAAATGTCGACACTTGCGGTGATAATCCTACTCATATTATTCTCAACGATACGAAACCCAAACGAATAATCA
This sequence comes from Boechera divaricarpa, assembly GCA_026770425.1. NCBI lineage: Eukaryota > Viridiplantae > Streptophyta > Magnoliopsida > Brassicales > Brassicaceae > Boechera > Boechera divaricarpa. The sequence continues at coordinate 6,838,460 of CM049186.1, read as the reverse complement.
ACAATCTTCAAGCGTTCCAAAGAAGGAGCATCAATCACAAACTCATGATGAACATTTTTTTTTTTTTGCTAATAAGGATAAACGCTTTAGAGATGGCTTTCTAACGCTCACAATGGTGACATTGTCACCTGAACATTGCTTCACACCCAAGTCTTCAAGAACAGGACAACTTGCTATAAGCTTGTTGACAAATTCATTACCTCGGTACTTCACTGATTTAAGCCTTAACCTTTTTAGGGATGGGAAAGAAACTAGGGTAGAAACGTCCATCATAACCACTTTATGTAGTTTCAAGGTATCAAGTATTGTACAGACCCCACTATACAAGCTCCTCGGAAGCAAGACTGGAGTATTACTACGACTAGGAGAAGTATCAATCTCGATAATCACTTTACGCACACAACATTTATATGCAGCTCTAACCAGGGTATCTTCACTACCACAGATTTTACCAAGTTTGAAATGCAAAGTTTCTATAACTGGAGCCTTGTGCAACACAAAAGACCTGTCTACAAAGGTCGAAAATCTTCCAATATCATTATCCTGATAGCTATCATCGTACACAAGCCTTGGCACCATCCTCCAAAGAAATCGCCACCGTTTTGACAAAACCATTGTGGCCACAACATCTTTAGCAGTAGGTAGTAACGACAATATTCCCAAAAGAAGCTTATCATGCAACTGACTTATCCTATCCATAATTAAGAGCTTTCAGCATACATAGATATCTAGATCTGAAAGCCTGAAAACATCAAAAAAGATGAACAAGGGATATGAGAGTATCAGGAACCAATCAAATAGTCATCAGCAAGGACGCACAAAACCCTAGCGAGGTATAAAGAAAGAGAAGCAAACAAATCCAAACTCACTAATACTTAGGATCTCCTCAGGAACTCACAAATAGAAAAGGAAGCAAACAAAATCAAACAAAACGAAAATCGGGAGAAAATTCACAGAATAAGCAAAGACCTAAAACATCATGTGTGCGCTTTAGGAAAATACCTAAGACGTGATACGGCATATATATATGAACCAGGAATCCCAAAATGCTCAACCGAACCCTAAAAATGTTAAACCGAAAATTCAAATCGAATCTAAAATTAGATTATAACAAGTTACTGTACTTGGAGTATTGTGACATCCGCGTTCCAGAGTCGTTTCTTATTGTATAGTTATTGTTCCTTGATGTATAAGTCTTTGACTTTCTTGTGTTATAAGTCATTGACTTTCGTTGTTTAATGTAACCCTCGAGATTAATTGTATTTTGGACGGAGAATTATTAATAAAAGGTTATTAATGAATTAAGTTGATTATAATTTGATATGCGACGTGGATTTCGTATATCGGTTGTTGTATAATGCATGATGCAGATTTTATGTATTAGAGACGGTTCGACACATGATGAGGATTTCATGTGTGGTGGTGATGACGGGCGAGGTGTCGTTACGCTACTTGGTTCGGTAGATTAGGATTTAATATCGTTAGATCATATGACGTGGTTGACGGTAGGATTATGTGGATTTAATCCTACGCCAACTAGGATTATGTGGATTTAATCCTAGGATGATTAGGATTATGTAGATTTAATCCTAGGATGATTAGGATTATGTGGATTTAATCCTAAACGGATGACGGTTATGTGGATTTGGCCCTTATCGGAGAATTATGTGGATTTAATCCTCGGTTGGTTAGGATTATGTGGATTTAATCCTAACGGGTGGGTTTATCGATTAGGACTATGTGGATTTAGTTCTAATAGATTGGTAAACCGAGTGAGATCTTGCGGATTAGATCTCGATTGGACTTTGCCTATTAAATCCGGATATAGTATTTCGATGGGCTTAGTCGTTATATGACCACATAGAATTTTGCGGTATTGGATCCGAGGGTGTTATTGAACCAAGTACGGGAGCACATCGAGCTCAAATGATAGCCTACGGGTGGTGATTGAGTTAAATTGATCAATGGATCGATTATTGAGAAGTAATCCCGAGTGGTTCGGTTTAAAAAAAATTAAACGGTAATTCCGGGGTTTTGGCGGAGTGAAAAGAAATATTTTGGGGACAGGGAGATGTCTCAAATATTTCGGGAAATTGGACGGAATTACTAAACCGAGCGGAAGAAATTAATTAGAAATCGATTGATCGCGGTTTAGTGATTTCGGTTCAGTTTGGTTTAATTTTGATTAAACCAATAAATATATACATACATGTATATATATCTCTCTCCCTCTCAAGCTTCTATAAGCTTCCACACACTTCTTCTCATTTTGGTAAGATAATTGTGATCTAGAGAGAAAGAGGAAGATAGAAAAGGAGAGAAAGAGAAGGAAAAGAAGAATAAGGAGAAGAAGAGGAGCTTTAAAAACAGAGTTTGGGCTGCCAATTTTGAGGGACGATCGACCTAGAAAACGAGCTCAGATCGACTATGTTCTTCAATCTCTTGGCTAATGATATACCAAATTTTGTCAAAACTTGTTGAGTATTTTAGGAGTTATGAATTTTCTTCCAAGAGTGCTCTGTTTTCGGGCTGTAGCGCCGGGATGACTCTGAGAGGGTGATTGAGCACTCAAATATTGTTATTTTGAGCTAAACTTTGGTAGATAGGTTTTTGAGAGTATGATATTGAAGTTCACTGAAGGAATTTCGAAAATATTTCCTAGAGAAAAAGGTATGCTCAATCAAAGGTGTCCCGTTTTTAAGAAGAAGAATCCGAATTAAGGGCATTAGTGATTTGAGTTTAGGAGCTTGTGATCAATTATTTGAGAAGTGTTTTGGTGATCTTTATTAGGAAATTATTAGATACCTTGGTGTTGTGGTGGTGTCAAGAGAAGGCAAGCTTAAAGTTCAGACAAATCAAAGAAGATGGTTGTGTTCATTCGTCTTTTCAACCATCGAACGAGGTGAGTGCGTGACCGTGGCTCATCTATGTGATCTTTGATTTACTCGTGATTGATGTGTGCTTAGGAACTAGACCATATGGGTGTAATTCATGGGTTAGTCATGTTGTTTGTTGTGTGTGATGGAGCTCCATTACGGTATTTGTTGGTTGTTAAGTACATTTCGATTCGTTAAATTTGATGATATGTGTGTATAGCGGTGGGAGGGGATGACCGCCTCACTAAGAATTATCAATGCTTACGCGCCTCTTTTGGTGCAAGTAAAAAGAAGTCTTAGGACTTAGAGCGCGTGGAACTAGCGGCCGAGGAAGATGGATGATCTAGGCATAATGGGTTCCTTTTTTGCATCTTTTATGTTGTCTATAAATTCCCGTGCCTAGGATGCTAACATTTTGAACTTGTTATGATGCTTATTAGTATGTGTAAGATAGTTTTGAATGTTTAAGTAATGTTTATATTTGATTGTATGCAAGTGAATTGCTTGAGTGTTGTGGTTGTTTGGCTGCAGGTCAGGGCAGGGAAGATTGACCGATCCAAAGTGGATCGATCGATCCGTAATGTCGGTTTAGGCGTTTAGAGCAAGTAAAAAGAGGGTTTAATTAATATTGTTTATGAACCATTGTTCTTAATCAAAAAAGTTTTTAAAAATTCCGTATTTTATCGTTTTTCGCGCCTCGGTTTGTCTTTTTCTTCGGGTAGGGTCGTTTTCATTTTGGTATCAGAGCATGAGTGGTTCTAGGATTGTGGGAGTCTTTCTTGATGCCTTGTGATTGATTGATGTAATGCTTGTGGTTGTGTGATTGTGGATTGGGTAGAATTATCCTCTTCGGCCAAGTAAAAGGTTCCACGGTAAGACTCTTTCTTAAATGTTTTGTTAAAGTTTTGAGAAATTGAACTCCTTGTTGCTTGTGTAGATGGTGAGAGGTGCTAGAAGAGTTAGAGGTAGAGGAAAGGTGGCTAGGGAGCCAGCTGAGCCAGAGGAGAGTATGGACCCCATGGGTGAGAATGTTGTTGAGGATGTTGGAGCTACGGGTAATGTGGCTCAAGCGGTTGATGATGAACCACAAGTTGAGGCTCAGCAACAACCGGGAGTTAATCAGATGGGCCAAATATTGGGTTTATTGGCTCAAATCTTGGAGAAACTACCAGGGGCAGTACCAACTCCAGCTCTCGTAGTGCCACCTACGGTTAATGAGCCGGAAAGAGTGGCGAACCCCGAGATCAGAGAAGTTGTTGCGAGCCCGGTGATTCTGTCATATCTCACCGTGATGGATCACATGCAGAGGCTGGGCACTAAGTTCATTTCGGGAGGTACTAAGCCAGTAGAGGCAGATGAGTGGAGATCGAGGCTCGAGAGGAACTTTCTCTCGGTGAGATGTCCGGAGGAGTACAAGGTCGATCTTGCGGTGCATTACTTAGAGGGTGATGCACATATGTGGTGGAGGAGTGTGTTGGCAAGGAGAGCCAACGGTGTTGACACTTGGGGAGGTTTTTGTGAAGAATTTAATCTCAAGTACTTCTTGCAAGAGGCGATGGATCGATTGGAGACGGAGTTTCTAGAGTTGTCTCACGAAAACCGATCTGTCCGAGAGTATGAGACCGAGTTTAATCGACTCAGGCAGTATGCTGGTAAGGGTCTTGAGGATGAACAAGCCCAAATGAGACGATTTCTGCGCGGTATGCGCTTAGAGTTGAAGAATATATGCAACGTGAGGACTTATGCATCGATGGCTGAGTTAGTCGAGAGAGCCGCTATAATTGAAGAGGGTTTACAGGAAGAGGTTAAAGCGGCTAAGTCACAGACTCAAGCTAAGAAGTCTTTTTCTTCTGACTCGGAGAGAGGTGGCAGGTTCAGTCGAGGCTAGAAAAGGAAGTGGGAAGGCATTTCTCAGAGTGCTTCTAATACACAATCTGGGTGTTATGCATGTGGGAGCAAGGATCACCGAGTTGCTAATTGTCCTAAAGGTGGTCAGAGGACTTGTTACCATTGCAAGGAAGTGGGACACATCAAGACTTCATGTCCTAAGCTGAAGCAGGGCGGAGGGAGTTCAAGAGCTCCACCAGCTAAGCGGACGGTAGTGACTCCTTGAGCTTACTCCCTGAGCGTCGAGTCAGGAGAGGGGAGCAACTCCAAGCCGATCACTGGTTAGATCTCTTATCTTATATTTATTAGATTATTTGGTTGTGTTGATAAATTATTTTTGAGTGTTATTATTGTGGTGGTCCCAACATCTAGACTATGTGTAGGGACCTTGAACGTGGGAGGGGTTAATTCTCACGTGGTGTTTGATTCCGGAGCGTCTTATTGTTTTGTTACTCCGAAATTAGTTAAAGAAGGAATGCTCCGAGAAGAGCCTAGTGATCATTTGAGGATGGTAAAAGTAGCGGGTGGTCAAGTGTTCAAAGCCAATAGTGTGATAAGAGATGTCGATATTCATATTGCTGGGGAAGTGAAGCCAGCAGACTTTATTGTGTCGCCAATGGAGTTATATGATGTGATTTTTGGTATGGATTGGCTTGGGAAGTATAAAGCTCACTTGGACTGTCATAGAGGTCGAGTGGTGTTTGAGAGTGATCGTGGAAAGGTGGTGTATCAAGGTGTAAGACCTATGTTTGGGAGTTTAGTGATTTTGGCTATTCAAGCCGAGAAGATGATTGACAAGGGATGTGAAGCATATCTCGTGACTATTTTGATACCAGAAGAGGTTGGAGATTCAATTCTTCAAAACATTCCTGTTGTGAGAGAGTTTGAGGATGTATTTCAACCATTGACGGGTTTACCACTACCGAGAGCTAATCCTTTCACCATTGAGTTGGAGCCAGGGACGGCTCCCATTTCTAAGGCTCCATATCGCATGGCTCCCGCAGAGATGACGAAGGTTAAGAAGCAACTGGAGGAGCTACTTGATAAGGGATTCATAAGGCCGAGTTGTTCACCTTGAGGAGCACCCATTTTATTTGTGAAGAAAAAGGACAGGAGTTTCCGATTATGTATCGATTACCATGGTTTGAATCGTGTGACGATAAAGAACAAGTATCCTCTTCCGAGGATTGATAAGTTACTGGATCAGTTGAGAGGTGTTACTTAGATTTCGAAAATTGATTTGGCCTCGGGCTATCATCAGATTCCTATTAAGGAGTTAGACATTCAGAAGACGACCTTTAGGACAAGGTATGGGCATTATGAGTTTGTGGTAATGCCATTTGGGTTGACGAATGCACCAGCAGCATTTATGAGGTTGCTGAATGATATATTTCGGGAGTATTTGGATGAGTTTGTGATCATCTTTATTGATGACATCTTGGTGTATTCGAAGAGTTCTGACGAGCGTGGTGAACACCTGAGAAAGGTGTTAGAGAAGCTGAGGGAACACAAGTTATTTGCTAAGTTGTGCAAGTGTAGCTTCTGGTAGAGAAAGATTGAATTTTTGGGTCATGTAGTTTATGAGCATGGAGATTCTGTTGACCCAGAGAAGATTAAGGCTATTCGAAAGTGGCCTAGCCCCCAAAATGCTACAGAGTAAGGAGTTTTCTTGGATTAGCTGGTTATTACAGGAAGTTCGTCAAGGGTTTTGCGAGTATTGCTCAGCCTATGATGAAGTTGAGGGGGAAGGATGTTTCCTTTGTTTGGTCTCAGAAGTGTGAGGAGAGTTTCTTGAGACTTAAGGAGATATTGACTACTGCACCGGTGTTGACTTTACCTGACCCTGGAGAGCCATATGTGATCTATACAGATGCATCGAGATTGGGATTGGGTTGTGTTTTGATGCAGCATGGGAAGGTTATTGCTTATGCTTCTCGGCAGTTGAGAAAGCATGAAGCTAATTATCCAACTCATGATTTAGAGATGGCTGCAGTGGTGTTTGCTCTTAAGATATGGAGGTCATATCTATATGGTGCTAAGGTGCAGGTGTTCACAAATCATAAGAGTCTCAAATATGTGTTTACTCAGCCTGAGTTAAACTTGAGACAAAGGAGATGGATGGAGCTTATGGTGGATTATGATCTCGAGATAGCTTATCATCTAGAGAAAGCTAATCTCGTTGCGGATGCCTTGAGCAGGAAGCGTGTAACTTCAAATACAGAGATAGAGATGTTGAGGCCTTGGTGAGCATGATTAGTGTATTGCAGCTATGTGTTGTTTCTGACGAGTCAGAGCTGTTGGGGTTAGAAGCGGCCAATCAGCCTGATATCTTGAGTAGAGTGTGGGCGGCACAAGAGAAGGATGAGGCTTTAATTAAAGCTTCTAAGGATGAGAAATCCGAGTATGAGGTTTTGTAGAATGGAACCATTCTGGTACATGGTTGAGTATATGTGCCTAATGATAAGGAGTTGAGGAGAGATATTCTTCGAGAGGCACATCAGAGTCAGTTTTTTATTCATCGCGGGGCGACCAAGATGTATAGGGACTTGAAGTGATATTATCATTGGGTTGGGATGAAGAGAGACGTAGCCAAGTATGTGGCTAGTTGTGACACTTGTCAGTTGGTGAAGGCCGAGCATCAGGTTCCGAGTGAATTGTTACAGAGTTTACCCATTCCTGAGTGGAAATGGGATATGATTACGATGAATTTTATGATCGGTTTACCACCTTCTCGGGGCAAGGATGCCAGTTGGATTATTGTTGATCGCTTAACCAAGTCAGCTCATTTCCTAGCCATAAGAAAAATCGATGGAGCTCTAGTTTTAGCGAGAAGGTATATTAATGAGATAGTGCGGTTACATGATGTACCTGTGAAAATTGTGTCTGATCGGGACAGTAAGTTCACATCAATATTCTGGCGAGCATTCTAGAGAGAGATGGGTGCTAAGGTGCATATGAGTACTGCTTATCATCCTCAGACTGACGGACAATCTGAGAGACCTATTCAGATTCTCGAGGATTTATTGAGGATGTGTGTTTTGGATTGGGGTGGCCATTGGGTTGATTATCTGAACCTGGTTGAGTTCACTTATAATAACAACTATCAGGCTAGTATCGGGATGGTACCCTATGAAGATCTTTATGGTAGGCCGTGTCGGATGCCATTATGCTGGACTCAAGTGGAGGAGCGCAACATGCTTGGCGAGAATTTGGTACAAGAGACTACGGAGAAGATCCGAGTCTTGAGGTTTAATATGAAAGAAGCTCAGGATCGCCAGAAGAGCTATGCGGATAACAAGAGGAGAGAGTTAGAGTTTGCCGTGGGAGATATGGTTTATCTCAAGATGGCGATGATTAAGGGCACCAGCAGGTCTATCTCTGAGGATAAAATGAATTTGAGGTATTTGGGACTGTTCCGAGTGTTGGAACAAGTTGGATCTGTTGCATACAGGCTGGAGTTGCCAGCGGCTATGCGAGCATTTCACGATGTTTTCCATGGTTCGATGTTGGTGCTTGCATAGAGATAATCAGGTGTTGCTCGAGATTCCCCTTGATTTGTAACCAAGATTGAGGGTTTAGGCGAGACCCGTGAGGATTCTAGACAGTAGAATCAGGGTTGATGGGAGGAAGAAAACTCCCGAGGTTAAGATTTTGTGAGATTGTGATGGGATCGAAGAGGAGACTTGGGAACCAGAGGGACGGATTAAGGCGAAATTCTCCCAGTGGTTTAAAGAACAAGTTGAGACTTGAGATTCGAGGACGAATCTAATTAATGGGGGAGAATTGTGACATCCGCGGTCCCGAGTCGTTTCTTGTTGTATAGTTACTGTTCCTTGATGTATAGGTCTTTGACTTTCTTGTGTTATAAGTCATTGACTTTCGTTGTTTAATATAACCCTCGAGATTAATTGTATTTTGGACAGAGAATTGTTAATAAAAAGTTATTAATGAATTAAGTTGATTATAATTTGATATGCGATGTGGATTTCGTATATCGGTTGTTGTATAATGCATGATGCGGATTTTATGTATTAGAGACGGTTCGACACATGAAGAGGATTTCATGTGTGGTGGTGATGACGGGCGAGGTGTCGTTACGCTACTTTGTTCGGTAGATTAGGATTTAATATCGTTAGATCATATGACGTGGTTGACGGTAGGATTATGTGGATTTAATCCTACGCCAACTAGGATTATGTGGATTTAATCCTAGGATGATTAGGATTATGTAGATTTAATCCTAGGATGATTAGGATTATGTGGATTTAATCCTAAATGGATGACGGTTATGTGGATTTGGCCCTTATCGGAGAATTATGTGGATTTAATCCTCGGTTGGTTAGGATTATGTGGATTTAATCCTAACGGGTGGGTTTATCGATTAGGACTATGTGGATTTAGTTCTAATAGATCGGTAAACCGAGTGAGATCTTGCGGATTAGATCTCGATTGGACTTTGCCTATTAAATCCGGATATAGTATTTCGATGGGCTTAGTCGTTATATGACCACGTGGAATTTTGCGGTATTGGATCCGAGGGTGTTATTGAACCAAGTACGGGAGCACATCGAGCTCAAATGATAGCCTACGGGTGGTGATTGAGTTAAATTGATCAATGGATCGATTATTGAGAAGTAATCCCGAGTGGTTCGGTTTAAAAAAAATTAAACGGTACTTCCGGGGTTATGGCGTAGCGAAATAAATATTTGGGGACGGGGAGATGTCTCAAATATTTCGGGACATTGGACGGAATTAGTAAACCGAGCGGAAAAAATTAATTAGAAATCAATTTATCGCGGTTTAGTGATTTCGGTTCGGTTTGGTTTAATTTTGATTAAACCAATAAATATATACATACATGTATATATATCTCTCCCTCTCAAGCTTCTATAAGCTCCCACACACTTCTTCTTCTCATTTTGGTAAGATAATTGTGATCTAGAGAGAAAGAGTAAGATAGAAAAGGAGAGAAAGAGAAGGAAAAGAAGAATAAGGAGAAAAAGAGGAGCTTTAAAAACAGAGTTTGGACTGCCAATTGAGAGGGACGATCGACCTAGCAAACGACCTCTGATTGAGCTGAAATTTTGTGAGTATGTTCTTCCATCTCTTGAATAGTGAGCTACCAAATTTCGTCAAACATTGTTGAGTATTTTAGGAGTTATGAATTTTCTTCCAAAAGTGCTCTGTTTTCGGGCTGTAGCGCCGGGATGATTCTGAGAGGGTGATTGAGCACTCAAATCTTGTTAGTTTGAGCCGAAATTTGGTAGATAGGTTTTTGAGTGTATGATCTTCATGTTCACCGAAGGAATTTCGAAAATGTTGCCTAGCGAAAAAGTTATGCTTAATTAAAGATGGCCCGTTTTTGAGAAGAAGAATCCGAATCAAGGGCTTTAGTGATTTGCGTTTAGGAGCTTGTGATCAATTATATGAGAAGTGTTTTGGTGATCTTTATTAGGAAATTATTAGATACCTTGGAAGGCAAGCTTAAAGTTTAAACAAATCAAAGGAGACGGTTGTGTTCATTCGTGGTGAATGCGTGACCGTGAGTGCGTGCCGTGGCTCATCTATGTGATCTTTGATTTACTTTTGATTGATGTGTGCTTAGGAACTAGACCATATGGGTGTAATTCATGGGTTAGTCATGTTGTTTGTTGTGTGTGATGGAGCTCCATTACGGTATGTGTTGGTTGTTAAGTACATTTCGATTCGTTAAATCATTGATCATATGTGTGTATAGCAGTGGGACGGGATGACCGCCTCACTAAGCATTATCAATGTTTACGCGCTTCTTTTGGTGCAGGTAAAGAGAAGTCTTAGGACTTAGAGCGCGTGGAACCGGCGGCCGAGGAAGATGGATGATCTAGGCATAACAGGTTCTCTTTTTGCATCTTTTGTGTTGTCTATAAATTCGTGTGCCTAGGATGCTATCGTTTTGAACTTGTTATGATGCTTATTAGTATGTGTAAGATAGTTTTGAATGTTTAAGTAATGTTTATATTTGATTGTATGCAAGTGAATTGCTTGAGTGTTATGGTTGTTTGGCTGCAGGGCAGGGAGGATCGACCGATCCAAGGTGGTCGATCGATCCGTAATGTCGGTTTAGGCATCTAGAGCAAGTAAAAAGGGGGTTAATTAATATTGTTTAGATGAACCATTGTTCTTAAACGAAAAACTTTTTAAAAATTCCGTATTTTATCGTTTTTCGCGCTTCGGTTTGTCGTTTTCTTCGGATAGTGTCCTTTTCAAATATATAAAACCTTTACGTACGTGCTTAGTAATTATACTTGGGACTATTTTTATCTTCTTGACATGGATTCAGATAGGCATAAGCAAAAGACGCAGAGGAAAAGCAAAACCCTAGTAGGCCAAGGTGTTCGGGATCCGTTCGTGTTCAGTTCGGATTTTTGAGTTTTCGGATTTAGGCTTCTACACCCTATTCATATATTTTATATATTTGGATCGGGTTTGGTTTGGATTCGGGTTCGGGTTTAGTATATTTTTTTGTATATTTTTCCGGTTTTTGAATTTTTTGGTTTAGACCCATTCGAATATTTTCTCAATAATGGATTCGTATCGGCATCGGGTTTTTTGGTTCGGATTCGAGTTCAGGTTTTGGGTTCGGATTTTTTGTCCACTCCTAAACCTTAGCGTGTTATATAGAAAGAGTAAAATCAAAACCTTAGCGAGATATATAAAAAGAAAAACAACAAAAAAACCCAAACTAACTCACTCCGAAATAGAATATTAAGCAATAACACCTAGAATATGTCCTGTAATTTATAAACTAATGATAAATATAAATAGGGAAGTCTAGCTAAATAAGACTTTTTTTAGCTAGTATATTTTAATTACTAAATTAATCCTATTTAAATATTAAATCCATTATCGAATATATAAAATAAATGTTGCCTAAATATATTCTTGTTGATGAAGATGACTTAAACATTACAGAACAGAGCGTGGATAATTATTTTTCACATGATACATCTCACTGTGTTAACTAGGGTAATTCGATATTTAATTTCCTAACGGCAAACAGAGTTGTTCATATGTGTTGCTTCCTCTGTTATGTCTTCGAATTTTGCGTTCTCTCCAAATGCAATAGATGGAGGCCTGAAATACCATGTTGAGCAAGGCTTTCTCATTGCGGTTTCGGCAATTGGAGCATAGTCTTTGAAGCTGATCACACCAATCTGGGTGAGTTCGACACAGTGGCGGCGCTAGAAAATTTAGTTACCGAGGTCAAAATAATTTTTTATTAAAAAATAATTAAATATAAGTAACTAAATAATTTAATTATATTAGGACCCAAAAATTCATAATATGTTATGTAGATATATCCAAAATATTTTGTACTGCTATTTTTACTGCTAATTTTTACCTATTTTAACTATTTTTATATTGTTTACCAAATTCTTTTTGTTTGCTAAATTTTTTACCGTTTCGTGTCACCAATCGGATAAACCACTCATCTACGTTTCATGATACATGATTGATGAGTTTAACTATAAACAATTTTAACTTATGAAAAATCTAAAATATAATTTTGTGAATATCAAAATAAAATAAATTAATAAAATCAGAAATATATTTACCTAAAATTCTATGCCAAATTAATCTAATTTTAAGTGTTTATGATTTGTGGTTGTTGAAGAGTCATGAAAAAAAAACTTATGTGCTTAAAAAAAATAATAATAATGTCGGTAGATTTTTAACTTAATCATATATATCCTGAATAGCTACATTACTTTTAGTTTTTAATTAGTTTTAAATTTTAACAAGAATCAAGTAGAATATAAAAAAAATTCTTATATAGATTGGTTGGTTTTTCATAGTCAATAATTATTTCATATTCGGGTCACCATACTTGTTAATAAACAACATATAATGAATTTTAAGATTTTGTGGGGGTCAATTGACCCCCTATGGCTCACGTACCTCCGCCTCTGGTTCGACAGCCCAAAAAGGGAGATGCAAGCGTCAACCATATCATGTAAGCATAAAAGGACAGGCGAAAAAGAGATGGTCACTGGTTTCATTGGGCTCTCCGCAGAAAGAGCAAGGTTCTGAACCACCCGAGAGACGAACTCTTGATCATGTTGCTAGTTGATCCCGCACAACTAGCCAAACAATGAAGGAGTATCGGGGCACAACTTGCCGAAAACCACATCACTCGATGCCACACAACTCTGTTTCGTTTGTGTCGGATTTGCTCCCATGTGTTTCAAGCTGAGAATTGTGGCCTGAAATCGTCATGGGAGTGTCGCCACAGAGGAATATCTTGTTCAGAACCACGAATATGGACTTGAATCGATTCCAACATGTTTGCAATCACATGGAAATTGGGATCACGACCTCGTCTAACCCGCCACCGTGTGTCCTCTGCCGCGTCTACGACTGTACTGAACCTCCTGATTCCCAAAGCATGCAGACCATTCTCACCAGCTATGTCAATAAGTCTACCTTGGGGAAGCGAGTTATCACACCAGAAGCTTGTAGTCTCACCATTCTGTATGTCCCAACGAAGAAAATTGATTGTTTGATCTCAAACCTTTAGGAGTGTTGCTTGAACAAGTAGTTATCTAAAACACCAACAGAGAACAAACTTCGGTGTGAGGAAAATAAAATGACAAGTGATGTCCAAGTGATGGTGCTCTAGTAGTATTTGGTCTACGAATCCGTGAACAATGGTTTTCCCTGGGTTCAAGTCCCACTGAAAACAAACTCATCTCATTTGAACATGAGCCGACTGGATCTTTTTATAGAGTATTATTGAAATGATGATTATATTATTGAATGTTATATGAGTACAATTTATATACAAAGTGAAGGCTTGTGCAGAGTAATTACAGAGAATATTGAGACAATGATAATAGAGCAATTACAGGGATTAGATGTGTCAAAGGAAATCAGATTATACTCTTTCTTTATCACTCTACACGCCCCTTCAAGATGGAGGCAGCTCGGTGACTCCAATCTTGTTATTGAGTTCGAGAAAACGCGGGCGCGGCAGAGGTTTGGTTAGAGTATCTGCAAGCTGGTCTTTGGTGGAGACGTGTGAGACACGGAGTGCACCTGATTGTATGTTACCTCTGACGAAGTGATAGTCGAGTGCGATGTGCTTCATGTGAGAATGAAATACAGGATTTGCACATAGATAGGTGGCTCCGATGTTGTCACAGTAAATTATTGGTGTTGTTGATAACTTGATTCCCAACTCGGATCCAACGGAGTTCGGAAGCTGGGTTGGCTACAGCTCTATACTCCGTTTCATGGAAGAACGAGCCACGCTACGCTGTTTCTTTGACCACCATGAGATTGGACTGCCCCCTAGATATATAATATATGCATTTGTGGAGACGAAATCATCAGTGTCTCCTGTCCAATCTGCATCTGAGAATGCGTGAACTATGAGAGAATTGTTGGAGCGAAGGAAAAAAATACCATGCGATATTATGCCCACCAGATAACGCAAAACTCGTTTCACTGCTTGCCAATGAATGTCAGTCGGACGATGCATAAACTGTGATAGACGGTTGACAACAAACGCAATGTCAGGTCAGGTGAAGGCGATATATTGTAGACTGCCAAGAACTGTTCTATATTCAGTTGCATCATCTAAAATTGTGCTCGAGAGAGGAGAGAGCTTGGGGATTGGTGACATTGGAGTAGAGACTGGCTTTGCATCGAGCATATGGGCCTTTGTAAGAAGGTCAATGATATATTTCCTTTGCATCAATTGAAGGCCTTTTGATGTTCTTGTTGCTTATATGCCTAAGAAGTAGCTTAACTCCCAATCTTTCAAAGAGAACCTGTGTGCGAGAGAGGAAATGCATTCAGTGACAAGGTCAGAATCTCCAGTGACGAGGATATCGTCAACGTACACAAGCACATAGAGGAATTTGGTGGCATTGTGATATATGAATAGCGAAGCATCTGCTAGAGAATTGATAAATCCAGCTTGCAGGAGATAATTACGAAGTTCATTATACCACGCACGAGGTGTCTGCTTGAGACCATATAGAGCTTTCTTCAAGCGGCAAACATGATGGGGACGATCGTGATTAATAAAGCCAGGTGGCTGGGAAACATACACTTTGTCTGTTAGAGTTCCTTGGAGGAAAGCGTTGTTGATGTCGAGTTGACGAATGCACCAGGAACATTGAACGGCTATCCTAAGGACCAGGCGGACGGTTGTAGATTTTATAACAGGGCTGAACGTTTTGGAGTAATCAAGTCTATATTGTTGATTGAAGCCGCGTGCGACAAGCCTTGCTTTATATCTATCAATAGAACCATCAGGAAGATATTTGAGAGTAAAAATCCACTTACAGCTTATGATATGTTGAGTGGCTTCAGGTGGTACCATATCCCAGGTGTTATTGCGCATTTGTGCATTGAACTCGTCAATCATGGCGTTTCTCCAATTTGGAACCTTTAATGCCTGATTTTCCATCGTCGGGATGATAGGAAGGCTAACTTTAGTGGTGGTGAGGATATATTTTGTTTTTGGTTTTGTGGTTTAGGTTTTAGATCGAGTTTGCATGGGATGAAGATTTTGTTGTTGTGGTGGTTCTGGAAATTCTGTCGTTCGCTGTGAATTCGGTGTTGACGAGCGTGAAGTGTCGAGTGAAGGAGAAAGGGTTATTGGACCTATTTGTGATGGGCTTGATTTATTTAAGTATTGGTTTATTTTTGTGTTTGGGCGTGGAGATGGTAATGGGATTGGGCTTTTTTCTGTGGCTTTGTTTTGTTTGTGCATGTCTTGATTGTCTTCTTCTTCACCGTGGTTTGGAGAAGACTAAGATAAATCGGACGACGTCGACAACACCGGAGCAGGCGTTGGTGATGGCGGGAGCGCAGATAGCAGGATTTGCATGATAGGGACCTGAACATCGGTGTTCTCGGATTGTTGGGATGGCGGAGCTGTTGTTGCTGGTAGCGGCGGTGGGCAAAGGTCAGAGCGCGGGGGCGACGTTGGTAGTGTTGGCGGAGCTTGAACGAGTGGCCGTGGGTTGATTTGAATTTCGATTGGTCGTGAATTGAAGCTTTGGGCAGAAGTTGGTGTTTCGATGGGTGTTGCCTGCGAGTTAATTTTGGAGCCAAAAGGGAAGGTTGTCTCCACGAATTGGACATGTCTTGATGTGTAAATTGATATATCATGGATTTTACCCGTTTTTAGCCATGATATAAGTCGTTTTGTCGAGTCTTTCTAGTGCTTTTTCTATCATTTTAGAGTCTTTTCAGGTTTTAGCACGTTTGGGACGAAATTGGAGATTTTGGAGACATTTGGAGCTTTTTTGGAGCAAACCGAAGAAAGTACCCGTTTTGAAGCTTTAGCATCGATCGACACCATCATGGTATCGATCGATACCGACGTAATCAACGCGCAGAAGAGACTTTCAAGGAAGCCCATAAGAAGCCCAATCATCCCCTTTATTTACAAAAGAAGCCCAGCTCGTGTTTTTAGGTTTATTTAAGCAAATTTTTAGTCATTAGGTTAGGGAGAGACTTTACTTTTGACTATTTTTTGAGCCACCATTGAGATTTCAGAGCTTTTGTGAGGGAGACGGATCCAAGACTTTGTTCATCATAGAGAAGATCCCGAACCTTTGTTTTTATTCTTTTGTTATATTTAATTTCATGATTTATTCAGTTATGGTATTTGTTTCATCTATCATGTCTGAGTAGTCTCTCTTTAGGTTTAGGGATTTCTCATATGGATTTCTCTGATTCATGATCATTGTTTTGTTAGGGTTCAAAATCTGAATAGTTCTTCACCATAGGTTGTACTCAAAGCTATTTCTAACTTGATCACTTAGAACATAGAACTTAGATTAATCGATTAGGCACGACAGTGCAATTGAGTAATCTGATAAAACCTAGGGTGAGCAATTCTATTATCTACAAAGAGATTTGGTTTAATCGAATTGTGAACATATCAAACTTGAATTGATTGCTGGTTTACTGTGTAGGATTTGCAAAGAGATTTGGAATTCTAGATTTTAGACTTAGTTAGTTTTCACAACGACAGTTGGTTAACTATACTATCGTGTTTGAGTTCAAGAACGGCGCTTAATTGAATTGAACCTTAATTGATTAATTGTTATCTATCATTGATTTTCTGAGAATTTCCCTGAGCCTAGCTCCCATCCATATCAATTCAACCTAAGTTTAATTTGATCATTTGTTTTCTCGTTATTCACTGTTTGCTTAGCACAATCTGCATCTTTCATCTACTGAGTGAGTTTTCTTGAGTTCTTGTGTTCGACCCCTAACTTTACTGCAGCAACTGCTTTAGTACTTTTAGGGTATTAATTTGAGCATATCAAATTTGGCGCCGTTGCCGAGGACTCTAAAAATTCACCATTAGAATTTTAGTTGTCGATTTTTGTCTAAGTTCGTCGTCAGTATCGATCGATACTACATTGGTATCGATCGACACTGAACGTCTGTTTTTGAATTTTGGTTACTTATTTTCTCGTCTTTTGATTTTCAGGTGTATGCATCAGCGTGCTACCAGGAGATCGAAGGACACACCACTGATCAATCTCTCCAACACTGAGTTAGCAGAGCTTGAACGCACAATTCGAACAAAGAAAAGAACTACAGTTGAGATGGATCTTCCACAAGGTTTGGTGCATGATGAGGAAGGTGGACAACTACCTCCTCCACAACAACCCCAAGCTGTTGCTGAATGGACACTTGGCGATTACAACCGACCGGATCAATTCTATGCCAATCGAGCAGCGATCCGTATTCCGACTTTCCAGAGGAATGACTTTGAGCTGAAGCCTGCTTACTTCGCTCTTGTTGGACAACACCCTTTCACCGGTCTTTCTCATGAGCACCCTATGGATCACATCGAGAAATTCGAGGACTTGGTCACCAGTATGAAGTACAATAGAGTACCACATGAATACCTCTTTTGTAAGCTCTTTCCATACTCTCTTGGTGGAGAAGCAGCTTACTGGCTGAAGCAGTTACCTCCCGGATCTCTCGCTACTTGGAACGAGACCAAGAACGCATTCCTGAACAATTTCTATGACGATGCGAGATCGGAGGAGCTCAGGAACAAGCTCTCTCAATTTTCTCAAGGTCCAACAGAAGCACTCAAGGCTGCTTGGGTGCGATTCAGATCCTACCAGAGAGACTGTCCGCATCACGGTTTCAGTCAGATGGCACTGGATTCTGCAAGCAACGGGAACTTCAACACTAGGTTTCCAACCGATGCTGTGAAGCTGATTGAGAACTTGGCGTCTAGCAATAGCACCAAGAATGCTGATTTCGAATGAAAACGGCTCGCTAGTGTTGCTGACGGTTCGCAGATTGCTGAGGTTCAGGTGAAACTGGACACGATGCACAACCTCTTAGTGGGAAAGACGAAGAAGGCTGTACATTTTACTGAGGAAGTAGCGAACATTGAGGATGAGGCAGAGGATGTTAACTACATTGGTGGTTCTGGTTTTCAGGGTCAGCGATTTGGTTACAACAACAACCGAAGCTTCAACAACGATCAGCAAGGTGGTTACAAGTCTAAAGGTAACCAATCTGGTTTTGGTGCAACTCAATTCGCCCAAAAACCACTTCAAGGCGGTGATTTTACTCGCCAATATGGTAATTCAGCTTACCAACCGTATTCTCCGAGGTCTACAGAGAGTAAGACGGAGATCCTCTTGGAACAAATTCTGCAGGGACAAGAAAAAATGACTGTGGATTTCAATAGAAAGCTGGATAATGTGTACACTAATCTGAATGGGAAAATCAACGCTCTCGAAACCCATCAGAAAATGCTGGAAAATCAAATAGCTCAGACATCAGCAGCTGTCAAGGGAAAGATAGTTCAACCACAGCATGGACATGTCAATGCAATCACCTCGAGCACTAGAGAAGAGGATTTTGAGCCTGAGATGACCGTGTTCGTATCCAGTAATACTAGTATCGACCGATACCTACCTGGTATCGATCGATACTTCCCGAAACCTGCTGTAGATTCGAAGGTTGCTGAGGATGAAGATAAGAATTCTGACATTCCACCAGTATCGACCGACACCCCTACCTGTGTCGATCGACACCAACCTGCAGAGACGATACAAAACTCCAGTATCGATCGACACTCATCTGGTATCGGTCGACACCCTTCGCAGGCTGAATCAATAACTGAGAAAAGGACAGAGATGGTTGAGGAACGGGTATACAAACCAAAGCTACCTTACCCTGTTCTTCCCAAGCTGACAAGAGAGGAGTGGGAGGCTGCTAGAAGCAAGTTTTTGTCAAAAAAAATGGTTGTAGAACCTCCCGTTGCTGATACACCACCACCGGTGAGACAGTTGACAAAGAGGGAAGACCCAGGGAAATTCTCAGTTCCATGCTCCATCTCTAGAGTAAACTTCAAGGAGTCTCTCGTTGACTCAGGGTCTAGTGTCAACGTCATGTCGAGGGCGATTGCAGAGAGATTGAAAGCTGATATGAGATCTCCTAACACGCTTCTCACATACGCGGATTCTTCTAGCTCACTCCCTTACGCTACAATTCTTGATTTACCTGTTAAAATAGGAGATTGTCTGATTCCTACTGATTTTCAGGTTGTGGAGATGAGCCAAGGATCCAAGGTGCCCTTGATTTTGGGAAGACCATTTATGGCTACTGTTGGCGCGATCATGGACACGCCTAATAAGAGAATCTCTTTCTCTTGCATTGACGGAGACGTCTTCTACGATGCCATTCCTTCTGGAGGAGCACCCAGACATGTCTCGTGCATCACCATTGCCTCGGGCGAGACTCTGATGATCGATCTGCTCGATGAGTCTTATGATGAACCAAAAGTCGCAGATGTTTCAAATGAACCCCCCCAACACCCCAAGAAAGTTGTGGAGAAGACCAAGGCAACAAAGAGGAAGGCGACGAGCAAGAAGATCAACGGTGCTGCTAATTTCACTTTGATTCCTCAGAAGTGTGATGGAGATTCGATCGAATATAAGGTGAAGTGCAAGGGAACCTCGAAACCTTTCTCTAAGGCTAGAATTCGCATTCCTACGGAGATGAAAGAGAAAGAAGAGGATATGATGAGCACAACTTTGAAGCTGGAGATGTCTGGTTGTGGAGCTTATTTCGGAGTGAGTTCTCCACCTTGTCCTGACTGATATCTTAGCCAAAGTCAAGCTCGTGACATTAAACAAGCGCTTAGTGGGAGGCAACCCACTGGTAAGTCTATAAATATTAGTTTTTGTTTTTGTGTTTTGTTGTGTCTTGCGAATCAGGTCGGAAGAAGGATGGTCGTTTTTGTTCCGTATCGATCGACACCACCTTGGTATCGATCGACACCACCTTGGTATCGATCGATACCAGCGCTCTATGGTAACACCTCTTGTTCTTGACCTATTTCGTTTTGTCCTTTGATTTCTTTCACCATCTCTGGGCTTGATAAACACTGGGGACAGTGTTGTTTAAGTCTGGGGGAGGTAGTTACTGACATTGTGTGTTCTTTTTGAAAAAAAAAAAAATTAAAAAAAAAGAAAGGATTTTGAGTCAAAACAACTTAGAGATTTCTGGATTGTGCTTGGTTTTGTTGTTCTGGTTTTGTTTTGGAGTGACCACTGTTACAGGATTAGTTTCAGTTCGACTAATGAAAAATCCAAGGGATAACCAGCCAGCTAGAAATCACCCATGTCTCTAGCAAGGTTCTTCACAAGCTTTAGCCAAATTTTGCACTTCATCTACGCGGTTAGTGTTCTTAGAGCTTGATTCATCATTCATATCTGGCTAAGGAACCCATCATGCTTGAAAATTGTGGTATATCTCTCCCGTGAAAATTGTTGGATACATATTTGCGTTAAAACAGGTAAAATCTATATAAAAGATGAAATGATTTCCGCCGAGTAGAGGGGTAGGAAAATTTTCTATGACCCCATTATTCTACTTGGATAAGGAATGATCACACAAAGGCCTGAAGTGAGGGGTAGGAAAATTTCCTATGACCCCATTATTCACCTAAGACTTTTGATACATTGAGAGGGTAAGAACCGAGGATTCGGTAGCAAACACTATCAATACTCGCGTTTCGGACCTTGATTTGTATATGCTGTTCAGATAAACCTGCGCTGTAGAAATCTAAGGAGAACTGATTTTGAAATAAGTCTGGGGGAGATAAAGAATACCGGAGAGCAATAAATGTTGTTGAATAAATGGTTCCTTAGCTATGATATTGTATGGGCAAGAATCTAGAAAGTTCTTGAACACTGATTGCAGCGATGAAACTGGCGATGAGAGCTTAGATGAATATTGGTGTGAGATAATAAGTGAAGTCTTGGGAAGTTGGGGTTCCTACGGAGAAGTACATGGAGGTTAGATCTGGAGCTGATCAGGCAGCAGTGGGCGCTTGGGAAGAGGGATCATTACAGCGATTTCGGTACCAGATCAGGATCTCTAAGGTTTTTCAAACCTCTTTCTCTCACTTAGTTTTCTGTTTTGCTTGAGGGCAAGCAAAATGCTAAGTCTGGGGGAGTGATATATCATGGATTTTACCCGTTTTTAGCCATGATATAAGTCGTTTTATCGAGTCTTTCTAGTGCTTTTTCTATCATTTTAGAGTCTTTTCAGGTTTTAGCACGTTTGGGACGAAATTGGAGATTTTGGAGACATTTGGAGCCTTTTTGGAGCAAACCGAAGAAAGTACCCGTTTTGAAGCTTTAGCATCGATCGACACCATCATGGTATCGATCGATACCGATGTAATCAACGCGCAGAAGAGACTTTCAAGGAAGCCCATAAGAAGCCCAATCATCCCCTTTATTTACAAAAGAAGCCCAGCTCGTGTTTTTAGGTTTATTTAAGCAAACTTTTAGTCATTAGGTTAGGGAGAGACTTTACTTTTGACTATTTTTTGAGCCACCATTGAGATTTCAGAGCTTTTGTGAGGGAGACGGATCCAAGACTTTGTTCATCATAGAGAAGATCCCGAACCCTTGTTTTTATTCTTTTGTTATATTTAATTTCATGATTTATTCAGTTATGGTATTTGTTTCATCTATCATGTCTGAGTAGTCTCTCTTTAGGTTTAGGGATTTCTCATATGGATTTCTCTGATTCATGATGATTGTTTTGTTAGGGTTCAAAATCTGAATAGTTCTTCACCATAGGTTGTACTCAAAGCTATTTCTAACCTCATCACTTAGAACATAGAACTTAGATTAATCGATTAGGTACGACAGTGCAATTGAGTAATCTGATAAAACCTAGGGTGAGCAATTCTATTATCTACAAAGAGATTTGGTTTAATCGAATTGTGAACATATCAAACTTGAATTGATTACTGGTTTACTGTGTAGGATTTGCAAAGAGATTTGGAATTCTAGATTTTAGACTTAGTTAGTTTTCACAACGACAGTTGGTTAACTATACTTTCGTGTTTGAGTTCAAGAACGACGCTTAATTGAATTGAACCTTAATTGATTAATTGTTATCTATCATTGATTTCCTGAGAATTTCCCTGAGCCTAGCTCCCATCCATATCAATTCAACCTAAGTTTAATTTGATCATTTGTTTTCTCGTCATTCACTGTTTGCTTAGCACAATCTGCATCTTTCATCTACTGAGTGAGTTTTCTTGAGCTCTTGTGTTCGACCCCTATCTTTACTGCAGCAACTGCTTTAGTACTTTTAGGGTATTAATTTGAGCATATCATAAATGCGGCCAGATTGTTTTTCCAAGCAGAGATAAGCACTGTGTTAGTGAATATCCGAGGAAGATACAAGAAGCTGATCGATTCTCCATTTTGTTTGTTGTGTACGGTCGGGGCTAGGGAAAACATAGACACCCAAATACACGAAGTTTCAGATAATTAGGTGGCTGGTTGAAGAGCTTGAAGTATGGTGATTCACCTTTTAAGACTAGAGTATGCATTTGATTGATCAGGTACACGACGGTTGCGAAAGCATATGTCCAATATGATTTCGGAAGTGAGGCATGACTAAGCAGTGTTAATCCAGTTACAACAATGTGGCGATATTTCCTCTCAGAGATGTCATTGTGTTCAAGCGTGTGAGGTGGAGTGGTGAGATGAGATATGCCGTGATTTGATAGGAACTGACGCAGTGCAACGAACTCGCCACCATTATCTGAGTACAAGGTACGAATTGTAGTTTGAAAACGATTCTCCACCAATGCTTTGAATGCAACAAACGTGTCTTTCACTTGGGATTTCTGCTTCAAGGGGTAGACCCATGTATATCTTGTGTACTGATCGATGAAATATCAGATTTTATCGTTTTGCTATCTGTCAAATGCCTTAATGCATTTTCATGTCATTGTAATACAGAAAGGTGTCAATCCAAATGGGTGCGATATTAACCAAGAAGGATGCAATCAAACCGTTTAAGTCAAGCCAAACAAGCAGTGAGAAGGTAAAACTATCAACCTAGCAAAAGGAAATCAAAAGCAATAACAGAAACTAAAACAGAACATAAAACAGAATGAAAACATAACAGAAACAGAGTAAAGTTGAGACAATAAACAGAATAGAAACAGAACGAAAACAGAACACGAAAATCAATCAAGAACGGAGCAGGTCCTAAGGATGGGGTAATTGACTTGGTGCACCCTCTTAATCTACCTAGATGGTTTAACAAACTCAATCAAGCTATTCCCTAGACATCAAACATCACAACCATTTAAGTCCACTCCCGTGATAAGTAACCTCAAGCTAGACTAGTTCCAGACCTAATCCCTTGGCGAAATCTACCCTAGCAGGCATTAAGATTCAGTTCAATATTGTCAATAAACACCCTAGACAACTAATCTCTTAGGCTAGGTATGCAAATCTCTAACATCAGTTCAGTCAAGCATTTTATCAAACACCTTCTGGGCGGAAAAACACCTAAGTTCTAATCTCAATTGATCAGAGAAAAATTAGCATTAAGAACACTGATTTAGAAGGCAAATCAAACAATCTACTCTTAAACCACCTAGAAGATTAAGATTCCACACCTAATCTAACCCATCCTTTAGAACCCTAATGACTACTCAGAAACCATGAAGAACAGCATAATCACAAACCCAGAAATCAAAATAAATTGCATAAGTAGAACGATAAGGAAGAGAAGAGATAGAATAGAAAGATTCAAACACAAATACTCAATAGAATCAAAGATACAGGATCCAGAAAGCAAGAACAGATGAAGAATACTTAAGTAGATAACAAGTAGATTTAAAGAAATCAGATTACAAAAGCAAGAACAGTCTCAGAAATGAAAGAAAAACCTAGTGTGTTCGCAAATATCCAGTGGTCAATAGGTATTTATAGTTCTAGGAAAACCCTAGCTCACAAACAGACAAAATAGAAGGTTTCAGAGGTGCACTCGACCAGGGGTAGTCGAGTGCCTAGGTCGAGCTGGGGTAAATTTCAAGATTGCATTTTTATTCTTCAGCTCGATCAGCCAGCTCGACCAGGGGTGGTCGAGCTGGGTCCAAAACTTCAAGACTCCACCTTTTTCTTGAGCTCTGATATGCTCAAATTAATACCCTATGATGATACTAAAGCAGTTGCTGCAGTAAAGTTAGGGGTCGAACACAAGAACTCAAGAAAACTCACGCAATAGAGGAAAGATGCAGATTGTGCTAAGCAAACAAATGATTGAATAGAAAACAAATGATTGAATTAAACTTAGGTTGATTTATATAGGAGGAAACTAGGCTCAGGGAAATTCTCAGGAAATCAATGATAGATAACAATTAATCAATTAAGGTTCAATATAATTAAGCGCCGTTCTCGAACTCAAACACGAAAGTATAGTTAACCAACTGTCGTTGCGAAAACTAACTAAGTCTAAAGTCTAAAATTCCAAATCTCTTTGCAAATCGTACACAGTAAACCAGCAATCAATTCAAGTTTGATATGTTCACAATTCGATTAAACCAAATCTCTTTGCAGATAATCCAATTGCTCACCCTAGGTTTTATCAGATTACTCAATTGCACTGTCGTGCCTAATCGATTAATCTAGGTTCTATGTTCTAAGTGATCAGGTTAGAAATAGCTTTGAGAACAACCTATGGTGAAGAACTATTCAGATTTTGAACCCTAACAAATCAATCATCATAAATCAGAGAAATCCATATGAGAAAACCCTGAACCTAAAAAGAGACTACTCAGACATGATAGATGAAACAAATACCATAACTGAATAAATCATGAAATTAAATATAACAAAAGAATAAAAACAAGGGTTCGGGATCTTCTCTATGATGAACAAAGTCTTGGATCCGTCTCCCTCTCAAAAGCTCTCAAATATCAATGGTGGCTCAATAATAATAGTCAAAAGTAAAGTCTCCAGTCCCCTTGCCTAATGACTAAAAACTTACTTAAATAGGTCTAAAAACACGAGCTGGGCCTCTTTGTAAATAAGGGAAAATATTGGGCTTCTTATGGTGAGAATTCTCTTCCTTGGATATCTCTCTATCCCGCGTCAGTCATCGGTATCGATCGATACCGGGATGGTGTCGATCGATACTCGGAATGGTGTCGATCGATACTCAGGCTTCAAAACGGGTACTTTCTTCGGTTTGCTCCAAAAAGGCTCCAAATGTCTCCAAAATCTCCAATTTCGTCCCAAACGTGCTAAAACCTGAAAAGACTCTAAAATGATAGAAAAAGCACTAGAAAGACTCGATAAAGCGACTTATATCATGGCTAAAAACGGGTAAAATCCATGATATATCACGCCCCCAGACTTAGCCTTTTGCTTGCCCTCAAGCAAAACAGAAAACTAAGTTAGAGAAAGAGGTTTGAAAAACCTTAGAGATCTGACCTCTTACCGAAATCGCTGTAATGATCCTTTTTCCCAAGCGCCCACTGCTGCCTGATCAGCTCCAGATCTAACCACCATGTACTTCTCCGTAGGAACCCCAACTTCCCAAGATTTCACTTACTATCTCACACCAATATTCATCCAAGCTCTCATCGCCAGTTTCATCGCTGCAATCAGTGTTCAAAAACTTTCTCGATTCTTGCCCATACAATATCATAGCTAAGGAACCATTTATTCAACAACATTTATTGCTTTCCGATATTCTTCATCTCCCCCAAACTTATTTCATAATCAGTTCTCATTAGATTTCAACAGCGCAGGTTTATTTGAACAGCATATACAAATCAAGGTCCGAAACGCGAGTATTGATAGTGTTTGCTACCGAATCCCCGGTTCTTACCCTCTCAATGTATCAAAAGTCTTAGGTGAATAATGGGGTCATAGGAAATTTTCCTACCCCTCACTTCAGGCCTTTGTGTGATCATTCCTTATCCAAGTAGAATAATGGGGTCATAGGAAATTTTCCTACCCCTCTACTCGGCGGAAATCATTTCATCTTTTATATAGATTTTACCTGTTTTAACGCAAATATGTATCCAACAATTTTCACGGGAGAGATATACCACAATTTTCAAGCATGATGGGTTCCTTAGCCAGATATGAATGATGAATCAAGCTCTAAAAACACTAACCGCGTAGATGAAGTGCAAAATTTGGCTAAAGCTTGTGAAGAACCTTGCTGGAGACATCAGTGATTTCTAGCTGGCTGGTTATCCCTTGGATTTTTCATTAGTCGAACTGAAACTAATCCTGTAACAGTGGTCACTCAAAAGCAAAACCAGAACAACAAAACCAAGCACAATCCAGAAAACTCTAAGTTGTTTTGACTCAGTTAAACAAAATTATTATTATTTTTTTTTTTTTTCAAAATGAACACACAATGTTAGTAACTACCTCCCCCAGACTTAAACAACACTGTCCCCAGTGTTTATCAAGCCCAGAGAAGGTGAAAGAAAACAAAGGACAAAATGAAATAGGTCAAGAACAAGAGGTGTTACCATAGAGCGGTGGTGTCGATCGATACCAAGGTGGTGTCGATCGATACGGAAAAAAAACGACCATCTTTCTTCCGACCTGATTCGCAAGACACAACAAAATATAAAAACAAAAACTCATATTTATAGACTTACCAGTGGGTTGCCTCCCAGTAAGCGCTTGTTTAATGTCACGAGCTTGACTTTGGCTAAGATATCAGTCAGGACAAGGTGGAGGACTCACTCCAAAATAAGCTCCACAATCAGACATCTGCAGCTTCAAAGTTTTGCTCATCATATCCTCTTCTTTCTCTTTCATCTCCGGAGGAATGAGAACTCTAACCTTAGAGAAAGGTTTCGAGGTTCCCTTGCACTTCACCTTATATTCGATCGAATCTCCATCACACTTCTGAGGAATCAAAGTGAAATTAGCAGCACCGTTGATCTTCTTGCTCGTCGCCTTCCTCTTTGTTGCCTTGGTCTTCTCCACAACTTTCTTGGGGTGTTGGGGGGGGTTCATTTGAAACATCTGCGACTTTTGGTTCATCATAAGACTCATCGAGCAGATCGATCATCAGAGTCTCGCCCAAGGCAATGGTGATGCACGAGACATGTCTGGGTGCTCCTCCAGAAGGAATGGCATCGTAGAAGACTTCTCTGTCAATGCAAGAGAAAGAGATTCTCTTATTAGGCGTGTCCATGATCGCGCCAACAGTAGCCATAAATGGTCTTCCAAAAATCAAGGGCACCTTGGATCCTTGGCTCATCTCCACAACCTGAAAATCAGTAGGAATCAGACAAACTCCTATTTTAACAGGTAAATCAAGAATTGTAGCGTAAGGGAGTGAGCTAGAAGAATCCGCGTATGTGAGAAGCGTGTTAGGAGATTTCATATCAGCTTTCAATCTCTCTGCAATCGCCCTTGACATGACGTTGACACT
This sequence comes from Boechera divaricarpa, assembly GCA_026770425.1. Lineage (NCBI taxonomy): Eukaryota > Viridiplantae > Streptophyta > Magnoliopsida > Brassicales > Brassicaceae > Boechera > Boechera divaricarpa. The sequence goes on along the minus strand of CM049186.1, from coordinate 6,810,918 downwards.
AGACCCTGAGTCAACGAGAGACTCCTTGAAGTTTACTCTAGAGATGGAGCATGGAACTGAGAATTTCCCTGGGTCTTCCCTCTTTGTCAACTGTCTCAGCGGTGGTGGTGTATCAGCAACGGGAGGTCCTGCAACCATTTTTTTTGATAAAAACTTGCTTCTAGCAGCCTCCCACTCCTCTCTTGTCAGCTTGGGAAGAACAGGGTAAGGTAGCTTTGGTTTGTATACCCGTTCCTCAACCATCTCTGTCCTTTTCTCAGTTATTGATTCAGCCTGCGAAGGGTATCGACCGATACCAGATGAGTGTCGATCGATACTGGAGTTTTGTATCGTCTCTGCAGGTTGGTGTCGATCGACACAGGTAGGGGTATCGATCGATACGCGTGGAATGTCAGAATTCTTATCTTCATCTTCAGCAACCTTCGAATCTACAGCAGATCTCGGGAAGTGTCGATCGATACCAGGCAGGTATCGGTCGATACTAGTATCACTGCATACGAACACAGTCATCGCAGGCTCAAAATCCTCTTCTCTAGCGCTCGAGGTGATTGCATTGACATGTCCATGCTGTGGTTGAACTATCTTTCCCTTGACAGCTGCTGATGTCTGAGCTATTTGACTTTCCAGCATCTTCTGATGGATTTCGAGAGCGTTGATTTTCCCATTCAGATCAGTGTACACATTATCCAGCTTTCTATTAAAATCCACAGTCATTTTTTCTTGTCCCTGTAGAATTTGTTCCAAGAGGATCTCTGTCTTACTCTCTGTAGACCTCGGAGAATGCGGTTGGTAAGATGAATTACCGTATTGGCGAGTAAAGTCATTGCTCTGAAGTGGTTTTTGGGCGAATTGTGTGGCACCAAAACCAGATTGGTTACCACCAGATTTGTAACCACCTTGCTGATTGTTGTTGAGGCTTCTGTTGTTGTTGTAACCAAATCGCTGACCCTGAAAACCAGAATCACCAATGTAGTTAACATCTTCTGTTTCATCTTTAATCTCCTCTACTTCCTCAGCAAAATGTACAGCCTTCTTTGTCTTCCCCACTAGCAGGTTGTGCATTGTGTCTAGCTTCGCCTGAACCTCAGCAATCTGCGAACTGTCAGCAACACTAGCAAGCCGTTTCCGCTCAAAATCAGCATTCTTGGTGCTATTGCTAGACGCCAAGTTTTCAATCAGCTTCACAGCATCAGTGGGAATTCTAGTGTTGAAGTTCCCATTGCTTGCAAAATCCAGTGCCATCTGATACCGCCAATCAATCCCTCTGTAAAAGATCCCGAGCAGCTGAACTTGACTGAAACTGTGATGAGGGCAGTCTCTCTGGTAGGATCTGAATCGCACCCAAGCAGCCTTGAGTGCTTCTGTTGGACCTTGAGAAAATTGAGAGAGCTTGTTCCTGAGCTCCTCCGACCTCGCATCGTCATAGAAATTGTTCAGGAATGCGTTCTTGGTCTCGTTCCAAGTAGCGAGAGATCCGGGAGGTAGCTGCTTCAGCCAGTAAGCTGCCTCTCCACCAAGAGAGTATGGAAAGAGCTTACAAAAGAGATATTCCTGTGGCACTACATTGTACTTCATGCTAGTGACCAAGTCCTCGAATTTCTCGATGTGATCCATAGGGTGCTCATGAGAAAGACCGGTGAAAGGGTGTTGTCCAACAAGAGCGAAGTAAGCAGGCTTCAGCTCAAAGTCATTCCTCTGGAAAGTTGGAATACGGATCGCTGCTCGATTGGCATAGAATTGATCCGGTCGGTTGTAATCGCCAAGTGTCCGTTCAGCAACAGCTTGGGGTTGTTATGGAGGAGGTAGTTGTCCACCTTCCTCATCATGCACCAAACCTTGTGGAAGATCCATCTCAACTGTAGTTCTTTTTCTTGTTCGACTCGTGCGTTCAAGCTCTGCTAGCTCTGAGTTGGAGAGATTGATCAGTGGTGTGTTCTTCGTTCTCCTGGTGGTACGCTGATGCATACACCTGAAAATCAAAAGACGAGAAATTAAGTAACCAAAATTTAAAAACAGACGTTCAGTGTCGATCGATACCAATAGAGTATCGATCGATACTGACGACGAACTTAGACAAAATCGACAACTAAAATTCTAATGGTGAATTTTTAGAGTCCCCGGCAACGGCGCCAAATTTGATATGCTCAAATTAATACCCTATGATGATACTAAAGCAGTTGCTGCAGTAAAGTTAGGGGTCGAACACAAGAACTCAAGAAAACTCACGCAATAGAGGAAAGATGCAGATTGTGCTAAGCAAACAAATGATTGAATAGAAAACAAATGATTGAATTAAACTTAGGTTGATTTATATGGGAGGAAACTAGGCTCAGGAAATTCTCAAGAAATCAATGATAGATAACAATTAATCAATTAAGGTTCAATTTAATTAAGCGCCGTTCTCGAACTCAAACACGAAAGTATAGTTAACCAACTGTCGTTGCGAAAACTAACTAAGTCTAAAGTCTAAAATTCCAAATCTCTTTGCAAATCCTACACAGTAAACCAGCAATCAATTCAAGTTTGATATGTTCACAATTCGATTAAACCAAATCTCTTTGCAGATAATCCAATTGCTCACCCTAGGTTTTATCAGATTACTCAATTGCACTGTCGTGCCTAATCGATTAATCTAGGTTCTATGTTCTAAGTGATCAGGTTTGAAATAGCTTTGAGAACAACCTATGGTGAAGAACTATTCAGATTTTGAACCCTAACAAATCAATCATCATAAATCAGAGAAATCCATATGAGAAAACCCTGAACCTAAAAAGAGACTACTCAGACATGATAGATGAAACAAATACCATAACTGAATAAATCATGAAATTAAATATAACAAAAGAATAAAAACAAGGGTTCGGGATCTTCTCTATGATGAACAAAGTCTTGGATCCGTCTCCCTCTCAAAAGCTCTCAAATCTCAATGGTGGCTCAATAATAATAGTCAAAAGTAAAGTCTCCAGTCCCCTTGACCTAATGACTAAAAACTTACTTAAATAGGTCTAAAAACACGAGCTGGGCCTCTTTGTAAATAAAGGAAAGTATTGGGCTTCTTATGGTGAGAATTCTCTTCCTTGGATATCTCTCTATCCCGCGTCAGTCGTCGGTATCGATCGATACCGGGATGGTGTCGATCGATACTCAGGCTTCAAAACGGGTACTTTCTTCGGTTTGCTCCAAAAAGGCTCCAAATGTCTCCAAAATCTCCAATTTCGTCCCAAACATGCTAAAACCTGAAAAGACTCTAAAATGATAGAAAAAGCACTAGAAAGACTCGATAAAGCGACTTATATCATGGCTAAAAACGGGTAAAATCCATGATATATCAAGCTCGATCATTGGACTCGACCTGGGGTGGTCGAGCTAGACTTCAAGACTTCAAGATTGCATTTTTCTGATCAGCTCGACCTCCTACATCGAGTCCTTTGGTCGAGTCATCTTCCAAAATGTCTGATTTATGCTCCACTCGACCTGCCTGCTAGAGCTGGGCTAAAAGTGCAGTTTTTGGTGCAGAATGCACTAGCTCGACCATCTTGCTCGAGCTGCTTGCCAGTGTCAGTCTCAATGTGCAGTTTTTGATGCAGAATGCACTGGCTCGACCTGCTTGCTCGAGCTGGGTGCTAGAGTCAGTCTCCATTCGAGTTTTTGGTCGAGTTAAGCTCTCCTTTTCTCCATTTGACTTCAACATCTCCAATGTCCCTTGAATGCACCTGAAACAAGTCCAAAATGCAAAATGCATGCAATCCTAATGCAAAACACTCTAAGTGTGCAAAACTAGAGATAAATGCTAAGAACATGCTAATAATCAAGGCTAAATAGGTGATAAATGCATGCTAAAACCATGTAAAATGCAAATATATCAACTCCCCCAAACTTAGTCTTTGCTTGCCCTCAAGCAAACAAAAGAATAAGAATGGAGAAGAGGTTTGAAAATGGGGATTCAGAACCAAAGCTTGCAGATAAAACAGATGATCTCAATGTCCAAGTTGCTAATTCTAGAATGCAAAGTTTATGATCTCTACTAAAAAATTTAGCCATACTCTTCTCAGCACAATTTCAATTAAATCTCAACCTAGACATGCAATCAAATCTATCATTCCTTTTAACATCCAATTAAACAGAAACCATGAATCAAGCTATGCACATTCAATGAACTCATTTGGCTAAGGGTAAGGTCAAGAGACAAAGATGGTCCCTTCAGTATGGGTTTTGTCATTTCAGAGCAAAGATCTCTCAATGAAAAGGAATGAGCTTTAGTAGAATGCTAAAGGTAAGAACCAACCTATGCATACAAGAATAGACTCCCATCTACCCAGCCATACACAAGTGTTCTTAACCTATAGTTCTAAACCCAGAAAGTCACCCTAATTATACCCTTAACCCATTAGGAGTTTTTGCCTTGTTTTTCTTGGATCAGATTCATTTTTTTTTTCCTTTTGTTCTTGTTATAGGAGAGGCTCTATACACTTCTAGCGGATTGGGGTTTCTTATGGCTTTTTATTACCAGCTTAGGCATTTTTCTATGTTTTTCAGACTTTAAGCTTTTTGTCCTTTTTTTTCTTATACTCAGCACAACCCCTTAATCCTTTACTAGATTCATACTCTTTCAGATTATTCCTCTCTTGAGAACTCTTAACCCTTTTCTTTCATCTTTCTCCAAGTTTTCTTTCTTCTCACAGAACCAAACCCAATACCCAATGATCAAGATCCCACCTAATTCTATCTGATTCGAAAATTGCAAACCAGAACTACATGAGATTCTATCCTTGTCGGTTCAAACCTAACACTTTCTACCAAGCTCATTCCAAAATAGGCCTCACACACTCACTAAAGTTATTGCATGGCTTGAAAGAAGGCTAGGCTAAGGGCATGGTAAAACTGTTCTGATGATGAGAACAGCTACTTGGATTAGCAAGAGTGGTAAACAGGTGAAAGAAAATCCAAGTATGTATATGGTATCCATGAGTTCAAATGCAGTGCATAGACATGATAATTATAAGTCAAGTCAGGTTCAAATAGATAGGGAATGATATCAAATCACAGCATGCTTCAATTGAGACATAATCTAGCTGTGCATTCAAAGTATGGTGCAGTCTTACTTCAAGTTCATTAACAATGCATTAGACTACTAGAAACGAGGGCATTGAGATTATCATATTAAATCAGCAAGCTTGCAAGGCTATAATCATCATAATCCCCTATGCATATGCAACAGCCCTATATGAAAACAATCTAGACTCAATCCTAAAATGTAAATGCAACTATATGAACACTATGTTTTTGTAATCTTTTTCGAAAATTTTTCAGATTTGTTTCGTTTTTCTATGCCTTAGATGCATGCAGACTCAAGAATTAAAAATAAGAACACAAAAAACAAATCAAACACATCTTAAGCCCTCCCCCAAACTTAAATTACACAGTCCCTTGTGTAATAAAAATCTGAAGGATGGTTTAAGAAACAACAAAAAACACTAAACAAAATGCAAATGATATATACAAGAATGGATAAAAAAGGTACCTTAAGGTTTGGAGAAGAAGGAGGAGAGTGAATCCTCCATGATTTCTCTGGTGTATGCAGCGTAGGAGCTTGACTCGACCTGGGGCTCGAGCTGCGTGGTCGCGCCAAGCATGGAGAGATAGCTGGCTCGATCACCTTGATCGAGCTGGGTGGTCGAGCCAGATCAATTTTGCTCATTTCCGTCTTTTCTTCATGATTCAATGCTCATACTCTCCTGAAATCATACCAGCAAGGCAAAAACATGAATTAGCATAATTAAACGTCGATTTAAAAGAAAACTAAAGTATTATATACAGGGATAGACATGGGACTTCCTCGCAAGTGAGCTTGTTTATAGTCACTAAGCTTGAGTTCCTGTTTTACTTAGGCAGTGGAAGGCTCATCCAGAGGAATCGAAGTTCCTTATGGAATGGTGGTATCAGCTAGATAGGGCTTGAGCCTCTGTCCGTTCACAGTGAATTCATTTTTGCCTTTTCCAAATAAGGTGACTGCTCCGTAGGGTGAAACTTCTTTGACGGAAAACTGTCCGGACCATCTAGACTTGAGTTTTCCTAGAAACAGCTTGAGTCTAGAATTGAAAAGGAGGACTTGATCACCAGTATTGAACTCTTTGTGCAAGATCTTCTTGTCATGGAAGGCCTTGGTCCTCTCTTTGTAGACCTTAGAACTCTCATAAGCATCCAGCCTGATCTCCTCCAGCTCATGCAGGTCCAATACTCTCTTTTCCTGGGCAGGCTTGATATCCAAGTTCAGAAGCTTTGTTGCCCATAACGCCTTGTACTCAACCTCAACAGGTAGATGACAAGCCTTGCCATAGAGGAGCTGGAATGGTGTTCTCCCAATAGGGGTCTTGAATGCAGTCCTGTATGCACAGAGAGTCTCATCAAGCTTAGCAGACCAATCTCTCCTTGAAATGCCTACTACTCTAGCCAAGATGGCTTTGATGTGCTTGTTAGACACCTCCACTTGACCACTAGTCTGGGGGTGATATGGTGTAGCCACCTTGTGCTTGACCCCATGTTTCTTCAGAAGATTTTCAAAGAGCTTGTTGATGAAGTGAGATCCCCCATCACTGATAACAACTCTTGGTACACCAAATCTGGGGAAAATGATGCTCTTGAACATCTTCAGAACTACCTTTGCATCATTGCTAGGACAAGCTATGGCTTCAACCCACTTCGAGACATAATCAACAGCCACTAAGATGTAGCTGTTCCCATAAGATGGTGGGTTAAAAGGCCCCATGAAATCGATGCCCCACACATCAAATACTTCAACTTCCAGAATTGGGTTCTGAGGCATCTCATTCCTTCTACTGATGTTGCCCATTCTCTGACAGGGATCACACTTGGTGATAAAAGCTTGAGCATCTTTGAACATCGATGGCCACCATAAACCTGCTTGCAGCACCTTCTGCGCAGTCTTGAATGTGGCGAAGTGACCTCCATATACTGAACCGTGGTAATGCTCTAGAACTCCCCTTACCTCTTCTTCAGCTATACACCTCCTAAACAGACCATCAGAACCTCTCTTGTACAAGTAGGGCTCATCCTAGAAGTAGTGGTTCACATCTCTCAGAAACTTCTTTTTCCTGTAAGCATCAAGAGTTCCAGGGATTTCGCCACTTACAAGGTAATTCGCAAAATCTGCATACCAAGGCACACTCTTATCTCCTAGCATCGTGACAACAGCAATGAGCTGTTCCTCAGGCATGGAGTCATCTATTGGTACTACATCATCAATCCTCATTCTTGACAAGTGGTCAGCGACACCATTTTCTATACCCTTCTTATCAACGATCTCCATATCAAACTCTTGAAGTAGAAGGATCCATCTGAGCAGTCTTGGTTTAGTCTCCTTCTTTGCATAGATATGCCTTAGTGCTGCATGATCTGTGTAGACTATCACCTTAGATCCCACCAGATAGCTTCTGAATTTCTCAAAAGCAAAGACTACAGCCAGCAACTCCTTCTCTGTTGTTGCATATCTCCCTTGAACATCATCAAGCGTCCTGCTTGCATAGTAGATCACATGCAGGTTCTTCTCAATCTTTTGACCCAGTACAGCTCCTACAGCATAGTCCGATGCATCACACATGATCTCAAACTGATAGTCCCAGTTTGGTGCTTGGACTATTGGAGCAGTGACTAAGGCTTCCTTAATGAGCTGGAAAGCCTTCAAACATTCTGTATCAAACAGGAACTCTTGCTCCTTGCATAATAGCCTAGTGAGTGGTCTGGCTATCTTTGAGAAGTCGTTGATGAATCTTCTGTAAAACCCAGCATGACCTAAGAAACTTCTGATATCCTTGACGTTCTTAGGTGGCTGCAACTGCATCATCACATCAACCTTGGGTTTATCTACTTCTATACCATTCTCAGAAATTCTGTGCCCCAAGACAATCCCTTCTCTGACCATGAAGTGGCATTTCTCCCAGTTGAAAACTAGATTTGTCTTTTCACACCTAGTAAGCACCCTGCAAATATTAAACAAGCAGGAGGAGAAAGAGGAGCCATACACGGAAAAATCATCCATGAATACTTCCACAGTCTCCTCGATTAAATCTGAGAATATAGAAGTCATGCATCTCTGAAAAGTAGCAGGTGCATTACAAAGACCAAAAGGCATTCTCCTATAAGCGAATGTTCCATATGGGCAAGTAAAAGTAGTTTTTTCCTGATCATTGGGGTGAATTGGAATTTGAAAGAAACCACTATACCCATCTAAGAAACAGTAATATGGGTGATTCGCAAGTCTTTCTAACATCTGATCAATGAATGGCAATGGGAAATGATCTTTCCTAGATGCAACATTCAATTTCCTGTAATCAATACACATCCTATGACCAGTGATAGTTCTAGTTGGTATCAGTTCATCCTTATCATTTCTAACAACAGTTATACCACCCTTCTTTGGAACACAATGCACAGGAGAAACCCAAGTACTATCAGATATAGGATAGATAATTCTAGCTTCTAGCAACTTAAGAATTTCCTTTTTAACTACTTCCTTCAAATTCGGGTTTAATCTTCTCTGGGGTTCAATGCTAGCATATGATTCATTTTCAAGGTGAATTCTATGAGTACATAAGCTAGGTGAAATTCCTTTGATATCATCCAGTGAATACCCAATAGCTTTTCTAAATTTTTTCAATTCAGTCAAAAGCAAATGTAATTCATCATCACTAAGCTTATCATTTACTATGACTGGATATATAGAATTTTGCCCAAGAAAAGCATACCTTAGCCCAGCAGGAAGGGTTTTGAGGTCTACCTTAGGAGCTCTGAGTTCTGACCAATTATCTGATGCAGAGGGTGCTGGCTCGACAGCAAGCTCGACCTGTCTGGTCGAGTCTGAGGTGATGACGTGCCTAGCTCGACCTAGTTGGTTAAGCTGGGTGCTAGAGTCAGTGCGTTCTTTAGCAAAAACCACTGTTTTGACCCCAATCAAGTCTTCAAAGACTTCTGACCCTTCCAAGTCCTTATGTGAGTCCAAAATCATCTCATACCTCAAGGTTTCGTGGTGTAGGTACCCATCTTTCCTGCTCTTGGTTAAGACAGTCCGAAGGTGGTCTCCCTCATTAAGTTCTTCCAGAAGTTCGTCAGCGAGTTGATCCATTTCCTCAACATAAAAAATCTGTTCTTCTATCTCTGGCTTTCTCATGGTGTCTTTGATGTCAAATGTCATCTTCAAGTCACTCCCAAGATTAAGATTAATCTTTCCCTTTCGAACATTAATAACCGCTCCAGCTGTGGCTAAAAAGGGTCTTCCCAGAATAAGGGGATCTCTTGGTTCTTCATCCATCTCCAGCACTATGAAGTCCGTAGGTATCTCAACTATCCCAACCTTTAGAGGTAGATCTTGTAGCATACCATGAGGAGTTCTGACTGATCTGTCTGCAAGCACCAAAGAGATGTTGCAGGGCTTGTAGTTACTGAATCCTAACTTCTTAGCAACAGAGAGCAGCATGAGAATGATAGATGCTCCAAGATCACAGAGAGACTTCTTGAAGATCAATGGCCCCAAAGAGCATGGTAGAGTGAATGAACCAGGATCACTTAGCTTCTCCTTAATAATCCTCTTCTGGATAATGGCGCTGCACTCTTCTGATAAAATTACCATACCCTGAATCTCCTTAGCTTTCTCGTTTACTGCATCCTTCAAGAATTTTTGATATGCAGGAAACATTGAGAAGGTATCAATGAGAGGTATCCTAATCTCTGCTTCCCTCATGTGTTTGTCAAAGATTGCTCTATACTTCTCCATTAAGTCCTTTTTAAACCTTCCTGGGAAAGGCAGTTTGGGTTTGTAAGGAGGCGGGATAAAAGGTGTCTTCTTTTTCTCTGAAACCACTGGTTTTGGTGCAGCTGGAGGGCTGGCTCGACCTAGTTGGTCGAGCTGGGTGCTAAAGTCAGTCTCTAGATACGTTTTTTTGGATTCTTTGCAGCTCAAATCCTCCCCATCCTGAATCTCACTGTCCGCAGTGACTTTAGCTGAACCTTCCCTCTCAGGTAGCTCCTTTCCACTCCGTAAAGTGATGGCATTGATGTGAGCATAGTCCTTTGGGTTTTGGACCGCTTTTCCTAGGAGCTGTGATGTGCTAGATGTAGATGCGGTCTTACCTTCCATGTACTTAATCTTGGAGTTTAATGACTCAAACTTGCTAGAGAGATCATTATAGGTGTAATCCATCTGGTTGTAAGCAGCAAAAGGCTTGGACGGAGGTGGTGGTTGCTGAGGCGGGTAGACTTGATCCTGAGGGTTAGCAACATTGATGCTTCTGTAAGAGAGATTCGGGTTGTTCTTGTAATTGATGAAACCTTTGTTGTACTGATCCTGATTCTGCATATAGCTGACCTCTTCTAGACCATCATCCTCCCCATCTTGAACCTAAAAAACCGTATCTTCATTTGCAAAGTGGACATGCTTCTGCTGGTGTAGGATCTGATCTAACTTGGCATTCATAGCCTTCATCTCCTTTCTATGCCTCTCCTCTGAATCAACATTACTCCTTACACTTCTATCATACTCCGCAGTGTAGTTTCCATCAGATTGAACAAGGTTCTCTACAAGTTCCCAGCCGTCATCAACATCTTTGTTGAAGAAATTACCATTGCTGGCTGTATCAAGAAGCATTCGGACATTTGGGAGAACCCCTCTGTAAAGTGTGCTGAGTAGGGACTCGTTGCTGAAACCATGGTGAGGACATTGAATGGTGTAACCCTTGAATCGTTCCCAGCATTCACAGAAACTCTCCCCATCTTTCTGAGAAAATCCGGAGATCTCATTCCGGAGACGAGCTGTTCTAGCATTAGAGAAGAACTTGGCAAGGAAAGCTTTCTTGCAGTCATCCCATGAAGTGATGGAGCCATGGGGTAGATTCTTCTCCTAGAGATGGGCTTTATCACCAAGAGAGAAAGGAAAGAGTCGCAGCTTGAAACCATCTTCGCTGAATCCATTAATCTTGGTAAGGCTGCAAAGCCTATCAAACTCATCTAAATGATCAAGAGGATCTTCCCTAGGCAGCCCATGGAATTTGTTGCTTTGCACCATAGCGATCAAGCCACTCTTGATCTCAAAATTGTTGTTCTGGACTGTAGGAGATACAATCCCTTGCCTGTTGGTGTGAGTGTTGGGAGCATCTCCCGCACCAATCAAACGCGGCCTTCTCTGATGAGGCATATGTTCAGGCTGTGGTGGTGGATTATGGTCAGCCATATTTATTGGATCTTGGAGATCTGTGTTGAGAAGTTCACTCGGCTCTGTCAACTGTTGTGGTAGCTTGTGAATATTGTCGATGTAGCGGATGAGGTTCTGACTGTCTTTAGATCTCGTTTGCATGCAGGGGGAGCTAACTCGAGGGGCGGACTCGAGCAGGCGTGGTCGAGCTAGGCTAGCTCGATCTAGCTTGGTCGAGCTGGTGAAATCAAGTCAAATTGTACCTGAAATGCAAAAAGACAGAAAGAAAAAATTAAGTCAGGAACAGAGTAGATCGAATAAGAACTTGATCTAAAACGATTTGAAATCCTAATTGTAACAAACAACACCCAAATGGCAACGGCGCCAATTTGAAATATCATATTTTTATCGTTTTGCTACCTGTCAAATGCCTTAATGCATTTTCATGTCATTGTAATACAGAAAGGTGTCAATCCAAATGGGTGCGATATTAACCAAGAAGGATGCAATCAAACCGTTTAAGTCAAGCCAAATAAGCAGTAAGAAGGTAAAACTATCAACCTAGCAAAAGGAAATCAAAAGCAATAACAGAAACTAAAACAGAACATAAAACAGAGTGAAAACAGAACAGAAACAGAGTAAAGCTGAGACAATAAACAGAATAGAAACAGAACGAAAACAGAACACGAAAATCAATCAAGAACGGAGCAGGTCCTAAGGATGGGGTAATTGACTTGGTGCACCCTTTTAATCTACCTAGATGGTTTAACAAACTCAATCAAGCTATTCCTTAGATATCAAACATCACAACCAGTTAAGTCCACTCCCGTGATAAGTAACCTCAAGCTAGACCAGTTCCAGACCCAATCCCTTGGCGAAATCTACCCTAGCAGGCATTAAGATTCAGTTCAATATTGTCAATAAACACCCTAGACAACTAATCCCTTAGGCTAGGTATGTAAATCTCTAACATTAGTTCAGTCAAGCATTTTATCAAACACCTTCTGGGCGGAAAAACACCTAAGTTCTAATCTCAATTGATAAGAGAGAAATTAGCATTAAGAACACTAATTTAGAAGGAAAATCAAACAATCTACTCTTAAACCACCTAGAAGATTAAGATTCCACACCTAATCTAACCCATCCTTAAGAACCCTAAAGACTACTCAGAAACCATGAAGAACAGCATAATCACAAACCCAGAAATCAAAATAAATTGCATAAGTAGAAAGATAAGGAAGAGAAGAGATGGAATAGAAAGATTCAAACAAAAATAACAAGTAGATTTAAAGAAATCAGATTACAAAAGCAAGAACAGTCTCAGAAATGAAAGAAAAACCTAGTGTGTTCGCAAATATCCAGTGGTCAATAGGTATTTATAGTTCTAGGAAAACCCTAGCTCAGAAACAGACAAAATAGAAGGTTTCGGAGGTGCACTCGACCAGGGGTAGTCGAGTGCCTAGGTCGAGCTAGGGTAAATTTCAAGATTCCATTTTTATTCTTCAGCTCGATCAGCCAACTCGAACTGGGGTGGTCGAGCTGGGTCCAAAACTTCAAAACTCCACCTTTTTCTTGAGCTCGATCATTGGACTCGACCTGGGGTGGTCGAGCTAGACTTCAGGACTTCAAGATTGCATTTTTCTGATCAGCTCGACCTCCTACATCGAGTCCTTTGGTCGAGTCATCTTCCAAAATATCTGATTTATGCTCCACTCGACCTGCCTGCTAGAGCTGGGCTAAAAGTGCAGTTTTTGGTACAGAATGCACTAGCTCGACCATCTTGCTCGAGCTGCTTGCCAGAGTCAGTCTCAATGTGCAGTTTTTGGTGCAGAATGCACTGGCTCGACCTGCTTGCTCGAGCTGGGTGCTAGAGTCAGTCTCCATTCGAGTTTTTGGTCGAGTTAAGCTCTCCTTTTTCTCCATTTGACTTCAACATCTCCAATGTCCCTTGAATGCACCTGAAACAAGTCCAAAATGCAAAATGCATGCAATCCTAATGCAAAACACTCTGAGTGTGCAAAACTAGAGATAAATGCTAAGAACATGCTAATAATCAAGGCTAAATAGGTGATAAATGCATGCTAAAACCATGTAAAATGCAAACATATCAATCGACAATGACAAGATAATATTTGTAGGAATCAGCAGATAGAAGGGCAGATGTCCAAACATCAGTAGAGAGGTATTCAAGAGGTTGGTGGGAAACAATTGTGTTTATGTGAAAGGGCAATTTATGACTTTTATTGATTAAACAATGAGAACATGTTAACTGTTTTTGTAAGGAATGAGAAAGAGGTAATGAAAAAGTTGCAACAACACTTTTTAAAATTGGCAAAGAAGAATGACCAAGTCGAAGATGCCAAGAAGAGAGGTCGATTTTTGGTGATGGTGACGCAAAGGAAGTGGTGATGTTGGGGAGATTAACAGGCCACTCGTCTAACTCATTTATAGTTTTGGCTTGGAGCAATCGCGCCCCTGTGCTGAGATCTTTCACCTGAAAGTGAGCAGGGAAAATTTCCACAAAAACTCGGTTAGACAGAGATGAGATTCTTCTGAACATCGGGAACATATAGAACATCATTAAGAGCAAGTGAGCAAGATGGTGTAGGAAGTAAACTAGAACTAGTATATGATATCTGAAGACCCGAACCATCAACTATTGTAACCTCTTCGCCACCATTGTATGGCTGATGAACTGATAGATTTGAGAGATCAGTTGTTAGGTGATGTGTAGCGCCACTATCAAGAATCCAATTTGTAGCATTGTAAGTGGGTGCACCAGCAAGATTGGCTCATGGCTGCCATGGTGTGTTGTTGGTGTGTGGTAACTATTGGTACGAGCCACTCGATTGTTGAAGTTGAGGACATCGTTTAGCATTGTGTCCTTGTATTCCACAAAGCTGACAACGTCCTTGATAGCCACGTCCGTGTCACTGCTCCTGTTTTGGAGTAGACTGTTGTTGTTGCCATGTTTGATTGCCACATGGGTGGAATCGATTCTCGTTTCGTGAATGATTCATGTTGTTTCCAGAGTTGCGATTGTAGTTGACTGCATTTACAATGATCGAAAGCGATGAAGATGCAGCAACAAGGGATTGGAGCTTCAACTCATAATTGGTCTCTTTTTCGTAAGTTAGGTGGTTCTCTCTCATCATCGGAATCAAAGTTTTGATTTCTTGGTGGTGGATCGTTTCTCGGTTGTCCTCTTCTCGGTGGTTGTTCAATATGTCCGAGTCTCTCTTCGATCGTTCCGAATCTCCAAGCAATATCATCTCTCATCTCGGCTATGGCTTGTGCCAACACATCTTGTCCGTTACCAGCCATGTCCTCGTAACAAAGATCAAACAACAAAAGCAAACGGCTTAGTGTAAGGAACTAGTTCTCGAAAACAAAAACACTAACACAATCTCCGACAAACTTAATAAATTTTTTTTTTGTTTTAAAGTTATGCAAGAGAGCGGCGACGACTTTAGCCAAATAGGGTTTTCGTTTATTCAAAATCTACCTCTCTTGAAGGCTGTGAGCAACCTTATAAAGGCTCGAATTTAGGTTACAAAATGTCTGAATAACAACCCTAAACTTGGCCTAACACATAACCAAAAGGTTTCCCAAAACATAAAGGAAAAAGTTCAAAAAAGGAAAGTTCAACATAAAACAAGTATGGCAATTCACCTAAGTGGCATAAGTGACGAGTCTAGTGGCTTTTGTGACTTTTTCTTGGGCCAAAATAGACTTCAATGGGCTCCCTTAGAATGCTTGAATTGAATAGAAGCATAATATGGGCTTTTAGACAATTCGGGCCTCAAAGGATGTCTTTGAGGCCATTTTGCACCACTAGGTTGTTGCCTCGTTAAAACCTTCCTTAGTAAAACCACATGGGAAACCTAAGGGTAGGAAAGAGTATAATCCCTAGTGATGTCTTTATGCCTTGATCATGCTAATGAGAGGACAAAGAGTGAAGTCACTTTCTTTGTCCGCATGAGGGGCCACTCGGTTGTGTCCGAGCATGAAGCATTCCGAGAGTTGGTGTGGCTTATCTCGGCTCTAAGATCAACTGTAGGTACTCTTGGCTCGTCGGTGGTGAATGGAGAAGCCATTGGTTCGGTCTTTGTCTTGTCTGGATCCGCTTGGTCCTTGTCTGCGTCCGTATGGCCCATGTCGAGGAAAAGGCTCACGGCCTTGGCGAGCCCTTTGAGACTCTTGGTTCTTGATCGTATCATGGGCACTCCTCGAAGCGGTGGGATCTCTACTGATTGGGCCAGCTCCTTCTGGATGTCCACATCAGCCATGCTCCTTGATCACCTTGCACAACAAAACAAAAACCCCAAAAATCTGTAAGTGACCTTCAAACCGGATTTTATCGAAACAACTCCGGGACATATTAACTTCGGTTCACCTAAGGAGTTCTCACACGTTTTAAACAATGATAGCAACGGTCACAAGGTTCAAAAGAGGCGCAGAAATAAACTATAGTAAGACCACAAATGACAGCACCGAAGCAAAAGCAAGATAGGATCACAAAAACAAATAAAGCAATCAGTACTATAAAAAACTTTCTACTTTTAGCAAATGACCCCCATCAACCTAAGACTAAACAAAAACCAGCCATGGTGGCGCAAATGAGCTCAACAAACACAGGACAAAACCAATATAGACAAAACAAGATCAAAGTACAAGAACACTAGACTAAACTCGACGTTAAACAAGACTTCAGAAACATCAAACCAGAAAAAAACAAGAACAACAAAACTTCTAACAACAAAGGATGAAACAAGCACAAGCGAAACCTAAACTACACAACCTAAGACAGAAGACAACCTAAGCAAGCTCAACAAACAAGATCTAGGAAAAAGACACAAGAGCAGCTCAAAGAAACACCAAGAGCGGGTCAACGTTACAAGCTTTTTCAAGTTGTAACTTAGATCCGAGACAACTAACACACAAAAAAGGAAATGGGTCAGAAAGATACAACCTTTTTTGTAGGATATTTTGGTTTTGATACCAAATGGTACATCCTCACAATCTCTTACACTCAAAGTCGAACGATACTCGGGCCAAGAGGATCTTTGATTCGGCGAAGGCTTCGGCGAAAGGGCTAGATCTGACGAGAACTCGAGCGCTTGTAAGAACTAATAGGATGGGCAAGGGAGCACGATCTAATATGGGGAGAACACGAGTAGGGGAGCCTATCTTGGGAAGAACTTCGACCTAGAGAAGAGCTGGAATGATCAATGAAACTAGACCAAGGAGAAGATCTTCAATCCGAGGTGTAGTTATGAAATGGGTAGGGTGAATGACTCGGCGAACAATACGTGGGATGATAGGCGAACCACAAAGACTATGGAGAAGTCTTTGATACAGCCAGGATCCTTCGAGTAAGAGACACACTCGATTACTCTTAGGATAAACCTAATTTAGAGCAACCTCAATAGATTAGAGACAACAAATTAGAAACTTTGGTATTTGTGTAATGATTGCTTGATTAATGAAATGAGAAAGAGTTGTCTTTTATATGCTTACAATTAGGATTACTTAGTCTAGATTGGGCCTAAGCCCATATGACAAGTAAGCCATAAAACCAACAAAAGGCATAAGTCTCAAAAGCAAAATAAAGAAAGAGAAAACATATGTAGAGGTATTCTCTAAGGATAGGATCACATCTCTTGTGTATTTAGGCTTGTCATAGAGATTTCCAAGTCAAATACACAAGGGAGATGAGATGTGATGCCTTAGGCTTTTCTTGCCTCATTTAAACTCTTTTCTAGAAACTCGATCTGGTAAAACTAGAAGTAGGGAAAGAGTACAATAATTTACCTAAAAGCTTGAGGGTTGTCCTCACTATTGTAAAGTGAGGACACACAAAACCTTCTCTCCAAGGTCGCATGTCCGTGAGCAATCCTTCGCTTGACCGGCTTAATCGCTCACAAGGTTCTCGGATGGTTCTGTCGGGTCCGAGTGGTGTCCGTTTTCCTTAAGGTCGTAGATGTAGGCTTGGACCTCCTTTTGGTAGCCTTTTGAGACACTTCTGGTCACCCTCTGTTCTGGTAGACTCGGTACCTTTAGCTCCCTTGCTGCCTCTTACTCGTCTTGGTCTGCGGCCCTTGAAGTAATGGTTGCGATATCCACATCAGAGTACAATCCCTATTGATGTCTTTATTCCCCGATCATGCTAACGTAAGGAAAAAAGGGAAGTCACCGTCTTTGTCCGCATGAGGGGCCACTCGATTGTGTGCGAGAATGAAGCATTCTGAGGAGTCTCGTGGCTTGTCTTGGCTCCAAGATCACTCATGGATGCTTCTTAAGCGTTAGTAGTGCATGGGAACGTCATTGGCTCGGCGTTCTCCTTGGTCACGTCCGTGAGATCCGTATCGAGAAAAAGACCCACGGCTTTGGTAAGTCCGTTGAGACTCTTGGTTCTGGACCATGTCATTGGTGTTCCTCGAAGTGTTGGGATCTCCACCGATTGGGCTAGTTCTATTTGCATGTCCGCATCATTCTACTGTTTCTGGAGGCATTTAGATCAAGTTTCCACGATTCTAGAAGCATCAAATCCGAATATTCCAAGACTTGAGTCGCCAAATCATCAACTTTCTTTTTTCTTCGGAACAACATCGACCCCAATTGGTCGATGCTCTTGGTAGGTGTTGTGCTTCGTCTGGCTAGCATTGACCACGTTTGGTCGATGCACTCAACCGGTAAGTGGCTTAGAAAAGCCATCGACCCCAATTGGTCAATGGTGTTGTAGACGCTCAGCTCGTTCTTCGAGGCAATCTTTTGTAACTGTCTATGATCGAGACGAGTGATTCTGTAATCTTCGTATAGCATCTAAGTGTGCTTAAAACACCTCAAATACTCACGTTATGCTCCAAGTACCTAAAAATACATAAACATATGCAAGCGTACTAAAACAATCCTAAATATTAACTATAATGCAAGAAACTAAACTAAATAGATGCATAAAAACATGTAAATATGAGTGTTATCAGGATCCTATCATGAATATTATTATCATCATTAGACATTTTTGAACTCTAAAATGTTATTTGTTACTTTCGGATGTATTTCATTTATGGTATTTGTCTTCTAAATATAGATAATATTCTCTGACTAATTTATCATGTTTTTGGTACTCGACCAGGACCGTCGCAATAGTTGATATGTTTGCATTTTATATGGTTTTAGCTTGCATTATTCATTCATTTAGCCTTCTATAATAGCTTGTTCTTAGCATTTATCTCTAGTTTTGCATACTTAGCGTGTTTTGCATTAGGATTGCATGCATTTTGCATTTTGACTTGTTTCAGGTGCATTCAAGGGATATTGGAGATGTTGAAGTCAAATGAAGAAAAAGGAGAGCTTAACTCGACCAGAAACTCGAAAGAGACTGACTCTAGCACCCAGCTCGAGCAAGATGGTCGAACCAGTGCATTCTGCACCAAAAACTGCACTTTGAGACTGCCTCTAGCAAGCCTGATCGAGTCCATGATCGAGCTAGGCATAAAGATGCAATCTTGAAGTTTCTAAAGCCCAGCTCGACCCCCATGATCGAGCCCGTGATCGAGTCCAAGGAAAAAAAGAGCCGTCTTGAAGTTTTTGGACCCAGCTCGACCGCCCGTGGTCGAGCTCATGATCGAGTCTGGTGAATAAAAATGCAATCTTGATTTAAACCCAGCTCGACCACCCAGCTGATATATCATGGTTTTTACCCGTTTTTAGCCATGATACAAGTTGTTTTATCGAGTCTTTCTAGTGTTTTTTGTATCGTTCTGGAGTCTTTTCAGGTTTTAGCACGTTTGGGACGAAATTAGAGATTTTGGAACCATTTGGAGCCTTTTGGAGCAAACCGAAGAAAGTACCCGTTTTGAAGCCTGAGTATCGATCGACACCATCCCGGTATCGATCGACACCATCCCGGTATCGATCGACACCATCCCGGTATCGATCGACACCATCTCGGTATCGATCGATACCGACGTACCTGACGCGGAGATAGAGAGATATCCAAGGAAGAGAATTCTCACCATAAGAAGCCCAATATTTTCCCTTATTTACAAAGAGACCCAGCTCGTATTTTAGACTTATTTAAGCAAACTTTTAGTCATTAGGTTAAGAGAGGAGGCAGACTTTACTTTTCACTATTATTCTTGAGCCACCATTGAGATTTGAGAGCTTTTGTGAGGGAGACGGATCCAAGACTTTGTTCATCATAGAGAAGATCCCGAACCCTTGTTTTTATTCTTTTGTTTAATTTCATGATTTATTCAGTTATGTTATTTGTTTCATCTATCATGTCTGAGTAGTCTCATTTTAGGTTCAGGGTTTTCTCATATTGATTTCTCTGATTTATGATGATTGATTTGTTAGGGTTCATAACCTGAATAGTTCTTCACCATAGGTTGTTCTCAAAGCTATTTCTAGTCTGATCACCTAGAACATAGAACTTAGATTAATCGATTAGGCACGACAGTGCAATTGAGTAATCTGATAAAACCTAGGGTGAGCAATTCGGTTATCTGCAAAGAGATTTGGTTTAATCGAATTGTGAACACATCAAACTTGAATTAATTGCTGGTTTAATTTGTAGGATTTGCAAAGAGATTTGGAATTCTAGATTTTAGACTTAGTTAGTTTTCGCAACGACAGTTGGTTGACTATATTATCGTGTTTGAGTTCAAGAACAACGCTTAATTGAATTGAACCTTAATTGATTATTTGTTATCTATCATTGATTTCCTGAGAATTTCCCTGAGCCTAGCTCCCATCCATATTAATTCAACCTAAGTTTAATTTGATCATTTGTTTTCTCGTCATTCACTGTTTGCTTAGCACAATCTGCATCTTTCATCTACTGAGTGAGTTTTCTTGAGTTCTCGTGTTCGACCCCTAACTTTACTGCAACAACTGCTTTAGTATCATCATAGGGTATTAATTTGAGCATATCACCAGCTCGACCACCCATGGTCGAGCTGGACCTTATCCGCACATTTTTACTATTTTGCCCATGGCGTTTGTAGGGTTTTAAGACTTAGTATATATACTCTCTAAGATGTTTAAGAGAGATAACTCGTTTTTAGGCAGAAATTAGGTTTTCTTAAGTGTTCTTCATCTGTTCTTGCTTTCTGGATCCTGTATCTTTGATTCTACTGAGTATTTGTGTTTGAATCTTTCTATTCTATCTCTTCTCTTCCTTATCTTTCTACTTATGCAATTTATTTTGATTTCTGGGTTTATGATTATGCTGTTCTTCATGGTTTCTAAGTAGTCATTAGGGTTCTTAAGGATGGGTTAGATTAGGTGTGGAATCTTAATCTTCTAGGTGGTTTAAGAGTAGATTGTTTGATTTCCCTTCTAAATCAGTGTTCTTAATGCTAATTTCTCTCTGATCAATTGAGATTAGAACTTAGGTGTTTTTCCGCCCAGAAGGTGTTTGATAAAATGCTTGACTGAACTGATGTTAGAGATTTGCATACCTAGCCTAAGGGATTAGTTGTCTAGGGTGTTTATTGACAATATTGAACTGAATCTTAATGCTTGCTAGGGTAGATTTCGCTAAGGGATTGGGTCTGGAACTGGTCTAGTTTGAGGTTACTTATCACGGGAGTGGACTTAACTGGTTGTGATGTTTGATGTCTAGGGAATAGCTTGATTAAGTTTGTTAAACCATCTAGGTAGATTAAGAGGATACACTGAGTCTATAATCCCCATCCTTAGGAGCTTCTCTTCCTTGATTGATTTTTATTGCTCTGTTTTTGCTCTGTTTTCGTTCTGGTTTGCTAGGAGTCCCTGTTTTCTATTTCGCTAGTTACTGCTAGTCTCTGTTTTTAGTTTTCTGTTTAGGTTGATAGTTTTACCTTCTCACTGCTTGTTTGGCTTGACTTAGACTGTTTGATTGCATCCTTCTTGGTTAATATCGCACCCATTTGGATTGATACCTTTCTGTATTACAATGACATGAAAATGCATTAAGGCATTTGACAGATAGCAAAAACACAAAAACTAGCTATTTCAAATTGGCGCCGTTGCCCTTTGGGTGTTGTTTGTTACATTTAGATTTCAAATCGTTTTCGATCAAGTTCTTATTCGATTTACTCTGTTCCTGACTTAGTTTTTTTTTCTTTCTGTCTCTTTGCATTTCAGGTACAAGTTGACTCGATTTCACTAGCTCGACCAACTCTGATCGAGCTAGCCTAGCTCGACCACGCCTGCTCGAGTCCGTCATCGAGTTCGCCCCCCTGCATGCAAACGAGATCTAAAGGTAGTCAGAACCTCATCCGCTACATCGACAATATTCACCAGCTACCACAACAGTTGAGAGAGCCGAGTGAACTTCTCAACACAGATCTCCAGGATCCAATAAATATGGGTGACCATAATCCACCACCACAGCCTGAACATATGCCTCATCAGAGAAGGCCGCGTCTGATTGGTGCGGGAGATGCTCCCAACACTCATACTAACCGGCAAGGGATTGTACCTCCTACAGTCCAGAACAACAACTTTGAGATCAAGAGTGGCTTGATCGCTATGGTGCAGGGCAACAAATTCCATGGGCTGCCTATGGAAGATCCTCTTGATCATTTAGATGAGTTAGATAGGCTCTGCAGCCTCACCAAGATTAATGGAGTCAGCGAAGATGGTTTCAAGCTGCGACTCTTTCCATTCTCTCTTGGTGATAAAGCCCATCTCTGAGAGAAGAATCTACCTCATGGCTCTATTACTTCATGGGATGATTGCAAGCGAGCTTTCCTTGCCAAGTTCTTCTCCAATGCTCGCACCGCTCGCCTCAGGAACGAAATATCCGGATTTTCTCAGAAAGATGGGGAGAGCTTCTGTGAATGCTGGGAAGGATTCAAGGGCTACACCACTCAATGTCCTCATCATGGTTTCAGAAACGAGTCCCTACTAAGCACACTTTACAGAGGGGTTCTCCCAAAAGTCCGAATGCTTCTTGATACAGCCAGCAATGGTAATTTCCTCAACAAAGATGTTGATGACGGATGGGAGCTTGTAGAGAACCTTGCTCAATCAGATGGAAACTACACTGCGGAGTATGATAGAAGTGTCAGGAGTAATGTTGATTCAGAGGAGAGGCATCGTAAGGAGATGAAGGTTATGAATGCCAAGTTAGATCAGATCCTACACCAGCAAAAGCATGTCCACTTTGCAAATGAAGATACGGTTTTTCAGGTTCAAGATGGGGAGGATGACGGTCTAGAAGAGGTCAGCTATGTGCAGAATCAGGAGCAGTACAACAAAGGTTTCATCAATTACAAGAACAACCCGAATCTCTCTTACAGAAGCACCAATGTTGCTAACCCTCAGGATCAAGTCTACCCGCCTCAGCAACCACCACCTCAGTCCAAGCCTTTTGCTGCTTACAACCAGAATCAGAGTTTTGTTCCTAAGCAGCACTACCCGAACAGCTACTCGCAACAGGGAGTCATGGGTCCTCCACCTGGTTTCACATCTCACCAAGCTCAGCCTTCTACCGCTCCAGATAATCAGATGACACAAATGTTGCAACAAATTCTACAGGGCCAAGCGGTTGGCGCAATGGAAACAGCTAAGAAGCTCGGTGAAATGAAAACGCAGATGGATTATACCTATAATGATCTCTCTAGCAAATTTGAGTCATTGAACTCCAGAATTAAGTACTTGGAGGGCAAAACTGCATATACTTCCTCCACAGCACCTATTGGACAACTTCCAGGAAAAGCAATTCAGAACCCCAAGGAGTATTGCAATGCCATCTTTTCAATGGACTCAAGTCCCATTGCTGATCATGAAGCTGCAGTTAGAGAAAATAAGACTTTGCTTTCTGGTTCAGATGCTAACACCAATGCAATCACCTTAAGGAGTGGAAAGGAGTTACCTGAGAGGGCAGGATCGGTTAAAGTCACTGAGGACAGTGAGATTGACGATGGGGAGGATTTGAGCTGCAAAGATTACAAAAAAACCCGTCTAGAGGCTGACTCTAGCACCCAACTCGACCAACTAGGTCGAGTCAGCCCTCTACCTGCTGCAAAACCTGCTGTTTCAGAGAAAAAGAAAGCACCCTTTGTCCCTCCTCCTTACAAACCCAAACTGCCTTTCCCAAAACGATTCAAAAAGGAGGTAATGGATAAGTATAGAGCGCTTTTTGACAAGCACATGAAGGAAGCAGAGATTAGGATACCTCTCATTGATACCTTCTCAATGTTTCCTGCATATCAAAATTTTTTTTGAAGGATGCAGTAAACAAGAAAGCCAAGGAGATTCAAGGTATGGTGGTTTTGACAGAAGAATGCAGTGAGGGTATAGATGGGGAGGATTTAAATCAAGGTCAAGTTGAGAAGCCAGACTCGACCAGCTAGCTCGAGCCCCCGCTCGAGCCTACACGCCACCTGCTGAAAAATCCGCTGATTCTAGGGAAAAGAAAGACCGACTCGACCAGCTAGCTCGAGTGCCAGGTCGAGCCAGTGCGCTACCTGTTGAAAAACCAGTTATTTCTGAGGAAAAGAAACAACCCTCTGCCCCCTCTCCTTATAAACCTAAACTTCCATTCCCAGGAAGATTCAAGAAGGATAAGGACGTAACCATGATTGACAACAAGGGTAATGTCGATTGCATTGATTCACCCAGCATGACAAAGATTGAGCCTAAGTCTCTCCCCAAGCTTGGCAATCCTGGTATGTTCTCCATAACCTGCTCTCTTGGTGATCTGAAAATTGAAGATGCTCTATGCGACTCCGGTTCAAGTGTGAATGTCATGTCCCATGAGATATTACAGAGTCTTGGAATAGGAAGCATCACTCATCACCCATCACCCATCACTTTTGGAGATGCTCATTCACGGAAGCCACTTGGTCTTCTTAAAGATTATCCACTTAAAGTTGGGGATTGTCTAGTCCCAACGGACTTCGTTATTATGGAAATGAAGAAGGCCAACAAGCTCCCACTGCTCCTTGGAACTCCCTTCCTCAACACTACTGGTGCAAACATAGACTTCAAGAACCAAAGGGTAGTTCTTATGAATGTGGATGACAAGGCCTATTACCCACTACAAGCTTCTCCAAATGAGCTATGTGGCACAATGACTATCAAAGATGATGGCTACCGTGATGAGATAGTATAATGTATTGGCACAATTGAGAAAGCTCCACCCTCAAAGATTTATAAACAGAAAGGGAAGTCTCTGGAAAGAAAGGATGGAGCTGAGAGCACAATGAATGAGCAAGGGGTCAAGCCATTCATACATGGTCAGATCATTGCAGAGGATACCTCCGTTCCCCTCCATGAACCACCATAGACCTAAGCGAAACAGGAAGTCAAGCCTAGCGACTATAAACAAGCTCACTTGGGAGGAAGTCCCATGTCTATCTCTGTACATATTTCTTTGTTTAAGTTTTTAAAACGTCAAATAAGTGTGCTAACTTTGTGATTTCAGGGGAGTATGAGCACTGAATTGCAAAGAGAAGGGAGAAACGAGCGAAAATAGCTTGACTCGATGACCCAGCTCGACCATTGTGATCGAGCCAAGCGATCGAGTCCGATGGAGGGAGATTCAAAATTCGAATTTTGAACACTAAGGGGACAGCTCGACCAGGTGGGGTCGAGTGGTCAGATCGAGTCTGCAGCTCGACCACGTGCAGTCGCGTCATCATGTCGAGTCAAGCCCTGGGAGCTCAAAAATTTGAATTTCGAATTTCAAATGAAGCTCCATGCGCTCCCTCTCTTGTCATCTAATCTTCGCCCTTGACTATTTAAGAAGGACTAGCCCTTATGAGCTCTCCACACCAGCAATACTTCAAGCAACCTCCTCCTTTCACCAGAATCTTTTTCTCATCCGATTCTTGAGTTTTGCTCAAAATCCTTCAAAATGATCAACCAACTTCTCTTCATCAAGCCAAAGAGGTCCCAGCCGTCACCTCAAGCTCGTCGTTCATCCGCCAAAGCCATGGCCAAGCAGTTTCAGAAGATAAGGGGACCTATTTCTCCAAGCAGAGCACCCATGGAGGTTGATGGTGCACCTAGCTCGACCAAACATGGTCAAGTCAGAGGGTCGAGCCAACATGATGAGGAGACGGCCAGAGAATTTTCAGGAGCCAAACGAGATATTGCTCGTGGGAAGAAACTGATGGAACCTAGCATGCAACAAGAGCGCAGTGAAACAGAGGAGGATGAGCCCAGAGTGGTTAAGAAAGCACAAAAGAAGCCAAAGCAACCTTCCTCAGAAGAGTACCTGTCCATACTCCTAGCTAGAGGCTTTGCAGGAACAAGGTACCCTCACCGAGAAACTTGTAAAAAACTTGGTATTGCCAGAGATGTGGAATATCTCTATGAAATGGGGGGTTTAAGCACATTCATGAAGATACAGCTCGAAGCCTACAAGGAAGAGACTTGCCATTTCCTTTCATCTCTCAAAATCCACTTCTATGAAGATGAACCAGAGTTTGTATCTGACGGAGGCCCAGGTTTTATCACCTTCACTTGCAGGGGTTTCCTTTACTCCCTCACTATAAAGGAGTTAGATACTCTATATGGATTCCCGAGTAGCTCAAGCACACTGCAAGATATTCACCATAAGGAGCTGCAGCAACTGTGGTCAACCATTAGTGATGACACCAAGCCTTATCTGTCATCAAGAAGCAAGAGCTCCCAGATAAGAAGCCCTGTGGTTAGATACCTTCACAAGGCCATTGCTAGCACACTGTTTGCACGAAGGGTTACAAGGAATCTGAATGAAGGGAAATTGAGAATGTTGGATGTGTGCTTAAAAGAAGTTCTGGTTTACACAAAAAAGGACTGGAAATGCAAGGCGATAGAGCAGACGCAAGCCTCACCTTTGTTCTCTTGGAACAACTGCTCTACTACAAGGAGTGGGCATTAAGGATGCACAGGATGAATACTGAAGGAGAACTTAGCATTGGAGGTATTATCACTCCGATTCTTGTTGCATGTGGTGTAAAGCTCACATCAGAGCCACATCCGCCCAGGTGGATCGATATTGGATTTTTGAGGAGATGTCGCTTTCTTGATCATCGTTGGCCTATTGATGAGTTTATGTATAAATTCACTCACCCAATAGCTGGAGAAGCCCACTTGCGCCTCCCTTGCACTGATATAACGAAGGTTAGATTGGGAGAAAACATCTATTTCTCTCCTCCTCTTGACAGACTCTACAATCCAGATGAAGAGATCATGCAGCAAGACATAGGTTCCGACGATCATGTTACTGTTGAAAAGGAGAATGATGCAACAGAAAGGTATGCGTTTGAGGAATACAGACTACAGCGTTCATCTAGTCCAGCCTTGAAGGAAGCACACAAGCGCATTGGCTTACTACAGAAATGGAACAAACTCCAGGGCAAGACCATTGCTGCTTTGAAGGGGTCAGTGAAGGATCTAAAGGACCAGATGAAAGAAGTAAGAGATCACCTCAAAGATTTCCAGCTAAAGTTCAATGCACCTTCCTCCAAGAAAGTAGTACTGCCCAAACGAGTACTAGTGGGAAGTGGTTCATTTCGCGAAGAACCAAGGCCTCGCACAACCATGGAACCCCCACGAGCTTCTTCGTTCGAGCCAAGACAGCAGCCTAAGCAGTACACTCGGCAGAAAAAGCGGAAATCTGTGAGCGGACGAGCCAGCTCGAGCGCCCAGCTCGAGCACCATGATCGAGCCAGACATCTCATGACAACGGACGCGATCGCGGAGCTCGAGCCCCAGCTCGAGTCAAGATCCCATACTGCCTACACTCGCGAAAGCATGGAGGATTCGATCTCCTCCTTCTTCTCCAACCCTTGAGGTACCTGTTCTATCCATTCTTGTATATATCATTTGCATTTCTTTCTTGCTTTTTGTTGTTTCTTAAACCTTCTTTCCAAATTTTTATTACACAAGGGACTGTGTAATTTAAGTTTGGGGGGAAGGCTTAAGATGTGTTTGATTTGTTTTCTGTGTTCTTATTTTTAATTCTTGAGTCTGCATGCATCTAAGGCATAGAAAAACCAAACAAATTTGAAAAATTTTCGAAAAAGATTACAAAAACAGAGTGTTCATGTAGCTGCATTTACATTTTAGGATTGAGTCTAGATTGTTTTCATATAGGGCTGTTGCATATGCATAGGGGATAATGATTATTTTAAACCTTGTAAGCTTGCTAATTCAATTGTATAATTTCAATGCCTTCGTTTCTAGTTGTTTAATGCTTTGTTATTGAGCTTGAAGTAAGACTGCACCATACTTAGAATGCACAGCTAGATTAGGTCTCAATTGAAAGCATACTGTGATTTTCTGTCTTTCCCTATCTATTTGAACCTGAATTTTGACTCATAATTATCATGTCTATGCACTGCATTTGAACTCACGGATACCATATACATACTTGGATTTTCTTTCATCTGTTTATACCACTCTTTGCTGATCCAAGTAGCTGTTCTCATCATTAGAAAAGTTTTACCATGCCTTTAGCCTAGCCTTCTTTCAAGCCATGATATTATTTTCTTGAGTGTGTGAGGCCTATTTCTGAATGAGCTTGGTAGAAAGTGTTAGGTTTGAGCCGACAAGGATAGAATCTCATGAAGTTCTGGTTTGCAATTTTTGAATCAGTTAGGACTAGGTGGGATCTTGATCATTGGGTATTGGGTTTGGTTCTGTGAAAAGAAAAGAATGAAAAACTTGGAGAAAGATGAAAGAAAAAGGATAAGAGTTCTTAGGAGGGGAATGATCTGAATGTTTAAGTATCTAGTAAAGGATTAGGGGATGTGCATAATAAAAGAAAAGAAAAGGCAGAAAGCTTAAAAGTCTGAAAAATATAAAAATGCCTAAGCTAGTTAAGAAAAACCCCCAATCCGCTCGACGTATATGTGTATAACCCCTCCTAGAACCAAAAATAAAAAGAAAAAAAAAGATGAAAATGATCCAAGAAATCAAAAAGGAAGACCTAAGGGTCAAGGGTAGAATTAGGATGACTTTCTGGGTTTAGACTTAAAGGTTAAGAACACTTGTGTAGGACTGGGTAGATGGGAGTCTATTCTTGTATGCATAGGTTGGTTTTTACCTTTAGCATTCTACTAAAGCTCATTCCATTTCATTGAGAGATCCTTGTTCTGAATTAACAAAACCTTACTGAAGGGACTATCTTTGTCTCTTGACCTTACCCTTAGCCAAATGAGTTCATAGAATGTGCATAGCTTGATTCATGGTTTCTGTTTAATTGAATGTTAAAGGGATTGATAGATTTGAATGCATGTCTAGATTGAGATTTAATTGAAATTGTGCTGAGAAGAGTATGGCTAAAGTTTTTAAGTAGAGTTCATATACTTTGTATTCTAGAACTAGCAACTTGGACATTGAGATCATCTGTTTTATCTGCAAGCTTTGGTTCTGAATCCCCATTTTCAAACCTCTTCTCCATTCTTATTCTTCTGTTTGCTTGAGGGCAAGCAAAGACTAAGTTTGGGGGAGTTGATTTGTCTGCATTTTATATGGTTTTAGCTTGCATTATTCATTCATTTAGCCTTCTTTAATAGCTTGTTCTTAGCATTTATCTCTAGTTTTGCATACTTAGCGTGTTTTGCATTAGGATTGCATGCATTTTGCATTTTGACTTGTTTCAGGTGCATTCAAGGGATATTGGAGATGTTGAAGTCAAATGAAGAAAAAGAAGAGCTTAACTCGACCAGAAACTCGAAAGAGACTGACTCTAGCACCCAGCTCGAGCAAGATGGTCGAGCCAGTGCATTCTGCACCAAAAACTGCACTTTGAGACTGACTCTAGCAAGCTTGATCGAGTCCATGATCGAGCTAGGCATAAAGATGCAATCTTGAAGTTTCTAAAGCCCAGCTCGACCCCCATGATCGAGCCCGTGATCGAGTCCAAGGAAAAAAAGAGCCGTCTTGAAGTTTTTGGACCCAGCTCGACCGCCCGTGGTCGAGCTCATGATCGAGTCTGGTGAATAAAAATGCAATCTTGATTTAAACCCAGCTCGACCACCCAGCTCGACCACCCATGGTCGAGCTGGACCTTATCCGCACATTTTTACTATTTTGCCCATGGCGTTTGTAGGGTTTTAAGACTTAGTATAAATACTCTCTAAGATGTTTAAGAGAGATAACTCGTTTTTAGGCAGAAATTAGGTTTTCTTAAATGTTCTTCATCTGTTCTTGCTT
Source organism: Boechera divaricarpa (assembly GCA_026770425.1). Classification (NCBI taxonomy): domain Eukaryota; kingdom Viridiplantae; phylum Streptophyta; class Magnoliopsida; order Brassicales; family Brassicaceae; genus Boechera; species Boechera divaricarpa. The sequence goes on along the minus strand of CM049186.1, from coordinate 6,781,568 downwards.
TCTGGATCCTGTATCTTTGATTCTATTGAGTATTTGTGTTTGAATCTTTCTATTCTCTCTCTTCTCTTCCTTATCTTTCTACTTATGCAATTTATTTTGATTTCTGGGTTTATGATTATGCTGTTCTTCATGGTTTCTGAGTAGTCATTAGGGTTCTTGAGGATGGGTTAGATTAGGTGTGGAATCTTAATCTTCTAGGTGGTTTAAGAGTAGATTGTTTGATTTCCCTTCTAAATCAGTGTTCTTAATGCTAATTTCTCTCTGATCAATTGAGATTAGAACTTAGGTGTTTTTCCGCCCAGAAGGTGTTTGATAAAATGCTTGACTGAACTAATGTTAGAGATTTGCATACCTAGCCTAAGGGATTAGTTGTCTAGGGTGTTTATTGATAATATTGAACTGAATCTTAATGCCTGCTAGGGTAGATTTGGCTAAGGGATTGGGTCTGGAACTGGTCTAGCTTGAGGTTACTTATCACGGGAGTGGACTTAATTGGTTGTGATGTTTGATGTCTAGGGAATAGCTTGATTAAGTTTGTTAAACCATCTAGGTAGATTAAGAGGATACACTGAGTCTATAACCCCCATCCTTAGGAGCTTCTCTTCCTTGATTGATTTCTATTGCTCTGTTTTCGTTCTGGTTTGCTAGGAGTCCCTGTTTTCTATTTCGCTAGTTACTGCTAGTCTCTGTTTTTAGTTTTCAGTTTAGGTTGATAGTTTTACCTTCTCACTGCTTGTTTGGCTTGACTTAGACTGTTTGATTGCATCCTTCTTGGTTAATATCGCACCCATTTGGATTGATACCTTTCTGTATTACAATTACATGAAAATGCATTAAGGCATTTGACAGATAGCAAAAACACAAAAACTAGCTATTTCAATAGTTAGGTACAACAACCAACCTTTTATGCAATTATAATGTGACTTTACCAAATTCAAACGTCTAATATGCGACTATTGTTATATATAGTCGCAAATATTAGGTACAACTAAATTTATATCAAACTGAATAAACTTGTGCGATATAAATGGGTATAAATATACAGTGTCATCCCAAATGAGTCATATTATTTACCACAAATATGCAGAGCCTACCATAAAATTTCGCACATAAAGAAAGATAATACAAAAAAAATCGGCACAACGTTTACAAAATTTGGGCATAAAACAATATTATCAAGGTTTAGATATATTTTAGGGTAAACGGTCCACAGTCACACAGAAGCAAACATATTAGACACAAACCATCCGAAAAAAATAAGTAGGTCTAATTGCACCTAAAACGAAACTATTTGGTCTAATTACACTTGTGAAAGTCTGTACCCACCCAACGTGTATTAGGCGTTTACATCCGTGTAATTAGCATTTTAAAATCTGGTTTATTAAAACCAAACCCGGTTTTAATCTTCTTCTTACCAATTTTCATTATAGCATACAACATCTCTGCAATCTCGATCTTGATCTCGTCTTGTACAACCACCGAAGATGATAACTTACACCATGACGATGACTTCGGCGGTGAGGAAGATTTGAGTGAAAATTATGAGAGACTAAATGAAAAAAAGACAAATACAACACATATATTTTATTGTCTCACAAAACATAAACATATGAGCACAAAGCTAATTACTTATTCATTACAACATATTGATAAACTCAATTAAAATTAATACATTACTTCACCACTGCATATAATTATTTGTAATCCAACGACTCTTAGTGATTCATTTCAAACTTTTCAATGAGTTACTAGCAACATCCCTCTTCATCACCCCGACATTTCTATGTTTTTCTTACTCCTCAAAGTCATAATATTCCGGTGAACGGTTAGATGGTTTACCGAGAACATTAAAATTAAACTGCATAGCTATTTCATCAACGTCTAGGTTCTCTGGCGGATCTTCATGTAGTTGTGCAAATCCACCACCAACCTCATTTCCTTCCTCATCAGTCCACACAACTTCACTGGATGGTGATTGAGTGGTTCCTGGTGACACGTTATTTTGAGCACCATATGTTTTTGATAATTTTGGAAACATATCAAGTGCTCGGTCAGTGGTTTCATGATTCAACGAATCATTTGGAGTCTGTTATTTCCCATGAAAACTGAGGTCGTTCTCATTCCCAACCCGCGAGAATTGCCGGTAACTGAGAATCAGTTACATCAACCCCACTAAACAATGGTATGGAATCTGAATTTTTTCCTATGTTTATTAAGTTTGTACATCTAAATGTGATCACCAATCTCGTTTATATATATATGTAAATTGCGACGATAAAATCATTTATTTGGAACTAATTTAAGACTACATTATGTTGTTGCTAAAATTTGGTACAACTACTTAGACGCAACACCATGTGCCACATTTTCAGGTGTTACCATATTTTTGCATCTATTGTTCGACTATTAGTCGCAGAGAGGTCGCAAAATTGTGCCAAAGTCTTATATTGCGACTAATAGTCGAACAATAGATGCAAAAATGTGGCAAAACCTAGGCAGTCTTTATTAACTCTGAGCAGACCGTCATGAATCGAACGTCGCTTTTCTGATGGATGAGCAAGCACTAGATTGCACACATTAGGACTTTCAGTTCCGCATGCAGAGGTGTCACACTTCTTTTAATGCTGCAGGAGGCTAAAAGAATATTTTGGTTGCTAGTTTCCTTGTAAAACCATCCCAATCCTGTAAAGAAATCTGAATCCTTCCATGAACCGTCAATGTAACATTTAGAATCTACCGTCGTCAAGTCAATTCTCTCAGAGCTTATCTGGTTATTTTCTTCATCCTCATAGGCTTCATGGGCCTTGGTCCATAAAATGGACTCATTCTCTACCAATTGTAATGTATCCCATGGATTCGTATCCTTATTGTTATAAACTTTATTGTTACGAGCCTTCCAAATAATCCAAAGAAAGCTATCATCCATATTAACTTCAGGAATATGCCCAAAAAGATAATCCAGATTCGCAAAAATGGAATGACTTGGGAAAATATCTAGCGCTGTTGGAACTTTAGATAACGTCCAAGTTTGTAGAGCTGGTGGACATTCAAATATAGCGTGGTTAATTGTTTCCACATCAGCGCCGCATCTCACACAATGAGTATCATAATTAATACCTCTTGATTTAATATTATTCATAACCGGTGCACATCCCGATAAAGATTGCCAATTAAAATGTTGTATTTTCCGCAGGCATTTCAGTTTCCAACCAAAAACCTGCAGGGGTCGGACATTTAGTCCCGAGATCGGTACCGAGATATCCGACGAAATGCCAATATTATTTTAGGTGAACGTATCAAGTCAAACTATTGTAGAATTGATATGCTCAAATTAATACCCTATGATGATACTAAAGCAGTTGCCGCAGTAAAGTTAGGGGTCGAACACAAGAACTCAAGAAAACTCACACAATAGATAAAAGAGGCAGATTGTGCTAAGCTAACAGTGAATGACGAGAAAACAAATGATCAAATTGAACTTAAGTCGATTTATATGAGGGGAAACTAGGCTCAGGGAAATTCTCAGGAAATCAATGATAGATAACAATTAATCAATTAAGGTTCAATTCAATTAAGCGCCGTTCTTGAACTCAAACACGAAAGTATAGTTAACCAACTGTCGTTGTGAAAACTAACTAAGTCTAAAATCTAGAATTCCAAATCTCTTTGCAAATCCTACACAGTAAACCAGCAATCAATTCAAGTTTGATATGTTCACAATTCGATTAAACCAAATCTCTTTGTAGATAATAGAATTGCTCACCCTAGGTTTTATCAGATTACTCAATTGCACTGTCGTGCCTAATCGATTAATCTAAGTTCTATGTTCTAAGTGATCAGGTTAGAAATAGCTTTGAGTACAACCTATGGTGAAGAACTATTCAGATTTTGAACCCTAACAAAACAATCATCATGAATCAGAGAAATCCATATGAGAAATCCCTAAACCTAAAGAGAGACTACTCAGACATGATAGATGAAACAAATACCATAACTGAATAAATCATGAAATTAAATATAACAAAAGAATAAAAACAAGGGTTCGAGATCTTCTCTATGATGAACAAGGTCTTGGATCCGTCTCCCTCACAAAAGCTCTGAAATCTCAATGGTGGCTCAAGAATAATAGTGAAAAGTAAAAGTCCTCTAACCTAATGACTAAAAGTTTGCTTAAATAAACCTAAAAACACGAGCTGGGCTTCTTTTGTAAATAAAGGGGATGATTGGGCTTCTTATGGGCTTCCTTGAAAATCTCTTCTGCGCGTTGATTACGTCGGTATCGATCGATACCATGATGGTGTCGATCGATGCTAAAGCTTCAAAACGGGTACTTTCTTCGGTTTGCTCCAAAAAGGCTCCAAATGTCTCCAAAATCTCCAATTTCGTCCCAAACGTGCTAAAACCTGAAAAGACTCTAAAATGATAGAAAAAGCACTAGAAAGACTCGATAAAACGACTTATATCATGGCTAAAAACGGGTAAAATCCATGATATATCACTCCCCCAGACTTAGCCTTTTGCTTGCCCTCAAGCAAAACAGAAAACTAAGTGAGAGAAAGAGGTTTGAAAAACCTTAGAGATCCTGATCTGGTACCGAAATCGCTGTAATGATCCCTCTTCCCAAGCGCCCACTGCTGCCTGATCAGCTCCAGATCTAACCTCCATGTACTTCTCCGTAGGAACCCCAACTTTCCAAGACTTCACTTATTATCTCACACCAATATTCATCTAAGCTCTCATCGCCAGTTTCATCGCTGCAATCAGTGTTCAAGAACTTTCTAGATTCTTGCCCATACAATATCATAGCTAAGGAACCATTTATTCAACAACATTTATTGCTTTCTGGTATTCTTTATCTCCCCAGACTTATTTCATAATCAGTTCTCATTAGATTTCAACAGCGCAGGTTTACCTGAACAGCATATACAAATCAAGGTCCGAAGCGCGAGTATTGATAGTGTTTGCTACCGAATCCTCGGTTCTTACCCTCTCAATGTATCAAAAGTCTTAGGTGAATAATGGGGTCATAGGAAATTTTCCTACCCCTCACTTCAGGCCTTTGTGTGATCATTCCTTATCCAAGTAGAATAATGGGGTCATAGGAAATTTTCCTACCCCTCTACTCGGCGGAAATCATTTCATCTTTTATATAGATTTTACCTGTTTTAACGCAAATATGTATCCAATAATTTTCACGGGAGAAATATACCACAATTTTCAAGCATGATGGGTTCCTTAGCCAGATATGAATGATGAATCAAGCTCTAAGAACACTAACCGCGTAGATGAAGTGCAAAATTTGGTTAAAGCTTGTGAAGAACCTTGCTAGAGACATGGGTGATTTCTAGCTGGCTGGTTATCCCTTGGATTTTTCATTAGTCGAACTGAAACTAATCCTGTAACAGTGGTCACTCAAAAGCAAAATCAGAACAACAAAGTCAAGCACAATCCAGAAAACTCTAAGTTGTTTTGACTCAAAGAAAAAAATTTTATTATTTTTTTTTTTCAAAAAGAACACACAATGTCAGTAACTACCTCCCCCAGACTTAAACAACACTGTCCCAGTGTTTATCAAGCCTAGAGAAGGTGAAAGAAATCAAAGGACAAAACGAAATGGGTCAAGAACAAGAGGTGTTACCATAGAGCAGTGGTGTCGATCGATACCAATGTGGTGTCGATCGATACGGAACAAAAACGACCATCCTTCTTCCGACCTGATTCGCAAGACACAACAAAACACAAAAATAAAAACTAATATTTATAGTATTACCAGTGGGTTGCCTCCCACTAAGCGCTTGTTTAATATCACGAGCTTGACTTTGGCTAAGATATCAGTCAGGACAAGGTGGAGAACTCACTCCGAAATAAGCTCCACAACCAAACATCTCCAGCTTCAAAGTTTTGCTCATCATATCCTCTGTTTTCTCTTTCATCTCCGTAGGAATGAGAATTCTAGCCTTAGAGAAAGGTTTCGAGGTTCCCTTGCACTTCACCTTATATTCGATCGAATCTCCATCACACTTCTGAGGAATCAAAGTGAAATTAGCAGGACCGTTGATCTTCTTGCAAGTCGCCTTCCTCTTTGTTGCCTTGGTCTTCTCCACAACTTTCTTAGGGTGTTGGGGGGGTTCATTTGAAACATCTGCGACTTTTGGTTCATCATATGACTCATCGAGCAGATCGATTATCAGAGTCTCGCCCGAGGCAATGGTGATGCACGAGACATGTCTGGGTGCTCCTCCAGAAGGAATGGCATCGTAGAAGACATCTCCGTCAATGCAAGAGAAAGAGATTCTCTTATTAGGCGTGTCCATGATCGCGCCAACAGTAGCCATAAATGGTCTTCCCAAAATCAAGGGCACCTTGGATCCTTGGCTCATCTCCACAACCTGAAAATCAGTAGGAATCAGACAATCTCCTATTTTAACAGGTAAATCAAGAATTGTAGCGTAAGGGAGTGAGCTAGAAGAATCCGCGTATGTGAGAAGCGTGTTAGGAGATCTCATATCAGCTTTCAATCTCTCTGCAATCGCCCTCGACATGACGTTGACACTAGACCCTGAGTCAACGAGAGACTCCTTGAAGTTTACTCTAGAGATGGAGCATGGAACTGAGAATTTCCCTGGATCTTCCCTCTTTGTCAACTGTCTCAGCGGTGGTGGTGTATCAGCAACGGGAGGTCCTGCAACCATTTTTGACAAAAACTTGCTTCTAGCAGCCGCCCACTCCTCTCTTGTCAGCTTGGGAAGAACAGGGTAAGGTAGCTTTGGTTTGTACACCCGTTCCTCAACCATCTCTGTCCTTTTCTCAGTTATTGATTCAGCCTGCGAAGGGTATCGACCGATACCAGATGAGTGTCGATCGATACTGGAGTTTTGTATCGTCTCTGCAGGTTGGTGTCGATCGACACAGGTAGGGGTGTCGGTCGATACTGGTGGAATGTCAGAATTCTTATCTTCATCCTCAGCAACCTTCGAATCTACAGCAGGTTTCGGGAAGTATCGATCGATACCAGGTAGGTATCGGTCGATACTAGTATCACTAGATACGAACACAGTCATCGCAGGCTCAAAATCCTCTTCTCTAGCGCTCGAGGTGATTGCATTGACATGTCCATGCTGTGGTTGAACTATCTTTCCCTTGACAGCTGCTGATGTCTGAGCTATTTGATTTTCCAGCATCTTCTGATGGATTTCGAGAGCGTCGATTCTCCCATTCAGATCAGTGTATAAATTATCCAGCTTTCTATTAAAATCTCCAGTCATCTTTTCTTGTCCCTGCAGAATTTGTTCCAAGAGGATCTCCGTCTTACTCTCTGTAGACCTCGGAGAATGCGGTTGGTAAGCTGAATTACCGTATTGGCGAGTAAAATCACCGCCTTGAAGTGGTTTTTGGGCGAATTGAGTTGCAAAACCAGATTGGTTACCTCCAGACTTGTAACCACCTTGCTGATCGTTGTTGAAGCTTCGGTTGTTGTTGTAACCAAATCGCTGATCCTGAAAACCAGAACCACCAATGTAGTTAACATCCTCTGCCTCATCCTCAATGTTCGCTACTTCCTCAGCAAAATGTACAGCCTTCTTCGTCTTTCCCACTAAGAGGTTGTGCATCGTGTCCAGTTTCGCCTGAACCTCAGCAATCGGCAAACCGTCAGCAACACTAGCGAGCCGTTTTCGCTCGAAATCAGCATTCTTGGTGCTATTGCTAGACGCCAAGTTCTCAATCAGCTTCACAGCATCGGTTGGAAACCTAGTGTTGAAGTTCCCGTTGCTTGCAGAATCTAGTGCCATCTGATACCGCCAATCAATCCCTCTGTAAAAGATCCCGAGCAGCTGAACTTGACTGAAACCGTGATGCGGACAGTCTCTCTGGTAGGATCTGAATCGCATCCAAGCAGCCTTGAGTGCTTCTGTTGGACCTTGAGAAAATTGAGAGAGCTTGTTCCTGAGCTCCTCCGATCTCGCATCGTCATAGAAATTGTTCAGGAATGCGTTCTTGGTCTCGTTCCAAGTAGCGAGAGATCCGGGAGGTAACTGCTTCAGCCAGTAAGCTGCCTCTCCACCAAGAGAGTATGGAAAGAGCTTACAAAAGAGGTATTCATGTGGTACTCCATTGTACTTCATACTGGTGACCAAGTCCTCGAATTTCTCGATGTGATCCATAGGGTGCTCATGAGAAAGACCGGTGAAAGGGTGTTGTCCAACAAGAGCAAAGTAAGCAGGCTTCAGCTCAAAGTCATTCCTCTGGAAAGTCGGAATACGGATCGCTGCTCGATTGGCATAGAATTGATCCGGTCGGTTGTAATTGCCAAGTGTCCGTTCAGCAACAGCTTGGGGTTGTGGTGGAGGAGGTAGTTGTCCACCTTCCTCATCATGCACCAAACCTTGTGGAAGATCCATCTCAACTGTAGTTCTTTTCTTTGTTCGAATTGTGCGTTCAAGCTCTGCTAACTCTGTGTTGGAGAGATTGATCAGTGGTGTGTCCTTCGATCTCCTGGTAGCACGCTGATGCATACACCTGAAAATCAAAAGACGAGAAAATAAGTAACCAAAATTCAAAAACAGACGTTCAGTGTCGATCGATACCAATGGAGTATCGATCGATACTGACGACGAACTTAGACAAAATCGACAACTAAAATTCTAATGGTGAATTTTTAGAGTCCCCGGCAACGGCGCCAAATTTGATATGCTCAAATTAATACCCTATGATGATACTAAAGCAGTTGCTGCAGTAAAGTTAGGGGTCGAACACAAGAACTCAAGAAAACTCACACAATAGATAAAAGATGCAGATTGTGCTAAGCTAACAGTGAATGACGAGAAAACAAATGATCAAATTGAACTTAAGTCGATTTATATGAGGGGAAACTAGGCTCAGGGAAATTCTCAGGAAATCAATGATAGATAACAATTAATCAATTAAGGTTCAATTCAATTAAGCGCCGTTCTTGAACTCAAACACGAAAGTATAGTTAACCAACTGTCGTTGTGAAAACTAACTAAGTCTAAAATCTAGAATTTCAAATCTCTTTGCAAATCCTACACAGTAAACCAGCAATCAATTCAAGTTTGATATGTTCACAATTCGATTAAACCAAATCAATTTGTAGATAATAGAATTGCTCACCCTAGGTTTTATCAGATTACTCAATTGCACTGTCGTGCCTAATCGATTAATCTAAGTTCTATGTTCTAAGTGATCAGGTTAGAAATAGCTTTGAGTACAACCTATGGTGAAGAACTATTCAGATTTTGAACCCTAACAAAACAATCATCATGAATCAAAGAAATCCATATGAGAAATCCCTAAACCTAAAGAGAGACTACTCAGACATGATAGATGAAACAAATACCATAACTGAATAAATCATGAAATTAAATATAACAAAAGAATAAAAACAAGGGTTCGGGATCTTCTCTATGATGAACAAGGTCTTGGATCCGTCTCCCTCACAAAAGCTCTGAAATCTCAATGGTGGCTCAAGAATAATAGTGAAAAGTAAAAGTCCTCTAACCTAATGACTAAAAGTTTGCTTAAATAAACCTAAAAACACGAGCTGGGCTTCTTTTGTAAATAAAGGGGATGATTGGGCTTCTTATGGGCTTCCTTGAAAATCTCTTCTGCGCGTTGATTACGTCGGTATCGATCGATACCATGATGGTGTCGATCGATGCTAAAGCTTCAAAACGGGTACTTTCTTCGGTTTGCTCCAAAAAGGCTCCAAATGTCTCCAAAATCTCCAATTTCGTCCCAAACGTGCTAAAACCTGAAAAGACTCTAAAATGATAGAAAAAGCACTAGAAAGACTCGATAAAACGACTTATATCATGGCTAAAAACTGGTAAAATCCATGATATATCAAGAATGATGTAGTTATCAATTATATTAAAATAATAATTATAATGTTTAAACCGTATATGATATAATTAATTATTTAAAATTGTATAAATTTCTTATGTGCAATTTTTAAATAGTTCTACACTCCCGAGATTGTATGGTTACTTCTACATCAGTTTTAACCCATGTAAAAAAATAATGTCTAAAAGAAATATGGTGATTTTGTAATATAAAATATATTATTTTTTCTATATGTCTTTGTTTTTAAAACTTCGAACTAGAGATTATCCCGCACTATAGCGCGAATTAATTTTTATTAAATTTAATTTGTATTATAAAGTTTTGGCTATATAATATATAATTTTGAGTTTGATTATTATTTATCATTCAAAAATTAAATATTATTTCTGTAATTGTACTTTCCAAATATTATTTATTATTTATAACCTTTAAAGTGTTTGGTTGTATGGATAGTATCTATAAATGTTATTTCTATAAAAGTATGGATAGCATGATTTCCAAATATTATCTATAAATGTTATTTATATAATTGTACTTTCTAAATATTATTTATTCCAAGATTACTTATTCATTTCAGATTTTTCTTTTATATTTACCAAAAATAAGAAATCCAAAAATAATTTCCTTAATTATATTGATAAAATAAATTTTTGCAAAATGAGATTAACCAATTTTGAACATAATTTAAAAATAATTGATTTTAAAACATATTTTAAACTAACTCAATTTTCTAAATTAATATATTTTGCTAAATTAGAATTAATTATGGTTTTTCATATTTTAAATATATTTTTTGTTTATATGTTAATAATGTATTTTTCTTCTTTTAATAGTTATAAAGATTAATCAAATATTTAAATAGTGTATATTTATTAAATACAAATATTTTAAATTTAATTTGAGAAGATTAGTCATATTGAAAATGGACATTTAAAAATATATTAAATATCTAATGATAAAAAGTAAGATTGACCTATCAGGAATATAATTCCCATCCTACTTTACATTATCTAAATTTACCTGAAATTATATAATAAAAATAAAAATAAAATAAAATAAATGACAGAGTTAGAAATAATGAAAATGTATAAGAAGATTTTTTTCTCAAAAATAAAGTACTTTTTCTTCTTATTCTTAAAAAGAAACTCACATGATGTATTATTCGAAACAGATTAACTAAAATATAGTGATGTGTTATTTGTCTCATGTCACAACTTTTCCACTTTAAGATCTTTTTCAACTAATCTGTTACATAAAAAAGTAAGAAATCGTTAGTTATTTAGAAAAAAAACTAAACACAAAGATAAAAACATAATAAAAGTAGTTTTGATAAAAAAGAAAAGCATATAAATTTATTTTTAAAAAATGTCAAATATTATGTATTAATGGTTGAAAGGATCTTCTTTATATAGATGAATGAAGAGTACATGAGAGGTTTAAAGTTTGACCAAATAAAATCTTAACAAATAAATGATATTTTTCTAAATATTTTTAAAATTAAATATTATATTTTTCAATATTCCCGATTTAGGTATTAGTAAAAATGATATCCATATGCATGAACGAAATTATGATTGTGAAAATCTAATTAAGGATATATTCATTCTTTTTGGAAATTTATTGTATAATACTGAAAACGAAAAAAATCTGAAACAAATTTTTAAAAAGATATATATAAAATACTTAAATACTCGATGGTTAGTGGAATATGTTCCTCCTTCTTGCTAATGTGAGAATATATATATATATATATATATAGGATCAAAACGATTATGGTGAGTTGTTGAATACGTTACCAAAAAAAATATTTGTGAGAAAGCAATGAATATAGTATGTTTAAAGAATATTCTTTAAAGTTAGTTCCCAAAATCTCCGAAAATCGAATCCCATAATTAATAATTTTCAGATTTTACTATGGTTAGTTGTTGAATACGTTAGAAAAAAATATATTTGTGAGAAAGTAATGAATATAGTATGTTTAAGGAATATCCGTTAAAGTTAGTTCCCAAAATATGAAGTTTTTATACAATTAAAGAAAATGTCAAGTTACCATTCTCAAAATCTTCATTGGCGCGTGATAAGTAATGTGAAGTTACCATTTTTTACTTGGAATTAAAAAGGTCTTCATTTTTAATTCTTTAGATATAAAAATGTCCGATCTAGATTTGAATGATAATTTAAATTTGAAAAATTGAAACACATAATTGAATGATATTCGAATATTGTAGTTACACATAATAAGAAATCGAATTGAATGATAATCTGGATTTCACTAACAAATCCACTTTTTTTGGAATATTAACAAATCTTTTTTGGAATATTAACAAATCCGATTTTTTGAAATATTATTAACTAATCCTTTTTGTTAATCATAATATTCGATTGCATTGCATTGCAATATCTTCATCATCTAATATCGTCTTCTTCTCCTTCATCATGCTTGCTTACATTGCAAGATCAAGGTCGATATACCCAAAGATTCAAGCTTATTTGTGGCTGGTTGCTTGCACGAGCTGTGTATTCTCATCATACGACTACGGACTTGTGGAATCGCTACCTCTTATACCCATCATTTTGATTCTAGCAATTGTTTTCCAACTTGTTCTGATTATTAAATAATGTTTATTTTAATGATAGTTAGATATCATGGAAATTTTAAATATGATATGCCGATTAGATATCTCGATTAAATTATTATTTAATTTAGGTTGCTACCAAATTTTCGTGCTAAATTATTAGTTTCTTACAATATATTTTAATTAAAAAACTTTATTCCGATTTTTTAAAAGTTTTAAGATAATAAATTACTAAATTATCTATAATGAGAGATTAAAATTTGTTCTTTGAAATAATGGCAATGAAATGTAAATATTTAGATTTAAAGGATTTACTCTCTCATAACTCCGAGGGTGACGGAAGTATATGAGATAGAAGACATGATAAACAATAAATAAAAGCTGTAAATGAAGCAATAGAAGAACAAGAAGAAGAACTAGAAGAATTGCATAACAAAAACATAAGAACAAAGAGTATTTGAGATTTCTTTCTAAGTGGTGGCTACAAAAGTTGTGCAAAAAGTGGGAACCTCCTTATGATGAGGGTACATGTGTTTATATAGTGCTAGGATTGTTTTGGGGAGCAAAAGTCGTGCTTTTAGGTCTCTAGAGAGTGTTGGACGAAAATGAAGTTGTCCACTCATGAATCGCCAACTCAGAAACTTTCCTTTTTTGGTTCGAAACGTCAGCATCGACTGGCCAGGGACGATGCTCTGGTTTGATGCTCAAGCTCTAAGGTCAGCACCGGCCACACCTGGTCGATGCTTGCGTCGATGGGTTTCTTCTTCGGTTTCAAGCTCGGGTCTAAGGCAAAGCATCAACAGTGTGTGGTCGACGCTGCATGTCGATGGTATGCTCGGGACGGGCATCGACCACCCTTAGTCGATGCTAGGGGTGTTGCTTCTTTTGTAAGACTCTTGAGATGTTTCTTCATGATGTTCTTGGCCCATGCAAGTAACCCAAAGATCCCTATGGGTCCATGTGGCTCCAAAATACTCTAAAAATGCATGATTTCTTCCAACTACCTATAAACACATAAACAAATGCAAATGCACTAAAATAGTCTTAAATGCTAGTTATAACCTATGAAACTATCCTATATGAATGCAAGAAAGTAAGAAAATATGAGTGTTTTCAACTCCCCCAGACTTGTCTTTTTGTTTTTTCTCAAACAAACAAAGCTAAACTAGTGAAGAAGCTACACAATATTAAATTTTGAACAATACCTTACATTATCTTATCGTGTTAATATCCTTTAACTCAGTGAGATAGAAATTGCTCTAAGCATACTACATGTACTTCACCATAAGTATAGCAAGTTACCTTAATTCGGAGCCACATACATCTTTGAACTTAGACTCCTCTTTGTTGACTCCCCTTATTCAGTTTAAGCGTGATATCTCGACTTGGAACCGTTGATCAAAGGATATGAACACTTACTTTCAGATTTCTATAAGCTCAAGACCATCTTAGTACAATTCCTTTCCTCTTCCTTTTCTCACTTCAAAGTCAATCGATTTTTCCCTACTTTTCTAGGATATCATTTTATTTTTTCTATCGATCGCCTTTTCTCTTAAGCTCTTTTCTAGGACAAGTTTTCTTGAGACACGAACATTGAAAGTGGTTGCTTCCAATGCCCGGTTCGGTTCTATATCCTTTTCTTTCTTTTCTTTTCTTTTCTTATCTAATCGAAGGGAAGGAAGAGGAGAATCGTATTTACTTAGACGTGTCTTGCAGTGTCTCATAGAGGTATCACATCCAATGTATCTCAAGCCCCAAATAGAGAAAATTAAAGTTCATTAAGGTGAGAAGTCAACTTTGAGTCGTTTAAGTCTCCGAGAGAATGATCCTTTTAGGGTTTGTTGATCCACTTATGGGTTTTCCAATTTTTCTGCTTGAAACTATTTGCTAATTCTCAGAAAAGCATAAAAAAAATTTTAGTATAGATAACATAGTAGTAAAGTTCAATGATTGTTGCCTCATTAAAAACTTTCCACGAGTTATTGAACCGTGACTAAGGAAAAAAGAGTACGACAATTTTTAGTTCCTAGATGCGTAGAAAAGATATTAGAAGAGGAAAACATCAAAATAAACTCAAAAGAAAATAGGAAGAGGTTAGAAGTTTACGATGCCTCTCCCAGACTTATTTTTTTCACCGTCTCGGTGGAAACAAATCAAAACAAAAAAATCGTAAATAAAACATAAAAGAAAGTGAGAATGATGATTAAAAAGACGAATTGCAGAAACAGATCTTACTCTAAAGATAGGGGTCGCTAGTCGCCGATGTAACGTATGCAAGCGATCTCAGGAGAGCGTCGGGGTGAAGTATGTATCGGGTTATGCTCGTCTTCAATGAAATCCCACTCTGTACCTGGCTAAAAATGCAAATTTGCTTCAACTTCTATTGTAGTGATGTCTTGGTTTGGTATTAATATTCTTCGCTCCTCTCCCGACATATATGTGTGTTCAAAAGTGTAGACGTACTGGCTATCAACACGACCTGCCAGAATTCACTTATCATAAAGGTAACTTCTGTCCATTCCTGTTGTCAGGTCATCCGTGTCCTCCAACTCTATCCAACAATGAAGCAAAATAGGGGTGATTACTCCACCAATGCTAACTATAAAATCTGGCATTGTCGTCTGATAAGCAGCTTCTCCGAAAGTGATCAGGCTCTACGCTAGAATACTAGCGAAGCAGAGTGGTTTGTCTATTCCACTAGGGCATGTGTTATCGGCATAAGTGACGAGCAGACTCTCGAGTCTATCAGCGAGTAGGGCAATTTCCTCCCCTGCATCTTGCATGTATCATATCTAGGGAACATAGTGTTGGTGAGTACCTGCTGAGCATAACGAATAGGGTGGCGAATCAGCACTACAAGAAAACAAATCATTTGCGATGGAAAAAATCATCGCAAGTCCGTCGCAAAACAGAAATAGCGACGTATTAGCGACGGTATCATTTCGTCGCTAATCGCTGGTCGCAAATCAAAAATCATCGCAATATCATCGCAACTCTTGCGACGGACATAAATAGTAGCTAATCCGTCGCAAAAAAAGCATCGCAAAATGTCGCAAAATTGTAGCAAATTTTGCGAGGGACTTGCGACGACATATACAATATTCATCGCAAATCTCTCGCAAATTTACGACGGACTTGCGACAATTATTTTTCAAGTTGTCGTAAGTCCGTCGCAAATTTGCGAGGGATTTGCGATGTGTTTACAATAATTAAATATAAAATCGTTTTTAATTAAAAATAAAATTAAAATTAATATCAAATTAAACTAAATTAAAATAAATATTAAAATCTAAATAAAATTAAAATTCTTAATATTCAAAAGAAAAGAAAGTTCAATATTTGTTTAATACATAAAAAAAAAATAACTAAAAAGATTGTGATGGTCCGGTTCCGATTCCGGTTCCGGTTCCGGTTCCCCAGTTCCGCTACCAAAAGCGGCATCATCTCCGAACTCTTCCCGAACAATCCTTGCTAATTCCGGATCTTTTGCGTCCAAATAGCTAAAAATCTTATCATACTTAGACATTTGTTGGCTCTGACTTGCGATGATATCCGCCTGGGACTGAATGATACTCTCAAGAGCTTGCGAATCCGGTCGGGATTGAGATGAAGACGAAACTGTAGAAGTACAAGAGTCAATCTTCGATTGCAGGGAACCGACACCATAAATTCTCCCTTTTTTTACGAGGAGCGACCTGAAAAAGAAAATTTGATTGTAATTTATTATAAACATAATTAAAAACATTTACAACAAATTTAAAGACATACCTCAGTAAAAATTTTGTTCCTCATGGCCGGAGAGACAGATGCAGTGCTCTTGGGATGATCACCATCAGAATGTTGAGTCAGATCCTGCATCTTGGTAGTGACATCATTGTAGAGCTTCTCTGATTTTCCGTCGACAAACGATCCATCCAGTCTCCATTTTATCTCTTCAAGAACCGCTAGCAAATCCGGTATCACATCGACTCCACGGTCCTCAGCTTAAATATATAAATAATTAATATCATATTTAATTAAAAAATTAAATAATTTAAAAAAAACTTACTATCTTTTGTGCTCGGGCTTTAAACGAAAGCTGTCCGAAACGATGCTTATGATAGCCGTCTCCGTCAGGATCAGAGAACCGGGCCGCTCGAGAATTTCCGCTCTTAGTCTCACTCGCCGGATCTAACCAATACGCCACGAGGCCTTTCCAGACCTCAGGATCCAACCACTTAGGCATGGCATTGTCGTCCTCCTTTTTCCACTTGCTCTTCCATCGTCCCACCTGGTCACACATGCGAGCCTTCAACTTGTCCTCAAATTCTTTATGAACCATCGGTGTAATAACAGGATCCCAGTGAAAAGCTTGCTACAAAAAAAAAAAGTTATGTTGATAAAAATATAACAACAAAGACTTTGAAATAAATAAAATTTTAAAACTTACAGCAAATGTCTCAAACCACCGGTGACAAACATATCTCGGAGTTTGTGTCCAATTAGCATGAGGTTCTTTGAAGTCTCTTTCGAGGATCGATCGCACCTTAGCAGCTACACATCCGTCATCTTTAAACCTGAAATATTTTTAAAAAGAGAATTAAAATGAATATAATTTTAAACAACATAAAATTAAATAGTTAAAAAAATAAAATAAATTACCACAAAGTCCCTTGAGGACGGGCTCGATCAAGGTGTGGTAGATGGTCATGACCGGGTTGATCAAGAAGCGCCACTATGACCCGATCATGCTCAGCGTCAGACATTGTGGGCTGTGTAGGTGGAGGTGGTGACGGTTGTGCTCTCGGTGGGTCTGGAGGGAATGTGGTTGGAGGCGGTGATTGGTGATGAGTGTCGGGAATATGTGTCCCGCCAATCTGAGAAGTAAAACTCGCCCCAGGAGTAGACGGGGTTGATCCGCCACCTCGCAAAAGATAGCGAGTATAATCGTTAGAATGTCCAGACATCTGCAAAAAAAAAAAATGGAAAAGAAGTAATAAAAATAAACTAACAAATCTAAACTTTGTAATTAATAATAAATTATTTTGAAATCCTAAATTCTATTTTAAAATTATAAAATTTTCAAATTCGAAAATTATAATAATTCTCAAATTCATGAAAAAAAATCATATTCAAATCCTAAAATCTAAAATCCAAAAAATCATGAATAAATTATAATAATTCTCAAATTCATGAAAAAAATTATTTTCAAATCCTAAAATCTAAAATCCTAAAATTTTCGAATTAAATCCTAATCAATAACACCTAATTTAACAAATTAGAATTCCAATCAAAAATTTAATAATATAACAAATAAATGATTACTAAGTAATATCATAATTGAAATCTTACATAAAAAATATTGTTCATAAATTATTAGTAAATTGAAATCCTAATTCATAATACTAATTGATATACTAAATTTAAAATTAAAAAATTAAAATTGTAAAACAAAAAGTAATAATTACTAATCACAAATTAATAAATTCATAAGAATAATTTCAAACATAAATCGCTAAATCAAAATAAATAAAAAACATAAATCAAAAATTCAAAATCATAAAAAGTAATATTTACAAAATTAGAAATCTAAATCTATATTCATTATAATAATTTAAAACATAAATAAAAAATATAAATGATATAACCTAAATCACAAATTTTTATTTATTAAATCTAATTAATTAAACCAAATAACAAAATTACTAAAGTTTTACTAATTCATAATTACTAAATTATTCAAAAAATAATGGGCAGAGAGAACGGCGGCAAGGGAGAAGGCCATAGAGAATGGAGACGAGGGAGAACCGGCCGAGAGAAAACGGCGATGCGATTTTTTTTTTTTTCGTTTAGGTTTCGAGTTACGGCTGGGAAGAAGAAGGGTAATTAAAATACCCTTCCCTCGCAAATCCATCGCGACTCCGTCGCAAAACTAGGGTTTTTGGTCCCATTTTGCGAGAGAACTGCTACGGATCCCTCGCAAATCCGTCGCAAAATTCTATCCAAATAATTAAAATTTAAATAAGCGCGAAACCAAAAAAATTAAGATATTTCGAGGGATCCGTAGCAGTTCCCTCGCAAATAATATAAGTCATTTTGCGAGGAAACTGCTACGGATCCCTCACAATTCTATAGCAAGGTTAAAATATTGCTACGGAATTACGAGGGATCTATAACAGTTCCTTCGCAAAATAATTAAAAAAAAACAAAAAAAACATAGAAATCTACATATAACACATGAAACACCTACAAACATACAAACATTTATTCAGATTCATTTTCAGATACATAGGAATTTTCACTATCGCCATCAGTTTCTTCTCCGTCATCTGTCTCCTCGAACTCATCACATTCCGGATCTTGACCTGTCTCATCCATGATCATCTCTTCTACTTCTCTGTTTTGTGGATCAATATGGAAGATATCTTCTGTTGATTCCATTGCTACAGAGACTACTGCTGATCTTTCTTGTTGCAAAGCCACATCATCAACTTCTCTGACGACTGTTCGACCTCTCGGATTCACTTTTATCACAGATAACCACGTCTCTCGTCTTTCCCTTATCTGAGGATATGGAATGAAACACACTTGTTCTGCTTGACATGCTAGGATGAACGGTTCAAATTTGGAAATTTTTTTGCTGGCATTGACATCAGTTACCCCTAACGAGTTTGTGCGAACGCCCCGACCGACCGTTGGATCATACCAATGACATTTGAACAAAATGCATTTCAACCCAATAATTCTTGGATATGATACTTCCAAAATTTCGTACAAAATACTGTAGAAGTCATTTTCACCTGGCACGTGAATTCCATTATTTGCGGTTGACCTCTTGGAGCCATGCTCATACAAGTGAATAGTGTAACCGCGAGTGAAGTACATTGGGGTAGTCGTGATCTTCGCAATTGGTTCTTGAACAATCTCGTGTAACCAGAGAGGCAAGGGCTGGTTTGCACATCCATTCATTACCTATATGATATTTAAGAAATTATGTTATTTTATTTTGAAAGAAATTAATATATATATATATATATATATATATATTTGTAGTTCAAAACTTACATAATATTTTAACCATCCTGCAAAATCACGTTCTTTATACTTTTCGTACTCTTTTTCTTGTAAATCGGGAAAGTCTTCTCGCATTTGCCTGTCGAATTCACTATAGAATTTTTTTTGTTACAGAAAACATATCTATTTTTAGATTTATATTAAAATATGAAATAAATGAAACTATACCTCTCAAACGGCTGTACACCCTCACAATTTCGCAATATATAATTGTGAGCTGCACGAGAATATTTGTGATCTTCCCACCAAATTTCTTTCAACTTCCCACCAAGTCTCTCTATTTAGGCGAAGATATCTGGGACCTTAACGTTATATGTTGGTGCAACCCCTCCATCGTCATATCGTCTAAGACGGGTTTTTTTGGTTCTGACGGTTGGGCTAAAGTAGTATGAAGTGAAGTGAGTGGTTTTCTCGGTCAAACTTCCTGCAACGATCGATCCTTCCACTTTTGCAAGATTTTTTGTCTTTCTTTTTAGATGTCCCATAAATCGCTCGAACGGGTACATCCATCGAAATTGCACGGGACCTCCAAGAGCTGCTTCATGTGGCAGGTGGATCGGAAGATGTTCCATCACGTCAAAAAACGATGGTGGAAATATTTTTTCTAAGTTACACAATAACACTGGGATATTATTGTGTAATTGCATTATGCCCTCTGTAAGTGTTCGTGTGCATAGATCTCTGAAAAATGGTCCAATACCTGAAAATTGATGTATGGTTCATTAGTATTAAAAACATATATAATTAAGTAATGGGACAAGATTAATTAAAACTTCACTATTATTTTATCCGCAATTGCTTCGTGAACAGGTGTCGGTAAGAGCTTAAGTAATGCAAACGGTAATAGTCGCTGCATGAATACATGACAATCGTGCCTCTTCATACCAGCAATTCTTTTTCTTTGCTATATACATCTTGAGAATTTGGACACATACCCATCAGGAAATTTTACTTCTGACGCAACCTGGTCAAACAACGTTTGTTTTGCATTCCCGGACAAGCGAAAGATCGGAATAGGTAATTTTTTATCCCTTGTAATACGCAACTCGCTTCTACCGCATATTTCGGCCAAGTCCAACCTTGATTTGAAACTGTCTTTACTCTTGCCCGTTCCCTGCACATTCAAAATCGTATTGATGATGTTATCAAAAAAAATTTTCTCGATGTGCATCACATCAAGGTTGTGCCGTAATAGGTGATCTTTCCAATATGGAAGCTCCTAGAAGATACTCTTTTTGTGCCAATTGTGACAACTCCCATATCCGTCTGGCATGTTTGCCAAAGTGTACCAATTGCCTCCATGTGTACATGTTTCCTGCGAACCGTAATAATCAATCTTCTCTAACAAATCTTTTCCTGACATATACACTGGGGGAACACGCACAACCTTGTTCTTCTTGAATAGTTTTTTGATGGCATGCACAACATAGAGAATATTGTCTCCCAGACAAACCAAATGGACTAAAACCATCAGTGCATAAGCCAAGATAGATATTCCTACACTCGTTAGCAAAGTCAGAATGTACCGTCTGAAAGTGTTTCCACACCTTTGCATCTGACGGATGCCTAACCTCCCCATCCTCTGTTGTATGTTGTGCATGCCATCCCATTGCCGCTGATGTCCTTTCTGATTGGTATAACCGTTTCAATCTATCAGTGATTGGCAAGTACCACATACGTTGATATGGGACATGGGTCCTTCTAGTAGTTGGTTGATACCTCGGCTTCCCACAAAATCGATATTCCTGCAGCTTATCTTCGTCTTTCCAAAAAATTATAAAATTATCAATGCACACGTCAATCATTTCTGATAGTAACCCAAGACCCGCAACTAATTTTCGTATTTCGTAGTAACTCTCAGCGGACATATTATATTCTGGCAAATACTCTTTAAATAATTCAGCCTCCATTCATCCATGCAATTCTCAGTTAGGTTATTATCACTTTTAATTGTCATCATCCTAGATGTCAGTGACAGTTTAGATAACCCCTCTCTACACCCCTCATAGATAGGTTGATTTGTAGAGTCTAACATATCATAAAATTGTTGTGCTTCAACGTTAGGTTCTTCCCTAGTATCATCAACAAAAGCAGAAATAGATTCATGAAATGCATCTGTAACCATATCATGATACCTATTTTCTTGTTGATACTCTTCAAAATTTTCAAACATGTTTTGGCCGTAGTTATAATTAGCATTAGCATTATAACTTGGTTGATCAACACCATCACCCCTACTACTACTTCCTGCACCAAGACTAAAACCTTCTCCATGTGAAAACCAGACATAATAGTTCGGCATAAATCCTCTATTATACAGATGCGTCTTCACAATATCAATTTCCAAATATTGAGTGTTCTTGCACGTTCTACAAGGACAGAATATGTTACCGTCACGCTTCGTAAATGGGTTGTTAGTGGCCTGGTGGATGAATGCTCGCAATCCGACACGATACTCCTTTGTCACTTTCCTCGTCTCTGGATCTTTTCGATTATACATCCACTTTCATAATGCATATACTTCATGGTCAGACGCCATTTTTTTACTCACACACTCAGATTCTGTATTTCTGTTTTTTTTTTCTCTCTCAAATGTTGAATAAATGTTTGAATTGTTGTGAAACTCACAAAACACGTCTGCGTATTTATAGAGATTAGAAAATTTGCAACGGCATTGCTACAATATTGCTACGAATATGCTACAACATTGCTACAAATTTGCTACGGAAACATATTTGCGACAAATCTGCTACAACCTTGCTAAGGATTTGCGACATAATTACGACAGAAAGGTTTCTCGCAAATTGTTAGGTACTTTTCATTTAAAACGTGCTCCACCTAACTTTACCAACTCGACAAACCTCGCTATCATCGCAATGCCATCGCAAATTTGCTATGGAATTGCGAGGAACAAACCATGTCATCGCAAATTCATCGCAAGATTTATCGCAAATCCGTCGCAAAGTTACGACGGAAGATGTCCTCGCAAATTTGCCACAGAATTTTCTTCCGTCGCAATGTCATCGATAATTCATCGCGATTTCATCGCAAAGACGGACTGTAGCCATCGCAATGTTCCATCGCAACTTAACAGTTTTCTTGTAGTGCAGTGATGCTGTGGATTTTCCTTCTTCGAAGCGTCCACTAGCTATGGTAGTCCAAAATGATTGCGCCTTAGCTGGAGGGATGTATGCCTTTGTGCTATAGCCCGCAGGAAACCCATATAGCTCTCGCATTTCTTCAAAAGTGATTCGATATTTGTTACGTCCAACAAAGAATGTGAGAGAGAATAATTCTTCACCGTTCTGCTGACTTCTCTCGATCATGGCTGTGGCGAGAAGGTCACATGTAGGTTTCTAAAACGCAATACTTTTCATCTTATAGAAGCTCTCGAGCCCTAGGTTGAGGAAAATCAGTGACACATCCTTATCAATACCCAAGTCCCATAGCATACTCTCGTCAGCGAAGCGAGTCTCCGTAAATGGAAATGAATGCAATTTGTGTCGTCTGTGAATCAGTTCATCTTTTCTTCTGGACATTGTTATTTCGGTGCTTGTAAATTACCTACAAAATCAACAAATTCGTAATCCAATTCACCAATATGTAGCCCAAGTCATTGAGCAATTCTAGAGCTAAGTGATTTTTCAATAGACTAATCTTATTTGCTCAATGACATGACACCACACTTAGTATATTGTTGAAGTTTCTAGTTTAAACAGAATTTTTCTCCAAATTCAAATAGGGACCCTATTACCAGTCAACTAAATTCCTTCAACCTATGCTAGAATTGAGTTCTAATTTTAAATTCTCTATCATAAACTAGTAAACCCCATGACTCTCTAGCCAATCGTTCTTCAATCCAAGCAAAAATCAAGCTTTTGTAATAATGGAGAATTTGAGATTTTTGAGAACATACATTTGAAGAGGAGCGAGATAATGGAGTAGAGTGTGAGTAATCTAGGTCTTAAAATTACTAATTTCCACCAATATAAGCTTTAATGATGAGAGAACATCAAAGTGAAAAGAAACTTGAGAGAGATCTTCAATGGGGGCTAGGAATCGATTTTAGAGAAGAAGAGAGTAGGGTTGGGCGAGTTTTTGTGTTTATAAAACACTAAACCGGATCAAATTCACTTATCTCAAACCAGATTAAACTGAGAAATATCGAATTTTTGCCTTAAACAGGACGGCATCGACCACTCCCAGTCAATGTTACGATCGATGGTCGCGGCCCTAGGTCGAGATTGACCGTTTACGGTCGATGGTTGCGTCGATGTTGTTCACTTTGATTTGCCATCGACCTTGTACGGTCGACGGTCAAGTTGTTGCCTTCCGTTTTCCTGCTAAAATTGTTTGATTCTAATCCATATGACCTGTTAGAGAATTCACGACTGAAGATATGCATCAAAGAAAAATTGTTCGTGTTTTATACATCAAAACAACATGAGAATGCCTCTCAGGTACGCTCATTTAACGTTGCGGAGCTTGACGGTGTTTACCGATGTTTTCTGGACTTATGTAATGTTTAAGACGTTGACCGTTCACCGTGAAGCTTTCCCCGTTATTTCCCCATGATTTTATATCTCTGTATGGCGTCACTATTTTTATCTTGAATGGTCCGGACCAACGAGATCGAAGTTTGCTGATATGTCTGCATTTTATATGGTTTTAGCTTGCATTATTCATTCATTTAGCCTTCTTTAATAGCTTGTTCTTAGCATTTATCTCTAGTTTTGCATACTTAGAGTGTTTTGCATTAGGATTGCATGCATTTTGCATTTTGGACTTGTTTCAGGTGCATTCAAGGGATATTGGAGATGTTTAAGTCAAATGAAGAAAAAGGAGAGCTTAACTCGACCAGAAACTCGAAGGAGACTGACTCTGGCAAGCAGCTCGAGCAAGATGGTCGTGCTCTGCACTCAGCCCAAGACCTCAATGACCCTGCAAGTAGTGACTTAAGCCATCTTGATGCTTTGTCTGATAGTGAGAAAGGGAACAACTTGCACTTGAGGTAATCAGTAGGTACCCCATTTGACTTTGTAGTACTGCAGATTTACTCAAAGTTCTCAATGTGGTCCATTGGGTTTTCAGCAGGTAACCCATGGAAAAGATGCTGCTTTACCAAACCGATCATCTGAGACTTGATTTCATAGTCTTGCCTAGCAATCTCTGGAGGACAAATGGCAGCTCTGTTCTAGAAGAAGACATGAGGAGTGTCAACCTCCCCAATGGCACGCTGCTGCTGCTGTAATTGTTGCTGTTGTAGCAACTGTTGCATCTGCTGATGCATATTTTGGAGCTTATCAGCCAGCGCTTGGTTGTCAAGTTTATCACCCATGTTGGCTAGTCTTGACTGCTTTTTTCTTGCTTTTATGTTGGTTCGTTCTGTTCTTGCAAGCTCTTGGTTAGTAAGATGCAGGAGGTTGTCAGAACCTTCACTCCTTCTAGGCATGCACCTGAAACACACAAGCAAGCAAAAATAAAATGAAATTAGTAAGATCTTAGACTAAATATCAATCTCAAATCTGAAGGCAACGCAATTGATCCCCGGCAACGGTGCCAATTTGATAGTTGGAGTTTTCACTCGGGTCTATGCAAATAATCCTAGCACGTTGTAGTACTTAGGGATCGAATCCACGAGAATCAAGTGTTGCAATACAGGTTATAGAGAATGATTGAGAAGCTAAGACAAAATAAAAGAGTTGTTTATAAGTGAACAAGAGAATAAAATAAAGACTTGTAAACAATGAATTAAAAGGCGCTAGGTTTCAGAAAAATTCGCAGGAAGTCACAAATCAGGAATCAGACAATTATTCAGAGAATGAATTAAACACCAATCTCGAACTCAAACAAAATTGTATAATCAATCAATTGTCGTGGCACCAATTACTTTGTCTAGCAACCTAAGATTCTAAACTGTGGTTTGAACTCAGAATTACAGACAAGCATTCAACAGGCAGGTTTAATCTGTTCACGAATTGCCTTAACATCAGCTTTCATTGGTTAAGGACAATTCATTCTCCTAATGTTCTGTCAAGCAACCTATAAGCTTTTGGAGAATAGGTTAAACCCTAAATCAGAGACTAAGTGATCAATTTAGTCTAAGCTTTGAGAACAACAATAGGAGAAGATTAACAATGATAAATCTCTATCTATGTCTAATTTAGTGATTCATAAAATTCTTTGAAACCCTAAAACCTAACTAGGAGATTACTCAGAAATGACAAGAGATGAACAAGAAATGACTGAATAAAACTCCATAACAATTGAATTGAAATAAAAAAAAGAGTATAAGAAATCTTCTCTGAGATATGAGGTATGAAAAGTTGGAATAGAGATGAAAGCATGCCTAAAGAATGGCTTAAAAACCCTTATTTATAGTTCTAAATAGGTTTGGTCGAAACCTAAAGAGATAAGGACAATCTGGGGCAAATCTGGAAATTTTCCTCTTGTATTTTCTCGTTTTTGGACTTGATCGGTCGATCTGAGTTGGATCGGTCGATCAGGGTTAGATCGATCGATCCTGAGTGTCGTGGTCAATCTTAAAATATCACGCAAAAGTGGATCGATCGATCGGAGGTCTAACTCTCCATCTGCTTCAGCTGCTGGCCAGATCGACCTGTTGATATAGGTCAATTTCTTACTAGACCAAGTTTTCGTTGTAGTAGTAAGGTGTCAATCCATAAGGGTGAAGATGTTAACCAAAAAGGATGCGATCAAGCAATTCAAGTCAAGCCAAGCAAATAGCGTATTGGGGTCTAGCAACCTAGACAAAAACTGAGAATGGACACTAAAACAGGTACCGTATAGGACTAACAAGAACTAGCAGAAACCAAACAATAACAGAAATATCATATGGGGGTAAAGAGCAGCGTATAAGACTAGCAGCAAATTCAACAATGCAAGAGAAGTTCCTAAGGATGGGGGTAATCGACTCAGTGTGTCCTCTTAGCCTATTCAAGTGGTTCAACAAAACTCAATCAAGCTATTCCCTAGACATCAAACATCAAAACCAGTTAAGTCCACTCCCGTGGTAAGTAACCTCAAACTAGACTAGTTCCAGACCCAATCCCTTGGCGAAATCTACCCTAGCAGGCAATACGATTCAGTTCAATATTGTCGATAAACACCCTAGACAACAAATCCCTTAGGCTAGGTATGCAAATCTCTAACATCAGTTCATTCAAGCATTTTATCAAACACCTTCTGGGTAGAAAAACACCTAAGTTCTAATTCTAATTAATCAGAAAGAAACTAGCATTAAGAACACTGATTTAGAAGGGAAATCAAACGATCTACACTTAAACCACCTGAAAACCAAGATTCTACACCTAATCTATCCCATCCTCAAGAACCCTAATGACTACTCAAAACTCATGAAGAACATCAAGAACACAAACCCAGAAATCATAAAAACTTGCATAGATGATAGAAATAGATAGAGATAATGATAGAACATAAGGAACAAACTCAAAATAACAAGTAGAAATCAAATTACAAGTTCTGGAAACTAAGAACAGAGAAGAACACAAGGAAAAACTCGAAATATTAGAGATAAAAACGTAGTCCCCCTAGTCTTCACCCAACATTAGGTATTTATATTAAGTCTTAAAAGCCCTAAAACGTCATGCGCAAAATAGTAAAAATGTGCAGGATAAGGTCCAGCTCGGCTAAGTCTTGGTCGAGTGCTGTGCTCAAACAGACGAAATCAAGACTGCATTTTTCTGAGATGAGCTTGAGTAGTCCACTCGATTGCAGGGGCTCGAGCTGGGTTCTGAAACTTCAAGATGCACCTTTTGTCTCTGCTTGATCATACAGCTCGAGCATGGGTACTCGAGCTGAGCTTCTGCTCCATCTCCTGCTCAGACTCGATCACGTCTGCATGGGTATCCTGCATGGACTCGATCACGTCTGCATGGATATCCTACATGGACTCGATCAGCATGTCCCAGACAACTTCTGCTCAGCACGGACTCGATCACAACTGCTCTGTATGGACTCGAGCAGCACGTCCCAGACAGCTTCTGGTTTAACTTCTCCAAAATCACCCGAAATTACCTGTAACAAGCCAAATATGCAGGATGTATGCGGACCTAATGCAAAACACTCTAAGTATGCAAAACTCGGAATAAATAACAAGAACGGGGTGAATAACACGTCAAAACGTATGATTTATGCAAGCTAAAACGATGCAAAATGCAAAACATATCACCTGTCTTCAGTAAAACGGGCATAACTTTTGAACCACTGATGATAATGACATGAAACCAGTCCCAAATGAA
Organism: Boechera divaricarpa; assembly: GCA_026770425.1. NCBI lineage: Eukaryota > Viridiplantae > Streptophyta > Magnoliopsida > Brassicales > Brassicaceae > Boechera > Boechera divaricarpa. Next base: position 6,753,796 of record CM049186.1, on the reverse strand, counting down.
ATCTAACTCAAAGAGATATCTTGTAACCAAAAATCATTAAAATCCGACATCGGGAAGATTTTCATTTAATGGTAAACTTCTGACTCTTCTGCACTGTCCTATATCTCGAAAACTGCATTTTCGCTCCAAATTTCCTAATTCTCTTCCAAATCAATCTAAAACCTGTAAAGACTTTGTAAAGGACTAACGGACTCTAAATAAGTATAAAAGACTCAAAAAGACTCAAAAAGACTCGAAAAGGAATGGTTAAAAGATATAAAATATGGAATATATCAATTAACTCATCAAGTTCCTATCCAAGGAATCTGACTCACATGTAGAAAGAATAAGACTTTTTCTTTCTTTTATCGTTTTTTATTTTTGGAAGTAAAATGAAAGATAATTCTTCAACTAATCTAATATTGATTGAATGTCTAAACATTCCGAGACTTTTGTATCCTGAAATAGCAGGTTTTTTGTTTTATTGCTATCTGTCAAATGCCTTAATGCACTAACATGTCATTGTAATACAGAAAGGTATCAATCCAAATGGGTGCGATATTAACCAAGAAGGATGCAATCAAACAGTTTAAGTCAAGCCAAGCAATAAGATGGGAAGCTATCAACCTAAACAGAAAAATAAAAACAGAGACTAGCAGCAAGAAAACAGAATGAAAACAGAGCAAAAATAGAATAGGATAGAAATCAAACAAGGAAGAGAAGCTCCTAAGGATGGGGGTTATAGACTCAGTGTATCCTCTTAATCTACTTAGATGGTTTAACAAACTCAATCAAGCTATTCCCTAGACATCAAACATCACGACCAGTTAAGTCTACTCTCGTGATAAGTAACCTCAAGCTAGACCAGTTCCAGACCAATTCTCTTAGCGAAATCTACTGTAGCAGGCATTAAGATTCAGTTCAATATTGTCAATAAACACCCTAGACAACTAATCCCTTAGGCTAGGTATGCAAATCTCTAACATCAGTTCAGTCAAGCATTTTATCAAACACCTTCTGGGCGGAAAAACACCTAAATTCTAATCTCAATTGATCAAAGAGAAATTAGCATTAAGAACACTGATTTAGAAGGGAAATAAAGCAATCTACCCTTAAACCACCTAGAAGATTAAGATTCCACACCTAATCTAACCGATCCTTAAGAACCCTAAAGACTACTCAGAAACCATGAAGAACAACATAATCACAAACCCAGAAATCAAAATAAATTGCATAAGTAGAAAGATAAAGAAGAGAAGAGATAGAATAGAAAGATTCAAACACAAATACTCAGTAGAATCAAAGATACAGGGTCCGGAAAGCAAGAACAGATGAAGAACACTTAAGAAAACCTAATTTCTGCCTAAAAAACGAGTTCTTTCTCTTAAACAACTTAGAGAGTATTTATACTAAGTCTTAAAACCCTAAAACGCCATGGGCAAAATGGTAAAAAGTGTGCGGATAAGGTCCAGCTCGACCATGGGTGGTCGAGCTGGGTGGTCGAACTGGGTTTAAATCAAGATTGCATTTTTATTCACAAGACTCGATCATGAGCTCGATCACAGGGGGTCGAGCTGGGTCCGAAAACTTCAAGATGGCTCTTTTTTTCCTTGGACTCGATCACGGGCTCGATCGCTTAGCTCGATCACAAGGGGTCGAGCTGGGTTTTAGTGCTTCAAGATCGCGCCTTTATGCCTAGCTCGATCGAACAGCTCGAGCTTGGTGCTCGAGCTGAGCTTCTGCTCCATTTCCTGCCTTAACTCGATCACGTCTGCGAGAGCATCCAGGTCGAGTCTGATGACTTCTCTGCGTTCGAGTCTAACTCCTCCAAAATTGTCTAAAAGTACCTGTAACAAGCCAGATATGCAAGATGTATGCAAACCTAATACAAAACACTCTAAGTATGCAAAACTAGGAATAAATGACAAGAACCAGTCAAATAACATGTCTAAATGTACGAATTATGCAGGCTAAAACTATGCAAAATGCAAACATATCAACTCCCCAAACTTAGTCTTTGCTTGCCCTCAAGCAAACAAAAAGAATAAGAATGGAGAAAAGGTTTGAAAATGGGGACTCAGAACCAAAACTTGCAGATTGTAACAGATGACCTCAATGTCCAAGTTACTAATTCTAGAATGCAAAGTTTATGAGCTTTACTTAAAAACGTTAGCCATACTCTTCGCAACACAAGTTCAATCAAATCTCAACCTAGACATGCATTCAAATCTATCATTCCCCTTAACATTCATTTAAACAGAAACCATGAATCGAGCTATGCACATTCAATGAACTCATTTGGCTAAGGGTAAGGTCAAGAGACAAAGATGGTCCCTTCAGTATGGTTTTGCCATTTCAGAACAAGGATCTCTCAAGAAAAAGGAATGAGCTTTAGTAGAATGCTAAAGGTAAGAACCAACCTATGCATACAAGAATAGACTCCCATCTACCTAGTCCTACACAAGTGTTCTTAACCTTCAAGTCTAAACCCAGAAAGTCGTCCTAATTCTACCCTTGGCCCTTAGGCTTTCCCTTTTGATTTCTTGGATCAGTTTCATCTTTTTCTTTTTGTTTTTTTTTTTTGGTTCTAAGAGGGGTTATACACATATACATCTAGCGGATTGAGGGTTTTTCTTAACTAGCTTAGGAATTTCTATATTTTTCAGACTTTTAAGCTTTCTGCCTTTTCTCTTCTTAAATTATGCACATCCCCTAATCCTTTACTAGATACTTAAACATTCAGATCATTCCCCTCCTAAGAACTCTTATCCTTTTTTCTTTCATCTTTCTCCAACTTTTTCATTCTTTTCTTTTCACAGAACCAAACCCAATACCCAATGATCAAGATCCCACCTAGTCCTATCTGATTCCAAAATTGCAAACCAGAACTACATGAGATTCTATCCTTGTCGGCTCAAACCTAACACTTTCTACCAAGCTCATTCAGAAATAGGCCTCACACACTCAAGAAAATAATATCATGGCTTGAAAGAAGGCTAGGCTAAAGGCATGGTAAAACTGTTCTAATGATGAGAACAGCTACTTGGATCAGCAAAGAGTGGTATAAACAGATGAAAGAAAATCCAAGTATGTATATGGTATCCATGAGTTCATATTCAATTCATAGACATGATAATTATAAGTCAAATTCAGGTTCCAATAGATGGGAAATGACCAAAAATCACAGCATGCTTTAATTAAGACTCAATTTAGTTGTGCATTCAAAATATGGTGCAGTCTTACTTCAAGCTCAATAAAAAAGCATTAAACAACTAGAAACGAGGGCATTGAAATTATACAATTGAACCAGGAAGCTCACAAGGTTTAAAATCATCATAATCCCCTATGCATATGCAACAGCCCTATATGCAAACAATCTAGACTCAAACCTAAAATGTAAATGCAACTATATGAACACTCTATTTTTGTAATCTTTTTCGAAAATTTTTCAAAATTTTTTTGGTTTTTTCTATGCCTTAGATGCATGCAGACTCAAGAATTAAAAATAAGAACACAAAAAACAAATCAAACACATCTTAAGCCCTCCCCCAAACTTAAATTACACAGTCCCTTCTGTAATAAATATCTGAAGGATAGTTTAAAAAACAACGAAAAACATTAAACAAGATGCAAATGATATATACAAGAATGGATAGAATAGGTACCTCAAGGATTGGAGAAGAAGGAGGAGATTGAATCCTTCATGCTTTCGCGAGTGTAGGCAGTATGGGAGCTTGACTCGAGCAGGGGCTCGAGCTGCGCGATCGCGTCCGTCGTCATGAGATGTCTGGCTCGATCATGGTGCTCGAGCTACGCGATCGCGTCAGTACTACTTTCTTGGAGGAAGGTGCATTGAACTTTAGCTGGAAATCTTTGAGGTGATCTCTTACTTCTTTCATCTAGTCCTTTAGATCCTTAACTGACCCCTTCAAAGCAGCAATGGTCTTACCCTGGAGTTTGTTCCATTTCTGTAGTAAGCCAATGCGCTTGTGTGCTTCCTTCAAGGCTGGACTAGATGAAGGCTGTAGTCTGTATTCCTCAAACGCATACCTTTCTGTTGCATCATTCTCCTCTTCAACAACAACATGATCGTCGGAACCTATGTCTTGCTGCATGATCTCTTCATCTGGATTGTAGAGTCTGTCAAGAGGAGGAGAGAAATAGATGTTTTCTCCCAATCTAACCTTCGTTATATCAGTGCAAGGGAGGCGCAAGTGGGCTTCTCCAGCTATTGGGTGAGTGAATTTATACATAAACTCATCAATAGGCCAACGGTGATCAAGAAAGCGACATCTCCTCAAAAATCCAATATCGATCCACTTGGGCGGATGTGGCTCTGATGTGAGCTTTACACCACATGCAACAAGAATCGGAGTGATAATACCTCCAATGCTAAGTTCTCCTTCAGTATTCATCCTGTGCATCCTTAATGCCCACTCCTTGTAGTAGAGCAGTTGTTCCAAGAGAACAAAGGTGAGGCTTGCGTCTGCTCTATCGCCTTGCATTTCTAGTTCTTTTTTTGTGTAAACCAGAACTTCTTTTAAGCACACATCCAACATTCTCAATTCCCCTTCATTCAGATTCCCTGTAACCCTTCGTGCAAACAGTGTGCTAGCAATGGCCTTGTGAAGGTATCTAACCACAGGGCTTCTTATCTGGGAGCTCTTGCTTCTTGATGACAGATAAGGCTTGGTGTCATCACTAATGGTTGACCACAGTTGCTGCAGCTCCTTATGGTGAATATCTTGCAGCGTGCTTGAGCTACTCGGGAATCCATATAGAGTATCTAACTCATTTATAGTGAGGGAGTAAAAGAATCCCCTGCAAGTGAAGGTGATAAAACCTGGGCCTCCGTCAGATACAAACTCTGGTTCGTCTTCATAGAAGTGGATTTTGAGAGATGAAAGGAAATGGCAAGTCTCTTCCTTGTAGGCTTCGAGCTGTATCTTTATGAATGTGCTTAAACCCCCCATTTCATAGAGATATTCTACATCTCTGGCAATACCAAGTTTTTTACAAGTTTCTGGGTGAGGGTACTGTTCCTGCAAAGCCTCTAGCTAGGAGTATGGACAGGTACTCTTCTGAGGAAGGTTGCTTTGGCTTCTTTTGTGCCTTCTTAACCACTCTGGGCTCATCCTCCTCTGTTTCACTGCGCTCTTGTTGCGTGCTAGGTTCCATCGGTTTCTTCCCACGAGCAACATCTCGTTTGGCTCTTGAAAATTCTCTGGCCGTCTCCTCATCATGTTGGCTCGATCCTATGACTTGACCATGTTTGGTCGAGCTAGGTGCACCATCAACCTCCATGGGTGCTCTGCTTGGAGAAATAGGTCCCCTTATCTTCTAAAACTGCTTGGCCATGGCTTTGGCGGATGAACGACGAGCTTGAGGTGACTGCTGGGACCTCTTTGGCTTGATGAAGAGAAGTTGGTTGATCATTTTGAAGGATTTTGAACAAAACTCGAGAATCGGATGAGAAAAAGATTCTGGTGAAAGTAGGAGGTTGCTTGAAGTATTGCTGGTGTGGAGGGCTCATAAGGGCGAGTCCTTCTTAAATAGACAAGGGGAAGACTAGATGACAAGAGAGGGAGCACATGGAGCTTCATTTGAAATTCGAAATTCAAATTTTTGAGCTCCCAAGGCTTGACTCGACGTGATGACGCGACTGCATGTGGTCGAGCTGCAGGCTCGACCTGACCACTCGACCCCACCTGATCGAGCTGTCCCCTTAGTGTTTAAAATTCGAATTTTAAATCTCCCTCCATCGGACTCGATCGCTTAGCTCGATCACAATGGTCGAGCTGGGTGATCGAGTCAAGCTATTTTCGCTCGTTTCTCCCTTCTCTTTGCAATTCAGTGCTCATACTCCCCTGAAATCACAAAAACAAGCCAAAAATAAAAAGTTAGCACACTTATTTGACGTTTAAAAAAAAAAAAACTAAAACAGAGAAATATGTACAGAGATAGACATGGGACTTCCTCCCAAGTGAGCTTGTTTATAGTCACTAAGCTTGACTTCCTATTTTGCTCAGGCAGTGGAAGGCTCATCCAGAGGAATCGAAGTTCCTTCTTGAATGACGGCATCAGCTAGATAGGGCTTGAGTCTTTGTCCATTCACAGTGAATTCGTGGCCTCCCTTTCCGAATAAAGTGACTGCCCCGTAAGGTGAGGCTTCTTTGATAGAGAACGGTCCGGACCATCTGGACTTGAGCTTTTCCGGAAACAGCTTGAGTCTAGAATTGAAGAGAAGGACTTGATCACCAGTATTAAATTCTTTGTGCAAGATCTTCTTGTCATGAAAAGCCTTGGTCCTCTCTTTGTAGACCTTAGAACTCTCATAAGCATCCAGCCTGATCTCCTTCAGCTCATGCAGGTCCAATACTCTCTTTTCCTGGGCATTTTTGATGTCCAAGTTCAGAAGCTTTGTTGCCCATAACGCCTTGTATTCAACCTCAACAGGTAGATGACAGGCTTTGCCATAGAGGAGCTGGAAAGGTGTTCTCCCAATAGGGGTCTTGAATGTAGTCCTGTATGCCCAGAGGGTCTCATCAAGCTTAGTAGACCAATCTCTCCTTGAAACGCCCACTACTCTAGCCAAGATGGCCTTGATCTGCTTGTTAGACACCTCCACTTGACCACTAGTCTGGGGGTGATATGGTGTAGGCACCTTGTGCTTGACTCCATGTTTCTTCAGAAGATTTTCAAAGAGCTTGTTGATGAAGTGAGATCCCCCATCACTGATAACAACTCTTGGCACCCCAAATCTGGGGAAAATAATGCTTTTGAACATCTTCAGAACTACCTTTGCATCATTGCTAGGACAAGCTATGGCCTCAACACATTTCGAGACATAATCAACAACCACTAAGATGTAGCTGTTCCCATAAGATGGTGGGTTAAAAGGCCCCATGAAATCGATGCCCCACACATCAAATACTTCAACTTCCAGAATTGGATTCTGTGGCATCTTGTTCCTTCTACTGATGTTGCCCATTCTCTGACAAGGATCACACTTGGTGATAAAAGCTTGAGCATCCTTGAACATCGATGGCCACCATAAACCTGCTTGCAGCACCTTCTGCGCAGTCTTGAATGTGGCGAAGTGACCCCCATATACTGAACCGTGGCAATGCTCTAGAACTCCCTTTACCTCTTCTTCTGCTATGCACCTCCTGAACAGACCATCAGAACCTCTCTTGTATAAGTAGGGCTCATCCCAGAAGTAGTGTTTCACATCCCTCAGAAACTTCTTTTTCCTGTAAGCATCAAGACCTTCAGGGATTTCGCCGCTTAGAAGGTAATTGGCAAAATCTGCATACCAGGGCCTCTTTTCTTCTACTATCATGATAACTTCCATGAATTGTTCATCAGGCATGGAATCATCAATTGGCGTTGTATCATTAATCCTCATTCTTGACAAGTGATCTGCTACACCATTCTCTATACCCTTCTTGTCGACAATTTCCATGTCAAACTCTTGAAGCAAAAGGATCCATCTGAGCAGCCTTGGCTTAGTCTCCTTCTTAGCATAAATATGCCTGAGTGCTGCATGGTCTGTGTAGACTATCACCTTTGACCCAACCAGGTAGCTTCTGAATTTCTCAAAAGCAAAGACTACAGCCAGCAACTCCTTCTCTGTTGTTGCATATTTCCTTTGAGCGTCATCAAGCGTCCTGCTTGCATAGTAGATCACATGCAGGTTCTTCTCAATCTTTTGACCCAGTACAGCTCCTACAGCATAGTCGGATGCATCACACATGATCTCAAACGGATAGTCCCAATTTGGTGCTTGGACTATTGGAGCAGTGACTAAGGCTTCTTTAATGAGCTGGAAAGCCTTCAAACATTCAGTATCAAACAGGAACTCTTGCTCCTTGCATAATAGCCTAGTGAGTGGTCTGGCTATCTTTGAGAAGTCCTTGATGAATCTTCTGTAAAACCCAGCATGACCTGAGAAACTTCTGATATCCTTGACGTTCTTAGGTGGTTGCAACTGCATCATCACATCAACCTTGGCTTTATCTACTTCTATACCATTCTCAGAAATTCTGTGCCCCAAAACAATCCCTTCTCTGACCATGAAGTGGCATTTCTCCCAGTAGAGAACTAGATTTGTCTCTTCGCACCTAGTAAGCACCCTGCAAAGATTAAACAGGCAGGAGGAGAAAGAGGAGCCATACACGGAAAAATCATCCATGAATACTTCCACAGTCTCCTCGATTAAATCTGAGAATATAGAAGTCATGCATCTTTGAAAAGTAGCAGGTGCATTACAAAGACCAAAAGGCATTCTCCTATAAGCAAATGTTCCATATGGGCAAGTAAAAGTAGTTTTTTCCTGATCATTGGGGTGAATTGGAATTTGAAAGAAACCACTATACCCATCTAAGAAACAGTAATAAGGGTGATTTGCAAGCCTTTCTAACATCTGGACTGTAGGAGGTACAATCCCTTGTCTGTTGGTGTGAGTGTTGGGAGCATCTCCCGCACCAATCAGACGCGGCCTTCTCTGATGAGGCATATGTTCAGGCTCTGGTGGTGGATTATGGTCAGCCATATTTATTGGATCCTGGAGATCTGTGTTGAGAAAGGCACTCGGCTCTCTCAACTGTTGTGGTAGCTTGTGAATATTGTCGACGTAGCGGATGAGGTTCTGACTTCCTTTAGATCTCGTTTGCATGCAGGGGGAGGCGAACTCGATGGCGGACTCGAGCAGGCGTGGTCGAGCTAGGCTGGCTCGATCAGGCTTGGTCGAGCTGAGCTAATCGAGTCAAATTGTACCTGAAATGCAAAGAGACAAAAAGAAAAAACGAAATCAGGAACAAAGTAGATCGAATAAGAACTTGATCTAAAATGATTTGAAATCCTAATTGGAACAAACAACACCCAATTGGCAACGGCGCCAATTTGAAATAGCAGGTTTTTTGTTTTATTGCTATCTGTCAAATGCCTTAATGCACTAACATGTCATTGTAATACAGAAAGGTATCAATCCAAATGGGTGCGATATTAACCAAGAAGGATGCAATCAAACAGTTTAAGTCAAGCCAAGCAATAAGATGGGAAGCTATCTACGTAAACAGAAAAATAAAAACAGAGACTAGCAGCAAGAAAACGAATGAAAACAAAGCAAAAACAGAATAGGATAGAAATCAAACAAGGAAGAGAAGCTCCTAAGGATGGGGGTTATAGACTCAGTGTATCCTCTTAATCTACCTAGATGGTTTAACAAACTCAATCAAGCTATTCCCTAGACATCAAACATCACGACCAGTTAAGTCCACTCTCGTGATAAGTAACCTCAAGCTAGACCAGTTCCAGACCCAATCTCTTAGCGAAATCTACCTTACCAGGCATTAAGATTCAGTTCAATATTGTCAATAAACACCCTAGACAACTAATCCCTTAGGCTAGGTATGCAAATCTCTAACATCAGTTCAGTCAAGCATTTTATCAAACACCTTCTGGGCAGAAAAACACCTAAGTTCTAATCTCAATTGATCAAAGAGAAATTAGCATTAAGAACACTGATTTAGAAGGGAAATAAAGCAATCTACCCTTAAACCACCTAGAAGATTAAGATTCCACACCTAATCTAACCCATCCTTAAGAACCCTAAAGACTACTCAGAAACCATGAAGAACAGCATAATCACAAACCCAGAAATCAAAATAAATTGCATAAGTAGAAAGATAAAGAAGAGAAGAGATAGAATAGAAAGATTCAAACACAAATACTCAGTAGAATCAAAGATACAGGGTCCAGAAAGCAAGAACAGATGAAGTACACTTAAGAAAACCTAATTTCTGCCTAAAAAACGAGTTCTTTCTCTTAAACAACTTAGAGAGTATTTATACTAAGTCTTAAAACCCTAAAACGCCATGGGCAAAATGGTAAAAAGTGTGCGGATAAGGTCCAGCTCGACCATGGGTGGTCGAGCTGGGTGGTCGAGCTGGGTTTAAATCAAGATTGCATTTTTATTCACCAGACTCGATCATGAGCTCGATCACAGGGGGTCGAGCTGGGTCCGAAAACTTCAAGATGGCTCTTTTTTTCCTTGGACACGATCACGGGCTCGATCGCTTAGCTCGATCACAAGGGGTCGAGCTGGGTTTTAGTGCTTCAAGATCGCGCCTTTATGCCTAGCTCGATCGAACAGCTCGAGCTTGGTGCTCGAGCTGAGCTTCTGCTCCATTTCCTGCCTTAACTCGATCACGTCTGCGAGAGCATCCTGGTCGAGTCTGATGACTTCTCTACGTTCGAGTCTAACTCCTCCAAAATTGTCTAAAAGTACCTGTAACAAGCCAGATATGCAAGATGTATGCAAACCTAATGCAAAACACTTTAAGTATGCAAAACTAGGAATAAATGACAAGAACAAGTCAAATAACATGTCTAAATGTACGAATTATGCAAGATAAAACTATGCAAAATGCAAAAATATAATATCCAAAGTATCTTAGGTCCTTTCCAGAACTATTAATCTAATTCTTTCTCTGGCTATCCAATCTAATTGAAGATTCAGTAGGTGGAACTAAATTAGTAGTGGCAAGTAAAGATTTACGGATTTCCCTCTACTACTTTAAGTTTTCCTTGAATCTGATAGGTAAAACTTTAGTTTAGAGAATAGAACCTCGATAGGCACACTAAAAAAATTAGAAGTTAAAATGAAAAAAAAGGTAAAAAACCCCTCCCCAAACTATGCTTGCATTTTTTATTGCACACAACTTTATCTATGTATACATAGAAAACTAAGTTTCTTTGGTTCCTTAAAAATCGGACTCCGAATTCAATACTCAGTAAATTTAACTTAGTCTTACTGTATCAACATTTAATAATAGAAATAAATGACTTTTTATACTAAAAGATAATTGATTTTTTTGTTATCTTTGTATAAATTATGATAAATTTCGATTTCATTTATGGGGTCTCAGAACCCAATTATTCATGATTGACCAAATCATTAAGATAAAGAATATCCAAATACCAAATTCGCACTCGATATAATATTTTAGAAGCATAATAACTTCTTGGGAAGATTAAAGAAAGAACTTGGTCTTCCCCCATAAGGAATTCTTCCAATAAACCCGAGCCCACCTCTGAAGTACCAGTTATCGGGCCAACGGTAAACGCTGGGTAGCCAAGTGCGGAGCGGATAACTGCTGAAAGCATCTAAGTAGTAAGCCCACCCCAAGATGAGTGTTCTCCTATTCCGACTTCCCCAGAGCCTCCGGTAGCACAGCCGAGATAGCAATGGGTTCTCTGCCCCTGCGGGGATGGAGTGATCAAGGGGTGGTAACTCATATTACTGGAGGAAACTTTGCACAGAGTTCCATTACTATTAATGGGTGGCTCCGCGATTCTTATGGGCACAAGCATCTCAGGTAATTCAGTCTTATGGTTCTTCGTTATCTGCGTATGGTCTTTTTTTCCTAGGTGCTCATTTTGTATGGGCTTTCAGTTTAATGTTTCTATTCAGCGGGCGTGGTTATTGGCAAGAACTTGTCGAATCCACTGTTTGGGCTCAAAATAAATTAAAAATTGCTCCTGCTACTCAGCCTAGAGCCTTGAGCATTGCACAAGGACGTGCTGTAGGAGTAACCCATTACCTTCTGGGTGGAATTGCCACAACATGGGCGTTCTTCTTAGTAAGAATTATTGCAGTAGAATAATGGCTGGGAGGATTTGAAAGACATTATGGCATTAAGATTTCCAAACAATACAAAAGCAATACAGAAGCAGAACTTGATTTATTTTTCACAAGATATTCGCGTTTTCAATTACGATGGAATTGTTTTTTTAATCAAAAAATTCTCAATAATGTAAAAGTATACTGTCTCTTGGTTAGACTAAAAAATCCAAACGAAATAGCGATATCTTCCATTGAAAAAGGAGAGATGAGCCTAGACATTCTAATGATTGAAAAAAATTTCACTTTTGCAAAATTAATGAAAAAAGGAATATTGATTATTGAACATGTCTGTTTGTCTGTACAAAATGATGGACAACTTATTATATATAGAACTATAGGTATTTCATTGGTTCATAAAAATAAACACAAAATAAGTAAACGATACAAAAAAAAGCTATATTGATAATAAAAAAAGTTGAAAAATCCATTACAAAATATCAAAACAAAACTGTAAATAGAAAAAAAAATTCTGATTTCTTTGTCCCTGAAAATATTCTATCCCTAAACGACGTAGAGAATTTCGAATTCTAATTTGTTTCAACTTTAAAAAAACAGCGAGGGATAGAAATTCAAAATTTGATAAGAATATTCAAAACTTGACCACAGTTTTGCATAATAAGAAAGATCTTGATAAGGATAAAAAAAATTTCGATAATTCTCTTAAAGAATTAGAAGGCCTAGTATACTGCGACGTGTGATTTGATCGAAATTTTGATTTTAAAGATTAAGAATGATAAACTCTCATCCCCTTCAATCAATTTGGGATGCCCTCGATCTGACATGTCTCTTGAAAAGAGTAACATGAAGCTCAGAATGGTGGGTGTATTCAATACTCCCAAAAAAAAAAGGCGATTGGTCTATGGTCGATTCAGTAAAAAAAAAAAAGAAATTCAAATTGATAGTCGTACCTCGTGAAAAAGGTCTTCTTTTTTTGGGAGTATATATGCACCCATTTCACATGTTAGATGTAGCTCGGTGATTGTCGTTGGACCTTCACTTTCATTACATCAATGTGGATTGCCTAACGAAATAGCAATAGAGCTCTTCCAGACATTTGTAATTCGTGGTTTAATTAGACAACATCTAGCTTCGAACGTAGGAGTTGCTAAGAGTCAAATTCATGAGAAAAAGCCGATTGTGTGGGAAATCCATCAAGAAATCATGTAGGGGCATCCCCTATTATAAAGTTTTTTTATTATATAATTAAGATTAAGTATTTTTCTGTCGTGTAAGTCTTTGTTCTATTCTTAATATATGTATATAAATTATTGTAATATGGAATTATAATTCACTTTTTCTGTATCTGCATAAAATCACAATTTTATTTAGTAGTAATAAAAAAGACAAATAAGTTTTTTTTACAGTAACTTAGTAATATTATTTAATCACTTCTAATTTTTTTAGTTGAATATATATTTCTTTTCAAAGATTTATGAAAGATTATACTAATTCGCAAAAATTTCTATTTAGGTTTGAAATCGCGTGCTTTTTTATTGTCCCCTTTGAAAAATATATATATATACAAACGAGTGAATAAGAAATTAAAAATTTAAGAATAAAATAAAAATCTTTTTTATTTTATGGAACATACATATCAATATTCATGGATCATCCCTTTCATTCCACTTCCAGTACCTATTTTACTAAGAGTTGGCGTTCTACTTTTTCCGACATCAACAAAAAACCTTGGTCGTATGTGGACTTTTCTTAGTATTTTTTTCTTAAGTATAGTGATGATCTATTCACTCTATCTATCTATTCAACAAATTTCTCTAAGTTGCATTCATCAAAATGTATGGTCTTGGACCATAAATAATGAAATTTCTTTTGAGTTCGGTTAATTTATCGATCCACTTACTTCTAGTATGTCAATATTAATTACAACTGTTGGGATTTTGGTTCTGATTTATAGTGACAATTATATGTCTCATAATCAAAGATATATGAGGCTTTTTGCTTATATGAGTTTTTTTAATACTTCAATGTTAGGATTAGTTTCGAGTTCTAATTTGATCCGAGTTTATTTTTTTTGGGAATTAGTTGGAATGTGTTCGTATTTATTAATAGGGTTTTGGTTCACACGACCTATTGCAACGAATGCTTGTCAAAAAGCTTTTGTAACTAATCGTGTAGGAGATTTTGGTTTATTATTAGAAATTTTAGATCTTTTTTGGATAACTGACAGTTTTGAATTTCAGGATTTGTTCGAAATATTCAATAATTTAATTTTAAATAAAAGAGTAAATCTCATACATGCCCTCCAATTATATCTTCCAAATTGTCCACACTAACAATGATACTCATTTGGGCAGAAGGGAGCTTGACTGCAAGACCCACCCGTCGAGCAGGAACGAAAGTCGGCCTTAGTGATCTGACGGTGCCGAGTGGAAAGGCTGTCGCTCAACGGATAAAAGTTACTCTAGGGATAACAGGCCGATCTTCCCCAAGAGCTCACATCGACGGGAAGGTTTGCCACCTGGGGCTGTAGTATGTTCCAAGGGTTGGGCTGTTCGCCCATTAAAGCGGTACGTGAGCTGGGTTCAGAACGTCGTCAGACAGTTCGGTCCATATCCGGTGTGGGCGTTAGAGCATTGAGAGGACCTTTCCCTAGTACGAGAGGACCGAGAAGGACGCACCTCTGGTGTACCAGTTATCGTGTCCACGATAAACGCTGGGTAGCCAAGTGCGGAGAGGATAACTGCTGAAAGCATCTAAGTAGTAAGCCCACCCCAAGATGAGTGCTCTCCTATTCCGACTTCTCCAGAGCCTCCGGTAGCACAGCCGAGACAGCAACGGGTTCTCTGCCCTTGCGGGGATGGAGTGACAGAAGTTTTGAGAATACAAGAGAAGGTCACGGCGAGACGAGCCGTTTATCATTACGATAGGTGTCAAGTGGAAGTGTAGTGATGATGTATGCAATTGAGGCATCCTAACAGACTGGTAGACTTGAACCTTGTTCTTACATGACCTAATCAATTCGATCAAGCATTCGCCATCTATTTTCATAGTTCAACTCTTTGACAACACGAAAAAACCATTGTTCAACTCTTTGACAACATGAAAAACCTAAAATTCTGCCCTTCTATCCAAAGGATGGGGGAGCGGAGGCCTTTGGTGTCCACTCCAGTCAAGAATTGGAGCCTCACAATCACTAGCCAACATGCTTTTCTCGCATGCCTTTCTTCGTTCATGGTTCGATATTCTGGTGTCCTAGGCGTAGAGGAACAACACCAATACATCCCGAACTTGGTGGTTAAACTCTACTGCGGTGACGATATTGTAGGGGAGGTCCTGCAGAAAAATAGCTCGACGCGAGGATGATGAAAACTTAACACCTCTGATTCTTATTACTTTTTCATATAGAAAAAAAAATGAAAAATGAAAAGGTTGTCTTATTCAAAACCCCAATTATGAAATCCTTTTTGTCCCACTTCACAACCCGGAACGCACCGTTCTTATAGAGAGAAAGGCACTTTCACATCTTCTTAACCCGAAATGGCTGGGGAGAGGAAAGATTCCTCTTTTTTTAGGGTACTCTTGGGAACAGATCTAGTGGAGACGGGGTGGGGCTTGTAGCTCAGAGGATTAGAGCACGTGGCTGTGGACCACGGTGTCTGGGGTTCGAATCCCTCCTCGCCCACAACCGGCCCAAAAGGGAAGAAACTTTCCTTCCGGGGGTAGGAAAATCATGCTCAGGATAGCGATAGCGGACTCAAAGCTATGGAACTTGGGGGTGGGTCTTTTGTCAAAATAGAGTGGAGTGGCCTTGGTTTTTATTTGAATTTAGATATATATATCTATTATATCTATCGCCTTTTTTTACATATAGTATTTTTTACCGGCCGAATCAGCATTATTTTTGAAGCCCCGTAACTCTTCCTCAGTCATGCTTGGGCAGAATAGCGGAGCAAGTACAAGTATTAGTAGCATAGCAAAAATGTGTTCCTCATCATTACGTCATTAAATTAATATGTTTGCTCGCGGTAATTGTGAACTCTCGGGAGAATCGATGACTATATCAAAGATGCACTTGTTAGTACATCTGAAAATTCTGAATTGGCTAGTTGTAAATAGCCCCAGGAATATGGAATAAAGGATTATCCCGGTCCTACACTGAGGTATTGACGGTGATTCTCAAATATCACAGAACAGAATGTGATACTGCGATGTGTAGAGAAGTAGAACTTTGCTAAAATTTCTCCAAGGATATTTAGAGTTCGTTGGGGCTCGGCAACAGAGTTTTCTATATCCACTTTTTTTTCGGGAGTATATTTATGTACTTGCTTATGATCATGGTTTAAATATATTAAATAGAAATAGCTCTATTTTCTTGGAAAATCTGGATTATGACAAAAAATATAGTTCACTAGTTGTGAAACGCTTAATTTTGCGAATGTATGAATATAATCATTTGATTATTCCCACGAAAGATTTGAACCAAAATCCTTTTTTGGGGCATACCAGTCTTTTCTATTATCAAATGATATCTGTTTTATTTGCAGTGATTATAGAAATTTCATTTTCTCTAAGATTAGGATCCTCTTTCCAAGAAAAACAATTAAAAAAATCTTATAATTAACAATCAATTCATTCAATATTTCCCTTTTTAGAAGATAAATTAGCATATTTTAATTATGTGTCAGATGTACTAATACCTTACCCCATCCATCTAGAAATCTTGGTTCAAACCGTACGTTACCGGATAAAAGATGCCTCTTCTTTGCATTTTTTTTCGGTTCTGTTTATACGAGTGTTGTCCCAATCGGGTTTTCCATCATTGAGTTTTAACGAGGTTACTATTCATTTATAAGACAGGATAGATTCTACATAATTATCAGCTTTATTTTGCATTTATTTGTAAAACAATGTCTTTTTTTTGTTTGAATATAATCTAACATTCATACTAAAAATAATGAAGTTAGAAGAACTCCTTAAAGATCTACAAGATGGCGTCTTCTTCGGCCAAATTTCAGCAGGTACTAATCTTAGTTATTTTAATGTTTTGCAAATTTTATTATTTAGCTACAAATGAATCTTATTTGTATAAATACTTGTTCACACAATCGAGTTTCAGAAATGTTGCCTTCCTCATGCACATATACTTTTGTGGCCTCAAAAGTTGTTGAGATTATTTTCTAATCGTGATGGTAAGTGATTAATCTCTGAGATTTGAGCAAGATTAAGAGTAAGAGGACAAAACAATTTGGTAAACCAGTTTCCTTTGCAGGTACGTCTGGGGAGGAAGACTCAGTTCCTCAAATTCACTATCACCAATCCCAATCGGTACAACAAGATCATCAATGTCTGATGATCCAATACAATAAAGAAATCAAGAGCTAAGAGTAAAGGTAAGTTGATCTCTTACTCTCTCCTTCTGATCTTTACCGTAACAACTGATACACTGTAGATTGACTCAGCAATCTTGTGTTTTCAGCTTCTCCGATGACTGAATCAGCTCCGATCGTCTTCTCCGATCAAGCTCTGTCTCACTCTCTCAGATTCAAGTTCTCTTGCGTAAAAGTTTGTTATGCTACTAATCTGATTTTATCTCTAATTGACTAGGTTGAGACTTCGATCCATTAATAACAATGTTAATGGACTTGACTGTTTGACCCATTAGTCAACTCGAGAATTGCCAGGCCCATAAGGCTAGACGAATGGCTGAATTGATCTGACAAACTCCACCTCTTCACCTTCATTATGTCTAATTCTCGATCCTTCTTCTTTTCACTCTCTCTCTCTCTCAGACGATTAGGGCGAACTCTTGAGAAAAACTATCTCTTCGCCTCTTTCTGAGTTTCTTCAACATGTGTATCTCTCAGTCTGGTAAGTCTACTCTCTTCAAGTTTCTTTCTGAAAGATGAATCGACCCTCTGTTCTAACTCTTCTTTAGGAAAAAATTTCTTATATCCTCGAGCTTTTCTTCGGATCTTCAAGTTTATAACTTCTAAAAGATAAATCAAGAGACTTCCGACTCATTCACAGCAAAAAGATAAGTCCTTTGCCCTTTTCTCCTTACTGTTTCTTCGACTTTCAACTGATACTAGTCTTATCCTATCACTTAGGAGCTGATATAAGTCGATACTGGCTGTTTCTGTACTGATAGGTCTCTTGCATGTCAAAGTTTATGTTTTCCTTGACTCTTTACCAACCCTAAGATCACCCTATCACTTAGGAACTAGGTCAAAGTCACAACGGTTCCTGACTCTTTACCGATACTAGTATTACCCAATAATTTAGGAACTAGATGAGAGCCATAGCACCTTCATTCATCATCAGTTTATTTCTACCGATTTCCAGAAAACTTACTTCACTCTTTTCCTTTTGCAGAAGCTCCACCTCAGACAGTTCACCCATGGTATCGTCTCATTCTCATTCTTACTCAGGTGACTCACTTGTTTCTTTCTTCTTTGTTAGCAGTTGTTCAGATTTTGTGTAATGAACCTTCCGTCTTTTGGTTTTCATGAAACAACTCTTCTGCTGTGTTACCTGAGCCGTCTACTGTACTACTCCAAATTCACTAGCTCACAACAGAGCTGGAACTTGTTCCCAGGTAAAGTTTTGGTAAGGAAATCTGCAGCATTCTTACTAGTATGTGTTTTACACACCTTAACATCTCCTTGTGAAATAATATATCTGATGAAATCATATTTAGTATCAATATGCTTGGTTCTCTCGTGATGAACTATGTTCTTCGAGGGAGCTACAGCTGACTGTGAATCACAGTGTATTCATACACTGCCCTTTAATAAACCCAATTCACTACAAATATCTCTCAACCAGATTTCCTCTTTCATAGTTGTGGACAGTGTCATGTACTCGGCTTCGGTTGTGGACGACGCAACTACACTTTGTAAACAAGACTTCCATGAAATTGTATTACCTCCAACCTTGAACACATAACCAGTAACTAACCTTCTCCTATCAAAATATGTGGCATAGTCTGCATCAACATATCCCTCAACATTGAACTCATCATTCTTTTGAAACATTAGCCTGAATTATAAGTACCATTAAGATACCTAAGAACCCATTTGACTGCATCCCACTGCAGCTTCCCTGGCTTAGACATAAATCTGCTTATGAGTCCCACTCCAAAACATAGGTCAGGTCTAGAACCTATCATTGCATACATCAAACTCCAAACTGCACTAGCATAGGATATGTTTTTCATAAAATATGTTTCCTCAATTTTTTCTTCTGCTAAAATGCTTCTTAGCGTAAAATGAGAAGTTGTAGGTGTTATCACTGCCTTACTGTCAACCATTCGAAAGATCTTAAGTACCTTCTCTAGATACCCACTCTGTTAAAACATTAAGGTTCCAGCATTTCTGTCTCTTTTAATGTCCATTCCCAGTATTCTTGAAGCCTTTCCTAGATCTTTCATCTCAAATTATTTGCTTAGACTAGCTTTGATTTCTTTAATCACATTCTGGTTTCCTGAAGAAATCAACATGTCATCAACATAGAGTAGCCGAAATACCTCTGAACTTGTTTGTATTCCTCTCATATAGATGCATGGATCATATGAGCTTCTTTTAAACTCCAATCTTTTCATGAAGTTATAAAACCTTAAGTTCCACTACCTAGGCGCTTATTTTAGGCCATACAGAAATTTCTTCAGTATGCACACCTTCTTTTTATTTCCCTTTCTTATGAATCCTTCTCGCTGTTCTATCAGTATCCTCTCTTCTAGATCTCCATGAAGAAATGCAGTCTTAACATCTAGCTGTTCCAGCTCATAGTCCTTATTCACCACCAAAGACAACATAAGCCTTATAGACTTGACAACTGGAGAAAATATCTCATTGTAATTTATCCCTTCCTTCTCTGAAAAACCTTTTGCAACCAACCTGGCTTTAAATCTCTGTTTCTCAACATGTGGGATTCCTGTCTTGAGTTTTAAAACCCATTTGTATCCTATAACCATCTGTT
This sequence comes from Boechera divaricarpa, assembly GCA_026770425.1. Classification (NCBI taxonomy): domain Eukaryota; kingdom Viridiplantae; phylum Streptophyta; class Magnoliopsida; order Brassicales; family Brassicaceae; genus Boechera; species Boechera divaricarpa. The sequence goes on along the minus strand of CM049186.1, from coordinate 6,734,193 downwards.
TTTCTTGTTTTTCTATTAAACTCCAAGTATAATTTCTTTCTAATGAGTCAATTTCCTCTTCTACTACACTTTTCCACTGATTGCTTAGCTTGCCATTCATAGCTTCTGTGTATGTTCTAGGCTCATCTATTTCAATATCATCAGCTGCTAAAAGGCATATGCCACTAGGTTTGAATCCTCAAACCTAGTAGGTGGTCTCTTCTTTCTCTGTCCCTAGCCAGCAAATAATCAACCAGATCTTCTGTAATAGCTTGAGTTTTCAACTCTTCTCCACCTTCTGTTTGTGATGAGCTATCTGAATCTGAATCTGAACTTACTTCTTCTTGATTAGATGTACCAGAAGTAGATGTTCTAATAACAAGCTTAGGATTTAAAGACACACTCTTGCCTTTAGATTTCCATTTCTCAGCATTCTCCTTATCCTCATGATCTGAAGACACATTTTCTGATAGATCCTTAAACAGTTCATCCTCTCTGAAAACAAGATCCCTGCTTGTAACATATTTGCCTTCTTCCTCCAACCACACTATGTATCTCTTAGTGCCCATAGAATATCCAACAAAAGTTCCTTTCAAAGCCCTGGGACTTGTCTTTTCCTGACATGAACATAGGCTAAATACCCAAACCTTCTGAAACTTGTCAAATCTGGTTTCTTTCCTGACCAAACTTCCTCTGGTAGCTTGAACCCAATTGACGAGTTAGGTGTGATGTTGATGATCCTTATAGATGTGTTAACAACTTTAGCCCAGAATTCCTTTCTCAAACCACTCTCTACCAACACGCTTTTGACATTGTCGATGATTGTTCTATTCATTTTTTCTGCAATTCCATTCTGCTGTGGAGTGTATGCACATGTTATGTACCTCTTCATTCCAGTCTCCTTACTAAGATGATCAAACTGTGCATTACAAAACTTTAGACCATTGTGTGTTCTAAGACATTTCACTTTCTTCCAAGTCTGAGTCTCTATTGCCATTGTCCAATCCTTGAAATTCTGATATGCTTCACTCTTAGCCCTTAGAAAAAAACTCATACTTTTCTTGAATAATCATCAATTATACTTACAAAATACATGTAGCCCCCCCCCCCCCCCCCCCAGATTTCTTGATTACGAGGTGAACCCCACAAATATGAATGAACATACTTCAAAATTTCTTTTGTATGATGCTTAGCTTTACCAAAACTTTGCCTCTGAGACTTTCCTAGAACATATCCTTCACCTAAAGCAAGATTTCCAACTTCTCCCTTTGGTAAATATCCATGATCCACCAATAGTTTCATTTTCTTGCACACATATATCCTAGTCTGGAATGCCAAATGTCAGTCATCTTATCCTTTGGAACAATCTGATGCACTTCACCTTCTAAGCTAGAATCATGTACTTATCCTCGTAGATGATACAATCCACTGTCATACTTCCTTGAAATGACCTTCTCTCCATCTTTGTAGAAACATATCATGTAGTCTTTGCGTTCATATATGCATCCTGCTTTTTCAAGCATTCCATATGAAATCAAGTTTCTACTCATGTTTGGTACATATCTTACCTCAGTAAGTGTGACAGTAAATCCATCCAAATTCATAATTCTGATCTTCCCAATACCCCTGACTTCACTTTGAGTATTGTTGGCCATAAGTACTCTGCCCCCTGCTATCTCTTGAAAATCAAACAAAATTTTCTTATTGGGAGTTATATGAAAAGAACACCTTGAGTCTAGGATCCATTCTTCTTTAGAATTTTGTTCACTTGTTGTAAGAACCATTGATTCTTTGATCTCATGTGCAGTGTTTGCATCTTCATTTTGTTTCTTTTTTCCTTTAGAACAATAATCACGCTTCCAGTCACCTTCTTTTCCACACACAAAACAAGCTGTTTTACTTTTCTGATCCTTTCCTCTGGACTTAGACCTGTTCTTACTCTTTCCTCTGTTTCCATTTCCATTCTGAGGACCTCTGGTTTCTGATCTGCTTCGTGTTTCAACAATCAATCCTGAACCCTGACCTTTCTTACCTAGCAAACCTTTCTGTCTCAACTCTGCTTCTTTAGAATAGGCTGCAGTTACAACCTCATTCACTGTCATAGTCTCTTTACCTTATCCATATTGTAGAGTATGCACCAACTGATCATATAGAGGTGGTAAACCTGAGAGAATTTGAATGGCATGATCTTCATCTCATATTGTCACCTTCAAACTGGCTAGATCAGTAATTAGTTTCAGAAACATATCAACATTTTCTTCTATACTCTTGTCTTCCTCCATCTTGTAGCAGAAAAACGTTTTCGTCAAGTATATTCTGTTTGGCAGAGACTTATGTTGATATTCCCTCTCGAAAGCTCTCCACATACCAAGAGTTGTGGTCTCATGCATGATCTTTCTTAGGTTATCACTCAGACAAGTTCCTAAGAGATTCATCACTCTCCTATCCATCTCGGCTTTTTTCTTTTTATCTACTGCAGGTTTCTTCTCAGTGCCAGTTTCCGTAGGTTTCTTCTCATTGCTAGTTCCTCCTTAACAGATATAAGACCAAGTATCTTCAATTGACCAAGTAATTTGTATTTCCAGAGACCAAGATCTCATTGTCCAGCAAATTCTTTCATCTCAAAACGGCAACTCAGTTCTAGGTTGGAGCTTAATTTACCGTACTATGGTTCATTGGAAGTAACCAAAAAAAAATCAAATCTTTTTTTAAAATGATTATATTACGAATAATTTAATACTATCAAAGAAATTATAAAGTTAAAATAATAAATATTTAAGTATAACCATTAAAATTGAATTTTATCAATTACATTATTTTTTAACTTGATTATACAGAAATATATCAATATCTATTTTTAATATTAAATTTAATTTATAATAATCATAAATACAAAACACATTAAATAAGCTATGATAATTTTCGTTGCTATATAAAATCACAATAATTTTTGAATATATTGTTATGTAATAATTAAAGTTTATAAATATGTATATTATGATACATATGTTAGATATAGATATTGGTATCAACTCTTATATAACCAATTATTTTGATAATCGAATTTTACAAAGTTATGGGATAAAAATTAGTTTTATTATTTTTTTCAATGTCTAAGTATATTGAAAGTCTGATTATTATTGAAATCTGGAAAACTAGAAATGTTCAAACACAAACGAAAACAAAAAAAACAGAATCGAGAAATAATTAGTCTAATTGATTGTGGATGTAGATTTATGATTTTTGCTGTAAATTTTGATTTGTGAATTTTTTTGCTATAATTTTAGAATTTAAGGTGTAAAACATACTTTCAATAATTAATAGGTTGTAAAGCCAACCTTCCATAATTTTTCAAAATGTATAGCTTTCTACAACAAAAAAAAAACAAAAATAAATGTGATTTTAGTTTTGAAAAAATATATGTAAACCGTGATTGTATTGAATTTAGAGTTTTAGATCCAAATATACCTATAGAAAGATTTCAAATCCACAACCGATAAATTCCAATGATGTTACTCAAAAAGAACATTTAAGAGTTTAAGAGTCAACTTTTTTTTATAAATATATAGTAAAATATTTAATTTGTTGTTATTTCTATGAAAATATTAAAATGATGCTTATATTGAAGAAAATGTATAGTCAACATTTAGTTTCCAATATAATTTTCAAACACTACCAATTAATATGATAAACTGTAATGAAAATAATGTGGTCAATAAAATTATTAGCATTAAATAATGACGGAACAATGAATTAAATAATTAATTTCATATATTGACTAAGACCACAAATTTGGACAGTAATTCAATTTTAATGTGTTTTTTTCAACTTGGTTTAGATCAAAAAGGTTCGGTTTAACTTCAACACCACAATAAACATTTCATACTTTTTAATAAATAGTAATTAATTTCACATATTTATAACTTTTTAATAAACTAGAATTAAACCCCGGTGCTATAGCACCAGAAAATAATATTATATTATATTATATTTATATTTATATAAATATAAATCACCAATAGAAATATTACATAAACGCTTATAGCGCTCTCTTAAAAACAACAACGATAAAAAAACAACTCCGAAAAATAATATTATATTATATTTTATCTATATTTATATAAATATAAATCAGCAATAAAAATATTATACAAACGCTTATAGCGCTCTCTTAAAAAAAATAACAATAAAACAACAACTCTCTAAAAAGATTTAAAAAACTCTCTTAGAAAATAGGCGAACTTATCACTAAGAATTTCTTCTCTCTTGATATCTCTCTATTTTGCTCTTTAGTTTTTAGTGCTGTTGGTGATACTGTTTCTTGAAACTTAACTCTATATTTATAGAAAATAAAAAAAAACCCTTGTTTCCATTTCTGTATAGCTCTAATTTCCATTTTGCTAAATAAGCAATTTCGATTTCCTCTTCGAATAAAATAGAAAATTAATATAACCTTGTTAATTTCTATTTTAATCTTTATACAGAAAATTACCCTTATTGAAAGTTGACACGTTTTCGTAGAGTTCCAATTTCCATTTGCTAAATAGACAATTTCAATTTTCTTTTAGAATAAAATAGAAAATTAACATATTCTTGTTAATTTCCATTTTAATCATTATATAGAAAATTACCATTATCGAAAGTTGACACGTGTTGAATCTTTATAAGTTATCTACCTAACACGTGTCAAAATCTAAGATGATCAATGACACGTGTCAAAATCTAATGAATTATCATGTTGACACGTGTCACGCTCACGTTAAACGCGTTCTACTTTATATAATAAGATTATATAAATATAAATCACCAATAAAAATATTATACAAACGAGTTCGCTCTTTATTCATTCTTCATATACCCAACAACATTTAAATTTCAAGAAATTAAAATCAAAGAGTGATCATGACAAGAAAGAAGGTAAGAATGACAACTCAAGAGCAATAAGTTTAAAGAAAAAGATGATAGAATTACATAAAAAGGTGAAAGAACTAACCATATTGTGTGAAGTAAGGGCTTGTATAATTTCCAGCCCTAATGAGGCTGAACCAGTACTAGTGGTGTGGCCATCCCTTGAAACGACTCATGGCCAACTAGACCATTTTTTTGCCTTACCAAAGTTCGAGCAAGAGAAAAAAATGACGAGTGTCGAGTCATACATACAAAAGAAGACAAATAATATTCCTGAACAATTGAATGAGATTAATAAGCAGGAAAGGAAGTATGCCATTGATGAGCTGATGAATCAACTACAAGACGATCGTATAAATATTGCGGATCTTAACTTGAGTGAGAGTTATGCCTTGTTATCTTTCTCAAGAGACACTACCATATCTTGTAGGAAAAAGCTATATCCTATGCAATTTTCTCCTCTGCGCGATCCACCGGTGTTTCCATTTGATGTGCAAGTCGAGCAGCTTAAGACCACCATAAATGATGTTTTTGTAGGAGGTAGTCAAGATGCTGAGAGAGCGGAGAAAAGAGATGAAACAACAAGAAGAGTTAACATTAGTGCTTTAATGGAGAATAAAAGTCATTACTTAATTGTGAATGGTTTTTTCCACCCAACCCGCCCAAACCTGAGATATATCAACAAATTGGGAACGAAAACCCAAAACCTAGAAGCTATTGTCCATACCAAGGAAGCAGTAGCAACGGAAACCATCATTTGGAAATGGCTCCAGTTTTTCCCCATATTATGACTTTCCATGGTTTGGCTAGATCAATCTCTCAACCTTCGCAACATCATAATATGAACAATAATCTAATAATGGTTATGAATCCACCAAGGCAATACCTTTTTGATATCATGAGTTGTGAGCTGGAAGTAAACGAGGAATTAACAACTCACAGTTTTACAGGAGCAACAACACTATATCAAGCAATGATGGTCTCCGCCGAGAGCCACCTCCTAGTGGAACAACCGATGCAGAAAATACTGTTGTTGCGACATCGTTTAATATCAATAGGGTTTGACCGTATTTTAACAATTATAATTTCTAAACTCTTAGTTGGTTTATGTTCTAAGTTTGGTATGCATTTATTTTGAAACTTTGTCTGTTTATCTGCTTATGCTTATGGATCTTTAAAACCTTTTATCGTTGTCATTTTAAAATATTGTTGGTTTGTTTTGTTTGTTTCTTTGTTAGGAGTTATGGATCTTAAAAATGTGTAGTTAAACTGTAACATCCGTATCCCGGGTCGTTTTTTTGTAGTATAAGTTACTACATTTCTTACGGTATAAGTTGTTATTTTGATGTTGCCTCGTACCGTGTTGTATTTGTTCCTGAGAGAAATAGGAACAATGGTAAGATCGATTAATAAATATCGGGGTTGAGATTGGTTTGATTAATCAGAAGATTAATCGTTTCGGAACCAATTCGGGTCGATTTGGTTCGGAATAGTGTTTTACAGAATGAATAGTGTTTTGACGGAAATGAGATGGAAAGTGTTGTGGATAATACCGAGCTTGAGTGATGGCTCTAGGGATGGTAAACGGGTTGATTCGATCAAAGGATTGATCGTTGAGATGTAATTTCGAATAGTTCGGTTTAGCAGAATTTAACGGTAATTCCGGGTTTAGACGGAAATGAAAGAAATATTTTGAGACGGAGGAATGTCTCAAATACTTCGAAAATTTTGACGGAATTACTAAACCGAGAAAGGGAAATTAATTGAAGAAAATAATCGTTGCGGTTTAATGAATTCGGTTTGGTTTAATTGGATTAAACCAACATATACATATACATATATATGTATATGAAAAATATCTCTTTCTCCCACATAGATATATATATATATATGGGTTCTTGAAGCTTCTTCTCCCGTCATTGGGCAAAAGAAAAATCTGGAGAAAGGGAGAGAGAGGAAGAAGGAGGAGAAGGAGAAGGAAGGAGAAGAAGGAGAAGAGAAAGGAAGAAGAATGAGAGGAAAGAGCTTGAGAAAACAGAATTTTGGTGGTGATTGTGAGGTCCGATCGACCTAGCATAATAACACGGATTGAGCTAAACTTTTGTGGGTAAGTTCTTCAATCTCTTGCCTAGTTATCTACCAAATTTCATGGGATTATGTTGAGTATTTTGGGAGTTACGATTTTTCTCCCAAGACTGCTCTGTTTTCGGGTTAATAGAGATGGGTCGAGTTTGAGGGATTGATTGAACACTTGAATCATGTTGGTTTGGTCTGGAAATTTAGGGTTTGTTCTTGAACCTCTTGAATAGTTATCTACAAAATTTCATCACGTTTAGTTGAGTAGTTTGGGAGTTTAGAAATTTCTTTCAAAATCGCTCAAAAACAGGGCAATCTCGACGGGGCTGAGTAGAGAGAGCGATTGGGCGCTCGCATCTCGTTTGTTTGGGCTGAAACTTGGTAGATAGGTCATTCAGAGTCTCATCTTGAAGTTCACTGAAGGGAGTTTTACCAAATAACGATTTGGGCGAGAGTTATGATCGAGACTATAGGGGCTCTGTTTTGGTTAAAGGATTACGAGTTTGAAGGCTAAGTAATTCAAGTTTTGGGGTTGTGAATCATCTTTGAGAGTGTATTAGTGACCTTTTTGTCAGGGATTTTAGTGACCTCTTGGTGATCGGTCGAGCGAGAGCCAAAAGAAATCAAGCTCTGAGGTTTAAGATTATAAGATCAAGAGTGCGTTCTTCGGTGTAAGCATATAAGCAAAGGTGAGTGCGTGACCGTGGTTAGACTATGTGATCATTGCTTTTTCGTGATTGTTGTGTGCTTAGGAACTAGACCAATTGGGTGTGATTCATGGCTTGGCCATGTTGTGTGTTGTGTTTGTAACGGATCTCTATTACGGTATGTGTTTGGTTGTTCGTTAAGTGCATTTCGATTACGTTTAATCTGTGATCATATGTGTGTATAACCGGTGAGACGGGAGGACCGCCTCACTAAGCATTTCCAATACTTACGCACCTCTTTTGGTGTAGGTAAAGAGAAGACTTAGGTGATGGAGCTCGTGGAACCAAGGCCGAGGAGAAGAGGATGATTAGGAGTTCTTGACGGATTTTCTTTGGTGTATCTTATGTTATTATGTTTCTAATGCCTTGGTGAATGTTGTTTTAGGGTCATGAGGGTGCTTATTAGCAATCTCATTAAGTGGATTAAGCATGAGATAAGTGTTGCATTTGTTGAAATTGTTAAAAGGTTTTACTTGCTTGTGGTGGTGTTCTCGGGTTGCAGGACAGGGGAGAGGATCGACCGATCCAACTAGGATCGATCGATCATGGGTAGTCGTGTTTGGGCAGAAGCTTTCTGCTCAGTTTTTGGGGGTCGGGATCGATCGATCCGGGGAAGATCGACCGATCTTGTAGGTGCATTTCGAGGCAGAAGCCTCAAGCCATTTTGGGGGGGGGGGTCAAGATCGATCGGTCTAGGGTGAGATCGATCGATCTGCATTGCTCTGTTGTGCATTGCTCGGTTTTGCTAGGTGAGATCGATCGATCCCAGGTAAGATCGATCGATCCTTCTTTTAAAAAGTTTAAGTGATTTGCTTTGGTGTTGGGCGTTAGTATTTAACTTGGATAGTAAGAAAAAGACTTTTTCTAGAAAGGGTGCTTAACGGTTTTCAGAAAAAGTTTTTTTTAATTTCCGGTTTCGGTTGGTTCTTTCGGGGTAGGGTCTTACATTTTTGGTATCAGAGCGGTAGCGGTTCTAGGATTTGTTGGAGGCTTCCTTGCTTGCTTGCTTGTTTGGGATTGTTTGACCCGATTCCATGATTGAGTGATGTTATTTGCGATTGCATATGTGATTGTGGATATGTGGTTATGTGATTGTGGGTTGGGTTAGAGATCATCCTATTCGGCCAAGTAATAGGTTCCACGGTAAGACTTCTTTTGTGTTTTGTGTTGTTTAAGTTTGTGAGAATTGAGCACCTATGTCGATTTTGAAGGATTGTGAGAGGTGGTAGACGTGGTAGAGGTAGAGGTAGGGGACGGATGGCTAGGGAGCCAGATGAGCCGGAAGTGGATGTGAACCCCATTGGTGAGGGTGTTGCTGAGGATGTTGGAGCTGCGGGTGATGCGGCTCAAGCGGTTGGTGACGAACTGCAGGGTGAAGCTCAGCAACAACTAGGAGTAAATCAAATGGGTTAGATGATGGGGTTACTGGTTCAGATTTTGGAGAGGATACCAAAGGCAGTACCGGCTCCAGCTTCCGTCGTACCACCCGCGGTTAATGAGCCACCAAGAGTGGCAAAACCCGCGGTTAGGGGAGATGCTGTGGATCCAATGGTTCCACCGTACCTCATGATGTTGGATTATATGCAGCGGCTCGGCACCAACTTATTTCCGGGAGGTGTTAAACCGGTGGAGGCGGATGAATGGAGGTCGAGGTTGAAAAGAAACTTTCTTCGGTGAGATGTTCGGGGGGGTATGAGTTGATCTAGTAGTGCATTACTTAGAGGGAGATGCACATATGTGGTGGAGAAGTGTATTGGTTAGGAGAGCCAACGGTGTAAATACTTGGAAAGTTTTAGAGGTAAGGAATATGTTGATGCTAGAGTGCGTCCTTCAGATGTCTTGAGACATGGGTTAAGTGGTATTTGGGAAGCATTGTTTGACGATAAGGCTGAATTATCTTATTTAGTGATTTGGGGTTGAGAATTACCCAAATTTTGATGAACTCTGTTTTCGGAACAAAGGAGGATCGATCGATCCAATGGACGAATCGATCGATCCAACTTGTTAGTTATGTGGCCAGACGAGTTTGAGAAGAGGATCGGCCGATCTCAAGAGGAGATCGATCGATCGGGTGTGTTGGACAGTTCAGGATCGATTGAGATATGTACGATCGATCGTGTTATAAAAGATCGAACGATCCTTGGGAAGGAACGATCGATCCGGCATGATGTTCTGTTTGAGCTTGTTCTCAGTAATTGGGATCGATCGATCAAATGATTGGACCGATCGATCGGATTTTTGAAAGATGATTTTCGGGTAGTAAACGGATGGATGACGAGGGGATTACTGATTGAGTAATTTGGGGAAATGGTTGTCTTTGCTAGATCGTATGATCTAGGTGGAGTATTGACAAGGTGGTCTAATGGGGTGAGGACATGTCCTGGTTAAGTGGTGATACGATCTAAGAGTGCGTTAGATCGTAGAACACGATGGATTTAGCATGTGGCATGAGGGTACATCATAGCCAAATGCTGTTGTGGTTTGGGAACAATTGGTCGTAGAATGTGATGGGTTTGGCATATGACATGAGGGCATATCATGACCAAATGCTATTTTAAACTCAGGGAATATTAGATCGTAAAACATAAGAGGATGATTGGTACATGATGAGGATTTCATGTACGCGGATAGTAGATACATGATGTGGATTTCATGTATCGGTGTTGGTTGATACATGATGTGGATTTCATGTATCTGGGATGATCATGCACATGATGAGGCACTTCGTGTGTTGTTGAGGCTGTACGAATACATGATGTGGTATTTCATGTATTCGTAGTGGATAGACACATGATGAGGTAGTTCATGTGTTGTCGTTATGGGATGGTGTGCGACGCGTTGTATCATTACTTGGTTCGGTGTGCTGGGGTTAGTATCATCAGATCCGAGACGTGGTTGACGGTAGGATTATACGAATTTAATCCTAGGATGATTAGGATTATGTGGATTTAATCCTAATGAGACACGTCTAGGATTATGTGGATTTAATCCTAGACAGATAAGTTTATGTGGATTTAGCCCTTATCAGAGGATTATGCAGATTTAATCCTCGGACGGTCGGGATTATGTGGATTTAATCCTGACGGGTGGGTTTATCGATTAGGACTATGTAGATTAAGTTCTAATATATCGATAAACCGAGTGAGGACTATGTGGATTTAGTTCTCGATTGGACTTCGCCTATTAATCCGGGTATAGGATTTGATAGGCTTAGTCGTTTTGAGGAGCTTAGCTCATTCGGACCGGTGATATTGTATTCCGACGAGTTGGTCATTTTGTAGCCACGTTGGATCTTGCTGTATTGGATCCGGAGGTTGTTGATGAACCAAGTATGAACAATGCGTGATGTAATGAGAAAAGTGAAGTCTCATATGGTGTAGTTGAGTTGTAGTATGGATGTGACTGTAGTCACTGCTGGGTTGTAGTGTAAGTACAGTTATGACTAGTTGAGTCATAGCGGAAGTATATTTGGTGATGAGTTATGGCTGTTGTGCTGCGACCGGATTTTGGGTTATCATTATGATGCTATGACGATCGTTGGATTGTGGCTAACGTGTTGTGACCGGTTTGTTTTATTTTGACGGGGATTAAATAATATGGAGGTTTATCAAAAATTATCGTGGTTATTTAATAGATGATGTGGTATTTCATGTATTAGGGGTGTCGAGTACATGACGTGGTATTTCATGTATCGATGGGTTGGACATATGATATGGTATTTCATGTGTTGCGAAGTTGAGAGCGAAGTATCGTTCCGTCTTGGTTCGGTGATTTATGGGCCGACATCACTAGATCCTAGTATGTGGGGTCAATAGGATTATGTGGTATTTAATCCTATTGACGGGTCATTGGGATTATGTGATATTTAACCCCAATGATGGGTCATTAGAGTTATGTGGTATTTAACTCTAATGATATTGGTTAGGATTATGTGGTATTTAATCCTAGCCGGGGGGTTTACCAATTAGGATTATGTGGTATTTAGTCCTAGATCGGTAGACAGGGGTGGGATCCGGTGATATTGGATTCCACGGAAACTCAGTATATTAGGGTCCTGTGATATTGAATTCTAATATGGTAGGTCATTTGACGACTTAACTCGTTCGAATCCGGGGATAATTGGATTTCGACGAGTTAGCCGTTGGGTGTACGTTTGACGACTTAACTCGTTCGAATCCAGGGATAATTAGATTTCGACGGGTTAGCCGTTGGGTGACCACATAGGATCCCGTGATGTTAGATCCGGGGGTGTTATTGGACCGAGTATGGAACAATACCGAGCTTGATTGATAGCCCTAAGGAGTGTGATATAGTTGTGGTACCACGACTGCCGTTGGGGTGTAGCTGTTGTGCTACAAGTGTTGTTGAGGGAAGCAGGTGCACTTAGAGATGGGTCTAAGAGGACGATCCAAATCCTTGAGTTTTGCTGGGGACTTAGTGAGTATGATCAGTGCCTTGCAGTGGTGTGTTGTCTTTGATTAGTTGGAGCCGTTAGGGCTAGAAACGGCTGACCAAGCTGATATTTTGAGTAAAGTGCAAGCTGCATAGGAAAAGATAAGGCGTTTACTAAGGCTTCTAAGGATGACAAATCTGAGTACCAAGTTTCGAATGATGGGAACATTCTAGTTAATAGTCGAGTTTGTGTGCTTAATAACGAGGAGTTGAGGAGAGACATTCTTCGAGAGGCACACCATAGTCGATTTTGATTCATCCCGGGGTTACCAAGATGTACCGAGACTTGAAATGGTATTGTCATGGGGTTGGGATGAAGAGGGGCGTAGCCAACTAGGTGGCTAGTTATGAGACTTGTCAGCTGGTGTAGGCCAAGCATCAGGTTCTCAGTGGGTTGTTACAGAGTTTATCCATTCCTGAGTGGAAATGGGATATGATCATGATGGGTTTCATGGTTAGATTACCGAGTCCTCGGGGTAAGGATGCTATTGGGTTATAGTTGGTCACTTAACCGAGTTAGCTCATTTCCTAGCGATAAGAAAATGAAATAGGGCTTGAGTTTTGGCGTGGAGGTACATTAATGAGATAGGGAGATTACATGGTGTACCTGTGAGCATTGTATCGGATCGTGACTGTAAGTTCACATCGATTTTCTGGCAAAAGTTCCAGGATGAGATGGGTACTAAGGTACACATGAGAACGGCGTATCATCCTTAGACGGATGGGCAGTCGGAGAGAACCATTCAGACTCTCGAGACCTTGCTGAGGATGTGTGTTTTGGATTGGGGTGGCCATTGGGCCGACCATCTGAGTTTGGTAGAGTTCACTTATAATAATAGTTACCAGGCGAGTATCAGGAGGATACCATATGAGGTTTGATATGGTAAGCCAAGCATGACATCATTATGCTGAACTCAAGTGGGGGAGTGAAGCATATTGACGAGGATGTTGTGCAGGAGACTCCGGAGGAAAACAGAGTCTTACACGTCAAAAAGGAGAAGGGAAAACTCTCCTGAGATTAAGGTTTTTGTGGAATCATGTTGAAGTTGATGAGGATATATAGGAACTTGGGGTGAGGATGAAGGTGTAATTCTCTCAAATGGGTTGTAAGGCTGGTTAAACCTTAAGAATCGAGGACGAATCTAATTAAGTGGGGGAGAATTGTAACATCCGTATTTCGGGTTGTTTTCTTGTAGTATAAGTTACTACATTTCTTACGGTATAAGTTGTTATTTTGATGTTGCCTCGTACCGTGTTGTATTTGTTCGTGAGAGAAACAGGAACAACGGTAAGATCGATTAATAAATATCGGGGTTGAGATTAGTTTGATTAATCAGAAAATTAATCGTTTCGGAACCAATTCGGGTCGATTTGGTTTGGAATAGTGTTTTACAGAATGAATAGTGTTTTGACGGAAATGAGATGGAAAGTGTTGTGGATAATACCGAGCTTGAGTGATGGCTCTAGAGATGGTAAACGGGTTGATTCGATCAAAGGATTGATCGTTGAGATGTAATTTCGAATAGTTCGGTTTAGCAGAATTTAACGGTAATTCCGGGGTTAGACGGAAATGAAAGAAATATTTTGAGACGGAGGAATGTCTCAAATATTTCGGAAATTTTGACGGAATTACTAAACCGAGAAAGAGAAATTAATTGAAGAAATTAATCGTTGCGGTTTAATGAATTCGGTTTGGTTTAATTGGATTAAACCAACATATACATATACATATATATGTATATAATAAATATCTCTTTCTCCCACATATATATATATATATATGGATTCTTGAAGCTTCTTCTCCCTTCATTGGGAAAAAGAAAAATCTGGAGAAGGCGAGAGAGAGGAAGAAGGAGGAGAAGGAGAAGGAAGGAGAAGAAGGAGAAGAGAAAGGAAGAAGAAGGAGAGGAAAGAGCTTGAGAAAACAGAATTTTGGTGGTGATTGTGAGGTCCTATCGACCTAGCATAAGAACACGGATTGAGCTAAACTTTTGTGGGTAAGTTCTTCAATCTCTTTCCTAGTTATTTACCAAATTTCATGGGATTATGTTGAGTATTTTGGGAGTTACGATTTTTCTCCCAAGACTGCTCTGTTTTTGGGTTAATAGAGATGGATCGAGTTTGAGAGATTGATTGAACACTTGAATCTTGTTGGTTAGTTCTTGAACCTCTTGAATAGTTATCTACAAAATTTCATCACGTTTAGTTGAGTAGTTTGGGAGTTTAGAAATTTCTTTCAAAATCGCTCAAAAACAGAGCAATCTCGACGGGGCTGAGTAGAGAGAGCGATTGGGCGCTCGCATCTCGTTTGTTTGGGCTGAAACTTGGTAGATAGGTCATTCAGAGTCTCATCTTGAAGTTCACTTAGGGAGTTTTACCAAATATCGATTTGGGCGAGAGTTATGATCGAGACTATAGGGGCTCTGTTTTGGTTAAAGGATTCCGAGTTTGAAGGCTAAGTAATTCAAGTTTTGGGGTTGTGAATCATCTTTGAAAGTGTATTAGTGATCTTTTTGTCAGGGATTTTAGTGACCTCTTGGTGATCGGTCGAGCGAGAGCCAAAAGAAATCAAGCTCTGAGGTTTAAGATTATAAGATCAAGAGTGCGTTCTTCGGTTTAAGCACATAAGCAAAGGTGAGTGCGTGACCGTGGTTAGACTATGTGATCATTGCTTTTTCGTGATTGTTGTGTGCTTAGGAACTAGACCAATTGGGTGTGATTCATGGCTTGGCCATGTTGTGTGTTGTGTTTGTAATGGAGCTCTATTACGGTTTGGTTGTTCGTTAAGTGCATTTCGATTACGTTTAATCTGTGATCATATGTGTGTATAACCGGTGGGACGGGAGGATCACCTCACTAAGCATTTCCAATGCTTACGCACCTCTTTTGGTGCAGGTAAAGAGAAGACTTAGGTGATGGAGCTCGTGGAACCAAGGCCGAGGAGAAGAGGATGATTAGGAGTTCTTGACGGATTTTCTTTGGTGTATCTTATGTTCTTATGTTTCTAATGCCTTGGTGAATGTTGTTTTAGGGTCATGAGGGTGCTTATTAGCAATCTCATTAAGTGGATTAAGCATGAGATAAGTGTTGCATTTGTTGAAATTGTTAAAAGGTTTTACTTGCTTGTGGTGGTGTTCTCGGGTTGCAGGACAGGGGAGAGGATCGACCGATCCAACTAGGATCGATCGATCCTGGGTAGTCGTGTTTGGGCAGAAGCTTTCTGCTCAGTTTTTGGGGGTCGGGATCGATCGATCCGGGGAAGATCGACCGATCCTGTAGGTGCATTTCGAGGCAGAAGCCTCAAGCCATTTTGGGGGGGGTCAAGATCGATCGGTCTGGGGTGAGATCGATCGATCTGCATTGCTCTGTTGTGCATTGCTCGGTTTTGCTAGGTGAGATCGATCGATCCCAGGTAAGATCGATCGATCCTTCTTTTAAAAAGCTTAAGTGATTTGCTTTGGTGTTGGGCGTTTGTATTTAACGTGGATAGTAAGAAAAAAGACTTTTTCTAGAAAAGGTGCTTAACGGTTTTCAGATAAAGTTATTTTTAATTTCCGGTTTCGGTTGGTTGTTTCGGGGTAGGGTCTTACATAAACAGACAAAGTTTCAATCTTTGCACTTGTCATTGGATTACATTGTCGATTCTCGTATATATATAAATCAGAGAATATCAGAAAAATGTGGAGTTAATTAAAAAAGAGATTTACATTTTTGAGAATCTTTCAACTGACCAATCAGAAATCTCTAATTCATTTTAAAAAACCAACAAAGTTAGTTATTCTTTTTTTCTTTCGTTCGCACAATTTCTCCGACTTCCTATATATAAAACCAATGAAAAACTGAGGCCTCATGAACCGACGCTTTTGAGAAAACAAACTCTCTTCGTTAGATTTTTCAAGTTATGAGTGGAAGCCAGAATGTTGTAAACACCATAAACTATGTATGAATGATTTGATTATTTCTCCCCAAATTCTTAGAAATTCGTCATTCTCTCTCATTATGACTCTTTCTAAATAAAAAAATCCTCTTTTTCATCATGTCAAGGAAAAAATCGAATGGTGTATTCAAAAGTACATGAATTTAGAACAAACCATGACTTACCTGTATGATCATGACTAGATTCATCGTCATATCACTACAGCAAGTAAGTTAAAAAAAATCAAAAATCAATTTGATTTCAGACTCGAAAAAAATAACTCAAAAAGCTTCTTCTTTTTTTTTTCAGTTTGGCAACAAATTCAAAGAGAGAGCCCAAAATTCTTCAAGGAATACAACGAACGATGCGAAGTGGCTCGTCAAATAGCTACATTCAATAATTTGCTTTCTCAGCAAAAAGATCTGATGAAAAAGTTTAGACTATTTGATCTTAGTGCTACTGCACCAGGTACGTAATTACAGATCAACCCTTCTGTTTATCCTTAAGATTGTTACTTATGAAGACATCGGTTTTTAAATTATGTCTTTTGTAGTAACAAAGTTGCATAAACCTAATGATTATCATCATGATCAAGATCAAATTCATGATCAGTGGATTAGGTGTCTAATGATTATGCTTATACAGATGGTTCAATCTCTTCTCTCATCATCGAATCATCGATCCGTCACCTTTTGCCGCAACACCAGACTCAAATCCTTTTACATCATTTGCTGCAACACCACAATCAGATCCTCCTACAACAACTCGTCTAAGATATGATATTGATTGTGATGACTCGATTCTTGAACAATTTACTAGAGATTTAGAAGAGCAACAACAGAGATTGCAACTAAAAGTCCAGATACAGCAACAACCACAACAACATCTAATGGACCAACAAAAAGTGTAATATCCTCAGCAACATGAACCTACAGCACTAAATCTGCAAGAAGAGCTATTTCCGAAACAAAATCTTCTAGAAGCTTCGAACAATCTAGGTTTTGGTAAAAATTAAGTTAAACCAAAAACAACATGAACCTACAGCCCTAAATCTGCTAGAAGCTTCGAACAATCTAGGTTTTGGTAAAAATTAAGTTAAACCAAAAAAAAAAAAAAAAAAAAAACTCATGTTTCCTACACACTTCAAAATCTTGTTTCTTCATCTTTATTATCTTGTTTTAATATATTTTGTTTTTTCTAAATAGGTAATGGATCTGTTATATCTCTCTTTCAGTTTCATAAAACGGTTAGACTCTAAGTTGGCCGAACAAGTGCGACTTCGATATCTTCCAATTTAAGTAATCAAATAGTACGATATATATCTAGTTAAAATATATTTTTGATATCTACGCATAGACACCTAGTTGTTCAATTCCAATAACTCAGCAGAAAGTTATGAACAAAATAAGATTTCCAAAAAAAACAGAATGAACAAGATGAATCAATTATGCTGAAACTTGTAATCGCAATATCTTTCGATATACATAACAAAATTGTTCATTCTATATCTTGTTAGAAAGATAATTTTGATACATACGTATAGACATCAAAATCGCTCAATTCTGATAAAGACCAAAGAGTTATGAGAGAAAAAATATTTCTGGGAAAAACATAATTAAGAAGAAGAAGAAGAAGAAGAACTTTTAAATAATCCGAACCCACGACAAACCGTGTTTTCCTAAGGAAATTATTTCTTGCTCGGTACCTACAGTAAATGGTATATAACCTCCCAAGATAGGACGAATGTATCTCACCGGAACAGTTGTACTGTTAAACTCTGGTGCCTTGTCAAATGCAAACCCGGTTTGAATCACAGCAAAAGATAACAACTATGCAGAATTTTTGAAAAATGGATTTCAAAACTGAGGCAAGACCTCTGAATTTATAGATAACACATGGGTACAAGTGAACCATTATGACTATTGGATATAAACCGAACAGTCGCATAGTTTCGTTTTGTGATGTTTGATCAAGACAATCCCATTTGTTCACGCATGACATTCCATTCATATATTATAATTCCAACAATCCCCCAAATAAATGGAAAATTACATTCAAATCCTTTTTTTTTAAATGGAAAATTTTGTGTGATTCAACTATGAATTGCATTTGGATAAGTGGGTTTTCCTTTAAACTTTCCGTAGTGAATTTAAATCGGATATACTCGCCAATAGGTAAATGCGACATCTTTGAACCGTCGGCTTTTGATGAAATAACACAATTAATTCTTGACCGTTATATGGTTTTCACTGTTGTGTTTTTTTCAGCCATAAACATCTGTCTGGTTTCATTAAAGCGTAAAGAACTGGCCAAACATTATCTTCCTTGAAGCGGCCCACACTTTACTTTCACATAGGTGGTTTTTTAACCGTGTCATCTTTGTAGATACACTATTTGATAACATCAAACTTAAGAACCATTAAAAACATTTTAACTTAAAGCCTTCCCACATAAAATCGTATCATTTACCCTTCCCATAGAACATTATCATATCATGAGAATGAATTCGGTTAATTTTGACAATGTTGAACCGTCAACTACAACTTTGTATTCTCCTTGAACCAAGTTCTTGGAAATTCTAGTCTACTAGGTAGAGTTGCTGCCGTGCAGACTTGTCCATGGCCATAACCCATTCCCTTAGATGATTTGTCAACTAGATCTCTACAAAGGCCTTTTGTGAGTGGATCCGCTATATTATCATATGACCTTACATGGTCAACAATGATAATTCCACTTGAGATTAGTTGTCTAATATTGTTATGTCTTTGTCTATTATGACATTTCTGTTGTACATAACATTTTCTGCCCGTCCTATTGCAGCTAAACTATCACAATGTATGCATATAAGTGTCAATGGTTTGGGCCAATGTGATATATCTTCCAAGAAATTCTTCACTAGGTTTTTCTATAGCTATGAATAACTTCCAAAATCAAACTATTCCCACATGCTCTTTTCTCGGCCATCCTATTGTCCTCTACGATTATTAGACGAATAATAAGATCTTTAAGCGTCTTTGGGATTTTGTTCCAAGTAATTCTTAAAGTCCCTCCATGCTGGTGGTAATTTTTTTAAAAAGTCGCTACTTGAAATGCCTCATTAATCATCATACCTTTTTACGAGAAGATCAAGAACAATTACTTGAAGTTCATGTACTTGAAACACAACCATTTTAGTGTCTACCATCTTGTATTCGAAAAATTCGACAGCCACAAATTTCTTCAAACCAGTATCTTCAGCCTTTATATTTCTTTTCGAGTGCATCCCACAACTTCTTAGAAGTGCTAATTGGACTATTTACATTGTACAAAGAATCATTCAACCGACTTAACATGTAATTTTTGCATAGAAAGTCAGAATGTTTTCATGCTTCAATCACCACAAATCTTTTTTTTTCACACACTCCTTCATCAGGATTAGGAACATCTTCCTTGATGAATTTTTCAAGGCTCAAAATAGGGAAAAAAATAAAATCTTTTGTTGCCATCTCTTAAAGTCAACGCCGGCAAATTTTCTGGGTTTTTCAGCAGGTGTGGATGCAACACGATTGACAACGTCAGGAACTTTAGGTTACATTTTCTCAGAAACAAAATTCAGAGTAAGGTTTTAGTAAATTTATATTAATAACACCAGAGTTGAAGAAAACCACTAAATGTTTTTTAATTTTCAGATTTCACAAATATGAGTAGAAATCCACAATGGATTTAGTCTCAAAATGAGTAGAAACCCACAAATGATTTAGTCTCAATATGAGTAAAAAACCCGAAACGGTTTTTAATCTCAACACGATGTAGAAAACACAATGGTTTTCTAGAAAATCACAGTGGTTTTCTAAAAAATCACAGGGATTTTAATCTCTTCACTCGGAAATCCAGAAAACTACATTTTGAGATACTGAAAATAAACAGAAACAGAAAATATATATATATACATAATTTCCTTAAGATTATTATATTTTGTTTCAGTTTCATAAAACGGTTAGACTCTAAGTTGGCCAAACCACTGCAACTTTGATATCTTTCACTTTACTTAATCAAATAGTACAATTTATATCTTGTTAGAAAGATATTTTTGATATCTACACACGGACATTAAGATCGCTTGATTCCAATAAAGGAGCAGAAAGTTATGATCAAAACAAGATTTTTGAAAAATTATAATGGACAAGATGAATCAATTCTGCTGAAACTTGTAATCACAATATCTTTCGTCATATTATATATTCTATATTTCGTTAGAAATATATTTTTGATATCTACGTATAGACACCTAAATAGCTCAATTCCGATAACGGACCAAAGAGTTATGAGTAAAACAATAGTTTTGGGAAAAACAGAATTAAGAAGAAGAATAAGATTTAAACAATTTGAATCAACGGCAAACCATGTTTCCTTAATTAAATTATTTTCCGCTCGGTACATACGGTAAATGAAATATAACCTTCCAGGATAGGACGGACGTACTTGATGGGGACAACGGTACTGTCAAACTCCAGTGCCATGTCAAAGCAAACAACGGTTTGAATCACACGAGAAAATAAAAACTATGCAGAATTTTTGAAAAAATGATTTCAAAACTAAGGCAAGACCTCTGAATTTATAGATAACACATGGGTAAAAATAAACCATCATAACTATTGGATATAAACCGATCATTCGCATACTTTTGTTTTGTGATATTTGATCAAGATAATCACATCTGTTCACTCATGACATTCGCATTCATATCTTATAATAGTGGTCTGACATATCATCTCACGTCCGACATATCATCTCTCGAGGGAAAACAACAAAAACAACATGAGAGAGTGAATCAACGAAATCGTTTGTGGAATTTCTCTGTTTGATGAATAACTGGGAGAGGATAATATCTCATATAACAATGTATAAATCCATTATTAGAGAAAATGTAAATATTTGTTCTTTTTTTTGTAAGTGTATACATATGCAGCTTCGAATGCAATTTCAAATATATTTTTTGGCGTTTATGCAAAACAATTTACAAAAAAAAGTAATAATTACATTTTTTTACTAGGATATATCCTGTGCTATAGCACGGACATTAGAAAATTATAAAATCAGGATATTAGAAAATTTTAAATCTTCTAAAACTTTACTAAAATTATAATAATAATTTTATAATATCGAATATTTGTTAGCACCTAAAAACAGAATTAAATCGGTTTAAATTCTTCCTTAAATCTTCCAAAAAAATCGCAATCTACATCAAATCTCTAATTTTTAGAAATTAAATCAACATATAATTTAGTTTAATTAGTGTGTTTAATTAAATTAACAAAATCTTCACAAAATATATCTTTAACTACTTTTCAAAATTTTAAAATAAATTAATTAATTAAAACGAAAATTATAATCTAGAAAGAAGTAAAAATCTAATGACTAAAATACCATTAATGAGATATTAAAATTTGTTCTTTGATGTAATAGCATTGTGATGTAAATATTTATATTTTTTAATGTTTATTTATAAGTGTACTCTTCAAATAATATATAGGAGATTTCGTGACTGTTCCAAAGATTAGCGATTTTGTCAAAGAGAAAATTTCTTTAAAATATCCAACTTATTTAATATTTGCCAGGAAACTTATGAACTTTTTTCGTTGTTGTTCGCATCGGATCCAAAAGTCTTACCACGTGATATTGTTAATCGAAGAAGAGAAGAGAATAGAAATGTTGAAAACCAATAAGCAGACTCCAACTGAACCATCACTTTTTTGCACCAAATCACATACATATACAATTTCGTTTATCAAATATTGTAATAACCAAACCATATATTCAGTGGTGAAGAACTTGAACGAAGACAAAAACATCTTCATTTCCGGTGACGATGCCTTCCCCAATCGAAGAAGTAAAGCAAATTCAACAATCCCAATTCAACAAGTATGATTCCCATTGTCATCCCTGGACATATTCTCCTACCCGATCCAAACGGTAAAAGCTCAAAGTTTAGTCCTTTATAATCTTTGGAATTGTCCAGAAAGCTGTCAGGGTTAAACTCATCTTGCTTTTTCTAGAGTTTTGGGTCACGAGAATCGCATAAGCGTTGACAATGATCTGTGTTTCTGCAGGAATATCGTAGCCTTGGATCTTGATATGAGACAATGTCTCTCATGGGAGCAAGAGTGGAGCTGGTGGATGTAACCTGAATATCTCCTTGACCATGAGCTTAAAGTAGTGAAGTTGTCTGAATCTCGTCTTGCACTTTCTTCATCAGTCTCGGGTTTCTGATCAGTTCGGTCATTTCCCATACCAATATAGCAGCGCTTGTGCCAACTCCTGCACAAACATATACTGACATAAAAACAAAACACAAAGTCACAAATGGTATGTTGCAAGATTTTTAACCACTGCGGAATATAAATAACTTGAAAGCATATAGGTTTACCGAGATCAACCCTTTGAGATGACTAATGCTGAACTTGAAAGAATGTCCATCTTTCTCTTGCTTCTTCATCATATCGATCATCATGTCAATAATATCAAATTGTTCGATCTTCCAGGCTTACGATGATCATCGAGAATATTCTGAAAGAAAATGTCTAATTCCGAGAAAAGATTGTTCGATCTCATGTTCTTACCGAAGATCCACTCGATGAGCCTACCGATTCTTCCGGGAAAGAAATCAGAGAACATAGAATCTCTTATCATCACATTAGACCTGTGCACAAGATCAACGATGCTATCTTCATCAACGAACTCACACTCATAGAGATTTATCCCGAACCTGATCCTACACACTATATTTCTGACTAACGTGAAAAGGGTTTCCTGCTGCAATATTTTATACAAGGTGGTTTCTAAGATTCTACCAAATAGATTAAAGAGATTGCTCCCTCGAATTATCTCTTTAAATCAATCGGCTTTTGTAAGTGAGCAGATCTTAATGGAGAATGTTTTGTTAGCTTTTGAGATCGTTAAAGACTATCTCGATGTGATCTGAAAATTGACATTGCAAAGGCTTTCGATTCAGTTCAATGAAATTTCCTATTAAATCGAAGCACTTAATTTTCCTCAGATTTTTATACATTGGATTCGGCTTTGTATAACAATGGTTTCTTTCTCGGTTCAGGTTAATGGAGAGGTGGTTGGTTATTGAGAGGACTCATATTTGCATGGTTTTATGTGTTATAATAAGTTAGTTTTAGGCTTTATAACTAACATTTAGTATAGTTTTAGTGTGTTTATGTGTTTCTAAGTACTTGGAGCTAAAACTCAATGTTTAGAGTGTTTCTGGAGCTTGCTAGGACCTATGGGAGAGTTGGCATTGCCACCTGGATCATGCACATTCTGGAGCTTGCTAGGACCTATGGGAGAGTTGGCATTGCCACCTGGATCATGCACATTCGGAGAAGGATTTCAGAGAACCGAATAAGACCAATATCGACCCCAGAATCGACCTGTAGGGGTCGATATTGAGTCTGAAGAATTTCCAGAGAGAAATCCTGGAGGTAGAATCGACCAGTCATGTGAAGGGGCACAGAATCGACCCTAGAATCGACCTATCAGGTTCGATTCTGTCCTCCTAAAAGATTGGAAGATTTCTTACATGGTGATCTAAGAGTGGACTGATCTCCTATTTTTGGTTTTGAGACTTTTAGGGATAGGATAAACTCGAGTTTTTGAGATCTAACAACCCTAGAACTATAAATAACATGTAATCTCATTCATATGAACACACAAGACAACACACACACACACAATTCTCTATACTTTGAGATCTAATAAAGTTTCTAGGTTTTACTTCTTCTCTAATTTATGTTTAAGCTTTTACTTTGTTTATTGTTTTAGATTAGTTTACTTTTCAGTCTTGTTTATTATTTTATAAATCAGATCTTATCTCTATAATCCTTAGGAGACAAGAGTCTAGATCCTTTAGACTACATAGGGTGGTGGTCAATGATGGGATCTATGTTTTAAAGTTCACTATTGTACATAACCGATCTAGCTACTTTAGTATGCACTTTAACGCTGAGTATTTTCTCATGGGAAATACTTAAGAGTATAACTGAATCCAATTGGTGTGGTTCTCTATTTAGAAATGTTTGATGCCACGAGAGTGGATTAAACCTTCAAATCTGCATACTAGAGAGTCGTAACTAGTGTCGAATTTGTTGTTTGATAGAATTAATTATAGATCTGCCTTTGGCCAAGTTAGATTGAATATCTTAGGAGTATTTCACCACGAGAGTGAGTTGTACTTTAGAAACAAATGTATCTTTCAATATGTATTCTTGAGGCGAGAGTTTAAGGATACTTAGTATTCAATGATGGGATCATATGAAATGCGTATCCAGTTTGTCACGAGAGTGGATCTGGATATAAAGTCTAACATACCACGAGAGTGGACTAGCAAGACATGGAAAATTCTTAGAATGACAAATATAAATTATTTAGATAAAATATGAATTCTAAACTTAGGTTTCTTGATTTAGACTATCACCCAAGTATGTGTAAATATTAGTTTAGGATTATTTAATGTTTATTTAATTCATGTTTAGTTTGGTGTTTTCTTAATATAAATTTATTGCTTGCTATTTATTGCTTTATTTAATTTAATGCTTAGTAGATTAGGAAACCCCCACTTTTATTTTCATGTCTAGATTAGATCTGCATTTGCATTCTCTATGCAGTTATTTTATTTCCCTGTGGATAGACTCCGTATTACTACAATTGCATTTAACTGTGCACTTGCGGTTTTGTGGGTTAAATTCTCGAGATTTACTTCTCGGGTGAAACATGTGAAGAGGCATAAAAACCTCTGCATCAAGTTTTTGGCGTAGTTGCCAGGGAAATAAGCAATAGCTAGAGAGTTTTGATGTAGATCTGAGACTAGGCAATTATGTTTTGCTGACAAGTTCTTCTTTCAAATTTCAGGTGCACTAGCAAATTTGAGAGAACAACTAATAAAAAGAAGAGAGAGACGAAATAAGATGGAGGAGCAAAAAGAGGATGAAGCAAAGCACATCAACAAGCACAGCTGAGAGCAGAATCGGACCCAGGCCAAAATCGACCAATCAGGGTCGATTCTCCTTATCGGATTAACTGGCCTAATGCACCAACATGGACGTCTGCACGACCCCTAAATCAACCAAACAGGGTCAATTCTGGTGTATTTCTGAACTCACATCGACCCCAACATCGGCCAGCCAGACCGATGCAACTCTAGAAGCAGCATCTGGAAGCCAAAATCAACAAATCAGGGTCGATATCAGCAGGCTTGGAGACAGAATTCGGCCAATCGTCATCGATTCTTTTTCTGACGAAGAAGAAAACCCTGACGAAGACGAAAATCCTTCTGAAGTGTATATGCAAGGACCAGAAAAGAGCTGCAACCTCTTCACGAGTCAAAAGCAGCAAGTGTTTATCAATCCAAGTAACAAGATGAGATTCGAAAGGTTGATTCAAAACATCCCTAAGTCATTATCTTTTAAGGATGCATGGAAGAGGTACCCGTTGAAGGAATACTTCGAAGGAACAGATAAGACTATTCATGCCATCGAAAAAAATTTCAGAGAAGTGCGCATCTCAAGTAACTCTCATCTCAGATATCCACAATTTTTCAGATATGATGTTACTAGGTTCTTCAGAGAAATAAGTACAAAACAACTCAGCAAAATTTTTTGAATTGTGAGCAAGATTCCAAGAGATATTCCATTCGAGCAAACTCTAGTTGAGTACAATCTTGACACCTACTATAGCGACAACAAAGAGACCTTGGATGAAACCAAGGAACTGTACATCGGGATCCTAACACCAGATAGGAAGATGCTCTAAAGAGACGATCCCAGACTTTACAAAGTACCTTGTTAAATTCTTGGTATTGATTTTGATAATGCTCTCTGTGATTCAGGTGCTAACATCAATGTAATGTCGAAGAAGAGAGCCTTGATATTGGGACTCAACAACCTCACCCGCTCGAATGTGAGAACCGGACTTGCTAATACCGATATCACACTCTCTGAAGGCATAGCTGAGAATGTTACTGTATGGATCAGAAACCATGGAGTCCCTACTGATTTTCATGTGATTGATATGAGGGAGGACGATGACACTCCAATCATTCATGGAGGATCTTTTCTAGCAACAGTTGGAGCAGTTATAGATTGGCCGAACAAAAGAGTGTCATTCACTTATGTGAACAACGACATGTTCTACTATGCAACACTGGCCAATGAAGCTCCTCCACCACGCCTGAGAAGAAGACTTTTTGATGATGACCCTCACATTGATTACGCTCCTGCTGAGGAGAGATGGACTCACCATCCCACATCCGTTCCTAGAAGCTGGAGATCTCAACGACGAATACTAAGACGAACAGCTAGGATGAACACTAATCTCGAGCGCTACTATGGTCGAGTCTTTGCACAACCATCCATCACTTGTCCTTCATCTTCATCATCCTCAGATCACTCCGAGAGGTCGTTGAGCTCACGACGTTAAATAAGCATTCTATCCTTGTACATACTTTCTTCATTTTCTTTTCAGTTTTTCGATTTTTGCTATTTTTTTGTTTTTCGTTTTTTGTAATTTCCTTTTCAGGTGATTCATCATTAAAAAAAAAAAACAAGGACTTGTCCTGTGGGAACTGCCAACCACCCACAACTCGATAAGAGAATCACTGTAAGTTTTTCTCTTACTTTTTCCCTTTCCATCTGATATCACAACGAGGACGTTGTGAAAAATAAGTGTGGGGGGGGGGGGAGTCTTGCGATCAACTGATATAATTCTTTTTTCTTGACATCTTTTAGATGAAGGAATTACTAAAAGTTTTTTGCATTTGAGAGATTGTTACACTCTTTTTCTCGTTTATAGGTTTAATAACATTGAAAAGGTTTTTAATGAGCTAACATTTGAATTGGTTAATTGTGTTATTTTTGTGTTTGTGTTTGGATGTTGTGTGGATAGTGTTTGATCTATACTAGGAAACATGGAAAACCCATGACTGGATCAACAAACTCCAAAAAATCATTCTTTTAAAGACTTTGGCAAATCAGAGTTGACTTCTCACTATAGTGGACCTTAAAATTGGGCTTGAGATGCATGAGACATGATACATTTATGAGACCCTGCAAGACACGTCTATGTGAGTACATCTCCCCTCTTCCTTCCCTTTAGTAAAAAGAAAAGAAAAGAATATAGGTAAGAAAGAAGTGAACCGGGCATTGGAAGTTACCACTTTTAATGTTCGCGTCTCATGGAAACCTGTCCAAAAATAAAAAAGAAAAGGCGATTGATAAAAAAAAATGATACCCTAGAAAAGTAGGAAAAGATTAATTCGACCTTGAAGTGAGAAAAGGAAGAGGAAAGGATTTGTACCAAGACGGTCTTGAGCTTACAGAAATCCCAAAGAGTAAGTGTTTCATGTTTTATGATCAATACTCCCAAGTCGAGAGCTCATACTTAGAATGAAAAGAGAAGTCGATAATGAAGAGTCAAGGTTCAAAGGAGGAGTGGTCTGAACTAAGGTGCATTGCTATGCTTATAGTGAAGTACATGGAGTACGTTAGAGACCATTTTACGTCCACAAAGACCAAAAAAACTTAAATCAACAATGTCACAAGGTACAAGTTCACTTTCTTTATCTTTATTTGCTTTCAATAAAATAGCTTCACCATATTTAGCATTTGTTTGCTTGAGGACAAGCAAAGGATAAGTGTGGGAGAGTTGATAAGACTCATATTTGCATGGTTTTATGTGTTATAATAAGTTAGTTTTAGACTTTATAACTAACATTTAGTATAGTTTTAGTGTGTTTGCATGTGTTTATGTGTTTCTAGGTACTTGGAGCTAAAACTCGATGTTTAGAGTGTTTCTAGAGCTTGCTAGGACCTATGGGAGAGTTAGCATCGCCACTTGGATCATGCACATTCGGAGAGGGATTTCAGGAAACCAAATAAGACCAATATCGACCCCAGAATCACATGTAGGGGTCGATATTGAGTCTGAAGAATTTCCAGAGAGAAATCCTGGAGGTAGAATCGACCAGTCAAGTGAAGGGGCACAAAATTGACCCTAGAATCGACCTATCAGGGTCGATTATGTCCTCTAAAAAAAGTGGAAGATTTCTTACATGGCGATCCAAGAGTGAGCTGATCTCCTATTTTCGGTTTGGAGACTTTTAGGGAGAGAATAAACTCGAGTTTTTGAGATCTAACAACCCTAGAACTATAAATACACATGTAATCTCATTCATATGAACACTCAGGATAATACACACACAATTCTCTACACTTTGAGATCTAATAAAGTTTCTAGTTTTACTTCTTCTCTAATTTATGTTTAAGCTTTTACTTTGTTATTGTTTTAGATTAGTTTACTTTTCAGTCTTGTTTATTAGTTTATAAATCAGATCTTGTCTCTGTAATCCTTATGAGATAAGATTCTAGATCCTTTAGACCACATAGGATGGTGGTCAATGATGGGATCTATGTTTTAGAGTTCACTACTGTACTTAACCGATCTACCTACTTTAGTATGCACTTTAATGCTGAGTATTTAATTTAATGCTTAGTAGATTAGGAAACCTTCCACTTTTATTTTCATGTCTAGATTAGATCTGCATTTGCATTTTCTATGCAGTTATTCTATTTCCCTATGGATCGACCTAGTATTACTACAATTGCATTTAACTGTGCACTTGCGGTTTTGTGGGTTAAACTCTCGAGATTTACTTCTCGGGTGAAACCTGTGAAGAGGCATAAAAATCTCTTCATCAGTTATTTTGGGAGTAAGAGAGGCCTTAGACAAGGTTGTTCTTTATCTCCCTATTTGTTATTCATCTGCATGAATTTTCTCTCACATTTAATCGATAAGGGAGCTGTTGATCGAACTTTGAGATACCATCCTCGATGCAAAAAAATTCAGCTAACCCATCTTTGTTTTGCTGATGATCTTATGATTTTCATTGATGGCAGCAATCGTTCCATTGAAGATTTACTTGTATGGTACCTGAGACTTCCCCTTATGACGAAAAGAATGACCAAGGATGATTATTCCATTCTTATCGAAAAAATGAGAGCACGGTTCCGTTCTTAGAATATACGTTTCCTATCCTTGGCAAGCCGCCTACTCCTCCTTAAATCTGTGATCCTGAGTTTGGTTAATTTTTGGATGGTTGCTTTTCGTTTACCGAAAGAGTGTATTGATGAAATTAACAAACTCTGTTCAGCTTTTCTTTGGTCAGGCCCAGAGTTGAATTCGAATAAGGTAAAGCTATTATGGATTGATGTTTGCTCACCTACATTGGAAGGTGGTCTTGGAATTAAACCTCTCATAGAAATTAACCAAGTTTGATGTTTGAAGCTCTAATGGCGCATATTATCGCGACAATCGTCTCTATGAGTTCGTTGGATGTGGCCAAATCTTATTCAAAGCAAAAATATTTGGACAGTTAAAGTTTCTACAACTAAAGGGTCTTGGATGTAGCATAAACTTATAAAGTTTCGTGACATCACTAAGTCCTTTTATAAGGTGGAGGTGGTTAATGGAGAATCAACCTTGTTCTGGTATGACGATTGGTCTACCTTGGGTAGATTGATAGACCACACGGGACCTAGAGGCTCAATTGATTTTGGTATTGGTCTTGACGTCAACATTTTTTAGTTGAGCGCTTTTCGCCGTCAAAGACACCACCAAATTGCAGATTGGAATCTAATTGAGGAGGATATTCAGAAATTTCAAACACGAACGGAAAGACATGGTCTTGATATTCCTTTATGGAAATACAAGACTGATGCTTATTGATGGGGAGGTTTATTTCCACCTTTTCTCGAGAGTTTAACCCGATGTGACCGCAAGTGCAAGGTTAAATGCAAATGTAGTATAATCTGGATCGATCCACAGAGACTGAGAATAACTACATAGAGATTGCAGGAGTGAATCTAATCTAGGCAAAATATAAAGGTTTGGGGGGGGTTTAATTCTAAATCCTAAAAAGCGTAAAATAAGTTGCAGAATATAAATTGCATAAATTAAATAACAAAAAGTATGTTGCGTAAAGTAAATTACATAATTTAAATAACAGAAAATAAATTGTATAAATTAAATAGGGAAAAATAAAGTGCATAAATTAAATAGCAGAAAATAAAAGTACTTAAATTAAATTGCAGAAAGTAAATTGCATAAAATAAAAGTACTTAAATTAAATTGCAGAAAGTAAATTGTATTAAAAAAAAGGTGCATAAATTAAATAACATAAAATATATGGCATAAATTAAATAACATAAATATAAAATAACTTAATTTAAATAACTTAAACAATAAATTAACAATTGATCTCTAGGGTAAATGAGAACAATTTCAGGGAGTCTATATTTCGGATTCATGTTTTATCTAATAAGTTTGTGTTTTCAATCTAGGGATATTCGAAGTAGGCTAGTGACCATTCTCGTGATAAACTAGACACTGTGTCAGACCCACTCTCGTGGTGACCTTCACGCATTAAACACAATCCCATCATCGAATACTAAGTGTTCATAAACTTCCGTTTAAAATATCATTTCCAAACGGACTTGTGTTCGGAAGCACGAAGTGATTGATAGATCTATTTTCAAAATACGACCTACTCTCGTGGTGAAGTGTTTCTAAGATCATAATCTAACTTAGCTAGAGTTAGATCAATGATTAATTCTACCAAACAACAAACTCGACCGTAGCTAATACTCTCTAATATTCAGATCTGAAGTTTTAACCCACTTTCGTGGTGCTAAGAGCTTCTATTCGTATAACCTCTCGATTATAACCTTAAGCATCTCCCATAGGATATGACTTAGCATTAAGATTGAATATTAGAGTAGCTAGATTGATTAAGAACAATCAAACATATGAAATACTATAACATTGATCTCATCATCGATCTCCACCCCAGAGATCTAAAGGATCTACTCACTCATATCTCCGAGGGTGACAGCAGGATATGAGTAGGAAGACATGATAAACAATAAACAAAAACAGAAAATAAAGTAAAGAAATAAGAAGAAGAAGAACTAAAGCAATATCATAAACAAAAAATAAGAACAAAGAGTTTTGAGACTTTTCTCTCTAAGTGGTGGCTCTCAAAGGTGGCCAAGAAGGAGAGGGTGGCTCTCTAATGAGCATTACATGTGTTTATATAGTATTAGGGCATTAGGGAGAGTGTAGGTCGTGCCCAAGAAGCTTCTAGAGGTCTCTAGACGAAAATAACAAGTTGTCCACTCATTAATCGCCAAATCATCATCTTTCCTTTTTTAGCTCGGAGAAACTGCATAAGGCACTCTGGGTCGATTCTCTGGGTCGATGGGATTCTCTCTGGAATAGCATCGGGCACCCTGGGTCGATGCTGCAGAATCTGGCAGCCTGGGTCGATGCTCTGGGTCGGTGCTACAGTAAAAACAGTTTTTCTGCATTTGCATCGACCTGGACTAGTCGATGTACTAGATCGATGCTTGGCTTTATAGCTCCAAAAAAACCTTCTGTGATCTTCCACGAGCCATGGTAAGCAACTCCAACATCCTCATGGCTTCTTAAGGCTCTTAAACACTCTAGAAACACCGGTTTTGCTCCAAATACCTATAAACACACAAACACATGCAAATGCACTAAAATAGTCCTAAATGATAGTTCTAATGCATGATATTACTCTATATTAATATGTAAAAACATGTAAATATGAGCTCTATCACTTATCAAAATTTATTCTCAACAAAGCTTACAACAAACCCAATCAGAACGCCCAGACCGTATATGAGCTGGTACGTTAATGTATGGTTCAAAAACTCTATTCCGAAATATTCTTTTCAGGTCTGGCTTGCTTTTATATTGTTTAACAACGGGAGATAAAATCAAGATGTGGAATTCGAGTTATAATTCTACGTGTCTTTTTTTTGTCGTTCTTTGAATGCGCCAATTCATCAAGGATTTGGGAAGCTCTATCTCAGAGTCTTATGGGAGCTTTATTTTCTACTACTTGGAGTAATTACACCGCAACCTTCACATCGAATACGCTGGTTTACGATGTGAGGTTTCTTATACGATATGCGTTTCAATCCACACTATATAATATATGGTGGGAGCGAAATGCACGACGACATGGCCGGCCTCCACTGTCAGCTAGAAGATTGTTCAGCATCATTGATAAGGACGTTGGAAATTGGATGAGCACCATTGACACAACTCTCGAGCATCGGCTTTGAGGATGCTTCGCTACTTGGCTATCACTAAGACATTCATTCTCATGTCTGTTCTTGTGTGTAATTCAGCAATTTCCTGCTTCTTTCTATTTTATCTCCAAGTAAATAGTTAGTACTCTTTTTCCCAACGTATGGTTTTGTCCCATTCGGGTTTTCCATCATTGGGTTTTAATGAGACTACTATTTATTTACAAAAAAAGAGATAGATTCAAAATTCATTTCAGCTTTAAGTTACATTTATTGTAAAAACGATGTTTTTTTTTGTTTGAATATAATTTAACATTCATACCAAAAAAAAAATATTCACTAGAGATCGTCTCGTATCAAACCCAGAGGTTGAAGCTTTTCAAGCTGAAGAGCTCGACCACCGGGAGCTTCCACATCACTCTCCACTCTTCACCGTAGGTTGCGACTGATGTCTTTAAAGTTGTAAAAGGTTGGATCTATTTATAAAATAGATAAGATAGATAATATTATTACATTTTATTTATATTTATATGAAAAGGTAATATAAAATAGATAATATTATTACTTTTGAACTATATTTTTATGAAAATATACTGTATTAAAAGATACAAAAAATAATATTTTATAAATATATTTATCGCCAAACATTTTAAGAAAAGAAAGATGCAGATTTGTATTTTCTTGTGAATAACCAAATAAATTTGAAATTAAGTAAATATTTTCAAAATAATATTTTCCACAAAATCAAGTAAATTAAACACTAATATAAAATATTACTTTTTCATTAACTAATAATAAATTCATTCTCACGAGTATATTATTTGCTTTAATATTTCTTGTTTCCTATTTTTTAAGAATATAGCACCGAAAGATAATATTATATTACATTTTATCAAATATATTTTATCAAAAGATATGTACAAATTATAATTATAAATAGATTGATCGCCAAATATTTTTTAGAAAAAGATGTGCTTTCTATTAGTGTTTAATTTACTTCATTTTTGTGGAAAAATATTATTTTAAAATATTTACTTAATTTCAAATTTACTTGGTTATGAACAAAAAAAATACAAATCAAGATTTTTGCATCATTTTTTCTTAAACAATTTGGCGATAAATATATTTATAAAATATAATTTTATATATTTTAATACAATATATTTGCATATAATCATTGATAAAATATAATAATATTATCTATCTTATCTTGTGAATAACCAAATACATATGTTATATATTAATCTATTTATAAAATATAATTTGTATATATCTTTTGATGAAATATATTTTCATATAAATATAAATAAAATTTAATATAATATTATTTCCGGTGCTATACTTCTAGTTTATTAGTAAAGTCGTTTTATCATTACAAATGAAGGGAATAAGATATTTATAAGAGTTTTAAAAAAAATTTGGTTAACAAACTTCTTTCATTCATAAAACAATTACATCATAACAAGAGAGCACAAGTCCTCAATCCAAGAAATCAACATTACAGATATGATAAAAATACATACTTAAGATGATGGAGAAATACGGTTAACAGAATTTCGCGAGTCCACTTAGAATCCGTCGTGAGAGATGGTTTTGTAGCAATAACATGCACGCGAACCCAATTAATAACTCTTAATGCCATATAGGCTGAGCGTTGAACAATTTCTCAGAGCTATAAAAATTTTGCGGAAATGATCTCTCCCGTATCGAGAAAGAAGTTTGGAAGTCTCTCTCAAAGATGAGATTTTTCCCAAGATAAAGGTACGATGGTAGTAACAATCTCTCTCTTATCGAGGGAAAAATACTTCCCGAGAAGGAGGAATCAATCTGCAAATGATCAAAGGTTATAAGCTTCAAAGAAGAAAAACATTGAAACATGTCTAACCTTTTAAATTGGCCTGAAAATGTTATTTTGCTGGGACAGGCCTAACTAGTGTTCTGTTTTTTCAACAAAGTCCAGTAAGGATGTGCCCAAAATCTCGCCCGGCCGAATAAAAGGGTGATGCATTGTTGCCCTAATTATTCGGCCAAATTGAGCAAGCGTCTGACGGTGGCGGGGAAGTTGCCAATTTAGGGATCCGGTCGCTGCGCAGGACAAAATCTTATAGCTTGGATCCAATAGGTCACAAACAGGTAAGATATAAAAGTGACCAAAGCTTATAATGTTGTAGTAGCTAGTTTCGGCGAGGCGGTTTGCATCGGAGTTTGCTGAAGCTTTGTTGATTCCATAGCTTGGAGTAAAGGCGGAGGTGACTGCCACGCCGGTGAGATCTGGGGAATGGAGGCGGCCGGGAAACGGTGGGGTTGTTCAATGATGTAACGACGTGACATTTGTGGGTCACGGTGAGGGTGCACCTGCTCCTCCGACGTCAATCGAGTTCTCCAGGAGAGTATCCCGGAACAGAGAGGATGACGTATTGATTAAGATCTTTGGGTGCTCTACCCGAGAGTGCTTTTCTTCTTCGCCGAAAACCTGTTTGGGCATCTGAGTTTGTCGATGTTAAACTAGAGGAACAACGGCGACGATTAGATTTTGAGACAAAGATTCTTCTTCGACTGTCGGCCGAAAGGGGGTGAGTTATACAAGCTACTCTGAAGAATATCTATATTTTCAGGCCAACTATCAAAGTTGCCGGTGTGAGCAGACGGGACCAGAGGCAAACCAGAGCTAGCAGAAAGAAAAGATAGAGCAGAGGTCGGAATAGCCCGGGAAGGCGCTGAAATCAGAAGGTGTGTGCATCACACGGAAATCTCTATGACACGGTCCCCTAGGTTTTTCAAAATCTGAAGTTTTGGCCGCTCCCCGACTCTCCTCCGGCGAACCTCGGAAACCCTCCTCACAGGACTAAAGACGTCGTTTCACCTGACTAACCTGGGCGGCGGCGGCCGCCGCCAACGCCGCCTCGAGCAATTAGAAGACTGTAGTTACAAATTATCATCTAAATATTCAATAAAGACAATATGTAGATATTAAACATAAGTATTATCTTATTGCTAAAACTTGACTTTTTATAATTAGTGAAGTTGTGGCAATCGGATGATTAAAAATGTATAAGGAAAGCAATATACTAATGGACTTAATTTTATAAAATGGGACAAGAATATCAGTATATGGTAGTCAAAAAAGAGTTCATATAAAATTCAAAAACAGCTAGCAAACAAATTGATCAATTTGAAAAATAAAGATGAACTATGAAAGAATAATTAGATATAAAGAAAGCAATACAAAAAATTTACATATTTATTGATTGGATCCTAATAATATAATATAGTTGGAGAAGAAAAAAATATAAAGGAAAATACAAACAAAGTAAATCCAAAACTTTAAATTGACAAAAAAAACAGAATGAAATAATTATTCAGAAAACTGAAGATCTAGAATTTTGTTTCATACTTATTTTAACTCTCAAACTCAATGGATTTATGATTTTAATACTAATTGAGAGAAGTTAAAGTGATGGGTGTTGAGATGTACATCACATTGGTTAAGGGAGTTCGGTGAGTTACAAAGGCATGCATCACCAAACGAGTTACAAGACCATGAGACATTAAGTTGTGGAATGGCTAAGTAACGAGTAAGTTGATTAAAGGCCGAATGTGCATAAGGATACAAGCATGTACTAAACGGAGTAGTATATATGAGAGGATAAGTGAACCACACAGAAGTGTGGTAGGATCCAACAAGCGTTCAAGGGGACCGAGTGGAACAATCTTGTGCATCAAGCAAGCTAAGACGTGATGGTCAAGGATGCACTACAAAGAGAGGTGTGGTGGTGACTAACCACAACTAATCATGTTACAAGGCAAAGGAATCATTAAATTGAGGAGTGGCTAAGTAACTAAGTGGCGCATGATCATATTGTTGAGAATACTCACAATTACCCGGAATTTGCATGGATGATACAAGAGAATCATGACCCAGAATTTGCACGGACACTAAACCCGGAATATGCACGAGCACCAAACCCGGAGTCCGCACAAATAGAACCGGTGGAATCACGGGAGTGTGACCCGGAATATGCACGAATACTAAACTCGGAATCCGCACGAATACTAAATCCCATTCTCCTTATGTATAAACACGCCTATACTTAGAATCATAAGAGACTCTTTAACTCTAACTCTAACTTGTTATTATTTCTGGTTTTATGAGAGTATAAACGAAAATAAGAACAAGAGAGAGAAGAGAGCTTTCTCTAAATGTCTACATTATTTCATTAAGTTATTAACCTTTACAAGTGATTCTACACTCTCTATTTATAGAGAAA
Organism: Boechera divaricarpa; assembly: GCA_026770425.1. Taxonomy (NCBI): domain Eukaryota; kingdom Viridiplantae; phylum Streptophyta; class Magnoliopsida; order Brassicales; family Brassicaceae; genus Boechera; species Boechera divaricarpa. The sequence goes on along the minus strand of CM049186.1, from coordinate 6,697,733 downwards.
TGTTGAGCTAAACCTAAGGATAAAGAGGTCAAACGGTCTCCAAGGCTGGAAAGAGACACCTCTAAGCATTCCCCAAGGATAGAAAGGGACATCACAAAGGAAGAAGCCAAAAGGAGATAAAACCAAGAATTACCTTATTTGTGCTTATATTTAAATTAATATTGTTTAGTATTATTAGATATGCCTTATATATATTTAGATTATTATGTATAAGTGTATGTATAGATTAGGTTTAGCTCAACATTTCTCGATAAATAGAGATTGCAGAATGACTTGTAAAGGTTAACACTTAATTAAATAATGTAGACATTCAAAGAAAGCTCTCTTCTCTCTCTTGTTCTTATTTTCGTTTATACTCTCATAAAACCAGAAATATTAACAAGTTAGAGTTAGAGTTAAAGAGTCTCTTATGATTCTAAGTATAGGCGTGTTTATACACATAAGGAGAATGGGATTTAGAGCTTAGCCTCAAGATCCCTTAGTCTTCTTGTGATAGGCGCTTATGCTCGAGAACATGTAGAAGGTCTCAAGTGTTCCCTCACCTGAGGAAACAAGATCCTAAGGTGTTGAATGTTTTTCAACAATGGGCAACTTTGCTACTAATACATATGCATGTTTCACTAGCGCAAAAAATCCGTATAGCCACGACCTAGCCACAAAAATATTTCGTGGCAAAATTCATGGCTACTTTAGCCCCAAAAATAAAACATGGCTAAAACGTAACTATTCTAGTCACAAAAAATAAAAGTGGGTATTTGAACTATAATCACTAAATATTCCGTGGGTAAAACGTGACTAATTTTAAATCTATACACTAAACACTAAAACACTAACATCTAACACTTATAAAACCTTAACTTTTAAAAATCTAAACTTTTTCGAACCTTAAACACAAACCCCAATAAAATCTTATACCCTAAACTACAAACTCTAAATCATAAACTAAAATCCTTAAAATTCAAACTCTTAATCATAAAAAAATCATAAACTCTAAACATTAAACATTAATCTTAATCATAAAAAATAAAATCTTCAAAATATTTTTAAAAATTCAAATCTTATCATTTTTATTCCTATATATATATATATATATTTAAAACTCTAAACCAACAAATTAAGTTATATAGCTTTAAAAATTAAGAATTATCAAAATATTTAAAAATTCAAATCTAATCTTAAATATTAAAACTATCAATAATATTACCAAAAAGAGAGCAAAATTGTTGACAAAAAATAAAATCTCACATTTTATGAACTCTAAAACTAAAAAGGTTGATTTATCATTCTAAATTTTAAAGTATAAAACCAATATTTTAGCAAGCAAATAATTCACTAATGGACATGTTTAAGTTTTAAAAATTTAAAATAGAAAAAGAAAATTTTAGTCAAATACTAAATGCTAACTAAAATTTGAATACATACTAAAATATCAAAGAAAATAATATCTCTGCAATTGATTAATCATCAATTGCTAACTAGAATCATGAGTCATTGATTAAAATCAATCTAACAAACACCAAAGCTCCACATCATCAATCCTCATGAGCTTCTATCATCCAATCAAATCCATTGTTTTTTGCAGAAAGCTTCTCTTCTCTTTCTCCTTCATTGAAAGCTTCTCCGTCCCCTTGCTCTCCCCACCACCAAAGTCATCACCAGTGACCAACACGACTTTCACTCCTCCGTCTACGGCTCACCCTGAAGCAAAATCCGGCGATGAAGATCACGAGGAGGCTTCAAGATTTAAAAGCGGGAAAAGGAAGATCGAGGAAGATCATTGGTGGTCGAGAATATTCGATGCAACCCCACTCGCCATAGCCCACATCATGTCTGAGGCGGATCTCGATGTAAGGATCCGAGAAGAAGTCTGAGGCGTATCTCGGAGCTGAATTCGGCGTTACCATCAGATCCGAGAAGTCACCGGAGCCGATAGAAGAGGAGTCGTTGCGGGAGTTCGTGAGAGTCACCACCACCCTCGCCGGGAAGTCACCACCACCCTCGTCAAGATCCGAGAAGTCACCACCACCCTCGCCGAGAACAGACCACAAAGATGCTTGAAGCTGAAGTGGAGGCGGAGGCATGACGAAGATCTCCGGAGCTCGCCGTCGCCGAAGAAGAGATAGTAGAAAGCAGTTTTTTTTTTGTTTTTTAATTCTTTTTTTTTGTTTTTTTCTAATTTATATATTTCATTTATTTATTGATTTTTGTAATTAATAAAATAAAAAATAATAATTTGTTTTTCTTTATTTATTTATTTTTTAATTATTTTTAAAAAATAGCCATGAATTAACTACGAAATAATTTTTATCATAATTCAGAAAGCCACTAAATATTTTGTGGCTACTTTGTAGCAGTTTTAGCTATGAATCATTCGTGACTAATCGTGGTTAAAAACAGTGAAATAAACTACGGAAAGCCATGATTTTTTTTTTGCCACAAAGCTATAGCTACGGAATTTTTTTCCGTGGCTATATGCTATTTTTTTTACTAGTGTTTATTCCCCATCAAAATAACTTTGATTAGATTTCATAAAAAATTCAGATGTAATGCAATAAGTGTACTGTAGACTAGTAGCCCATCAAGTACTGTAGCCCATCAAATACAAGATAAAACTACTCTTTTCTTGTTTAAATGTCTTAATAATCAAATGATTCAAATCTCATGAAATAATTAAATTTCCGTTGTAGTTTAAACCATGAAAAGAAACCCAAAGCAAAAACAAAAAGCTACATGACCATATTTAATTCTCAGTCGAATTTAAGTTCACAAGAACTCGAGCCAATGAACAAAGATGCCATGCAAGTCTTCTCTGATAATATGATGATCAAAAAAACCTCCTGAATTCTTGAATTTGGGGGAGATAAGCGATTTCTTTAAGCAAATACTGTTCTTCAAGATATACACCGCAACATCTCTCTCTTTGAATGTTGCTTTATAGTTTTGCCACTCTAAAATTTCAAGATTTTCGGTCAAACATTCTGGAACATAACTCGGTTGGTGGTTCCAAGAACAAGAGCAATACTTGCTACCGAAATCATGGTTCTGAGAAAAACAGGACAGAAATTAAACATGGTCGGTAATTAGATCATCAAACCAAAAAAGAAAACAAGTAAATAAATTATAGATCAAGTGATGAGCTACGAACTTTAAAATTAATTACATTATCGTTAAGCTTGAGCACTCGAAGTTTAGGAGAATCTCGAAGCAACTTCGCGAGTAGATTCAACCACTCTGAATCATTACATGTACATAGCTCCAAATCAACAAGCTGAGAGAAGATAATACCCTCAGGATACTGAGCCTGCACATGACACAAACTTTTCAAAGTACGTGAGAAAATCAATCAAACACAAATATAGGGTTTAGGTTACTAGACTTACCTTTGATTTCTTTAAGCATAACGAAAGTTTCTTGACAGAAGTAAGAGATTCAAAAAACTTCTCAGGATGGGTGAAGGCAACGTTGAGACTTGAGATAAGCCTCTTCTAGGTAAGGCATATTTTCAAAAGAGCATAGATCAGTGCAATGATCTATGATGTTTAATTACTTCAAATTAGGTGTCTTTATCACATACGCATCTGAATCTTCATGTAGATGCGATAATAATGAATCTGTAAGTAACGCACTATAATAATGAATCTCTTCACGTTGTCTTCATTGTGTCGTTCCACGACAAGATTTTGAAGTGAAGGACAGCTTGATAAGAGACTACGAACAAATTCATCCCCGGAATACTTCACATATCGAAGGTGAAGCGTTCTGAGTGAACTGAAACATGCTGGGAACGAAATAGCATCAAGAATCGTGTTCTTGAGTTTTAAGGCAACAAGGGTTTTGCTGTTGCATAGTCTCCTCGGTAACCTGATGTATCCATGACCAGAATAATGTATGATTGTAAGCTCCAGATATTATATACGATCCAGCGCAAGTCTAATCCACAATCCGATATCACCAGCGGTACATTTTGGACAAACTTTCAATCTGAGGCTTACTAGAGTAGGAGCCTTATGTAATAACAAAGATTTCTCAACAAAGTGAAGGAAGCTCTCGTACTTTTTACCGTCGTAGATTCGATCGTTGAACCTGAGTTTATGTACCTTCTTCCACAGAGATTTCCATCGTTTCGATACACCACTTGTGGCAACAACATCGTTTCTCACGAGTAAAGACAATATGCGTACGAGCAAATCTTCAGGAAGATCACTGATCTTGTCCACATTGATATGAGCCGTCTGACAATTCAATATTTTTGCTGATTCTTTCACCTGAATTCTACCTTGAAAGATGAGGAGAAAGTAAATGAGATTCATAATCGAAATTATACATCAGGGGGGAACCAAGATTTGCGATTGAATTATAAATCGAAATTGTGTGCTAAGTGTAAATAAAAAAAACTAGGTTAACCTTAGTACAAACCCTAGCAAAGCACAAACCCTAGCAAAGCTCGAAATGTAAGATTGGCGATGGTTTATGAAACAAATTGATCGGATTATTCAAAGAAAGGGAACTTCACCTTTCGTTGTTACTTCTCCAAAAGGTTTTGCAGTCCCCAAACGCATCGTCGCAGATATATATATAAACCCTAATTCTCTTAGTTGTACTTTGTTGATAACGCAAGTCTATATATATGTACTTTTTGACGGCTAACGCAATGTGATAAATTATATATTAATTTTTTTTTGTGATAAAATTTTCTATAAAGGAAATATCAGAAGAAATACATTAAAATATAAATTAACTGTTGTAAACTGATAAAACTTATTAATGAAATAAGGGAATATATATATATGAGTCTCGGGATACAAGGGAAAGATAAAACCCTAATGGGTCTAATGGGGCCGGTTAATGAGTCCACAAGATGTTTTATAACACTCCTCCTTGAACGAAATAACCGTGCCTGATACTCAACCGGGATCTCTATATGCGCTGGGGAATGTTGCCTCATTAAAACCTTACCAGGAAAAAGAGTACAACACGCATTGCTCCCCCTGATTTGAGCATCACTGTAGATCCTTAAATCTACGCATCCCAATCTGATAAATGAGCTTCCGGAGTGTTGAAGTCGGCAATGATTTGGTGAATAGGTCGGCTGAATTCTCACTTGATCGGACCTGCTGAACTTTGACCTGACCATCCTTCTGTAATTCATGAGTGAAGAAGAATTTGGGCAGAATATGCTTCGTCCGATCCCCTTTGATATAACCGTCCTTGAGCTGAGCAATGCAAGCCGCGTTGTCTTCAAACATAACCGTTGGCTCCTTATCTTCGTTCATACCACAATTTGATCGGATGTGCTGAGTCATGGACCGCAACCAGACACACTCTCTACTAGCTTCGTGAATGGCCAAGATTTCCGCATGGTTAGATGAGGTGGCAGCGATTGTCTGCTTCATAGATCTCCATGAGATAGTTGTTCCTCCATGCGTGAAAACATAACCAGTCTGAGACCTGGCACAGTGCGGATCCGATAGATATCCTGCATCAGCAAAACCAACTAGCCCATCCTTGTGTTGGTTAGTGTAAAACAATCCTAAGTCCTTAGTCCCTTGTAGGTACCTTAGGATGTGTTTAATACCGTTCCAGTGCCTTTTAGTTGGACATGAGCTAAAGCGAGCTAGGAGACTCACGGCAAAACAGATGTCTGGTCTAGTGTGACTAGCCAAGTACATTAATGCTCCTATGGCACTGAGGTATGGCATTTCAGGACCGAGAACTTCTTCATCGTCCTTCTTTGGACCGAATGGATCGCTGTCCAATCCGAGGCTCCTCACAACCATTGGGCTGGTCAATGGGTGGGCCTGGTCCATATTGAATCTCTTGAGTACCTTTTCAATGTATGCTGATTGATGCACAAGGATTCCATCTTTGATGTACTCAAGTTGTAGCCCCAAACAGAATTTAGTTTTGCCCAGGTCTTTCATTTCAAATTCTGCTTTTTTGGGCGATTTCACCAGATGTTCCGAGGATGTTTCAATCATCCACGTATACTGCTATGATCACAAATCCTTTGTTTTCGTATTTCTTGATAAAGATGCATGGACTGATTGGATCGTTTTTGTAGCCTTCTCTGATGAGATATTCACTTAACCGGTTATACCACATACGTCCGCTTTGTTTCAGTCCATATAAGAATTTGTTCAGCCTAATGCAGTGCTGATCTCGAGATGCATGCTTATCTTTAAGCTCGATGCCATCTGGTAATCTCATATAGATTTCATTGTCCAGTGGTCCATAGAGATAGGCGGTTATAACATCCATTAACCGCAAATCTAAATTTTTTTTTATGGCCAGACTTATGAGGAATCGAAAAGTAGTTGCATCCACCACAGGAGAATAAGTCTCTTCATAATCGATTCCGGGTCTCTGTGAGAATCCTTGTGCTACAAGCCGTGCCTTGTATCTAACGACTTCACCGAGTTCGTTTCTTTTACGCACAAAGACCCATTTGTGGCCCACTGGTTTAGTATCGAATGGTGTCCTTATGATCGGACCAAACACATTCCTTTTCTTTAGACTGTTTAACTCCACGTTTATGGCTTCTTTCCATTTTAGCCAGTCTGATCTACGAGTGCACTCAATTATAGACGTGGGTTCTAGATCCTCTTGCGTGTGCGCAACCTCAAGTGCTACCTTGTATGCAAAGATTGCATCTATGTCGACATCTTTTCTGTTCCATTGAGTTCCAGACATGCTATAATTGATAGAGATTTCATTATTATTGATCCCTTCGGAACCTTGAGATTTGGCGTCCCAAACCTCTTGTATCGGTTCACTAGAGTGAATCTCAGCCGCGGCTATGTCTGTTATTTCAGGAATCCCGGTTTCAACCGTTGCACCTCTCTTTGGTTTCCGGGGATTCTTATCTTTGGAACCTAATGGTCTGCCACGTTTATTACGTGATGCAGACTCTGTAGCAACTTGAGTCTGTCCTTTTTGGACATCTATTCGTACTGGTGCATTACAAGCTGGTATGTACGATTTGGTTACTCTGTTCGGGTCAGCAAAGGAATCTGGCAATTGATTAGCTAGCTTTTGTAAGTGTATAATCTTTTGGACCTCTGAATCACATTCTAGAGTCCGAGGATCTTGCCATTGTAAGGATGTTTGATTCCATGAAATTTCCTTTACCAGCTTGTGTGTCTCTCCACCTAAGACAGGATATACCGATTCATCAAATTGGCAATCCGCATATCTGGCCTTAAATAGGTCTCCTGTGGTCGGCTCAAGATATTTGATAATGGTGGGAGAATCAAAACCAACATATATTCCCATCCTCCTCTGAGGTCCCATTTTAGTTCTCTGTGGTGGTGCAATGGGTACATAGACTGAACACCCAAATGTCTTAATATGGGAGATGTCTGGCTCATGACCCGTTAGCAATTGGGATGGTGAATATCTATGCTCACTAGATGGCCGAATGCGTATTAGTTCAGCAGCATGTAAGACTGCATGTCCCCAAGCTGAGACCGGGAGCTGCGACCTCATGAGTAATGGTCGAGCAATCCATTGAATTCGTTTAATGAATGATTCAGCCAATCCATTCTGTGTATGGACATGTGCCACGAGATGTTCAACCCTTACCCCCATGGCCATACAATACTCATTAAACACTTGGGAAGTGAATTCACCAGCATTATTAAGACGTATAGTCTTAAGTGGGAAATCTGGAAAATGGGCTCGCAATCTGATGATTTGGGCCAATAACCTAGCAAATGCTTGGTTTCGAGAAGACAATAGACAAACATGCGACCAGCGGGTCGATGCATCAATTAGAACCATGAAATACCGAAATGTCCCACAAGGTGGGTGGATCGGACCACATATGTCTCCTTGGATTCGTTCCAGAAAATTCAAGGTCTCTTTAGACACTTTGACTGGTGAAGGCCGAGTGATCAACTTCCTTTGTGAACAAGCTGTGCACGTGAGGTGCTGAGGGAAAAATCAGTTTTCTTTAAGGGTGTGCCCTTTAGAACTTTGAATCAATTTACGCATCATATTCGTACCGGGATGACCAAGCCGGTCGTGCCAAATAGTGTGATCTTTGAATCGTGCTTTAATAGCAACATTAGCCTCAATCATACTGACCTTAGCATAGTAAAGGCCAGTAGATAGTGCGGGTATAGTCTCAAGGACTTGTTTATGGCCGTGTGAGATCTTAGTAATCAGTAGAGATTCTTTGTTCCCTTCACCCTGGGTTTCGATGTGGAAACCATTTAGTCTTATATCTTTGAAGCTCAATAGATTTCTCTTTGAACTGGGTGAGTATAGTGCATCTAGTATTTCTAGATGTGTGCCGTTTAATAACAACACATGGGCTTGGCCGTGGCCTTCTATTAGGCTCGAGGTACCCGCTATTGTGCTAATGTTTGCGGTTTTTATTATGAGATTTATGAAGTATCTCTTGTCTTTTAGTATGGTATGGCTGGATCCACTGTCCACCACAATGATGTGTTGGAGCTCGTTCATAACTTTAATAGACAAGAGGTACGATTTAAATAAGTAATTAAATAAACCATTGCATAAAATAATGTGTGCATAAAAAAAAATAATAAGTTCTGAAGAGCACAAATCAAAATCAAACAAAGCCCAAATAAATATTGTCAATATAAAGCAAATATCTAAATGTCGAAATCAATCAAGAAGGTCTGAGGTCTGGTAATCCATGTGATCAGCCTTGTCATCTTTGAAGTCACCTTCATAATCTTGGTTAACCAGATTAGCTTCAGGATGAGTTTTTCCGTGCTTCTGATAGAGATCACAAAGGAACTTGGGAGTGCGACAGTTCTTGGACCAATGATTTGACATCCCGCATCGGTGGCAAGGGGATGGATTGGTCGAGTTGGCTGAATGGGTCGGTTTGGAGATTCCACGATCTTTACCGCGACCGTAACTGAGGTTAGGTCGGTTGCCTATGTTCGAATTTCCACGTCCATTGCCACGTCCACGGCCACGATCAGAGGATCTGTCACGCTGGACGTAGTTGGATTCTCTCTTGGCTCATTCAATTTGATGGGCCTCTGGTAGTGGGGCTGATCCCGGGGGCCTTTGAGCACTGTTCCTCATCAACAACTCATTATTTTTCTCTGCTAGGAGTAAGCAAGAGATCAAATCCTCATATGTCGCGTATTTCATCGCGCGGTATTGTTGCTGAAGCACAATATTCTGAGTATGAAATGTTGACAATGTCTTTTCCAGCAGCTCATTGTCAGACACTTCATCGCCACATAGTTTCATAATTGAAACGATCCGAAATAACTCAGAGTTGTAGGCGTCAACGGATTTGAAATCTTGGAACCGTAGGTTCTTCCACTCGAACTTGGCTTGGGGAAATAGGACCGTTTTCTGATGGTCATACCTCTTTTTCAGTGCCACCCAAAGGTCTAGTGGATTCTCAATCGTGAGATATTGATTTTTGAGGCTCTCGGCCAGGTGATGGCGGATATGAAATATCGCCTGGAACCGATCTTTGAGAGATGCGGTGTTACCATCGATGATGCATTCACCTAGGCCTTTGGAGTTGAGGAAAATTTTAGTGTCAAGGGCCCACTGGAGATAGTTATCTCCTGAGACATTGAGTGCCTCGAATTCAACCTTTTGAATGTTCGACATCAGAAAACATGCAATTGATTTCATTAAGTGATCATTCATTTCGGAAAAATAGCTTTGATGAATCTAGGATTCTTGGGTTATGGGATTGAAAAATAAACTTTCCTTAAAATGAAAATTTGCTATTTATGGAAACTTTCTATTTTGGGGAAACTTTCTATTTTGGAAAAATTTCTATTTTATAAGGTTTCCCTGTCTTGAATAGGATTCGAAATTTCCCAATTTAATTAGGATTTAGGATTTGATAATTTAGGTTTTCCTTTTATTGATTATGATTATAAGGTTTCCTCTTTTTATTTAGGTTTTCCTTTTATTGATTATGATTAAACTTTTCCTATTTAGAATAGGATTTAGGGTTTTTAAGATTTTCCTATTTACAATAGGATTCTTACTTTTCTAGGTTTCTAGGGTTCATGCGATTTTAGGTTTTGGTTTCTGGCAATTTTAGCATGTAACCAATCATAGAAACAATCAATTTAAAACAACCTAGACAACCTCAATCAAACGGATTATACTTTAGGGATTTCGGATTTGATCCGATTTAGGTTTTAGGTTTTTAAAGTTTCGGTCATGGCTAAGTGTTTTCGAATTTGCGACTTTGGTTTAAGCAATAATAACTTTTTTAGCAACTTAAACGAGTCAAGCAATCAGATCACACAAGCAATAACAATCGCTTAATCAATCAAGATTCGTTTTAATGGTTACACTTTCTCTAGTCCGAATTCGATGGTTGTTTCTTAGCTTTTTAGGGTTTCGGATTTACCTTTCACCTTAAGAGGTTGTACGGACTAGAACCGGGAGCTAAAGACCTCGGTTTTGAACAGTAACACCGGATGAACAGTAACGCCGATGAACAGTGACGATGAACAGTAACGCCGGATGAACAGTAACACCGTTTTGGTGTTTTTAGGGTTTTAGGGAGCAATTCGTGCTGATAACGTGTTGTAAACTGATAAAACTTATTAATGAGATAAGAGAATATATATATATATGAGTCTCGGGATACAAGGAAAAGATAAAACCCTAATGGGCCTAATGGGGCCGGTTAATGAGTCCACAAGATGTTTTATAACATTAACCAATTATATTTCGACACATGATAATTACAAAATATTAATAATTACATCATATTCTCATTAAGAGTATTTTAGTCAATTACTTATTATGTGATCATTTAATTAAATATGAAATTAATTATTTATAATTTTCGTTTTAAATAATTTTTTTTTTTGAAAAAAGTTAAAATAGATTTGTGAAGATTTTTTTGATTGAGTTAAACACACTAATTAAATTAAATTAAATGTTGATTTAGTTTTCCAAAAATAAGAGATTTGATATAGATTGCGATTTTTTAAAAAATTTTAAGGAAGAATTTAAACCGATTTAGTTATGTTTTTAGGTGCTAACAAAAATTTTATATTATAATTTTCATAAAGTTTTGAAAGAATTATAATTTTCTAATATCCTGATTTTATAATTTTGGATATTTTTCTATAATTGCAATTTGTCCGTCCTATAACACGGGATATATCCTAGTTTTACTTTAATACTGTAAAATTGTATATTAAAAATATTATGTTTATTATAATCTTTGGTATGTGTTTGAATATATTAAATGAATTTTTAGAGAAGGTAACTTTTGTAAAATTGTGAAGATTGTATCACGATAATACGATTGTTATATTTTATATCTGATTTGTAACAATTTGGACTTACTTTAAATTTCCAAACAATCATTGATTGACATAAAAATTGTAAAATTGGAAATTCCTTTGTAATGAATACAATCATTATTGATTGATTCGAATCTTAAAAAAGTTAGTATTAACATGTGATCCCAGCATTATACGCGGGATAACATTTTTTAGAAAATTAATAAATTAAATAAATATTTTAAAATATTTTAATAGTATAATATTATATAAATAATTGAAATCTAAAATTAACGGTTTTACATATTTATGATACTAATCAATTATTTAATTAAATTTAGGAAACAATAAAATCAGATATAATTTTATGAAATATTTACTTACTCGATTTTTTATAAAAATAAAGCTAATTTAGGTAATATTATAATCTTTAAAATAAAGATAGTTTATATATGATTGATCTAATGACATATTATGTAATTAGTCTAGTAATTAATGTCCTATAAAATATGTTCTCTGAGAATCATTCTCGCGACGATACGTCAGCATGGTAGTGTTGTAATATTACACGTAAACATAGATTATTTTGTGAAAATGATTCTTAATAAATATATGAGGATTAAAACCAATGTTTACCAATATTTAGGGTTTGATTGGAAATTTTTTAATAAAGCATTAACAGTATATTGCATTATACTCTAAAAGCATTATGTTATAAAATCTGAAAGCTTTAATTAAAAATTTGATTGGTAGAGCATTGAGCATATAGATACAAAATTATTAAAATAGACATGATTCTTCATTTTTGATTTTTTTAGAAAAAGACAATATTTTATAAAATAAAAAAGCATAAAATCCCAAGAAATAATCTAAAGATATTATTATCATTTCAAGTTTAACCAAATTAATGTAAAAAGAAAAATTGAAAGAGATTGAGAAAAAAGACTAACGTGTTTATAACGACTCCATAACCAATACTAACTAATTCAAACACTTTTTGCAATATTTTTACGAAGTCCTGGCATATATGTATCTCCTGTAGTTTCATAAAGTGTGGCTTCAACTTCTAACATTTTCTGTAACTTTTTTTAACACGTATGGAATTGGTTTATGTGATCATGATCATGTGTTCAAAACTTTTTTTAATTAGAATTGTAAAAACTTACCGAGGGTTTGTATGTCTGAAGATTTGTATGTCTTAGACGTCAAACCAAAATTTTGGTTAAATGATGTGTATGAGTTATGACCCTATTTATATTAGGTTTTCAATAATTAAATATGTCTTTTAATATTTTAAAAGCCTCTAAGCATTAAAAAAGTTCAATTAAAGAGCATTAAGGTGAAGATCATTAAGGAGCCCTCTACTTAATGCTATAAAAAATTTGTGATTGGTTTTTAAAGAACGTTAAGCTCTACAAAAAGTCTTCTCAATCAAGCCCTAAGTAGAGGATGGGTGTTGGAGTGTTTATTAATAATTTATTAACCGTCAAAACCGTGTTATAAATATCAAATTTTGATCAAGTTGTACATTATCTAATATGAAAAATTAAAACTTAAAATATAAAACAAAACCGAACAAATATTAGATAAAAACTTGATATTTATTAATCTTCAAATTTTAAGAAAAAATGTTAGTAGTAAAAAATTTGGTAATTTTCAATTTTCTGTAATGATAATTTTCTATATAAAAATATAGAATAGATAATCAATTAAGATTTTTATCATTTTATGCAAAAATGTAAATAACAGAAAAAATAATAATAATAGAAAAGATAACTTACTGTTAATGTCTCATCAGAAACAACAATTGTCAGTTTTAGCAAAATGTTTACCAACACTAGAAAATGTTTAATATTTAATATTTAATATTTTACATCACGAATATGTTTATTTTCCAAATTAATATTGTAATAGTTTGGTTATAAATACCAAAGTATAGATTCTTAACAAATCATCTTCTCATTTATCTTTTATTTTTTGTTATTCATCATATTAAATCAAAAAAATAAATTCATGAGTTCATCTTACCCTAAATCAATTAGAAAAAAATCGTGTTTATCGTCGTATTATAGTTGCTTGCTTTGAAAATGGGAAGAAATATCAAAGCAAATAATATACTCATGGGAAGAGAGTTATTATTGGTTGATGAAAATCTAATATTTTGTTTTAGCAACTTGATTTTTTTGGAAAATATTATTTTAAAATATTTAATTAATTTTAAATTTATATGGTTATTCACAGAAAATACAAATCAAGTATTTTTGCATTATTTTCTTCTTCAAAAATTTGACTGTTAAAACAAGAACAACATTTTAAAATAAAATAAATTAAACCCTAATACACCGGTAAAATAAAATAAATTAAGATTTTATACCCCCGGTGCTATAGCACCGGAAGATAACATTATATTATATTTTATCAAAATTTGGCAATAAATATTGATTTGGCGATAAAATTTTTGCGATCAATCTATTAAATATAGATAAATAATAATATAATATTATCTTCGGGTGCTATAGCACCAGGTGTGTAATACTAGTTTAATATAATTGATAACTACAACATTCTACAATAGTTTGACTTGATACGTTTAAATATAATAATGTTGGCATTTAAGATTTGAATCAATCATTAATATTTCAAATATTGTATTTATTTGATCGAATTTTGAATATTTCTATGTTTATGTCAATCAAATATTGGTATTTAAGATTCGAACCAATCATTAATATTTCAAAGATTCAAATCAATCAATAATGATTTCATTTCGTTACAAAAGAATTTCGTAAAATATATTATGGGTATATGTAGATATATTATATGATATAAAATAAATTTATAGGCAAGAAAAAAAAGTGTGTGTTTTTTTTACAAAAATTATGATAATTAATCTATTAACCAATTAGAAATAGAGAGAGAATTTTTATTTTTTTTTGATAAGAGGCCGAAGCCCATAACAACAACTTGAGACATAAATTTAATGGGCCCAACTCGTAAGCCCAAAGTTCATCACGCTGAGAAATAAAGCCCAAGGCCCACTAAGGTTTCCGAGTTCGCCCTAGCCTTCGTGCGGCCGCGGCGCACGTGTCTTCGTCCGGCGGCGAGACGACGGCAAAGCAGTGGGAAACTCGAGAGGATTCTCGGATCTACAATCGAGAGGGTTCGTGGATCTGAATCCGGAGAGGTTCGCTGGACGAGTCACAGCAGAGATGGCGGTGGGACACCACAAAATTCTACGGCTCGCGGTGCCAGGACAGTTGCCTGAAATCTCTGAGACAGAGGTTTTGTTAGTCGATTTGAAACGGCTAAATGAACAAGCCTTACCTTGATGATTAGATGGCTGGACGAGGCTAGATCGACGGTCATCGACCAGTCTCTCAGCCTCCGATGCATGCGAGTGAAGGAGCGAGTCACGGGCAGGAAAGAAGAGTCGATGGCGCTCAGCCGCGACTAGGAAGACTAGAATACGACGACTCCTATTGCCGGCGGCGGTATCATCCGAGCACCAGCGAGGAGAACAGAAGTGATGAATAAGCGTTCTTCTCTAGGAATCAAAAGGGGACCCACGACAAAAGCCTTCCAGGGAGAGAGGTCGTGAGAAAACGGCGACGGAAGCCAAGATGTGATACAAGAGCGAATGCAAGAGCAAGACGATGAGGAAACGGAGTGTAGGGCGACATCGACGATGGTCGCCGCCGCCCAAGGCTTGAGGAAGCAAGGAAATTCCCAGATCTGGTTTTGTTTTTGGGAAAGAAAGCGGCTAGGGTTTTTGGGAGAGAAAGCGGAGGGGATTTTTTTTAAGAAAGAAATTATTTACGGTATTTTATTTTAAGATAATTATATGATTATACACCTTGGCAATCCGTTACTCTTTAATGTAACCAATCAGAATATTTCAGATTATATCAGCAATCCATTACTCTTCAATGTAACCAATCAGAAAATTTTAGAACGAATTATTTAAAAAAATAAATATCAGAAAAATGTCAAACTCTCTCCGAGATCAACACGTCAGAAAAATGGATTGAAAGGCTCTCTCTTAATGACATCCGGCAAAGAAACACAAAATAGATTCCCTGTTAATATGTAAGAAATATTTGATTAATTTTAGTTGTTTGATGTAGTAACAGATTAATTGTTTTCATTTGGAATTTGATCAACTAAAGTTAGTTTTTGTAGAAGTAAACAGTTGTTACTATGTATAACATTTTGTAATTCAAATAATATATGTGGATATAATTTGTAAACAGATTAATTCTAAACTAAAATGACAAATCTATAATTTATGAAATTAGGTAAGAGTATAATTCATTAATTTATTGTGAACTATTTTCAAAAACAAAGAGAATTTAACCCACGGTACACTGCAGGATAATTTTTGTATTTTAAATTTAATAAAATTATGGTCGTTGTCGTATTTATATTAGTGTTGGTCTTAACCCATCCGGCCATATGATTCAAAAGGTATTGAAATTCGTTTTTTCATTTTTATTGTTATAAAGTAGGATATTGTTGAGATATATTTTTCCGACATGACTAATATTCTAATGTTGATGGTGTTGAAAAAATAATAAACTGACGATTTAATCTGTGTTGCAGAATATTTTAAATTTATATTAATGTCGATTCTACCCCTCCCGCCATATAATCAATTCCGTATCTTTTAACTTTTTATAAAATTTAAATATCTCAATAATAAAATTAAAACTTTTTAAAAGTTGAAACTTACTATATCCTAAAATTAAACGGTTCAACTAAAGAACCGAACTCAAACAGAAATTGTTTTTTTAATTTAAATTAACTCAATCGAAATTAAGATATTTTGCAAAATTAAAATTAATTATGGTTTGTTATATTTTTAAATATATTTTTCGCTTATATGTTAATAACTGTTTTTAAATTTGGATAGTTATAAAGATTAGTCAAATATCTAAATAGTGTATATTTATAAATTAGAAATTGGAATTTAATTTGAGAAGATTGCTCCATAATTTTGAATTTTACAGATTTTATTTTATTTGTGAAGATTTAATAATCTTTTACTGATATTTGGGGAGTACCCATTTGAAAATAACATTTAAATTCTAAAAAATTACATACAAAGCCATTAGTTTTAAAAACTAACAAACAAAAATCATTATGGGTAAAAATATCTAAACAGTTAATATATTTTTACTATTAAAACAACATTTAAAAAAAAAATCTTCACAAAATCTATTTTTCAATTTTATTAAAATTAACTTAATTCATTTGTACTATTTAAAATACATATTTGAAAATAAAATCTTCACAAAATCGATCTTCATTTTTATTCAAATTTTTTAAAATAAATCAATTAGTGAAAAAAAATTAATTTAAAAAGTAGTAAATATATAAATTAATAAAACCTAATTTATATATTCCAAAATAAATAAATAAATAAAATTATAAACAAATTTGTGAAATTTCTACTACAATATTACTACTTAAAATTAATTTAAGAATCATATAATACAAATCTAATACTATTTATTTAGAATTACACATCATAAACAAACATTTAAATTGTAAACAATTATAGACAATATTATTAATCTTAAAAACAACCAAAACAAATGTGTACGTATTTTATTCTTTCTCTCCTATCCATATAACTAAACACAATTATGTAATTAAACTTTATTAAAAATTAGACACAATTTACAAATATAAATAACAAAATCTTTTGTAAAATTCAAAACATTAATTTAAAATCTATTTGTTTTTTTGAAAGATTAAAATAAATAGTTTAAAATAAAACCAATACAAAAAAGAAATTGATTTTTATACTTATAGATTTTATTATTTTATAATAAAATATTATGAATTTAGTATAAAATGATATATATTTAATACTAGTACGTTTCGTTTAATGAAATCAAATAGTTGAAGTTAATATCTTCTTACTAATATTTGGAGAGTACAATTATAGAAATAACATTTAATTTGTTGAATGACAAATAATAACCTAACTCAAAATTATTATTTAAATATTAAAATTATTGCAATAATATAACCAAAATTTTAGAATAAAACTTAAATCTAAAAAAAATCAATATGAGGTATAGCGCAGAATATGATTTAGTTTGAATTTATTTGAGAAGATTTATATTTGATGAGAATATATTTAATTATTATTTATTAATAAAATTTAAATATTTAGATTTGATTTGTTATTTCTTTAAATGTTATCGGATTTTTGATTAAATAAATGTGGAAATAAATGTTCGGGTCAAAATCTATTGAAACCGGGTCACCCGTTTTGTTTTTATAAATTTTAATCCTAATCTACCCTTAATGATATTTGTAATCTTAAGTACCTTATAATGAGATTCTAAGTAAATATTTTGAAAACTCTGGTCATTAACTCATTTGTAATTTTTTTAATAGTATATATAATCATTTGAATGTTTTATATATTTTCTGTTTTTTAATTAGGTCAGAAAAGTGGTGACACTCTAATTTATTTTATTTTTGTGGCAGCAAACTTGAGTTTATAGATATGAACAAAGACAATGAACAAAAGGCGAATGCTTGCCGTCAGGAGTCTTAATTATTTTATTTAATGATCATTTTAGTTTCGAACTTGATGATATAGAAATCAATGTATATTCAACATGACAAAACTATAATCCATTAAGGAATATGACGACTCTTTGATCATTTTCAAGTTTCTATTGTGGAACATCACATGATCAGTGCACGATTAGTGAAGATTTTAAAGACGAACATTTTTTAATTAAGCTCAAGAAATCCAAGAAAGAGTCGAGTTCTGATTTGTCCTATATTCTCATTTGCTCCTCTTGGAACAAATTACTATTTTATCGTTTAATCGGGTTATATAGTTATAATTGTAAGTGATATCAATAGAAACACGGTAGGTCGGTAGCACAGATGGTAAGACTCGATACGCGCGATCCGAGCGACCAGATGTCAAAACTCAAATCCATGGTACAACTGGTACAACTGGGTATTTAATTACTAGTTGTACCGAAAATCGGGGTACAACTGGGTACATCGGTACAACTGGGTACGATGTATCACTATGTACAATTTGGTACCTATTTGTACCTAGTTGTATCAAGGTTAGAGGTATTTTCATCTTTTTAGTGAGAAGAGGGGCATGCAAATTAAAAAGAGGCAAGAGAAAATTTGATTTGTCTAATTTCGGCAAATCAGAATTTGATCCCAAGAAATATGTCTCTTCTAGACTTCCCTTGTACCCTGCCAACTCAAAAGTTTCAAGACCTTTCAACAAACATTCAGGAAACAAACATTC
Source organism: Boechera divaricarpa (assembly GCA_026770425.1). Lineage (NCBI taxonomy): Eukaryota > Viridiplantae > Streptophyta > Magnoliopsida > Brassicales > Brassicaceae > Boechera > Boechera divaricarpa. The sequence goes on along the minus strand of CM049186.1, from coordinate 6,679,178 downwards.
AGGAACAGAACTCTGCTCATTGTTCCAGCTAACTGGTTCATAGTTCTCAAAATGTAGAAAATTCTGAGATATATAGGAGACTGTTAAGACTACACCATACAGTGCTTTTAGACCAAAAAGAGTTAACGAAGAAACTTGCATCGACGTAGAGATTGAGCTTTAGCAGTTTAGGAAAATCTTTGAGCAACCGGACAAGTAACTTCAACCAATAATAGTTGTCTATCCATAGCTCCAGACCAGCATGATACAAACTACAAAGACTGCACATGTGACAACATAATATATTTAGTGTACTAAGTAATATAATGCGATTGAAAACTTAAAATTGATAAATGAAAAATGATTACCCCTTCATTACAGTTCATAATATGTGTAACGAAAAGTCGTTTGACAGATGTGATTGATTTGAGAAGCTTCTCGAGATCTAGCTTAACATCAATATATGCCTCTTCCACCTTTGGCGTATGCCCAATCAAATAGGAGAAAATTTCTCTTTCATCCTCAATTTTGATATACATCAAAGGAGTAACTATCACACATAATCATCAGAAGAAAATCTACCCCTGTTTGCAAGGACGAGATGGCCGGGGAAGATGTGGAGAAGATGGGTTTTCGAACGCAACATGGCCATTTTGAGTTCTTAGTCATGCCTTTCGGCTTGTCAAACGCTCCATCTACTTTTCAAAGCTTGATGAATGCTGTTTTTCGGGATTCCTCCGCAAGATTGTATTGGCGTTCTTCGATGATATATTAGTCTACAGCGGCTCTTGGTCCGAACATCTCTCACATCTCCTGCAAGTTTTTGCGGTTCACCGAAGTGTGTATTCGGGCAGAAAGAAGTTGGTTACTTGGATCACGTGATATCGCATATGGAAGTCAGAGTGGACAAATCAAAAATCGTGTCCATTACGGAATGGCCAAAGCCCATTACGGTACAAGCGGTACGTGGGTTTTTGGGTCTGGCGGGTTATTACAGGAAATTCATAAAGGATTATGGAATCATCGCCGCTCCACTCACAGGTCTTCTACGAAAAAATTGCTTCGCTTGGACCGAGGAGATAGCAGCGGCGTTCGAAAAGCTGAAAAAGACATTGTCGGAATCTCCGGTATTGGCCTGCCAGATTTTTTAAAGGAGTTTATCGTGTAGTGTGACGCCTCAGGTAGTGGTATTGGGGCAGTGTTGCAGCAAAATGGCCACCCAATTGCGTTCTTCAGTCGTAAGTTGGTAGATCGTCACCTTAAGCTAGCAGCATACGAAATTGGATTGGCTAAGGCAATAATTCATTGGCGACCTTACTTATGGGGGAGACGATTCTTAATTCGCATCGATCACTACAGTCTCAAGTCTTTGTTGCAGCAACAATTGTCTACCTCACCACAGATCCATTGGGTAAACAAGATATTGGGGTTTGATTTCGTTGTGGAATACAGATCAGGTTCACTCAACAAAGTCGCCGATGCGTTATCACGACGTGAAGAGGAAGACAACAATGAAAAATGTGTTGTCTATGCACTTCGTGAGGCAATGAATGGAATTATTGCTCAACAGCGTGGCGAGATTGAACGTGATCCGGAATTAACGTCACGCCGCGATCTCATTATCAAGGGAGAGGAATCAACTATTTGGACGGCAAGTGATGGTTTGATTTTCTAGAAGGGTCGAGCTTATATCTCTTGGGGTTCAGATCTTGTGAAAGAAGTGGTGGCTGGATTTCATAATTTTGGGCACGAAGGAGTACAAAAGGATGGACCAAATAAAGAGAGATTTTTATTGGAAAGGGTGGAAAAAATCGGTGCATGATTTCATTAGTGAATGTCAGGTTAGTCAGCGGAATAAGTGGGAGACTCTTCAATCTGCGGGACTACTCCAACCCCTTCCCGTGCCATCTCAAATTTGGTCCGACATCTCAATGAACTTTGTCGATGCTTTACCAAAGGTGGAAGGAAAAAACAGTTTTATTGGTGGTCGTGGACAGATTCTCCAAATACAATCATTTCATTCCATTGAGCCACCCATATACTGCTGCTTCAGTCGCTCGGGCATACACGAAATTCCCGAGACCATTGTCTCGGATAGAGATAAGGTTTTTCGAAGTCTGTTTTGGCGTGAGCTGTTTCGACTACTAGGAACGGAACTGTGGTTCACCACGGCATATCACCCACAATCTGTCGGCCAAACAGATGTGGTTAATAGAACTATGGAGATGTACTTGCGTTGCGTGATGGGAGACGTGCTTAGGGAATGGTTGAAATGGCTCCTCTGGGTGGAGTACTGTTACAATACGTCCTACCATACAAGCCTCAAAACTAACCCATTTAGGGTAGTATACGGCAAAGAACCTCCACGCCTGCTGGATTATAGTGCTGGAAGTTCACAAGTGGATACAGTTGACGTGGCATTATCACGGCGAGATGAGTTTCTCACCACCGCTCGCGAACGACTCTTGGAGGCTAAGGAACGGATGAAGTCAACTTATAACAGTCATCATCGCGCCTTAGAATTTCAAGTTGGTGATTGGGTTTGGATTAAGCTCCAGCCATATCGACAACTCTCAGTCTCCCGTATAAGTTTTCCATAAGCTCTCTCCAAAATTTTATGGCCCGTTTGCGTACTGGCTCGCGTGGGGACAGTGTCTTATCAGCTCAAACTGCCAGACAATTCTCGGATACATGACGGTTTCCACATTTTGCTACTCAAACCACACAAAGGACATCACCCGACGTCTCCTCAACCTTTGCCATCAGTGATTTAGGGAAGAGTAGCACCACCGACACCTATACTTGGTGCTCGGCTTCGTGGAGGAAGTCGACAATTACTTGTCAAGTGGACAGATGATGATGAGGACTTTGCAACATGGGAGGATGCTGACAAGCTTTTGGAAGCATACCCATAATTTGAGCTTGAGGACAAGCTCTTGGTTGAGGAGGAGAGTAATGATACCAGATTCGGTATCACATACCAAAGAAGACGGGCCCTAACCGGTGAATCATAATTCTAGATTTTTACACGTTTGGTTTTAACAGTTATGATTAGATATTTCTATTTCTTTATCGTTTGCCTTATTAGTTAAGATTTGAGTTTATCTATGTAATTTAGGGCTTTACGCTTGAGGTCTATTTAAGAGACCATAGTCATTAATAAAAAGGTATATTTCAATCATTAACCTTAGTCGAGAAAGCTAGGGTTGATAGACCTTAAGGCTTTACCTTCGCAGTATAAAACGGGCTCGTATCAGATGCTCAAGCTAATTAAAGACAATATCATCATCATATACAGCAGTGACAGCCTGTACAAAGGACGGTTTAGTAATCTAAGAGATATAGTGAGATTAAAGAATTGAAGATACCTCTGCACTGTTGTTTAGTATGAGCAATGTAAGACACTTGACAGATGTGACATGTTCAAGAAGCTTCTTGATATTGTGACCAGCAGTGATATATGCCTCCTCCAGCTTAGGCATATTCATAATCAAACAGGAGGGGCTCTTACTATAATATATAGCTTTGAAATTCTTCAAAGAAGGAGTATTTGAACTTCGACCAGAAATCTTAAAGGATAAACTAAGCAATAATGACGGGATGATAACAGCGAACTTTCTCACATTGTCACCTGGACATCGTTCCACAACCAGATCTTCCAAAACAAAGCAATTAGATAAAAGCCGTTGAAGAGATCTTCATCTGCGTATGTCACACGTTCAAGGTGCAAGGCAAGGAGGGGAGGCAAAAAACATGAGGAACATCCACGAGGATGTTGTGTCTTAGTTTCAATTTCACAAGTGATTTGCAAGTATACAAGCTACTCGGCAGTAATCCATTACGTTTTCCCTTGAAAGGAAAAAATTAACGCTTAGCTCCTGAGCACAACGAGAAACTGCAATTTCAACCCACAATTTAATATCTTCAGATTTTCTGCGGATGTGTGGCAGAATTTGGCATTGGGGCTGCTAACTGTTGGACTTTGAACACTCAAAGTTATTTGTTTCAACGGATCGGACAACACACAGAAGTTACTCTGTTTTGCAAATCTCTTTGAAGTTTTCTTGTTTGACACTCAATGTCTTATAATGAAAAACCCACACGTTATTACTGAAACTTATACAATGTATTTATACAAGTGAATAGACACAATGAAGAAACACATCTCTTTGACACTAACGTTACGACATAACCGTTTAACAGTTACCACTTATGAAATTTTACATACATATTATACTAACTGACTTATACGAGAGAATGTGACTTTGGCTTATATGATATTTGATTATAATTCAACACTCCCCCTTAATCAAATATCGGTTTCACACCAAGCGTTCTTCAACGTTGCTTCGTCACGTCTCCTCCGTGATCTTCCGTCACGTCTCCTCCGTGATCTTCCGTCACGTCTCCTCCGTGATCTTCCATCACTTCTCCTCCGTGATCTTCCGTCACGTCTCCTTCGGTTGTCTCTCCAACCGGCTTTTGCTTCCTTTCTCAGGTAAGCACTCTTTCTTTGCTTGGTGTCTTCCTTGATCACCAACTTGTCTGCGTGATTCTTCACGTCTTCTTCGGTTGTCTCTCCAACCGGTTTCTTCTTCCTTTCATTTTTCGCACTCATTTGCGGAACGCATCCGTTCTTTACACCCTTAAGCAAGCTAATATCCCTGTGTTGCTTTCTCCAACAATCACTTTCATTGTGATTGTAACACTTACAAACGCCACACCATTTCTTGGCCTTATTTTGACGCTTGTCTTCATGTTTGTTTCTTTCTTTTGAAACAAACCTTCTTCTTTTTGATCGTTCATAGAAAGCACCTTCCGATGCATCTCTTGCTTCGATCATCTCCGGTGAGTTTTCGTATGAAGAAATCATCACAACTCCATCTTCAATGACTTGCTTCGTTGTTGTCTCCATTTGCTCTGATACCATGTTGGACTTTGAACACTCAAAGTTATTTGTTTCAACGGATCGGACAACACACAGAAGTTACTCTGTTTTGCAAATCTCTTTGAAGTTTTCTTGTGTGACACTCAATGTCTTATAATGAAAAACCCACACGTTATTACTGAAACTTATACAATGTATTTATACAAGTGAATAGACACAATGAAGAAACACATCTCTTTGACACTAACGTTACGACATAACCGTTTAACAGTTACCACTTACGAAATTTTACATACATATTATACTAACTGACTTATACGAGAGAATGTGACTTTGGCTTATATGATATTTGATTATAATTCAACACTAACACAGTCTTTTACTACTGATTGGAGTGAAGTATTGCGTTACTAAACTCCTCGCAATTCACTGGTTTAGTGACTTTCCTTCTGTGATATGTATTTCAAGCTTCTTTGTATCACATCTGTTGGGAAAGAAATGCAAGGCGACATGATAGACAGGGTCACACTCCCCACCTGCTCGCTTAGTCAAGATTATCAACAAAACAGTCAGGAACCACCTTTGCTCTATTGGAGATGCAGGTGATGCCCGCTATGGAGATGGATTGGTGTCTAGTTTGGTTTGCATCACGACCATCGACGTAGCAATGTTTTTGGGAAAAGTTCAATTTACTTTTGAATTATGAAGAACAACAAACGTTCTCACTTGATGTAAGAACGTTTTTTTTTTCATTAAATATAATTTACCATTCATTCCAAAAAAAAAAATAACGTGAGAGGCAAGCTCTCTCTATGACCGGAGAGCAATGTAATTGCAGATTCCTGTCAATAAAACGCCGCATCCTCTGGTAAAGAATCAGGTCTACTGTTGTTAAATAGTTTATTATAAATGCTAATGTCATCGTACTCACACTACAAGAATACAAGCGATTTCCGACGGACGATTTCGTCGGATATCCGTCGGAAATACCCATTTTTCGACGGATATATTCCGTCGGTTACAGTTCTGAGGTGAGCTGGTTCTGGGTTGAGGTGTATGCAGACTTTAGCTCCTCAACCTCCGCGTCACGTTCTTTGACCGTTTAGGTGAGCCTCTCGATCTCGTCTCTGTACTTCGAAGGAAACTGAGGAATGGAAGAAGACGATTCCTGGGTCGGAAGTCCGCCTAACCCAGTGAATCGCCCTGTGACTTTCCGAGTTTCCTATGAAAATAAATCATCAAAATAATGTTAGTAATGAAATTTAAAAAAAAAAAAATAATTGAAAACAATTAGACACTTACATTTGAGGATAATGTTGTTGATCTCTTCCCGGGGTAACTCGTTCGAGGACGACGACCCATCGAGAGTGAGCTGCGAGAGTCCAACTTCTCGTGCCCAATCCACCTTTTTCTTCTTCCACGTCTCAACGAGGTCACACATGTCAGGATCCTGGATCACACCATTTTTTTTGTTGGTGTGCCTCTGCTCGATCACTCTAAGGTAATCGGGAGGTACGCCGTTTTTTTGCGCCTGTAAAATGTTGTTAAGTAAATAATAATAAACAGGAAATTAATAATTAAAAATTGAAATAGACTGACCATTTCCATTGCTTCCCGTTTGACGGTCTTTGCGCCGCCGTTGTGAATGTACATCCCCTTCCCTCCTCGTTCGCTCTTCCGGTTCTTCGTGTTTGTTATGGATAGCTTCATAGTCTTCGGCTTGCTCCAATACTCGCAGAAGCCCTTCCAGACGTCATCGTCGAGGTCCTTCGGCGGGTCCTTGCCGTGCTTCCACTTCTGCTTCCACTCGTACATGTGGTTCGAGTACGAAAGCGCAGCATACTTGTCGAATTGGGCAAGTACTTGCCTCATAAGGGAAGGGTGCCACGTGAACTCTTGCTACATTATAAAAAAATCATAATGTTAGTATTCGAAATTAAAATTGACAAAATAAACTAAAAAAAGAATACAAATAGAAAATTTACTTACCGCGAAACTCCGGTGCCACAAGTCCTTATTGTCTTTCGGGATGTCCGAGTACTTCTCGTACGGTTTGTCCAACATGTTGTGGATCATCCGTAAGATCGCCTTTGTTATCTCAGACGACAACTTAAACCTGAAAACAATTCAAAAAAGAATTAAGTCCGTTTAATTAGATTCAAAATCTTAAAAAATTGAAATAACAATCAAAATTTCACTTACCAAGTCCCGTCTTCAAACTTCGGGTCGAGATGGATTCAATGGTTCCGGTTGGGCTGTTGGACTAGGTCCTCGATGTTAATCCGGCTCCGAGCTGCAGATTGCTGGAACTTCGGAATTTGAGTTCCCGAACTCGATCCGCCAAAAGGCGTGGCCTGAGAACCCCGAGAAGGGCGGCCTTGGGAGCCACCGCCCAACTGTTGCGCGTCCTCGTTACTCCTGCGGGAAAAACAATAAAGTTGTTAGTACTTATGAAAATTAAAAAAATATCCACAAATTGAAGAAAAATACAAAATTTTCCGAAAATTTAGAATATTTTGAAAACTTCAAAAGTCCCAAAAAATACAAATTCGGCGAAAATTTCAAAAATTTAAAAAAATTGAAAAAATTTGTAAATTCAAAAAACTTTCAGCAAAATTCAAAATAAATTCTTAAATTCCCAAAAAAATCCAAAAAATCCTAAAATTTCATAAAATTTTTTAAAAAATTAAAAACTATATAAAAAATGTTTTGTATAATTATATAAAAAATGTTTTAACAAACCTATAAATGACTAAATCTAAAATTATTAATTACAAAAACGTTTTTAATTAGTAATAAATTCTGAAAAATTCAATTATAATTTTTTAAAACCCAAAAATATACAAACACGTTTTTTTTAATCTAAAAATATATAAAAACGTTTTTATATATTTTTCTAAAAATCAAAACGAACAACCTAATATATGAAAATGTTTTATGTAATCTTAATATTACAAAACCTTTTATATAATCCTAAAATTATATATACTAATTTTCGAAATTATACAAAAATTCTAACAAACCTAACAAATTCTAAATACCATTCCGTAATTTCATAAACCCTATTATTTCATTCTAAAAATCTAACAAATTCTAAATATTATTTCCTAATCTCATAAACCCTATTATTTCATTCTAAAAATCTAACAAATTCTAAAAACTAATCTAATAATTCTAACAATGAAAATTAGTGAGGATTGAAGGATAGAGGAGTTGGATTTAGGAACTTACATGTTGGGATCCATGAGGATTGAAGGATAGAAGAGGATTGAGAGGAGAGATTGAAGATTTTTAGGCGTTTTTCGGAAGAAATCGAGAGAGAGAAGAGAGAAATCGTTTGTAGAGAGAGAGAGAAAATAGAGAAGCAGATCATTTAGCGGATATATTCCGATTTTTGACGGCCATATCCGTCGGAAATCCTTTAGAACATTAGATTTTTTTCGTTTATGCGGTTCAATTTCCCGCGGCTCGATTAACCCTAAATATACCCTAAGCCAACGGAAATCCGTCGGAAATTTCCGATAGATTTCCGACGGATAGTTAAATATACTGTATATTCTCTGCATGTTTTGCTATTGGCCAGTCAACACACACGTGTCATAAGTATATTATCAGTCGGAAATCCGTCGAAAATTTCTGACTGATTTCTGACGGCTTAGGGTATATTTAGGATTTAGGGTTTAGGTTATATGATTTAGAGAACCCTAATGTACATGTTTAATTCAAAAAATAAGAAATACACCATTGTTGAAGACTTTCCATAAGTGTATAAGTTATATAACATCAAAAGCTATACATTTAACATAAATCAACTATACCTTATATTATACCTTATATAAACACTTCCATCAAATTTTCTAAATTCTATATAACACATTAATTTTGAAATATTACAAGTTCAAACTACTGTATATACATCATACAAGTGTTTGTAACCATTTTCTTAAAAAAACTTATACCCTAGACCACATTTTTATACATACGTCGAAAATCCGTGGGAAAATGCCGACAGATTTCCCACGGATATGGGTGTAATTCCGACGGATGTATACTTTCTTCTCGGCTAACACTGTATCCGTCGGAAATCCGTCGGAAAGTATACTTACCATTTTTTTTTAAAAATGTTTAATTTTCGTATTACAAGTACATTACACATAACTAATACATTCCACATAACAAATATCTAGTACAACTACAAGTACATATTTTACAATTCAAAGTTTATAAAACTATTCTGAATCTGATGATGAGTAATCTGATTCTTCTGAATTGGTAGTTTCCCTAAATTTATCAAATTCTTCCTCTGAATCCTCAAATACCCAATCGTCCGCGTGTATGGTAAAATCAACTGCAAGGTCGACTTCAAGGGAATGCTCGATTAAACCCAAACCTACAGAGCTTTGTTGGAGGAGTTCATGATCGGACATCCCATATACCCTATCTCTCGGGTTTATCGATGTGACTGTAACCCACGGGTCTTGCTTGTTTATCACCCGAAGATAGGGAATATAGCATACCTAGACCATGTAATAAAGTTATATAAAAATATAACCACGAGAATTCAAAAATACTAAATTAAAAATTAACGTAAAAGAAAAAAACAAATCTCGTCTGCTTGTGAAGCAAGTACGCTCCTAATTCTGGAGTTGCTTTCTGCTATGTATTGATGTAACACCAAATTGGTCGTGTCGCACACCGCTTCCTACTAATGGGTCGTACCAGTCGCATAAAAATGCAACGCATCTCAAACCGAGCATTCTCGGGTATTGAACATCAAAAATCTCGCGTACGACACCATAGTATAAAAGATCACCGGACTGAGTAGATACACTGTAATCTGAAGTTGTCGCACTCTTATCATCCCGAAGAATCTTAAAAGCATACCCCCGTGTGCTATACATCACATGTGACTGTACGTTTGCTAGTGGAAAACGCATAATTTCTTCTAACCACGTGGGAAATCTTTGTCCGTTAGCCATCTCTGTCATGACCTGCCCGAATAAAATCTAAACTTAGTAAAATAAATCATTCATTATATATGATAGTTAAAAACAAGGCAATTAAAACACCTACATAATCTCTTAACCAACATCCGAACTCTTCCTGTTTGAGCTTCATTAGCTCGTCCTCTGTTTTGTTCGGAATGCAAAACGTTGATAAGCCATTTACATCCTGTGAGATTGAAGCGATCATCACGTTAACATATATATAATCAAAGACCCAATAAGTAAAATAAATCGTTCAATATAATACCTCTCATATTCTTCAATGCCGCAAATATACATGTGCAAATGATCCCGCTCCTGTGCTGAAAGTCTCTGCTTCTTACCTTTTCCACTAAGTCGTTCAATCTCTAAGAATATATGAGGAACATCGACCGGATAAAAAGGTAGTACGCCTCCGTCATCATGTCGAGCTGGTCTACGACTCTTGGTTTTTACTTGTGATGGAAAGTAGAACTCCGCAAAATGTGAGGTTTCTTCATTGATGCTCTGTGCGACAATAGAACCCTCCACTTTGCTCAAATTTTTTACCTTCTTCTTTAGATGAAACATATACCGTTCAAAAGGATACATCCAATGGTACTAAACCGGGCCCCCAAGCTCTGCTTCTCGAGGGAGATGAATTGTTAGATATTCCATAACATCAAAGAAGGAAGATAGAAATATCTTCTCCAAATTGCAAAGAATTACGGGTATATTATTCGTAAGGTTGCGGATACCGTCTGATGTAAGAGACCGCATAGATATATCTCGAAAAAGGCACCAATCTCTGCATAATATGCATAATAAATGAATAAATAAATTATTACTATAGTATTGTGTAAAGTCATTAAAAATTAATTTAATGATTGTATACCTGCAATTGCCTCGTGGACATTACGTTGTAGAAGATATGCAACGGAAAATGGAAAGAGGCGCTGCATCACCACATGGTAATCATTACTCTTCATCCCAGTAAACTTTCCTTCTCCATGATCAACGCAGTTCCGAAGGTTAGATGCGTATCCTTCCGGGAATCTAACACTTTCGGCAATCCAGTCAAAAAATGCGGCCTTTGAAGGTTCATCCAAATGAAAAACCGGGACCGGAGACTTCCCGTTCCCTGTTACATGTAGTGCTCTACGAGAACAAATGTCTGGCAAGTCTAAACTAGACTTCAGATTGTCCTTCGTCTTCCCGTGGACATTGAGAATGGTGTTCATAATATTGTCGAAAAAATTCTTCTCAATGTGCATGACATCCAGATTATGCCTCAAAAGATGGTCCTTCCAATAAGACAAATCTCAGATAATACTTTTTTGTGCCACTTATGTACATTACCATAATCATCAACAGGATGATGCCCATTACCACCACAATCAACGGTACTATCTACCAAAATCTCTGAACTGATCCAACAAATACTGTCCATCTAACTCAGGAGGTGGACCATCAATTGCGGTTCTTCCTAAACAATGTGGTGCTCCGACGATAAGGATGATTTCTTGGTAAGAATCGCCTATGACAATCAAACCAAGACGTTTTGCGTCTGTGCTTCAAAATGAACGCATCTGTATTATCTTGACAGTACAGGCACGATAACCTTCCGTGCGTTGTCCATCCTAATAACATGCCATATGCTGGAAAATCGCTAATGAACACATAAGTACCGACCGCATGACAAAATTCTGCTGACAAGAAACATCAAACGCCTCAATTCTATGCTTCCATAATATTTGCAGCTCATAAATCAATGGTTGCAAAAATACATCGAGTGCTCTCTTCGGATGCTTTGGTCCAGGAACGAGAATGCTAAGGAACAAGAACTCCCGTCTCATGCACAAAGATGGCGGTAAATTGTAAGGTGTTACAATTACTGGCCACAATGAATATTGTCTACCGTGCTTCCCAAAAGGGTTGAAACCATCAGTACATAATCCACGGTATACGTTCCTCACCTCATACGCAAAACTAGGATACATTGATTGAAAATGTTTCCATGGTCTTGCGTCTGAGGGATGAGCAATTTCTCCATCCGTTGTATGCTCTGCATGCCATCTCATTGCTCCCGCTGTACGTTCTGACTGATATAACCTCTTCAATCTATCTGTTAACGGTAAATACCACATCCGTTTATATGGCACTGACACTCTTCCACCTGTTTCTTTATACCGAGGTTTGCGACAAAAACGACATATCGAACGGCCTGCGTCCTCTCTCCAGTATATCATACAGTTGTCGATGCATACATCTATCATCTGATACGGTAATCCTAGCCCAGCAACAAGTTTCTGTATCTCATAATATGATGCCGGTGCAAGATTATCTTCTGGCAAAATGTCTTTCACAAAATCAGCGATTGCATCCACGCACTCCTCACTCAAATTGAAATCCGTCTTTATACCCATCATCCTAGTTGCAGCTGATAAAGGGGAATGTCCACCCCTAATATATCAAAGAATTTTCGAGCTTCTGCGTTAGGTTCTTCCCCTCTATCTCCATACTCAGCAACCGATGGTATACTTGCACGGAATGCATCGTTCACCATCTGAACATGACCTACAATACTTTCTACTTCTATTGCAGGTTCTACTAAGCTAGTGGTATTCCCAATATACTTTTCACTAGTATTAGCATAATTATCAACCATTGTATCATTTTCTCCGTGATTATACCAAATCTTGTAATCCGGCACAAATCCATGACAATAAAAGTGTGATCATACTTCATCTATCACGATTAATCTACGATTCCGACAATTAGTACAAGGACAATAGATTTTACCGGTTTTTTTCGCTTTCTTCTGCTTAGCCGCAAATGCCATGAATTCCTGCATACCTTCTCTGAATTCTTCTGTAACTAGGCCCGTGTCTAGAATTTGATGAGGCTTGTTCATCCATGATCGAAAATAATTATATGGATCTTATGAAGACATTTTTGTAAAGAATTGTAGATGAGAGGTTTTTTTGTGATTTTAAATGAGAGGGTGGATACGTTTTTATAAGGAAAATGTACGCGTTGTCTGACGGATTTCTGATGGATTTTCGACGGATGGAACGGCTATATTCAAACGGCCATGCAACGTATATATTATTTCAAACGGCTACAATCCGTCGGCAGTCCATCGAAAAGCCGTCGGAATGGGTCCGACGGATTGATGTCGTCGGAAATCCGTCAGCAACGTCAAACGACTATATCATCTGTCGAACATCTGTCGCAAATCCGTCAGAAATTTCCGGTGGGTCATGTTTTCCTACGGATATTACTTTTGTCTAATTAACGGAATTATGACCGTCGGAAAAGACCATGTTTTCTTGTAGTGTCAAGTTTTGGCAGCCGCATCCAAAGAAACTTCCATTGCTTCGATAATATACTTGTTCTTACAGCAGCTTTTGTTGGAAGAAATGATAAGATCCTCACGAGCAATTCATCATCAGAAAACCCAGTGATCTTGTCCATATCTTATTGAAACCCTCTCACCATAGGGTAAGAGATTGATTTTTTTTTTTTTGTCTTACCCACACAAAAGAATAGTAACAATCAAAAGTAGAGGCAGAGAATAATAAAAATAGAGAAATGGAACAAAACCCTAGAAAATTATTCAATTTACCAAACCCTAAGAACGGAAATCAAAGGAATCGGATTATGAGTATTCTTTCTGTACTTCCTCCATTTCAAAATTTATGGAGTTTAAAAAAACACATAAAAAATTTCTTTTTATAATTTTTTATTGTTATAAAAACATATATATTATAAGAATACTAGTAGAGACTACAACTTTTAGTTTAAATTATCTCTCTTCCCATCAAGTTTGAGAGAGATCATTATAATACACAATATTTATTACGTATAGAAAGTTGAGAAACCTTTATATTTTGAAAGAGAGAGAGCGTGTTAAAATGAGGGATTTTGGAGGTATACCCTAAAATGGTATTAGGTAGATTGAATCATCTCACTTTATTTTCTAAATCCCTTTGGTTAGTATGGTACTCCAATATTATCTTCCTATCCGTAGGATCCCAAAGCAAATTCTCCAAATCATTTTCAGACGTAGATGCAAAAATATTAAAAATATTTTTCTGTTGATACCTAGCATAAATAATAATTATATTTGTTATAAAACATCTTGTGGACTCATTAACCGGCCCCATTAGGGTTTTATCTTTCCTTTGTATCCCGAGACTCATATATATATATTCTCTTATCTCATTAATAAGATGGATTAGTTTACAACACGTTATCAGCACGAGTTGCTCCCTAAAACCCTAAAAAAACACAAAACGCAGTTACTGTTCATCCGGCGTACTGTTCATCCGGCACTGTTCATCGTTACTGTTCATCGTTACTGTTCATCGGCGTTACTGTTCATCCGGCGTTACTGTTCAAAACTGAGGTCTTTAGCTGCCGGTTCTAGTCCGTAAAACCCCTTAAGGTGAAAGGTAAATCCGAAACCCTAAAAAGCTAAGAACCAACCATCGAATTCGGAGTAGAGAAAGTGTAACCATTAAAACGAATCTTGATTGATTAAGCGATTGTTATTGCTTGTGTGATCTGATTGCTTGACTCGTTTAAGTTGCTAGAAAAGTTATTATTGCTTAAACCAAAGTCGCAAATTCAAAAACACTTAGCCATGGCCGAAACTTTAAAAACCTAAAACCTAAATCGGATCAAATCCGAAATCCCTAAAGTATAATCCGATTGATTGAGGTTGTCTAGGTTGTTTTAAATTGATTGTTTCTATGATTGGTTACATGCTAAAAATTGCCAGAAATCAAAACCTAAAATCGCATGAACCCTAGAAACCTAGAAAAGTAAGAATCCTATTGTAAATAAGAAAATCCTAAAAACCCTAAATCCTATTCTAAATAGGAAAAGTTTAATCATAATCAATAAAAGGAAAACCTAAATAAAAAGAGGAAATTATCAAATCCTAAATCCTAATTAAATTGGGAAATTTCGAATCCTATTCAAGACAGGGAAACCTTATAAAATAGAAATTTTTCCAAAATTGAAAGTTTCCCCAAAATAGAAAGTTTCCATAAATAGCAATTTTTCATTTAAGGAAAGTTTATTTTTCAATCCCATAACCCAAGAATCCTAGATTCATCAAAGCTATTTTTTCGAAATGAATGATCACTTAATGAAATCAATTGCATGTTTTAAGATGTCGAACATTCAAAAGGTTGAATTCGAGGCACTCAATGTCTTAGGAGATAACTATCTCCAGTGGGCCCTTGACACTAAAAATTTCCTCAACTCCAAAGGCCTAGGTGAATGCATCATCGATGGTAACACCGCATCTCTCAAAGATCGGTTCCAGGCGATATTTCATATCCGCCATCACCTGGCCGAGAGCCTCAAAAATCAATATCTCACGATTGAGAATCCACTAGACCTTTGGGTGGCACTGAAAAAGAGGTATGACCATCAGAAAACGGTCCTATTGCCCCAAGCCAAGTTCGAGTGGAAGAACCTACGGTTCCAAGATTTCAAATCCGTTGACGCTTACAACTCCGACTTATTTCGGATCGTTTCAATTATGAAACTATGTGGCGATGAAGTGTCTGACAATGAGCTGCTGGAAAAGACATTGTCAACATTTCATACTCAAAATATTGTGCTTCAGCAACAATACCGCGCGATGAAATACGCGACATATGAGGATTTGATCTCTTGCTTACTCCTAGCAGAGAAAAATAATGAGTTGTTGATGAGGAACAGTGCTCAAAGCACGATTCAAAGATCACACTATTTGGCACGACCGGCTTGGTCATCCCGGTACGAATATGATGCGTAAATTGATTCAAAGTTCTAAAGGGCACACCCTTAAAGAAAACCGATTTTTCCCTCAGCACCTCACGTGCACAGCTTGTTCACAAGGGAAGTTGATCACTCGGCCTTCACCAGTCAAAGTGTCTAAAGAGACCTTGAATTTTCTGGAACGAATCCAAGGAGACATATGTGGTCCGATCCACCCACCTTGTGGGACATTTCGGTATTTCATGGTTCTAATTGATGCATCGACCCGCTGGTCGCATGTTTGTCTATTGTCTTCTCGAAACCAAGCATTTGCTAGGTTATTGGCCCAAATCATCAGATTGCGAGCCCATTTTCCAGATTTCCCACTTAAGACTATACGTCTTGATAATGCTGGTGAATTCACTTCTCAAGCGTTTAATGAGTATTGTATGGCCATGGGGGTAAGGGTTGAACATCCCGTGGCACATGTCCATACACAGAATGGATTGGCTGAATCATTCATTAAACGAATTCAATGGATTGCTCGACCATTACTCATGAGATCGCAGCTCCCGGTCTCAGCTTGGGGACATGCAGTCTTACATGCTGCTGAACTAATACGCATTCGGCCATCTAGTGAGCATAGATATTCACCATCCCAATTGCTAACGGGTCATGAGCCAGACATCTCCCATATTAAGACATTTGGGTGTTCAGTCTATGTACCCATTGCACCACCACAGAGAACTAAAATGGGACCTCAGAGGAGGATGGGAATATATGTTGGTTTTGATTCTCCCACCATTATCAAATATCTTGAGCCGACCACAGGAGACCTATTTAAGGCCAGATATGCGGATTGCCAATTTGATGAATCGGTATATCCTGTCTTAGGTGGAGAGACACACAAGCTGGTAAAGGAAATTTCATGGAATCAAACATCCTTACAATGGCAAGATCCTCGGACTCTAGAATGTGATTCAGAGGTCCAAAAGATTATACACTTACAAAAGCTAGCTAATCAATTGCCAGATTCCTTTGCTGACCCGAACAGAGTAACCAAATCGTACATACCAGCTTGTAATGCACCAGTACGAATAGATGTCCAAAAAGGACAGACTCAAGTTGCTACAGAGTCTGCATCACGTAATAAACGTGGCAGACCATTAGGTTCCAAAGATAAGAATCCCCGGAAACCAAAGAGAGGTGCAACGGTTGAAACCGGGATTCCTGAAATAACAGACATAGCCGCGGCTGAGATTCACTCTAGTGAACCGATACAAGAGGTTTGGGACGCCAAATCTCAAGGTTCTGAAGGGATCAATAATAATGAAATCTCTATCAATTATAGCATGTCTGGAACTCAATGGAACAGAAAAGATGTCGACATAGATGCAATCTTTGCATACAAGGTAGCACTTGAGGTTGCGCACACGCAAGAGGATCTAGAACCCACGTCTATAATTGAGTGCACTCGTAGATCAGACTGGCTAAAATGGAAAGAAGCCATAAACGTGGAGTTAAACAGTCTAAAGAAAAGGAATGTGTTTGGTCCGATCATAAGGACACCATTCGATACTAAACCAGTGGGCCACAAATGGGTCTTTGTGCGTAAAAGAAACGAACTCGGTGAAGTCGTTAGATACAAGGCACGGCTTGTAGCACAAGAATTCTCACAGAGACCCGGAATCGATTATGAAGAGACTTATTCTCCTGTGGTGGATGCAACTACTTTTCGATTCCTCATAAGTCTGGCCATAAAAGAAAATTTAGATTTGTGGTTAATGGATGTTGTAACCGCCTATCTCTATGGACCACTGGACAATGAAATCTATATGAGATTACCAGATGGCATCGAGCTTAAAGATAAGCATGCATCTCGAGATCAGCACTGCATTAGGCTGAACAAATCCTTATATGGACTGAAACAAAGCGGACGTATGTGGTATAACCGGTTAAGTGAATATCTCATCAGAGAAGGCTACAAAAACGATCCGATCAGTCCATGCATCTTTATCAAGAAATACGAAAACAAAGGATTTGTGATCATAGCAGTATACGTGGATGATTTAAACATCCTCGGAACATCTGGTGAAATTGCCCAAACAGTAGAATGCTTAAAAGCAGAATTTGAAATGAAAGACCTGGGCAAAACTAAATTCTGTTTGGGGCTACAACTTGAGTACATCAAAGATGGAATCCTTGTGCATCAATCAGCATACATTGACAAGGTACTCAAGAGATTCAATATGGACCAGGCCCACCCATTGACCAGCCCAATGGTTGTGAGGAGCCTCAGATTGGACAGTGATCCATTCGGTCCAAAGAAGGACGATGAAGAAGTTCTCGGTCCTGAAATGCCATACCTCAGTGCCATAGGAGCATTAATGTACTTGGCTAGTCACACTATACCAGACATCTGTTTTGCCGTGAGTCTCCTAGCTCGCTTTAGCTCATGTCCAACTAAAAGGCACTGGAACGGTATTAAACACATCCTAAGGTACCTACAAGGGACTAAAGACTTAGGATAGTTTTACACTAACCAACACAAGGATGGGCTAGTTGGTTTTGCTGATGCAGGATATCTATCGGATCCGCACTGTGCCAGGTCTCAGACTGGTTATGTTTTTGACGCATGGAGGAACAGCTATCTCATGGAGATCTATGAAGCAGACAATCGTTGCCACCTCATCTAACCATGCAGAAATCTTGGCCATTCACGAAGCTAGTAGAGAGTGTGTCTGGTTGCGGTCCATGACTCAGCACATCCGATCAAATTGTGGTATGAACGAAGATAAGGAGCCAACGGTTATGTTTGAAGACAACGCGGCTTGCATTGCTCAGCTCAAGGACGGTTATATCAAAGGGGATCGGACGAAGCATATTCTGCCCAAATTCTTCTTCACTCATGAATTACAGAAGGATGGTCAGGTCAAAGTTCAGCAGGTCCGATCAAGTGAGAATTCAGCCGACCTATTCACCAAATCATTGCCGACTTCAACACTCCGGAAACTCATTTATCAGACTGGGATGCGTACACTTAAGGATCTACAGTGATGCTCAAATCAGGGGGAGTAATGCGTGTTGTACTCTTTTTCCTTCACCATGGTTTTTTTCCCACTGGATTTTCCTGGTAAGGTTTTAATGAGGCAACATTCCCCAGCGCATTATAGAGATCCCGGTTGAGTATCAGGCACGGTTATTTCGTCCAAGGGGGAGTGTTATAAAACATCTTGTGGACTCATTAACCGGCCCCATTAGGCCCATTAGGGTTTTATCTTTCCTTTGTATCCCGAGACTCATATATATATATTCCCTAATCTCATTAATAAGATGGATTAGTTTACAACAATATTAACATATTAGAAATCAATAATACATTATTAGAATTTTAAATAACCAAATGAAATATATATATAAGAGCATGAATCACAATTCATAAATCAAACGAGTAAACTTTATACAGTTAATTTTACTCGATCTTATCTACTCAATATATTTAAAAAATCATATTTAACAACATTATGAATTAACAACAATACTCTCTACCTGCAAATTTTGTCGCCTTGAAAAAATGCTTTATCCTCTTTATGCTTCAGCTTAATTCTGGTTTCATCTCTGTATTAGCGTTCATCTTTGTTAATCGAGCTGTAACTCCAAATTGTACTTGTTTTCTTTAAATGTTTTATGAAAGTTGAGACTGGTTGTCCACAAAAATATATATAACATACAGTGCTCATGAGTTGCTGTTACACTTGTGTTGCTGCAGTTTAAAAGGTGAAAAAAGGTGGTAACGATGATGAATTGATGAGAAAGAGGTGAAAAAAGAAAATTTGTTTCTGTAGGTCAACGATGGTGAGCCATTGTTCCAACTTCTTATTTTTCCAATGGGCTGTGTAGAATTTTGGATAAATAATAAAGTTTATGTGGGTTTTAAATTAGTAAAATGTTTGGACCGAAGGACTTTTTTTTTTTTATGAAATGTTAAATTTATTTATCACCAAAATATGATGTTATATATATATATATATATTTTGGTTTAATGTGATATTGAAACCAAAATTAATTTACAATGATTGTCTGAGAATAGCTAGTATCTCCTATATATTATTTGAGAAGTACATTATAAAATAAACCTCATAAAGTATAAATATTTACATCACATAGCCATTACATTTAAGAATAAATTAATAAATCTCATTAAGATTATTTTAGTCATTTTTATTATCTAATCATTTAATTAGATCATGGCTATCGATTTAGTTTCCACAAATCATGGCCATCGATTCTTTAAAACCTAAACCTAATTCGATTGAACACCATTTCCTATAAAAACCTATGTCAACTAAACCTAAACCTACTTTCTTCCACGTTGGTAACAACATCATTGGAAAAAAAAACTTGCTAAACCTATGTTCCTACACGTTCTCATCATCCATCATGAGAAGAAACTTATTGTAACTTCAATATCGTCGTAGAATCATATCTACACGTTCTCATCAGCAACGTTTTTAATTTTTTTTTTTAATATTGATTCTATTGAGCTTTGTTTACTTTGAGATACCAATTATTCTCTCAATATTTTTTCAGGAAAAAACTAATACATATAAGAAGAACTATTAAACCTATGACGACTAAGAAGGTACCTTTTTTTAATTCATCCTATCGAGTTTAAACGTTTAATTTTTCAGTTTTTTCTCGTGAAAATTATATAAACTAATCATCGTTACTTTCATTTGATGTCAATTGTTTTTTTTTATATATTGATTCTATCGAGTTTTCTTTACCTTACCTATTTTTTTCACGAAAAACTAATACATATAAGAAGCAAATTCACATTTCTCACCGTAGCGATAAATTATAAGTAGTATTTCATCAAATTTTTATTTCTTTTCTAATTTCAAAATGAATATGCTTAAGACTTTTTAAAATTATTGATATGGTTTCCAAAATAAAGATTGTGGTTTCAAAAAAGTTTTATAATTCTTTTCTAAAGTTTCCAATTGGTATATATTAGTTTAGGAATCACGGCGGCTCCGATGATACCTCTGCTGCAAGTTTTTGGCCTTCTACAAGCTCTCAATGGTCATCGTTTCTTTCATGGAAGTGTCAGAAATATAATCATTTATTTTGTCCATAAGTTTGTAACATTTTTTGAAAGAATAAAAAAGAGTTTTATTTTTGTAAATGCATTAATTGTAAAATTATAGTTATTTTGTAATAAATGATTATATAATAATTCTATAATAACTTTTTTTATAATGCGTTATTCCATTGTAAATGCGCTATTTGTAAAATTATAGTTATTTTGTAAATTGGTTATCCCATAATAATTATGTAAATGCGTTATTCCATAATAAAGTTTTA
The DNA here is from genome assembly GCA_026770425.1 of Boechera divaricarpa. Lineage (NCBI taxonomy): Eukaryota > Viridiplantae > Streptophyta > Magnoliopsida > Brassicales > Brassicaceae > Boechera > Boechera divaricarpa. The sequence continues at coordinate 6,658,223 of CM049186.1, read as the reverse complement.
TATTCTGAAATCGTAGTTTTATTTGATCTTCATCAATGTTTTTTTCTTTAGCTAAGATAGAGTAAGGAAAGTTAGTTATCTAAAAACTTACAATAAATTTAGAAAATTAAGGAAATATATTCTGGTTATCTTAGAATATACCAATCTTTTAATTACCAATATATTCCGATTTTAAGTAGGATTTACTATCTCATGGAAAAAATCATTATCTTTTAAAATCTAATACATAATTGCATTAAATCTAATATGATTGCATTAAAAGATTTGTTAATATTTATGATTGCATTTAGGATATAATAACAAATATGAGAAAATCCATAAATTCGGAATAAACAAATTTTAGAAATATTATATATTTTTTTGAATTTGGTAACGATCAGAATTTATTAAAGATCCTTAAATTCGGAATGCAATCTATCGAAATCTGGTGTCTTAGTGTCCATTCCTAAAATTCGGAATGCAATCTATCAAAATCTGGATATAACTATTAAAGATTCCTAAAATTCGGAATTTGGTAACAATTCAGAATTTATTAAAGATCCTAAAACATTATAATAAATACTTAAATCGGTACTTAAATCTTAATATACCTAAAATTCAGAATATCTACAATTTTAAAAATGAAAGTTTATAAAGTTTTGGTAACAACAGAATTTATGTATTTTTATGTTAAATACTTAAATCGGATATATACTGAAATATTAATATAACCTAAATTTTGGAATATCTACAATTTTAAAAATGGAAGTTTTAAAGATTTGGTAACAACCAAATTTATGTGTTTTTATGTTAAATACTTAAATCGGATATTATTAAGTATATGATATTATTAAATATATACATTTATTCACAATAAATACTTAAATATTAATATACCTAAAATTCAGAATATCTACAATTTTAAAATGGAAGTTTTTAAAATTTGGTAACAACCGAATTTATGTGTTTTTATGTTAAATACTTAAATCAGATATTATATAATTCGGATATATACTTAAATATTAATATACCTAAAATTCGGAATATCTACAATTTTAAAAACGGAAGTTTTAAAGATTTGGTAACAACCGAATTTATGTGTTTCTATGTTAAATACTTAAGTATCCATATTCTAAAATCCCACTAATCTTAATTTATTAAAGATCCTAAAATTTTGGAATATTGGTTTTTTTTTTAAATGGAAGTTTTTGAAATTTGGTAACAACCGATTTTATTAATAATCCTAAAATTTAGAATATCTACAACTTTTAATATCGGAATATGATAATAAATACTTAAATCGGATATATACTTATATATTAATATACCTAAAAATTGGAATATCTACAAATTTAAAAATGGAAATTTTAAAAATTTGGTAACAACCGAATTTATGTGTTTTTATGTTAAATACTTAAATCAGATATGTCAAGTGTATGATATTAGTAAATATATACATATTCACAATAAATGATTAAATATTAATAATCCTAAAATTCGGACTATCTACAACTTTTAATATCAGGATATGATAATACTAAAATCGAATATATACTTAAATATTAATATACCTAAAAATCAGAATATCTACAATTTTAAAAAAGGAAGTTTTAAAAATTTGGTAACAACCGAATTTATGTGTTTTTATGTTAAATACTTAAATCGGATATGTCAAGTATATGATATTATTAAATATATACATATTCACAATAAATACTTAAATATTAATATACCTAAAATTCGGACTATTTACAATTTAAAAAATGGAAGTTTTAAAAATTTGGTAACAACCGAATTTATGTGTTTTTATGTTAAATACTTAAATCGGATATTATTTAGTATCCATATTTTAAAATTCCACTAATCGTAACTTATTAAAGGTCTAAAAATTTCGGAATATTGTTTTTTTTTTAAATGGAATTTTTTAAAATTTGGTAACAAAAATACCTGTTCGAAATTCGGTAAGGGCAATTTTAAGATATTTTTGATTTTGTTTTAAGTAAGGGCAATATTAAGGTAATTGTTAAAAAATAGTGATTTGTTTAAAATAAGGTAATTGTTAAAAAATAATGGAAGCTTTTTTAAAAAATCGTTATATCCTAAAAATTGGAATATACTAAATTATCGTGGTTTTATATATATTTTTTAAATAAAGAAATTATTTAAACATCGTGATACTATCCCATACTATCCCGTAGAATATCATCGTGTTGCTATTGTTTAAATTATAAATGTTTAAATTTTTCTCATTAAATAATTTTCTTATTTAAAAAGAGCACGATGTTTATAATTTGTCGAGATATTCTATATATATTTTTTAAATAAGGAAATTTATAGTTTCTACAACCTAATGTTAACTTCTATATATATTATCCTTTTTCATCTCACCTCATCAAGCCATAAACTTTTTTAAAAGCTTCATATCGACAACCCAATAAAAAATGTCAATCTCAGCGAAATACACTTATGTGAAATATTTGAAACCGTTTAAATCTTTTTGGTGTATTAGAGTTAAAATACTTCATTCTTTTATGTACTATGCCAAAGAATCAGGAGCATCCTTGAAAATGGTTTTGTCAGATGATTCTGTAAGTTTCACTAGCGTTTTAATATGTTTAATATACTATAACATTTATTATATTCTGATAAATAATAATGTTTATTTGTGTCTATCTTTTCAGGAAAACAAAATTCAAGCAGGGCTAAAAAAAAGAGTATATCTCAAAATTTCAAAAATTTGACTAAAAAGGAGACTGGACGATTATCCATGGATTTAATGTTACTAAGGTGACTGGAATGTTTAGATCAACAAATCATCAGTACATAATTAATTTTCTGTACACAACTATCATGTCTCCTTCACCATCTATTTCAGATGAAATTTGGCTTGATTTGGTAGATTTTAAACAAATCTTAAATGGTGAATTAGACCAAAAAAGATTGGTTGCTAAGTCCTTTTTATATTTTAAATTCTATATATATAGACGAATTTTATATAAATTTTGGTATATAATTTATTTTGTTTTTTAATACAAATGTGCTCGGTCAACTGTTGAATGTTGGAGAAATCTGTACCACAGATGTTCAAGGCAAGGCTACGAAAAAAAATTATTTTGAGCTACGAAACTCTGAGTAAGTGTTTATTAGTTTTTAATTACTATATAATGAATAATAATAATAAAGTTTACTAATTTGCCTGTTTAATTATTATTAGTTTTAAATTATTAGTTCATTAAATTAAAAAATAAATAATTTAATTCTAGCCTTTAGTAAGTTTAGTACGGGCATAACTATTATTTAATAAAAAATTATGTCACCATGCGTTTTTAATATATTGGTCATAAAAATTAGATTAATAATACCTAATTCTTTTTTCCAGTGATAACCGTCCATTACACTTTGGAAAAAAATTGCTGACCAAATTAATCAAGTTTTTAAAAAATATGTTGGTCAGATGGTGGTATATGTTTGATAAGGTGGGGCAAATTAGGATTATACAAAAGTATGTATAAGACTAGCTAATTTGGTTAGCATGCTATTATTAATATTTAATAAATCGTGCAATATATAAGTTATTATTTTATTTTATTTTAACTAAAAATATGAATTTTTAAACAGAAAATATGAAAACTGAGTTGAAGAAGAAGATTCTTTTGAAGAAGGTTAAGGTTGAAAAATAAAGGAGAGATTTGCAAATCACCGTTGTTGGATGTTTATTCACATGGTGAAGAACAATTTTTTAAATTTCAAGTTATGCTACTTAGGGTCTTTTCTTTGGTTTTAATCATACATTTTATTGGATTTGAGATTTTATTATAAATTGTGGTCGATTTGGTAATTCTATTATTTGTTTAGTGTTTCTCAACTTTTCTATTCTTTGCTTAATTGTGGTCGATCAATAAATCTCAAAATTACAATAAAATTATGCAGATACTTCAATTATTCTTCACTTTGTTGGCTGAATTTTGAGAACTGTTTTATGTCCATTGAAATTATACTACTCAGCCGATAATAAAATATATTAGGATATAACCTATGATTGGAACGGATTTATCTTAGAACGAGTTTATCTTTGCTTAATTGTGGTCGATCACTAAATCTTTAAATTATAATAAAATTATGCAGATACCTCAATTATTCTTCACTTTGTTGGCTGAATTTTGAGAACTGTTTTATGTCCATTGAAATTATACTACTCAGCCGATAATAAAATATATTGGGATTTAACCTATGATTGGGATATATAATACGTTAATTATTCATTTCGAAATACATGATATATACACTAATGTCAATGTATAATGTCTTCCTACAAATATATAAACTAATTATAGGGTATATCTCATTGCGAAATTTAGGTGACAAAATTAAATTATCATTGGGTGATCAGCTAATAAAAAAAATGGTTTTCGATCTATTTTCCCCTGCTAACTATCGTTACGCATCAGATCCACCCAAACTATTGGCCTAGTGCTATTTACACCCACATCATAAGTTGTAGAGTTCATTACACCCATATCGTAAGTTGCGAACTTATTTCAACCCAGGGTTTGGTTTGTTTGGTAGAGGAGATTAAACCGAGAGCAAACCATGGCAAACCATTTATATCCAAGTGTAAACCGATTATTATACCAGAAAGAAGGAAAAACCCGACCCGATTTTTAAACCCTCAATTTTATAAATCCCCAATTCTCTGTAGAACCCTAATTTTATATTGTTTGGTTTGCGATTTGGGATTCTGAAATTCTTGTTCGAATCTTCAAAATTATTGCTAGTATATCTTCAATTCGTAGTGTTGTAGGTCAAAATTATAAAGATTTAGTTTCAAAATCTTCAATCTCGTGTTTCTTTTCCAGGAACGACGAGTGAGCTGAGAATGACGAATATTTCAGGAACGTCGAGTGGATCTTCCATTTTTCTGAGACGAAGTGTGGCTGGTGTTCTGAAGCGTTGCTGGTGTGGAGCCTCAATTGTGGCGAATATGTCAAAATTGGAAGCCAATCCTTGCCGTCGGTACTATCGTTGTGCATTTGTTGCATCGCATAAGGTAATTTGTTAATGATTCAATTGTAATTAACTTGTTTTTTTAGCTCATTGTTATTTTGTCATTTTAGTTGTCCGATGATAACCACACATTCAAGTGGTTTGATGAGGCATTGGTCGATGAGGTGGAGACATTGACTCGTTTGATTGGGAAACTTGAGAAGGACATGGAAGAGCTCAGGGAAGAGCTCAGGGAAGAGCATCAGAAGATTGTGTTTGAGAAGATGGAGGATGTGTTGTCTGAAACTAAAAGAAATTTGAAGATTGCGATGTTTGTTCCGGTTATAGGTTGTATTTTCATGATTGGTATCATGAAACTGTTGTAATTTTAGAGTAGGAATTTGAGTATGAATGTGATTCTTAATTTGAGTATTAATTTGAGTCTGAATATGAGATTGATTGTTAATTTGAATGTTAAATAGAATGTAAAACCTGCAATTTTAAAACCAAACCTGCAAAAAGTAGACACAAACAGAAAGGAGCAATTATAACCAAAAAACCATTAACAAACCGATTACAATTAGTCATAATAGCCATAAAGCAGCCATAAAACATAAGGCTACAAACAGCCATAAAACATAAGCCGATTAGTCTAAAAACATAAGTCCAAAACATAAGTCTAAATAGTCATTCTAAACAGCCATAAAACATAAGTCTAAAGAACATAAGTCTAAACATAGCTTATGCTCTGCATCTAGAAACTTCTTGGCGTATGGAGTACACAAAGCTTGGTGATCATGTGCTTCAACAGATCTTTTGAAAATACGTACCATAGTAAGTCTAGCAATGATGTCAAGCATAGGTACCAAAGGCTTCTCTCTAGCCTTGATTAATGTTGAATTGAATGATTCTGTGGAATTGTTTTCCACATCTTCACAGTAGCTGCCTAACTTATAGAAAGCCCTACACTAGCTGCATGGATTAGACTTCATAACATCCTCGTATACAGCCCTATCATACTCCATCAGATTTTTCAAGTTTTCCCTGTATTGTCCCTCATTGTAGCTCCATGCAAGGTTCTAAACCAAAGGCTTCATCTGTGCTTTCTTCCCATGATTAGCTTTCAGATTCCCATAGATGTGTCTCACACACATTCTATGTTCAATGTTTGGTAGCTCTAAAAAACCAAGAAATTTGTTAGTTAGCAATGTAGACACATAGAGAACAAAAACCATGAAATAAAAACTCATACCTTTTGACGATCCGAGACCATAACATATCATGTGCCATCTCTTAAATCCAAATCAGACTTCACCTTCTTCACAAACCATAACCAATTAGGTATGTTTTCCACTTGCACAATACCCCAAGCTATAGGATATATAGCATTGTCACCATCTCTACCCAATGCAACTAATAACTGACCTTTCATCTTGCTTCTTAAAAAACAACCATCCATTCCTATAAGTGGCTTACATGTCTCTTTCCAAGATCTTCTTACACTATCAAAGCAAGTAGAATCTATTGAAAACATTCAAACCTTCCTCATTTCTCAGTGTCTCAATAGCCACTGTAGAATTTGGATTGTACTTTACAATCTCAGCTTCATAATCTCTAAGCCGTTCAAATTGTTCATCGTAAGCTTTTTCTATCCACCTCAAAGCTTTATTCCTAGCAGATTAACATTGCGGCCTAGTCACACTTATCTTTCACTTCTCCATAATCAATTCTTCTATCTTCATCGGCAGAAAATACTCAGGTTCATACCGGATCTTATCAACAAACAATCTAGCAATTATAGGAACCTTCATCATTTCATATTTCCTGTTAGGAACACAACTATGTTTATCTTCAAGCACACTAATTTTCCATTTATCCGATCCTTTTTTTATTGAACACTACACATGCCATTTGCATTCATCTCCAACACACATAAAAGCAATCTTGTTTTTATCGTACCTGTATTGTTGGATGTTGCGACCAGTGCTCAGAGCATGATCAAGGACAACCTCTTTAAACGCGATTGGACTAAAGAACACTTGCCCTATGAACAGATTCCCATTGCCTCGTCATACGTCTCTGAACTCTCTCTAACGGATTTCGTCATCATCTTCTTCATCAGAAGATTCTGGGTATACGTCGTGACGGATGGAGGGTTCATCGGTGAACTCATTGACGGTTTCATGGATCTCAAAAATCGTACCTCTCCCGGAACTCATCCTCATCAGACTCTTCGTTACGTGTAGGGGGTTCGTTAACTGCGACTATCGACATATAGAAATTCGATAGTCGAGTTGATGGTTTGGAGATTTCTTGTTCGAAGGCTTAAATTTGGGATTTAGGGTTTGAAGGTTTTGATTTAGGGTATTTTTCGAATGAGGGTTCGATTAGTTAGGGTGTTAGGGTAATGTTTTAGTTATAATCGGGTAGTTTAACGGGTTTAATTTTGGTTTGTGCGTTTACTCGGGTAGATCATGGTGAAATAGATTTCGAACATACGATCTAGGGGGAAATATAGTTTTAACTTATGATATGGGGCGAAATAAGTTTGAAACTTACGATCTGGGTGTAATAAACTCTACAACTTATGATGTGGGTGTAAATAGCACTAGGCCAATAGTTTGGATGGATCTGATGCGTAACGATAGTTAGCAGGGAGAAATAGATCGAAAACCCTAAAAAAAATGATGACGTATAGAAATCATCCACGTAAAATTAACTATAGCACATAAAAATTTATATGTTTTCATGATCTACATGTTATGTTTATGCTATAATTGAGTTAAGATGTTGAAGATTTGTTTTTATGAAAGGTAAAACCTCTATAAAGAGTTTATATTATAATTTGTGTATCATTTTAAGTTTTTTTAAGTAGGTTTTGGGCTACCACTTAATTCTGGAACATGAGCATAATAATTTTACGTATATACGTAGGTGGTGCATGTGGGTACGGAAACCTTTACAACTCAATAACATTGATTTTGTAAAGCAAAATCAAACATGTCTAAGAATCGATTAAACTGATGTTGAAAGAAAATTGGGAAATGGAGATCAATATATTTCATCTTTTGTTTTTTTTTTTTTTCCTTTTGTCGGTTCGATGTCCGAATGGATGGATAAACTTTCTTCTCTCTATTTTTTTTTAAAAGAAATAAATTAAATCTGAATAGTAGGTTGTAGGCTCAATAACAAACTACTACAAAATAGGATCATAGAAAATTCAATTATAAATCAGATTATACTGTACATAACCATACGGATTAATGTCCTGCAATAAAATCATGTTTTAATAATCAATTTATTTATTTTTTTCATATAAAAAACCTTTAACCCGTGCTTAAGCACGGGTCAGTATCTAGTAGTAGTTGGTAAAGCCATCAAATCATGATTGTAAAGATGATGTTATTTACAAAGGATGAATTAAAAAAAAAAAAACTGAAGTTATTTAAGGACTAGTACAATGCTAAGGCAAAAACAAAGCAGAAGGAGAAGAACACAAAACAAACAGAGGTGGTATCTTCATCTACGAGAGGATCCCCATCTCTGCATCATGGCACTCAAACTCGAGTCGATTGGTAACTGTAACATCTGTATCCCAAGTCGTATCCTTGTAATAAGAGTTAATTACATTCTTGCGGCGCAAGCTGTTAATTTGATGTCGTAAAAGTCTTGTACCGGGTTGTAATTGCCCTTGAGAGAATAGGAATACCGTGGAACTCGATTAGTGATCTTCCGGATTAGGATTGTTTTGAGGGATCGGGAGATTAATTGTTTCAGAACCAATTTGGATTAATTGGTTTGGAATAGTGTTTTACAGAAGGAATAGTATTTTTGCAGAATGAATAGTGTTTTGACGGAAATGAAACAGAAATGTGATATGGATAATATCGAGCTCAATTAACGGCCAAATGGGCGGTGAACGGGTTGATTCGATCAAGGATTGATCGTTGAGATGTAATTTCAAATGGTTCGGTTTAAGCGGAATTAAGCAAAAATTCCGGGATTTGACGAGAGTGAAAGAAATATTTTGAGATAGAGGAATGTCTCAAATATTTCAGGAATGTTGACGGAATTATTAAACCAAGCGAGAGAAATTAATTGAGGAAATTAATCGTTGCGGTTTAATGAATTCAGTTTGGTTTAATTGGATTAAACCAACATATACATATACATATATATGTATATGAAAAATATCTTCTTCTCCCTCTATATATACTCATCCTTGAGCAATTGAGAGAGAGTTCTAGAGAGAGCTAGAGAAGGAGAGAGGAGAAGAAAGAAGAAGAAGAAGAAGGAAGAAGGAAGAAGGAAGAAGAAGAAGAGAAGGAGAAAGAAGAGAGAGAAGAGCTTGAAAACAGAGTTTCGAAGCTGTGTTGAGAGGTCCGATCGGGATATCAATATAGCTCGGATTGAGATGAAATTCTGTGGGTAAGTTCTTCAATCTCTTGCCTAATTATCTACCAAATTTCGTGGGATTATGTTGAGTGGTTTGGGAGATATGATTTTTCTCCCTAGACTGCCCTGTTTTCGGGCTGTAGCGACGGGTTGAGTTTGAGGGAGTGTTTGGACACTCGAATCTTGTTTGTTTGGGATGAAATTTGATAGATAAGTTGTTGGGAGTTTGATCTTGAGTTTTACCGAAGAAATTGTTAAACTTTGGAATAGAGTAAGAGTTATGATCGGATTAGTGAGACTCTGTTTTTGGGAAGGAGGAATCCGAGTTTGAGGTTTAAGCTTTTGAGCTTAAGGCTAGTGAGATTAATCTCTTGAGGGAATATTATGTCCTATCTTGGCAGGCTTGTAGTGGATATCTTAGTGTGTGATTGTACCAAGAGGAATCAAGCTTGAGGTTCTAAAATTTTCGTGTAGACCCAACCGTCAAGGCAAAGGTGAATGCGTGACCGTGGCCATATGTGTGATTCTTGAATTGTTTTCGTGATTGTTGTGTGCTTAGGAACTAGACTTTATGGGTGTGGCTTATGGCTTGGCCATATTATGTGATGATTGTGTGTGATTGAGCTCTTTCACGGTATGTGTGGTTTATTTCCTTAAGTTACATTTCAATTGCGTGAATTCATGAATCGTATGTGTTATGGCCGTGAGACGGGATGACCGCCTCACTAAGCATTACCAATGCTTATGCACCTCCTTTGGTGCAGGTAAAGAGAAGTCGTAGGATGCGGAGCTCGTGGAACCTAGGGCCGGAGAGAAGAGATGATCTCGGAGTACTTTTGGTTTCTTTGTATTTTGGATGCTATGCTACTAATGCCTTGGTGGTGGGTGTTTTGGATCCGTAAGAATGTTGGTTGTGATGTTTAATAAGAGTTTATATATGAGTTAAGGATCGTTGTTGTTTGATGTGTGTTTGGCATTGTTGTGGCTTGTTTTGTGTTGTTCTCGGGTAGCAGGGCAAGAGGGAGGATCGACCGATCCAGATAGGATCGATCGATCCTGAGGTATCGTTTTGGCTCAGAAACCTTTTGAGGAATCGAGATCGATCGATCTTGGTATGAACGATCGATCTTAAAGGGTTGATTTTGGTCAGAAGCTTCGGGGGTTTAGGATTTTGATCCAAGTAGGATCGATCGATCCTGTAGATTGTTTTCGGAGCAGAAGGTTTCTGGTCAGGTTTTAGGGGTTAGGATCGATCGATCCTAGGGTAAGATCAATCGATCCTGTCAGGTTATTTTGGGCCAGAACGATCGGGTTGTTTTTGGTGGAGGTCAGGATCGACCGATCCTAAGGGGGATTGATCGATCGGCATCACTCTGTTTTGTGGTGTTCTGTTTTGCTAGTCGAGATCGATCGATCCAAGGGTAGGATCGATCGATCCCTTAATAGTTGAGACTGATTGATCCTTGGGAGGAAACCGAGTTCGATCGATCGATCTTAAAGTGTTAGAATCGACCGTTCCTTGGAGGATCGATCATTCTTAGGGGACGTTTTTAAGGCAGAAGTTTCGGGTCTGTTTTTAGAGAATAGGATCGATCGATCCTGGGTGAGATCGATCGATCCATATTGCATTAAGGTTTAAGTGTTTGTCTTGTATTAGATGTGGAGTGTTTAACTTGAGTAACAAGTAAGTTTTAACTATTCATCGATTAGAAAAGTTTTAAGAAAAAGTTTTAAAAATTTCGTATTTTTATGATTTCCGTGCGTTTTCCGTTTTCGTACTCGGGATGGGGCGTTTCAGTAACAGATGGTCTTTTTAATTAGAATGGCGAGTTAACGTGAAGATTTATGAGAATTTGAGTGTTTGCGACCATTTCTCTTTTTTCAAATGTGATAAACCGTAGATTGACCAAGGCATTTTATGTTTTTCTTTAGTTGAGCTAAGAAAGTTTGTAACTTTATATAATTACTAAAGGAAAAAACAAAATAGTATTAATCACGTGCCTCCCTCCCCATACTTTACGTTCGCCCTGGATGTGATCATGTTTTAGCGTAACTTGGTTATTATTAGGTCATTATGCCACAATAGTATATATGAAATCAAATCTACAATTATCAAGAAAAGGCAGCGTAATCGGGTAACAAGAGAGAGAGAGTAGCAAAATAGCTTTCTCCAACAAAAAGTCTTATGTTTTCATTTGTATTCCTGGATTAAATTTTTCCCCTGTGAAGCTACATGATCTGCACACACATATCTTACATTTCCACATACAGAAGACACCTTCAGGGAGCAGTTCTTTAGAGGAACCGTGTCGGCATGTACTCGTTGATTCGTAAGGGCATACTGTAGAACTCGTCGTTCCTAGCGTCTCCGTTCCTGTGCTGGAAAGGCTTCCACCATGGGATTCCTCTTTCATTAATAGCATGTGTCGCTTCCAACGTGTTATCTAGTATGGTTGCCAAAATGATCGCTACCAATGGAGCCGAAGCAAAGATTGTGTTAAGTATATCGTTGAACTGCACCACAAGTCACCACGAAATTGTATTAAGAAAAAATAAACATCATATAGTATTAAGTATTATAGACTTTTCAAACTACAATATATTAACCTTTATACGTCGGATTGTTTGTATTTTTGTATTATAGTGTGTATTTTTCCAAATTAGCCAACAACTTTTAGCTTTCCTCAACAAAATTCTAGTGTTAATTATAAATTGGTGTTTAAAACAATTGTTATGAGACTAATAGATTATTGAAAGGCTTACCCATCCACCGGCTGTTCTAACCGGTCCATGTCCTGCTCTTGTCGTGTTGGAAAAAAAGTACTGAGCGATCGAAAGACTTAAGAAGAGAGAGACACCGACAACGTACATGTTTCTCATCGAATTGGTGTCGGTGAACTGTATAAACGATATTCCAACAGCAACTGGGCCAATCACATAACAATAGTATCAGAAGTAGCCCTGACTTTAGGAAGTGTAGATTTATATACAAAATGCTACTCACCAACAATTCCAAGTAGTACACAGTATATGCCTCCAAAGATTGGAAGCGGTATAGACGCAAAGAAGGCTCCAAATTTTCCTGAAGATCATTGAAAACACACAAATCTAAAGTCCAAAATGGCTATTTTCTATAAACTGAACCCTAGTCAAGATGACTGATTGGAGAGTGAAAAACAAACCAAATATAGAGAAAAATATCATGAAACCCGTTGAAACCTGCACCACTCTTCTACTCCCTATCCGTGTGAGGCCAAGGAGACCTACATTTTCCCTGTATATATGATCAAGATGAATAATACTTCCTTTGTATATATTCTGAAAGGGCAGTAGAACATATAGCGAGGAGAGGTATTTAGAACTTACACAGACGCGGTATTGCCAGTAATGGAACCAAATATTCCTTCGAGGAGAACACCAATACCCTACAAGGAAATAATAACCTTATTCAGAACATTAGAAGAGAGGACAGAAAATGAAAAGATAAAATAGACTTTCTTAGTGCCTTGGAATAAAACCTGTAGCCCGATACTACGAGAGAAGACATGTGCTGGAGGCGCTGTTGCTCCTGCTAGTCTGGATGCAGCAAAAAATACTCCGGTAGACTAAAAAAATGAGGATATACATAATATAAGAACAAGTTGTGGCCTGGAACATAAAGAATATTTAACAAAAGCTAGAAACTAATACTGATGAATAACAATCTTAGGACAAGATTTTGTACCTCCGCAGATGCGACAATCGCAGAACCAAACATTCCAAAAACATGACTCGCTCTAAATATTGGAGTCCCCCACTGGAACGGATATGGGATTCTAATCCTGCAAAATGAGTTTGAGTGACTGACTAGACAGATATTTAGACCTTAAAAGAAAAGAAGAATCAAGAAAAAACAGTAATCAACCTACCAGGGAGCTGAGGAGATAAGAAAGGCACGGTCCGTGCGGCAACTTTGTTTTGTCGCAACCGGAACATTGTTATAAGCTCCAGAAACAGTAAGGATAGCAGCAAAAGCCCATATGATAGCCAGGCAAACAAGTAAAGCATATCTTTCAAGTATCATAGAAGACCTCTGGATGAAATGTCTAACATACTGCAAGATATGGACAACAAGATTCAATATTATATGTCTAAACAATCACCACCATATATAGCACGAAAACACACAAAAAAGCAGCCGGACTTGGTGTGAGACTATCAACAGAATCAGCATTGGTAGCCCGATTTCCACACAGTTTGCAAGCTGTAAAAAGTCCAAAATATCACATAATGACTTAGGAAAGCTATTTAAGTTGTTAAAGCTGATTGAACTTTAGCTGAAATTGTTACCAATGGGAAGCCTCTAAGGAATAGGCCAAGACTCACAACAGAAACCACTGGCACAACAACGATGGGACTAAAGATTCTGCATTGAACAAACTAAGATCATTAGATATAAGAACTTCCATTATCTTGTGAAATAGCAATCTTGTATTGAATTTATTTAACCTTATCAACTTCCCCCATGCCTGACTATATCCGAAAATGATGTTGGCAAATGAAGAAATGATTAAGGACCCTTGTACGGTTCTAATGGTATGCCGAAATCTCTGTTAGCAAAATGGCATGTCAAGTAATAAACAAGAAAATGAAGCAAAAGTAGCACGGAAGTATACACCGAGCTTTAACCTGTTGCTCAGAATCGAATTGACCATTGTTGTAATCTCTGATGATAGACAATACAGGAAGAACATACGCGAACGAAACTCCCATAACCGTGGGAAGCCTTGTCCCTATAAGCGTTTGTAGCAATGTGTTTATTCCCGACATAAACAATATAGTCTGAATAACCCGCGCTTTATCACCCTGAAAATACGAAACAGTCCGTTTCAGAACCACATAATCCCATGAACATTCGATAAAGCCGATCAAAAACCAAAACCACAACATACAGCATCTCCACCCATTGATGTCACAAGTGTGTTGGCAAGCAAGACAGTAGTCCCGAGCATAACGATGTAATGCTGGAAAGCCAGTACAACCGTCTCATCTGTAACGAAACCCCAATGAATCATTTTGTTAATGATGATGAAACAAATCAGTGCTTAAAAGGAAAGAATAATACAATCCACATGTTACAAAATTCCCTAAAATACACTAATTGCATTTCATTTTCCATGAACAGTGTGGCATAAACCCCACCCCACACTTATAACAGCCAAGGATGCTAATCTTAGAGCATTTTGGATTCACCAACACCACAAACAAGTAATAACCATAGAGTTTATTTAATCTTAATCAATTAGTATGTCTCAAGAACAATTATACAACACTTATCAATAGTTTTATAGTCAAAACAGAGGAAATAAAAGCATCGAATCAGATTCCGAGATCTAAAATATTCAGACACAACAGAAAGCAGTTAAGGAGAGAGACAGAAGTGAACTCATGTAACTTTTGACTTAATTATAATTTTTTTTTTTTTTTTACATCTGAATCAAAATAAAGAAACCAACAAAGTAGTGAGACTAACGCCAAGCGGGGTTAGAGTGGATGCAATACTGAAGATGATGAAGTTGCTCAGCCGGAGGCCAAGTTGGTCCTCTGCTAAGCGCCATGGATTGTACCGGAGGAGGATAACCGGCTGTAGCCGGTGCCGGTGGATGTTGATGATGGTGTCCAGTTTCAACCATTCTTTAATTAAAAATCTTCTCTTTTTTGATTCTTTTTGAAAGGATCTTGAAAAAACTTTAGGAATCTCTCTCTCTTTTTTTTTTTAAAGTTGCAGAAACCTAAATCAAACCGACAAAGAGAAGAGGATAAAAAGAAAGAGGAGAAAAAGCGAATCTCGAGACTACAGAACTGATAAGATAAATATAAAAAGTTGATTTGTGGGAGAAGTAACAGAGTTTTTTTTTTTCTCTTTGAGTAAATATACTATATTTAATTTTGTTCAAACTTCAAACGAATAAAGTATTAAGTTATTAACTCTCGGTTAGGTGTAAGTTTTAATTTTTTATTTTTTTAAATAAACTTGTAATTATTGATAGGAATAATGAAGTTTCTTTTTGTCGTCCTCTTGTTGTCTTTATTAGCATTCCTTATTTTTTTCTTATCACTCTTTTTTATTCGTCTAGTGATGTTATTATGAACTTTGAAATTGTACTTCCTCATTTGAATTTTTTTACATTCTCTTAAATTTTAATTACGGTTATAAAAATATTCTTTACAAAACAAAAGCCACTTTGAAACCAACCCGAAAGATATTAGGAAAAAGCAAAAAGTTTAACAGCACAGTCATATTGTTATCAAATGATTTTTAATGACAAAACTTAGTATCCACAAATTTATATTAAACTTCAAATAAAGATGTGTTAGTAAAAATTTTCTTCTAATAAATATTCTGTAACAAATAAAATTTACATCGTGGTTATGTAAAAATAATATCAAAAACATAAAGTAATCGATTGAAAATGAAACAATTAATCAATTTAACTAAAATATCGTCTTCTAGATTATTTAAAACGATGAAATTTTATAATTTATAAAATTAACCTCATTTGAGGTAAAAAGAAAAATACGATGACGGGTTTACAATTTACATAATTTTGAGATTTTTAAATCGATATTAAGGATTTTGAAAATTTCATGTTGTTTGTGACGAAATACTTTGTTATTTTATGTTTAATGAAAATACACATATCGCTTTTTAATAAGCTAAAATATAAAATATCGATTCAATGGTATATATTTAGGTAAAATTATAGAAATTTTTTTTATAATTAATGCATTTTATTTCATAAATTTTTAATTAAAAAATTTTGGTGACAAGTTTAAAATAGATTGACTTATACGTACAATATTTTTTTTTTAATTAGACTCACTTATTCAAAGAGTCTAAGTGTAACACCCCGGAATCTAGAAATTTAGTGGTGCATGAGGAGAGTTTAAAAGAATTGATTTGGCTACCTATGTTACCAAAGTGCACTTATCTTCTTGGTTAACCATCCCAATAAAACTTCAGAGTTAAGCGTGCTTGAGCTAGAGTAATTTAAAGATGGGTGACCTATCGGGAAGTGATTTCCGGTATATTGTGAGTGAGGATAAACACGAAAAAATATCACGTGGTAATTTGTAGGATCGGTAAACACGTCTTTAAAGCCTCCAAAAGTAACGAACCGGCCGTCGGATGAACATGGGGCCCATAGGCGAGAATGGGCGTGGGACCATGGACTTGAGCGGTTGGGGCGTTACATTTGGTATCAGAGCCAAACCCAGACAAACATGGAGTCAAGAGGGCTCACATTGTCGGGGGTGACGGTCTTGGTACACAACGAGGACGTTGCGATCTGTTAGTGGGGTGATTGTAACACCCCAGAATTTAGAAATTTGGTGGTGCATGAGGAGAGTTTAAAAGAATTGATTTGGCTACCTATGTCACCAAATTACACTTATCTTTTCGGTTAACCATCCCAAAAAAAAACTCTAGAGTTAAGCGTGCTTGAGCTAGAGCAATTTAAGGATGGGTGATCTATTGAGAAGTGATTTTCGGTATCGTGTGAGTGAGGATAAAACACGGGAAAATATCATGTGGTGATTTGTAGGGTCGCTAAACAAGTCTTTAAAGTCTCAAAAAGTAACGAACCGGCCGTTGGATGAACATGGGGCCTATGGATGAAAGTGGGCGTGGGACTACGGATGGGCTCGATTGGGGCGTTACACTAAGTCAAATATATTACAGATCTTTTCTTACTAATTTGGGCGTGGTACAAGTACACTTATTTTTATAACAGTATAAAAATCTTAGGTTGTTGTACATTCAAGTTATGGCCACCGACTAGAACTGACCAAAACCTTATTATTCTATGTAAAAGAAAGCAATACGCATCACAATAATTGAATCTATATTCGATGATGTTATACTTAAAATTAGTATGATCATACGTTCGAATAATATAATATTCACTTAGCCATGTTGTATGATGTGTGCTTTTTCCATGATTCCATCAATAGGTTATCCTCATTTCACGTTTGTTTACTGCTTTGATGACAACATCTGACTTCTTCAATGGCGAACTTGATTTTGAATCACCACCTATGAAGTGATTTAGCATCCTCTATAAAGTTTAGGACTCGTGCGTTGATTTTTACACATAATTGTTTTTTGTAAATAACTAATCTAAAATATTATTTATTTGTTCCTCTTAGATGATGTTTAGACATAATTATTATGCATACGAAATTTTAGAAAGTTATCATAATCTTATCTTATATAATTGATTAAAATAACAATAAAATGCATCATTTGTTATAGTTACAATAAAGAAAATTTGTTTTCCACTAGAAATTTATAACATCACTTAAAAAAACGTTATTGGCTAAAATCTTTTTTAATATAAAAGGATGAGAGTATTTTGGGACCAAAGAGATAAAGAAATGCATTAACTTTTTAGAAAAAAAACAAATGCATTGACTTGGGCTTACCGTTGGTGGACTCTTTTGCCTTAGGCTTGAGCGAAGATAATTACTTTGATAAATCTAAGCAAAGTTGTATCTGAAATATATATATTTCACATAACATCTAGCTCCGTTGATGATGTACATAAATTTCCTTTTCTGTTAAATATTATTGATGTAAATTTATATATATATATATATATATATTGCCGATATGGATTGACGATCTACATAAGATCGTTTTGGATAGCCCTGGGCATTCAGGATTCCGTTCGGGTTTCGGATCGGATCCATTCGGGTTCAAGTTACTAGGTTTAGGGGTTGTGGATTCATTCGGATATTTATAAAAACCGGATCGGGTTCGATTCGGTTCTTAGCGGGTTCGGGTCGGGTCTATACTTAATATTGACATCTAATAAATATCCAAAAATTATCGGATCTTAATTCGGGTTCGGGTAATTATAACCAAATGTAACCAAATAACCATACAATACCCGAAATTAAACTTTAAAACAAACATAAAGTCATTCATTGTTTTAAACCAAACAGAAACATCATACATTCAAACATCTTTGATACATAGCCTTAAACCGTTAAACCAAAGTTACCAAACATAGTTCAATAAACATAAGAGAAAGAAACATAGAAATACCATCACACCATGCAGCTTCTAATCATCAAATGAACACTTTGCCGTCCCTGTTACATTAAAAAGAAAGTGCATCAATAATAAAGACAATACTCCAAAACCTCTCACGGAATTCAAAACCAATGCTTTAAAGAAAGAGAAAGAGAAAGAACAATATGAAGTTATAAACCATACAATTAAAATCTTGTGCTTTAAACAATTGCTTCTGACAGAAAAGCACTAGCGGCTCTTTTTTTTTTTTGATCAACTGATATAATATAAGATACCATTGTTTGTCAAATTACAAAGGAGATACACAATATGATACAAGACGATTAAAGAGACAGACAAGCGTCGAACAAAGAAGCTTCGACATGTACTTACAACAACAAATTACAAAAATTCAAATACATGAAACCAATCAGATAGGAGAAACAGACAAGCTTCAAACAACAAAATTACAGGAATTCCAAAACTTGAAACCAGCCCGTAAAAACACTTCTCAAACTAAAAAAAACAGCAATTTGAAAACGGAGAACAAATTAAATCTCTCATAGCTGAAATAAAAATCAATAGTTTTGAGTTTTTCCAGAACTAAACTCAAAGCAAAGAGAGAAACAGATGAAACATGTGTATCAATAGCAAAATTAAAAACAACTCATACCCAACTTCGTTAATCGATTTCTCAACAGATCCCTAATTTCATATTTCAGACGAAGAACACATTAGAGAACTTATGGATTTCTCGATGAAGAACACAAAAAACTTAGGGTTAGGACGAAGAACACAGAACACAGAGAAATTAGGGCTTTCACACAAAGAACACAGAGAAATTAGACATACCTGAAATCGATTTTTTTTATGTAGAATGAGGGGAAGAAGCACCGGTGGTTCGAAATGAGAAATCCAGATTGAAATCCAGGTTGAAAAAGGGATCGATTGAAGAGGGAAATGAGGTGTTGGCGGCTGTGTGATTGTTTATGCGAGCGTGCATAAGGTAAGGCGTTTGTATATTTCAGGTATTACAAAGTACCCATTAAGTATCGGGTAATACTCGTACCCGATCCAAAATCCGAACTACTTTATTTCAAAACCCGATTGGATATTACTATAGATCCGAACACTATTCGGTTCGGATTTTTCGGATCGGGTTCGGATCGAGTTTTTGGATCCAGGTAATATGCCCAGGGCTAGTTTTGGAGGATCGATTTATGGGAAATAAAAAAAAAACGATCTATTTTCTCTTAAACTATGAGGGTATCGTATCAGATACCCACCAAATTATGTCTTCTATACATATGCCCACACAAAAATATCCCTAAATCTAAGTGTCCACAAAAATAAAGTTTCAAACCTATATGTCCCCAAAAATACAGTTCGAATCCTAAATACCCACAAAAATCGGTTTTGCTCCATTTATGGTTTGCTTAACCAAATAACGAAATCACTAAACCGGATTAAACATAATCTAAACCCGATTATAACTCAAATATAACCCAATTTATCAGTTTTCTACTTATTAATAATAATATATTTAAAAATAAAATAAAAAATTCTCTCCCCCCCTTCTTCTTTCTTAATTGACGATTCTCCATTAAAGGTCGATTTTTTCTTACTTCTGCGATTCAATAACACCCAAACGAATAAGGGCTTGATTGGTAAGGCTTTTTGTAGAGCTTCATGCTCATTAAAAGCCAATCAAAAATTTTTTTAAGAGCATAAAGTAGAGCATAGAGGATTCTTTAATGCTCTCCACCTTAATGCTCTTTAATTGAGCTTTTCCAAGGCTTAGAGGCTTTAATCATATTAAAAGACATATTTGCCTTTAATTATTGAAAACCTAATATATTATTAATAACTAAATTTAAAATATGATATGCATGTATACATTAATAATTACAAATTAACATAGAAACACAAACTTAATTTGAACCCAGAATTAAACAACAAGATTCATTCAAAACATAAAAATTATATTGTTTAGCTTATCTAAACCAAAACGAAATTAGAAGAAAAAAAAAAAAGAAAAAAAAAATCAAATTGAAGGCCAATTTATTTCAAATTCGACACTCTTCAAGATTTTTTCCAATTCAAGATTCTAAAATCTTGGGATTTTATGATTTTTCTATTTTGTAAAATATTGTTCTCTTCTAGAAAATCCAAAATGAAGATAATGTCTATCTTAGTAATTTTGTATCTCTATGCTCACTGCTCTGCCAATCAAATTTTTAATTAAAGCTTACCGCTTTTATAACATAATGCTTTTGGAGCATAATGCAACATACTGCTAATGCTTTTTAAAAGTCTTCCCAATCAAGCCCTAACAAGAAGTTCATAATATATTGTGATGAGCTCATAATCAGCCATTGTCTTCTCTTCCCTCACCACATGTTCCACCTGAAAGAGAGACATAACCACATTCCCAATTTCATCAACAAACAAGTTAAACTCAGATTCTATAATACTAAGATTCCAAATTCCCAAATTTACATTGTTTGATTATCACAGAAACAGAGAAACGATTATAATAACAAAGATAGAGAAAAGATTGCTTACCCGAATTCTAGCACTCGAAATCGCCGTCGATATCACCAGCTTCTTCTCCTTCCTATTGATTTTAATTGACCAATCCTTCGATCTCAGCCCAAACACCACATCTCCACCGGGACATAACAGTATTCTCTGAGATCCATGTCTCGCGTTACTAGTTTTCTTCAGCGTTGACGCCGTCCCTCGCGGCTTGTTCTGCAGGTCCGTCACAATGGTTCGATGAACAACGGCACGCGCAGTATCTTCCAGCGCCGTTTTGAGGTCCAGATACGTCTCTCCACCCTTCTCTCCTTCGAATGAGATGATTGGTAGAGTCGCTAGCTGGGAAGCGACAGAGAGAGGCTTCGATACTCTGCTAGAGCCGAATTTCGAAACAGAAATGTAGGTTTTAGGGATTTGGTGAGAGGAAGACAGAAACAAAGAAGATAAGAAGAAAGATAGAGAATTTGGCGCTGTTGCAGAGGAAGCCATTGTTGTTCCCTGACCTATACCAACGAGGAGAAAATAAAAAAAATTTCCGGTTTTGGTTGGGTTAAATCTAGTTCGGTATTGGTCTATTGGGATTGACCGGTTTTTATCAGGTTTGGTTCGTTAACCGTATAAACTTAAAAACTGGTTTGAAAACAAGTGGACATTTAGATTTAGGAATGATTTTGAGAAGGCATTTGTATAAAAAACATAATTTGGTGGGTATCTGATACTATATCCTCATGGTTCAAAATGAAATAGATCGTTTTTCCAATAAAAAAAAATCATATATGAGTACAATATTAATATAGGATTCAATTGGTAACACAAAACGGTAGTCCTGGACATTCGGTTTGTATGGTTTGTTCGGTACAGTTTGTTCGGCTGGAAAAAAATATGCCGAATTGAACCGAATTAAAATTCGGTTCGGTTATCGGGTTTTTCGGTTAACCCAAATTACATAGTATTTCATAACCCAAATTAAAACCGAATTACATAACCCGAATTAAACCCGAAATATATATAAAAAAAACGATAAAACCGAATACACTAAAACCGACATTCATAGTTTGATAATTTGATTAGTTTCATCCTCTTTAGATTCTGGTCTTTCACCCTCCTTGAGTCATCTGTTGAAGTCATCTACATATCATAAATCACAACAGAATGTCAAATACTATAATTATGTATCCCACCAGACATCCTACTCTATACAATCGCAATACCATCCAACTGCACTTGAATTCAGAAAATATCTTCTACGAACACTCGAAGTGACATGACGATTTTCTTAGCCACATAGAGTAAACGAGTATCTAGTCTCTTTTCTTACACCTATGGTAACAAATCACAACAGAACAATCAACAATCATACCCGATAATCAAACAAGTAGTAAACTGAAATCAAGTAAACCAGATAACCCGATAATCAAACAAGTAAACACGATAATCAAACAATCAAACAAGTAAACTGAAATCAAGTAAACAAAGTAACAAACCCGATAAGCAAAACTAAACCATCGAGTCATGCATGTTTCCAAATTGATTAGGATTGAGAGTTTAAAACTGGGGATTTGGAGAATGAAGAAGACGACTAACAAATTTGGAGAAGGAGAAGAAGGAGAAGAAGAAAACAGAAGATAGAAGAAAACCAGAGACGTTACCTGAAATCGATTCGGATTATCGTTTCGTCTTTGGTGAGAAATCAATTCGCGAATTCGGTGTTCTTCAGCAAGCCTTCGTGAAAGAGATCGAGAGTTAGTGTTCTTGTGAACGAGATTCGTTGTTGTTGGGAAGAAGATCGAGAGAATTGGTGAAAGGGGATCCAGAGAATTTGGGGATCTAGGGTTTCTCAGTTTAGGGATAAAAAATAAAATGAGAGAGATAGGGTAGTGGTTTAGGTTAGTAATCAATTTTTCGGTTAATCGGTTACGGAACTGAACAAACTGAAAAATGAACTAAATTAATTCTAATTCTGATCGGTTTACTTTCTCTTCTTTTCTCGGTTTGGTTAACCGATAAAATCGGGTAGATCGGTTCGGTTTGTTCGATTAACCACCGAATGTTTAGGGCTATAAAACGGTACTAGTTTTTAGCGGTACAAAAAAGCGGTAAATGATACATAAATATTTAAAAGCGGTGAAAATATAGCGATACGAAAATAGTAAATGATGTACAGCTACCAGAATACCAATCAAAACCGGGTGTTTTTAAAAAGTATTTTGATGTTCAATTGAGTAGGTTAACATGAGAGTATGAGAAGATTAGAGTTTGAAGAGATTTAGCATAATTTCACTATATTGCATGTTTTCGTAATATTTTAGTATTTGCAATATATATTTTTTTCATTTAACATAAAGAAGTATTTTTAGGATCATATATTTTTCAAGTTTAAATATCGCATTAGTGGATCTTAGATAAAGTATTATCAGGGTCGG
Organism: Boechera divaricarpa; assembly: GCA_026770425.1. Lineage (NCBI taxonomy): Eukaryota > Viridiplantae > Streptophyta > Magnoliopsida > Brassicales > Brassicaceae > Boechera > Boechera divaricarpa. The sequence continues at coordinate 6,634,847 of CM049186.1, read as the reverse complement.
CTCTGAAACAATGATTTAATACCCCTAATTTTGTAAGGCTTAAAAATTATAAAAATAATAAAAATATAAATAGGTTTCTAATTTTGTAAGGTTCTAAAATTTATTATTTAGAAAAATAGTTTTAGAAAAGACCCAAAATACATAACTATGATTTGGAGCCTTCTCTCTTCTCTCTCTCGTATTTTTGAGAGAGAAAATCTGATTTCCGGTTCACTGGAAATCTAGCCTCGCCGCCGGCATTTTTCTCTCATTTCTTTTCTTCTGTTCTGTTTTTCTCTTTCTTCTCTTTCTCTCTTCTTCCCTTCGCATCTGGTGGTTGGGTTTAAAAAAAAAATCTTGGAGCATTCGGTCGTCATGCACTCACCGAGTGTTCGTGGTAGTCGGGTCCCGTTTCCCGATTCTGAAGTCGTCACTGTCTTCTTCGATGGTCCTTTAGCTCCGTGACGATTTGGTTGGTAATTTTTGTTCCGCTGAGCCTGTTTCTTCTTTAGATCTGGCTGAGAACCGATCATGCCGCCTCGCCATCGTCTCCAGTTTGCTGGTCGTCACCTCTTGGATCTCGCATCGCCACACTTTCGTGACTCCACGTGAGGAGTGGAGAAGAATCGCGATGACCACGTGGCGTGTTTTTGGGCTTCGGTGTTGAGTCAGACGCTTAGACCGAGGGGTGGGTGTACGGTTTTTCGGTTTAGTTTCGGTTCGGTTTTTTTAGTTTTACGGTTTAATGGTTTACAAAAATTGAAACCATATGAAAACTGTATGTAATTCGGTTTGGGTACGGTTTGAGTTTTTTCGGTTTTACGGTTTATCTGTTTTATAAAAAATAAGTCCATACAAAAACCATATGTAATTTGGTTCCGTTCGGTTTCGGTTTGGTTCCGGTTTTTTTAGGTTATTCCATGTTTTAACCAAAATATATATAAATTTGCTGCATAGAAAGTGATCAAACATAAGAAACTAAGGTTGTCTCACTAGATTACCTTGATTTAAACGTAAAATATAAATAATATATTAATCCAAATCTTGTTTTGTAAACCCAAATCCTAATTTGTAATTAGGGTTTGTAATTTGTTATACAAAGTTTCTTTTTATTCTTAAGTTTTTGGTTTTTAAATTACTAAAAGTCTAAGAGTTAAATAATTATAACTTATAAGCCCAATAAACAAAAACATTAAAAACATTACTGAACACAGTATAAACTAAACAAATATAATTATATATAATATTCTAAATTTTATTAAAAACCAAAATAACCATTCTGTTTTACGGTTTTAACTAAACCAATTCTAAACTGAAAACTTAATAAAAATGACAACCAAATGAGTTTTTAGAAAACCAAACCAAATCACTTATTTCGGTTCGGTTTTTTCGGTTATGATTTTTTTGCCCACCCTAGTTAAACGCGTCCCGTTGCTGTCAGGCTTCGATCCCTTCCTTTTCTCTAAATCCGATTGGGTTTTAAACTTTAACTAGATTCTGACCAGTGCTTATGCACGGGTTAAAGTTTTCATATAAACTGATATTAAATTTCAATCACAAAATTAAGTTATTTTGTTGTAGGAGTGAAAGGACTAATTTATGTTTTATTCATATTACATATTTATTTTAAATGCGTCTTGTTGCTGTCGGACTTCGACCTCTTCCTTTTCTGTAAATCCATTTGGGCTTTAAACTCTTAATAATATAACGAGTTGACAAAAAAAAAATAATGCCCAAAATTTATCTTCTTTGGGCTTTTAAGTTTGAGGGGCGACCTGAATATTACAACTTGGATTAGACGTGGTTGGTGAGACTTGATGGTGTGATCTCTGATCTGGTAAGTGAGAAGAGTTCCTAAAATAGAGGCCTGTGTGTTTGCTAGGATCAATGGAAGAGGGCAATGTTGCTTCTCGATAACATTGACTGAGTGCGATGATGCACGTTTAATGTTATCTCAACTGCTTGAACGCTAAATCATTCGTATCGACCAAAGAAGGATGCGTTCTAGGGTAATGCATATATGAGATATCCTCATAGTTGGTCTTGATTATAAGCTAGCCAGGCTTACGCTTGTGGCCACTCAAGACTTTATCAATTTAGTTGGCCGTTACTCTGAAAAGGTTACTAGTTTTGCTAGTAGTTGTAGGGTGCATTATGGGGGAGATGTCGCTGATTCAAATATCATAAGTGCAATTTTCAGTTTTGTTATCATTTTTTTTTTTGTTTAAAGGGTTAATTTGTATTAAACAAAAAAGGTAACTGATACAAAAGAATAGTTATTAAAAAAAAAAACTATAGTTATGTGTTGGAGTCTAAACTTGAGTTAGCTTATTGACCGAGTGATACTAAACCGAGTTGTGGTTTAGAGTCAAAGATGGTTTAATAAGTCAGGATAAGTTTAGGAGATTTGAGCTATATCTTAGGAGATTTAGGAGTTATCTAGATCTAAGTAGGATAAGTTTTGTAAGTCCTAAACACAATAGGATTAGGGTGAGCTAATACCTATAAATAGAGAGTCTATGGAGAGTTGTTCCATTAGAGTTTAAGTTTTGAGAGAGTTTTCTAAACATTAATAAGAAAAGTTGTTCTTATTATCTATTGAGTCTAAACACATAGAAATCACATTTGGTATCAGAGTTTTTCCTTGTGAAGAGGAAACGATCGAGAAGGAGAAGAAGGTTGAGCTTGTGGAGGAGACACAACCGACGCGTTAATGTTCACGACAAGTACTGTTCATGAAAGTACTATTCACAGTGGGTACTGTTCATGCCGAACCAAAAGCACGAGGAGGTGATAATTGGTTGAAGCTGATCGAGACGCAACATGGAGAAGGAGAGGGCTATCACCACAACAACATCGGTCCAATTCCCTATGTTGAACGCAACGAACTACACTGTTTGGACCATGAGGATGAAGGTGGCTTTGAGGGTTCATAAGATATGGGAGGTTATAGATCCCGGTGGTCCAAATCCAGAGAAGAATGACGTAGCGATGGCACTCTTATTTCAATCCATACCCGAGACTTTGATCTTGCAAATCGGTGAGCAAGATACAGCCAAGGGTATGTGGGATGCAATCAAAACTCGGAATTTGGGAGCTGATCGAGTGAAGGAGGCGAGACTCCAAACTTTGATTGCCGATTTTGATCGATTGAGAATGAATGATGGTGACTCAATCGATGACTTCTCCGGCAAGTTATCAAGTTTGGCGTCAAGATCAGCGGCGTTAGGAGAAACCATGGAGGAGTCAAAACTTGTGAAGAAGTTTCTCAAAAGTCTTCCACGAAACAAGTATATTCAAATCACGGCTTCTCTCGAGCAAGTTTTGGATCTTAACTCAACACCCTTTGAAGACATTGTTGGTCGTTTAAAAGCATATGAAGAGCGCATTGGAGCAGAAGCTAAAGAAGAAGATCATGGGAAGCTTCTCTATTGCAATGAATCTTGTGGTTCTCGTGAAGGTTTTGTTGACTCAAGAGGAAGAGGTGGTTGTGGCCGTGGGAGAGGTAAGGGAAGGAATCCAAACCAAACCAGTGAAGGCACGAACCAAGACAAAACCAAGGAGAGACAGAAAAAAGATTGGTCTAAGATCATATGTTATCGCTGTGACAAGTCGGGTCATTACGCATCAACATGTCTAGAGAAGATTCATAAAACACAAGAAGCTAACTTGGTGGATACGCAAGAGGCGGATCCAGCACTATTTTAGCTCGTGTGAAGTTCAAAGAAATGAAGGAATTGCTTGGAGTGCAAGTAATTCAAGTGTTGGAATTAAGTTTGGAGAGATGAGAAGATTGATAGGTGTTCAAGACTTTTCAAGAGCTAACTTCAAGCTTAAGAGGGAGAATGTTGGAGTCTAAACTTGAGTTAGCTTATTAACCGAGTGATACTAAACCGAGTTGTGGTTTAGAGTCAAAGATGGTTTAATAAGTCAGGATAAGTTTAGGAGATTTGAGCTATATCTTAGGAGATTTAGGAGTTATCTAGATCTAAGTAGGATAAGTTTTGTAAGTCCTAAACACAATAGGATTAGGGTGAGCTAATACCTATAAATAGAGAGTCTATGGAGAGTTGTTCCATAAGACAAAGGTAGAAAGTTTATGGAGAGTTGTTCCATAATACTCTAAGACCTAAGAGTAAGAGAAGAGTCTATTTGGAGAGTTCTTCCAAAAAAACTTAGAGAGAAAAGAGTTTAAGTTTTGAGAGAGTTTTCTAAACATTAATAAGAAAAGTTGTTCTTATTATCTATTGAGTCTAAACACATAGAAATCACATTATGAAGAGAGAGTGAGAAAAGGAAGGAGAAATGAGGAAATAGAGGATGGAAAGTGGAAAGAGATGCTACCTCCTTAAAACCTTGCTCGGAAAACTCTGTGGGATAAAACCGAACAAAGAAAAAAGAGTACATCATTGGAGAACCAATGGCAGAGGCGAAAGACCTGAATGTTGTCCGAGAACCCAAGCCATACATGGAGCAGAGATGGGTCGGTTGACTGCATAATGGCGAGAAGTTTCGCCTTGATTATTGATAATTCAATAATATGTGCTTGTGGAAACGATGATTACCCCTCTAGGAGTATTTTAGTGATAGGTTCTATAGGAACCGGACGATCCTATTTAGTCAAATACTTAGTGACAAACTCCTAACCGGGTTTTCGTGGAGGCTTGCGTAGAGGGCTTGAGGGATTTTGTAGAGGGCTTGCGCTTAGGACTTACCATGGCAAGACCAATGGTGGTCTCAAGGGATGCCTTCATATTTTGGTTACACGATGATAAGGGGTTGATTATGTTTAAATTTCGAGGGCATAGGGATTTCACGTTTGTTCGAAAAACTCCATCAATTGGGGGACACATGATGTTTCAATAAGCCGAAATGGCTACCTCACAAGCAAGATTATTCTCTCCTAACTTGATAAAATCATGTAACACTTCAGATTTCAATAGGAAAACCAGTAGATTATATGAACCAATTTCATTTGTTTTCGCAATATTATACAAAATTTTGACAAGAAGAGATAAATGAAGCAATAGAGGTCATGGATACAAAAGTAGATGCAGAGTTATTAATTAGTGAGGCTTCCCAATAACATCTACCAAGAAAAGAGCTTCATAAACAAATGTAACATGTATCCATCAAGTTTTACCAAAGCTTGACAACAACAATAACAAAAAAAATATACATATAATTATAAGAACAGCAAATTTACTCTATTTACTCGGCTTCAGCTTCCTCAACAGAAGTCTCGATTCGAAGAAGAACGAATCCAACTGCAACACCAACAAGAGTAAGAGCATTCATGATTGCTGCAATCTTGAAAATCTCTCCGACAGCGTTACACGTGGTGGATAAGGCTCCTCCACTGCCTCTACCTCTTCTTCCCTTGAAAGTCATCACAACATTAGCAAAGCACTGTTCTGTGCAAAGTGGTGATCCCATTGAGACAACCTTGTTGTTCTGTGCCTTGAGACCACCATATGAATTAAGTCCACTTATGTAAGAAACTTTCATCTCAGTTTTCTTCTGTGTTTGTCCAGATTTGGACACAATCCCTGATCTTGTCCATGAGATCACTGCTGGTGCTGCTGTCGCCATTCCTTGCTGAAAAAGAAAGCAAGATTCAGTAAATTAACAGATTCAAGAAGTGGGTATGATCGGACGAGAAGAGAGATTATTGATACCTGTGGATGAGTTTTGAAGGATGCAAGAGAAGTGAAGCGACTCAAGGAAAGGAGAAGCAAAAGTGGAGAAGCTTTGTTTTTAAGGAAGGAGGAGATTTTGGATAAGGAGGGTGTGGCTGCCACAGCCAATTACGGCTAGAGATGGATTTACTTCTTTTTATCAAATATCTGTGAACACACGTTCCTCATCGCTTTATCAATTTGGGTTTTTATGTTTTCTCAATTTGTTTTTTAATATTCCTTAAATTATCATATTAACTCTTTATTTATTTTTTTAATTTTCTTTGTGAAAATTATTTAGATTTAACTCTAATTTTACGAGTAACTGTTAAATTAATACCTGGATTAAAAAATTGGGGCAGGCCAGGTACATCTGGATGGGTCAAAATGGCTTTAGGCCTACGAAGCTTGACGGGTCAGGAAAGATCCAAATTGAAAACCTAATGGGCCTGGGCCAAGTTCAACATGACTTCAGTCTTTGCAGCCCAAAACCGGAAGTTTGAACGAGATTGGTCACCCGATAACCACCGAGGGTTTCTCCGGTCAAGGAGGCCGGGAACTCTCTTAACCAGTAACCACCGGTGGAAAAAGGAGCAAACACCACTCTTAGAGGCTGGAAACTTCCTCTCATACTCCTCGCGAGGGTTGAAGTCGATGGAAAGACCACTAGAGAGAACTAAAACTAGACATAGAACAGAGCATCGCGGGATGGAGGTAACCCGACGTCGGCGAACCATGGCTTTATCGGCGTCGGAGATCGTGAAAAATGAAGCTATTCCATCACTGTACAAATTGATGTTCCCAGAGACACCATATTCTACCAATGTCCGTTCTCCCTTAAAAAGTAATAAGTCACAACGTCAATTCTAATTATTTTTCTTTGGTTTGCAGACCTTCTTCAATGTTTATGGATAGTGCCATAAACATAGTTTCATGGAAAAATCGCATGAAAGCTTCTTAATTAAACAAACTAGGTATTAACCCGTGTTATATCACGGGGTGATGGCATTTTTTTAGAAAAGTATTAATTAATAAATTAAAAAAAAATTAAAAAATTATGGTTGAAATATCATATTTGTTAATACAATTTGTATATATATATTATTATTATATATAATTTGAAAATAAGATCAAACAAAGATGATAGAAGAATCATAATTTTAAATCTTAACAAAATCTTACAAATATAATAACTGAAAATAAATAATATGGTCTAACTGGATATCAAATCTTAGTTTTTCAATTTTACTTGGAAACTAATAATTATATAAGAGTTATTTAAGGTTTTGTAATTTAATTATATTGATTTGTGATTACTATTGTAGTACCCTTAATGAATTTATTTTTAAAAAAACACTAAAGACCCATGTCATTGTAATGTAATTTTTAACAATTTTTAGATTAGTTTCTATTTTGTACTTCCTGATTAATAGTATAGGATATGCCCATAATACTAAAAATTTTCTTCTCTCAACTTAATTGAACCAAAACTTTGTTATGTGACTAGTTAAATAAAAATACATTTATTTTTATATTCTTCTTCCTAAACAAACTGTCAATGTATCCGTTTTATTGATACATTTTGTTTTTTAATTTATGTAAAATTATAGAATTTCTCAAATCGTTTTCCAATATCATAGACTATAATAATGCTCTATATATTTAATCGACAGGTAAATACTGAAAAATAAAATTTTATTTGCAAATAATTACATTGATACCATTAAAATTTATTATTAAAATTTTACATATATTGTATATAAATAAAAAACACGTAAACTATATTTTTATTCAAATATTATTCCATATTGAATTTTAAAATTATAGTTTGAGTAATTGTTTGTTATTGAATTAACAACAATAAAAAAATGCAGGAAAAACTACTATGTAAACAGTAATAATTATAATCAAGTTTGAAAGAGTTACAGGTTTCGTCACAAATATAAGAAAATTACAACAAACCTTCATAATAAACAAAAAAAAGTAGTTCAAACTCCATATTGTACAATAATACTGCATCATAAAACTAGATTTTTCTTTTCTTTTTTCATTCAAATTTAATTAACAATAAAACAAATGAATAATTCAGACAGATTTAGTATTTTGAAAGCCAAATCACGGACCAAGATTAGTGTCTTCGATGACTGCTAGCTCCACCAGCTGATGAAGAGAAACTGCCATCAGACATGAATGGTTCAGAATGCGATATAACATGTTGCTGTTGCTGTTGCATCATACCCATTTGGTTCATGTCAATGAGAGATTCTGAAACTCCCCATACTTTTACTGACTTATCCAAGCTTCCACTATATACAATCCATTTTTTGTCTTGACGTTCCAAGGCTTCGCGATCTGCTTCTACTGCCAAACATTTTACAGGACCTGTGTGACCTGTTAGTACAGAGAGGCATGTATGAATATTTCCATCTCTCTTCCACACACATATTGTCTTATCAGCCGATCCGCTAAAGACAAGACTCCCTGCCACTTCTAGGCAAAGAACAGCTAGCTTGTGGCCCTTGAGAATACCACCGTAGTTCAATTGCTTCTCCCTCTCCCAAAAATTGACCAAACCATCACTGGAACCGAAGTACACAGCCGCGCCGTTCTTGCTTACAGCTAAAGCTGTGACTGCACTCTCTTGCTTTGTTAGTGTTTGCATTAGTGTATGTTTTGTGTATTTGCCTTGTTGGTCTCTCTTCCATGCCTTGACTGTCCCATCAGCTGATCCAGAGAAAACAATCGCTTCCGTTGTTGACACCACCGAGTTTACAGCATCATCGTGTGCTGGAATCGATTCGAGACATTTTGAATCAGCAATCCTCCACACCTTAATGGTCCGGTCCCATGAAGCAGAATACAACAACCCTTGTTCATCGTTTAAGCTCAAACATGAAACAGCATCGGCATGTTTGATCCAAAGAGCGGTGCGGTGTTTCTTCACCTCAACATAGTTTCTTGGTTTGAGAGATGCCTTGAATATATCTTTCAAAGTTGGTAATGTTCCAGAACGTTTGTGCAAGCTCTGGTTCTTAGGGGAGACTTTCCAAACTCGAATCTTTCCGTCTTGGTGACCTGTGAAAATCTTTTCCCCGGAAATAACAATGGCCTTTACCAATCCACTGTTACATTTGAATGCACTAAACTCCTTTAGATTCTTCCACACACGTATGTTCTTGCTATCGGAACCAGTATAAAGAAGATCTTTTGTGGCCGCTAATGAATAAATGTGACCTTCTTCGCGGACAAGCGAGCCAATAAGGCCATTTTGGGGTAGATTTTCTTCAACACTAGACCATTGTGTTTGAGTAAATGGGGTTGCTTGGTTCCAAGGAGACATCATCATTGGAGAACCTTCACAACTCATTCTATCATACATTCCCGTGCCAACCGCAGATGCACTGCTGTTGCGTATGCCATACTCTTCCTCTGTTTGTTGGGCTATCGTGGAGGAAAGATTCGGATCAGAATGCATCATGTTGCCATATTTTGCCCTAGGAATGCTATCCGCCTCCGTGAACATTATGAGAATAGTACTACCACCCTCTCGTTCTCCTCAAAAAATTTACAACTTTAAATTGAGTAATTTGTAAGGAGAGGGAAAAAAAAATGGGAAGATTGAAAATTAGATTGACATTGAAAAGGGTTTGGTTTTTAGCTTAAGAACAATTGTGTGATGCAAATATAGCTGTGGTAGGAGGCAATAGAGAAATGATTGGTTAAACCTTTTTAATTATTGATGTTACAATTGATAGGTTCACCACCGTGTCCGTCAACATAATCTATTTTAGGAAAACTCTTGTTACTTCATTTTACATGTTACAAATTAATGTTCTAACGCCTAGCAACCTTTTACTATTTGTTTCTTCCCTTAAAAATAGATTTGTAGTTTTAAAAAGAGCAGAAGAGATTTCCTGTCCAATAAACAGAAAAAGAATGAAATTAATAAATAGTAGTCGTAAGTCGTATCCCATGTCAAACGACTAATGGGGTTTATAAACCATATTTCTATAGAACTCATCAATTAGCTATTATTATTGAGTTTATCATTTAATGGATCTGATCATTTTAGAGTCTAGCTATCATTTTGGGGTTTCAGGGTTTACGGATCAATATATCTGATCAATACTTTTTGTTACCGAAAATATATATTGGTTGAAAAACTAGTTTTTGAGTTTAAAATTAAGAAAATAGGTATTTTTATATAATCATTCTGCTACTTACGTATTTTACACATGTTAAATCCGGAAATTTTTCCATATTAAACATTGTTATGATAGTTTTCTTATACTAGATGATGTTTGTGTTATGTACATGTATGAAATTATTCTCAAGTATTAAATAAAATAGCAATATATTTTTTTTGTTTGATAAATTAAATATTTTTATTTTATAGATGAAGAATGGTAATGATATTCAATTCAGATTTTGGTTCGGTTGAGAATTAGGTTTTAAATTTCTAATATTTTGGTTTTCGAATAGTAATTTACAAGTGTTACAAATTTACATATAATTGTACTTACGAAGCATAAAACTCATAATTATAGTAAAATATGATGTTTTTGTTTTTTTAGTAGATATATAGTTAATGTTTATGTTTAAATTTAATTATTTTATAAAATATTTTAAATTTAATTACGTATTATATTGTTTATGTTTTAACATTATATTAAGGTTGAATCGTTAAAAGTTTTATTCAAAATTTTTTTATCCTTTTTACATATAATAGACACTAGGTTATATCGCAGACCTTGCACATCGTGATTTTTTTTTTTTAAATAACATTGTGAAATTTGATTACCAAAAATAATTTATAAAATGGTGACAAAACGTATAACTTGTACCACATGTTGTGAAAATGATATGATTTCAATAAATTTGACATTTCAACCCAAAAAGAAAAATGTACGATGACCAACATGTGGATTGGACTAGTGATTGAATTCAGGTAAAGTGATCGACTTCAGGTCAACCAAACATAGACACCTAAGAAAACACAAATTTGTTTTTTGTGAAGAGAAATTATTTATTAAAAGGTAGTCTAGACACTAAGTCAGGAAACAAAATATATATCTATATTCGTATTATAATATTGGGGTAAAAAAAATATCCGGGATCTAAGATCTGATCCGCGGATATCCGGATTCGGATCCAAAACTTAGGATATTCAGAGATTTTTGATCCAGATCCAAATAGTAAAATTGTGGATCCGGCTAGTATGCCAAAGTAGAACCGGATATCCATATATCTGTGGCGATAGTAGGTTTTGGTCCATAAATTTTTTTTTTCTTTTCTTCTTCTTTGTGCTTGGCCAAAAAGAAACTTTTTTTTTTGTCATCAAGATAGGGATTTTATTATACGAAAATACATGTAACATGATACAAAAGCCGACGAGTGTTAAAACTCTCGGAAACTAAAGCCAGCGGAAAGTGAAATTTTTCCGGAAACTTAAGCCAGCGACAAAACTTAATAGTCTTGAAAACTTGATAATTTAAACCTAAAAGACCAATTACCGATAATTGAATTTTTATTTTCTTTCTTCTTATATTTTTGGGCTTGGCCCAAAATAAATTTTATTTTCTTCTGTCTACCAACTTTCCTTTTTTCTTCTTTTTCTACGAAAACAACATAGGGTTTTGTCTTCTTCTGCACTTCCAACTTTTCTCTTCTCTTATTCTTCGATTCAGACTTCTTCATATTCCGATTAGAGTTTTCTTTCTTCTCTTTCGATTTCTTTTTGATAAAATTACGGCTTTTCCAGGTTTTGGACAACCTAAAGTAACTAAATAATAGTTTACTTCCTCTCATTTTTAGGTATTTTTTCTTTCTTTTGCGGTATATTCTCTTTGTTTGCTCCTGTTTCGTGTTCGTTTCGAGCTATTGTATCTAGGATTGCTGATTTGTTTGAGAATAGAGTTGGATCCTATTTTCTTTTTTTTTTTTTTTTTTCTGGTTCGTGTTTGGTGTTCATGTTTTGAGAATAACGATTAGCACATAATCATTGAATCAGCTGGCTCCTGTAATATTGCTTATTAATGAAACTAGTGTGTGTTTTTCAAGTTAAAATGTAAAACTCATAATTTTAGGCAAAATTTGGATTCCGGATGTCCGCGAATTTGAAATTTTCATCACAGATATCCTGGTTCAGATATCAGGAAATTTTGGATTCGGATATTCCGGATACGGATACTGTTCAAGCGGATCCGGATATTTGGATCCATCCATCCATAATAACACATATTTGTAGACTTTGGTTATTACATAACCGAGATATAAAAAAAATTGTAAGGATTTACTTTGTAAGTTAAAAATGTTCTTAAAATAATTTAGCAACTAGAATTAGTCCCGTGCTACAGCACGAGTTAATGTATCTTTTAAAATTCAGAATTATAAATTTATATTTATATTTATTCTGAAATCTTATACGCTAAGATGAGTTTTCGTTAAGATTTTATTATAATGAGAGAATATATTCTTTTGTTAAGATTACGTAATCGTAATCTAGAGTATAAAGAATATTGATGAGATATAAAGTTTATAATCGTAATCTATAAATCAATAAATGAACAAAATCGTAATATATTTTTACTTATTAGTGGTTAGAATTTAAAATCGTGTGTTTTAGGTTTTATTTTACGTTTAATTCTTGATTTGTTTACAAAAGGCAATAAAAAAAGATAACAAAAAGCATATAAAGAATCGATGACCATGATTAGTGGAAAAAACAATCGATGGCCATGATTTAATTCTTTGATGTAATGGCAATATGATGTAAATATTTATACTTTTAATATTTATTTATAAGTGTACTCCCCAAATAATATATAGGAGATGAAAATATAGTAGAAAACATATTTGATGTGTTTTGTATTAACAATAGTTATAAATTAAATTAAATATTTCAAAATTATTGCTATGTGGAAGGATTCAATCGATTGGATGGGTGAGGGGATTGATCGATCGATCTCTGCAAGGGATCGATCGATCGATCTTGCAGATTCCAGATCGGTGTGTCGAAGGTGTTTGTTGATTCTCTGAGCATGAGCAGGTGCTCTTTGGTGATGAATGTCTCTAGAGATTGGTGGTAGATAGGCTAGTGATTCCAAATAGTTTTTCTTCACTTACGTGCAATGCAAGAGTAGTTGTTGGATTGTAAGATCTTGCAAATCTTCGGGAAAGTCGTCGATATACCTCGAAACCTAAAACAGTAAATAAATTAAGTGAGTAATGTAATCTAGATTTTGAATTCAATATTAGATATGTATGCAATCAATTATATCCCCAACAACGACGTCAAAATACTTGATTCGTGCTTAGATTTTCACGGAAAAATCAGGTAAATAAAACCTTAATTCCTACGCGCAAATATGTCGTAAGTGTATAGTTATCTGTTGTAGTACTTAAGGTATCGATCCTCAAGGAAATAACGTTGCACGACAAATCTAAATGCAAAAGGATTAAGCTAGAACTAAAGTAAAGATTTGGTTTTTGGTTGTCACGATGTAGAATGCAGGAAAGTAAATTGAGAATTTTGATTTTGACAATACTAACGAGGAAAGATGTTGGGCATAAAGGGATCTCCATGGTTCATATATTAGAATAACTCAAATGATGATTAAGGTTGAATATGCTTGTCTTCTTTTTATCGGTTTTTATCTTTGTTTTTGAATTTAAAACTTGACTATATATAGAGTCTTACTTTCGTAGTCTAAACATTTAATCCTAGGCAACCTAACTAGTCAACTTTCAGAGCCAACTAATCTTGCTAGGAATATTTTTTTTTTTAGCTTTGATAAACTCACTAAGCTCTTTGATTCAACGATAGCAGGTTAAGATGCGAAACTCGCCAAATACTAGCTCGAGAAATGCACTTGTTATATGGCGAGATTAATCTTATGAACGACAATTGATTCATGACTTCAATTATACGCGTTATAAATGAGCAGAGAAGAAGAACATGCAAACAATATTCTACCCTAAAATCGCCAGTCAAGTTAAACAAACCATGAGATCCCCTTCGAATCACCCTTTTAAAACCAACAATGGAATAACTCAAGACATGTCTAGAGTATCCATGGGTGTTAGTGACGAAGGAGACATGATGAATGAACACAGTAAATAGAAAGAGATTGGATTACTTTTTTTTTCCTATCACAAACGATGAAATATTTTCTTAAAATAACAAAGACGAAATAACAAATGCGAGAAAGAAGGCGTATATCACTTCTAAAGAGCATAGAGATGAATTTCAAGGTGTGGGGAAGGTGTGTGTTGTGCAGCGGTCGAGTTCCTCCTTATATAGGCTCTGAGGATGGATAAAACCAAATTTTTGCAGGATTAGGATGAATCGTAACAATCTGAAGAACAATCTAAAAATTATGTTATGCCTCAGAGTTCGATCAATCTACCCTTGGGATTTTGATCGTGCACTATGGGGTTTCGTCGATCCTTTCGGTAGATCGATCCGGCATCATGGGGTTCGGTCAATCCCTTAGGTGGATTGATCGGACATTATGGGGTTCAGTCGATCCTCTCCATAGATTGATCGGGCATTATGGGGTTTGGTCGATCCTCTTCATAGATCAATCGATCTCTTGCTTCTGTGCTTGCTTCACTTGGTAGCCAGACGAACATGTATTCAGTGGAATGGCTTTATCTCAAGTTTACACCGTCTGATATTCTTCAAATAAATTGGAAATAAAACCTAACATATCTCATCTATCTTGTGTCCAAAGATGAGGAAGATCCATCGGTGGGAAATCCTTCATTTGATGTCATACGTCTAACGTACAGAGGTTATCCTATCTTTAGAATACTTGTTTTGCTCCGTTTTGCATCATTTTCTTCTAGATAACCTGAGAAGGGCTTTGAGACCACATTTGCTTGAATTTTGCTTGAAAGGCATCAAAATATCACTCTTAGCTCTTATGGAAAACCTAATTAAATGAATACGAAAACGAGTAAAAATGCGGTGTTATCAACAACCCTTGATTACGTCTACTAATTGAGCTATCACTCTTTAGATATGGACGGCTGCACTTTTGTCCTCTGCTCAGGTAGAGAGTTCCCGAACTTACAAGGAGTTAGAGTGTTAGAGGTGTGCTAAATGGTGTTGGACAAGAAAGACTATCACTTTTACATAAACTCGAGTTTAAATGATGAATACATGCTTTCCAAAGAAACAAATGCATATGTAATGTGTATCAACGATTGCAGTCATGTTGATATTTATTCCAACACTAAAATAAGAGATTAACGATATTTTTTATCATTAAGGTTCAACATATCAAAAACGCATAAAATAGATACACACTATAATGATGTGATTGTGAAGGCTTTTGTAACTAAGATATGTGATATCACAATGTGCATAATAGAAATGCGCATTGTTTTGTCGTTTACAACAATAAGCCTTCAATGTATATATTACTATAACTTCAAAGAAGGGATATAATGGGTTATTCTGATTGTCGTTGTTGGTACATACTTTTGTTGAGGTTCAGAATGATCCAGACTCATGTTAGTACACATTTCAATGTATACTCACAAATCATTGTTTATGTTTTCACGTAATTGCCACAACTTAGCTATTAGAGGTCAGTGGAGGGTTTGCTATGACGTTAAGTGCCTTTTAAGTGTCGTATTTCTTTTTAGTTGAAAACTTTGTTTTCTGTACTCCTGATGTTTTCCATTGTTCTTTTCAAGTATTGAAATTCATGTTAAATAAACAATACATAATTTACTTTGAAAGTCTTGACTCTAATGATACTAAGCGTTAAGCATAATCCATACTGAACTAACCGATAAAGAATGTAATCACAGGCTGAGATATACACTTTAATTTTTTTGACTTGTTGAATAAACATATGAAGTATAACGTCTCTTTGTCTTTGTTCGACTCACAGTTGAAGGTAAAGTGAATTTGACGTCATATGAACGGCGGATCTTGACTGATCTAACGTGGCGAAATGATATGACTGATGAGTATGATCCCATTTACAACAATGACACTTGAATCATAAAAATGCAAAAAATTTGAATTTCTTATTACACTTAATTTCTAAAAAAGAAAGAATCAAACAAAATGAACGGGAAATATAATGATGAAAAATATAATTGTCTATTGAATATTGGTATTTTTGAATTAATAATCATTTTTTGAATTAATTGGATGAGCTCTCTTTAATGTTTCATATTTCAAATTCTAGAGCATATTTTTTAGCTTGTTCAGTACGTGGAAAAGGAAGCGATTTTATGTTTGTATTTTTTTTCTTTATGATAGGGTAACCAACCAAGAAGTTTTCTTTTGATTTATAAAGTTTGGTTGATAGAAAAACATTAGGTTTGACTATACTACACTTAGTGAGAAGATTAAAATTGCATATTTTTAGTGACATGTTTTTGATAAAATTTAACACTTTTGTAGTTTTTATTTGGTGCAACTAGCACTTTTTGTAGTTATTCTCTTAAAAATGTTTTTCAAATAATAGTATAAAGACATTACGTTGTTAAGAGTTTTCTGAAATTATTATTAATGTTACCATAAATTTTACTATGAGTTGTTTTGTCCTCTTTGGATGATCATTTCAACCTCTAATCGATGAATTAGTCGCTGTTCTTGTTTCTTTAATACCATTAGTGGTTCCTATACCTCAGGTCAACAGTAAAAATGATAAATATCAAAATAGAAAACAATTAATGTGAAAAATACATATTTGAAAGACGTGTCAAATTTAAAATTGAAATTTGTCCTAGGTTTATGGTAAATTAAGTAGTCAAAATATAATAAACATATAATTAAAAACAATTCATGTGATAAAATATATTGGAGAGGATCACGTACGTCAATTATACAAAGAGAAAGTACCATATATATATTGATAATATTATTCTATTCAACCATTTTTTTTTTTTTGGACACATATCCAAACCTTATTAATTATAACATAAAAATATGTATATGCTATAGTACGCAAACATATCGAGATAATTTACCTTCGAATTAATTGAGTCATGGAAACAAATTTAAACTTTGACTTGAATTTAAAAGTATCGTACATCGCGTCTGACTTAAAAATAGGGAAGCATCATTTCATCGTAATTCATCTACTCATAACATAAAAGAAACAAAAACATATTTAAAAAAAAACCGAAAAAAAGATGGGGAAAAAGTTGAGCATGGTCTGTGTATTGATGATGATAATAGCGGTAATTGTGATCAAAGGTGAAGCAAAATCTAAGATAGTATGCAATATTTTGTGTCACAAACATTGCAAAAAGTGGTCATCGGCAGCAGAGTGTTCTGAATGTCAGAGAAAGTGTAACCAATCCCCACCTGCCGTGACAACAAGAACCATGAAGAACCAACATAATATCAACATAATTGGATCCACTTAACAAAATTTATATATATGGTAATTGAATGAATTGAAACTTTATCTAAGCTTTCTTACATCCACTATATCTATATCTTGTAATTATTGGGAGAGAATCATGAAGATCAAGAAGAATCTAGAAGATCATGATATTTAACAATATCTTTTAAAAATATTTACATTTATCTCTAAATATTATTTACATTTATGTTTATCTTAACTTAGGAAACTAAGTCATATTCAATCTTTATATAAGAGAATGTATATTGTACATTTATTCTTATGAGAGTCTAATAACAATTCTTCCTAAACATTTTTGTGTTCTTACTCTCATCAAATTTATCATGGTATCAGAGCCAAATCCAATTTACCTTTGATTCCTAAATTGCTAAATCGTCTTCCCTATTTTCTTTCAATTTTTTCTTTGACCTAGAATAAGATTTTATCTTCTTAATTCTTGTTATCACCTCTGTTTTTATTCACGAAAACAGAGTTTTCTTCTTGCCGTTTCACTCATCCTTGTTCAGGATGTCAATCACGACTTAAAACACGGAACCGAAATACAAGACAATTTCACCTTACGATCTATCATTCAACGATAATCCGGGTGCTATAATCTTTTCATGAATTAACCCTATGACAGGGTATAAATGTCGATGATGAACCCTACGGCTGGGTATAAACGCCGTGAAATTGACCCCATGGCGGGGTATAAACGCCACGAAGATGAATCTACGGTCGAGTATAAACGCCGTGAAGATGACCCGACAGGCTTACGCCGTTATCTTGAAGACATGTCCAATTTCACACGTGTTACTACATATGAGCTTGCCGGAAAGTATTGGAAGAGAATCATGAAGATCAAGAAAGATCTAGAAGATCATGATATTTAACAATAACTTAGAAAACTAAGTCATATTCAATCTTTATATAAAATAATGTATATTGTACCTTTATTCTTATGAGAATCTAATAACAATTCTTCCTAAACACTTTTGTGTTCTTACTTTCGTCAAATTTATTAGTAATGGTTTTAATAATTCATATTAAGATGATGAATTCTCTATTAACCCTCTATCCCATGTTCAAATATTTGAAAACAGTGGTCATACTTTGTTTGTTCTGATTGCACCTTTTATTTCTCGTCACATCCAAGGCTCCTCTTGCTTGAGGCCGTCGGCCGAGGATGGGTCAACTCCGGCTCTTGGTATCCCCGGTTTTAACTATCTTATCAATTGTGTTTATGTATTCGTCTCTGTGATTCATTTTTTGTTTTTTTTTTTTTTTTTTTTTTTTTTTTTTTTTTTTTTTTCTTTTTTTTTTTTTTTTTTTTTTTTTTTTTTTTTTTTTTTCTGTTTTTTTGTTTAGTGTTTTTTTTTGTATTTTTCTCGCATTTTACAAATTTTGTACAGTTTTTATGGTATATTGGTCATTTTCAAGTCATTTAAGATAATCTTTAGCGAGAGAAGTGGAATGGAGCTTAATGGCAGATATCGTAATCATAAATTAACTATCAATTAATTAAAAATACAAGACAAACTAAATACACAACAAAGTTATGTTTTGTTGGACACGTTGTTTTAACTTATTGCACCTAAAACTGAAATATATAAGAGAATTTGTGAACTTTTTTTAATTTAATTTTACTATTTTTAATTATGTAAAATTTAATTTAAAAGTTTTTTTTTTTATTGCATTTCATTAGAGTACTTGTTATAAAAATTACAAAAGAACAAAAATATATAGTAGCATCACGTAAAACAAAAATACATCCCAATGTTTTCTTTTTAATTTATAGAAGATAGAAGATTTAACGAATTTGATTTTAGGAAATAATTTTTGTAAAAAAAAAATCATCTATATTCGAGGTCCAATTTTAAAAAATTATAGTAGGAAAAACATTTTGTGGTTTAAATGTATTAAATAAAAGAACAGTTTCTTATTTAAATAAATGAGATCAGAGGTTCATATGAATTTTTCATTTTCAATTTTAAAGAAGAAGCAATTACCTTATTGATTATAAGATATTTTTTTCAGTTTGAATCTAAATTTTAATAGTTTAGAAAAGAATTTGTATTGACTCAATTTTTTTAGTTTTAATTTTGAAATTCAATTTTGTAAGAGCACATGAACTTTTTCGTAACTATATATTTGTTGATGTTAGAGCAACTTTGTTTCACATTCTGAGATAAGTGATAGATACAATATCCATGATGAGATAACGGGTACACCTCACATATTGACTTGATTAGACTTTGATTTCTATCAAAAATGAATACTAGATCAGGAACATCTGGTAATAATGATTTCAACATATTGACAAACGAATTACAACTTGCATCTTTCTTACCATCAACTACACCAAAAGCAATCGGATAGTGGTGATGATCAGGATCTTGTTGAAACTATTAGCACTCCACCATGCATATTCTTAATGCGAGTTTCATCCACAATGATCACTTTTTTCTTGGATACAAAGCCTTCAATGCAAACTCCAACGCAAAGAATATGTACTTACACTTCTGATTTTCATCTAATTCCACATATTAAATTGTACCCGAATTCATCTTCTCCAACATGTACATATAAGAATATAATATTTTATAATTTTTCTCTGGACTACCTCATACATCTCTTGACTTTCGCATATAAGATGATTTTTGAATGCTTGCATACACACATATTAATAAGCTCCAAAAGAACAAGTTTAGTCACCACACACATATTACCTCATCATATACACCAAATTTTCCACTTATCATTGTTTGCCAATTTGCATCATTACTTCGTCAATGATACAAATAATTAATTTTGAGTCATTTTTCTCAGTTTATGTTCTGGCTTGGAGACGATCGTGATGATATTGATGACATGATTCTATCGACCAAACTGTTTAAAGAATTGTGAGAAGAGCCTCCAAATCTGACAGAAGCTTCAACCTCCTCCTTCAATCTGATGGCTCTCGTTCTCATCTCTCCACCTTCATGATCCACAATGAGCCTCTTCACAGCCATCTCTACCATTCCTCTTTCCAATTCACCTTCGATCTCAAACGCGGTTTGCCAAACTTGTGACATAAGTCGAGTATTAACCCTCTGATCACCAGAATATGGCCTGCAGATCATTGGTACGCCACTGCTTATGCTCTCCAAGCATGAGTTCCATCCACAATGGCTCCAAAACCCTCCCACTGCTCTATGCTTTAGCACCTCTTTCTGTGGAGCCCATTGCACTAGAAAACCTCTCCCGTCGGTCACCGTTTGCCTAAACTGTTCCGGTAAGAAGTCTAAGGATTCTTGTCCGATTACTGAGCCTGGTCGGATCACCCACAAGAAAGGTTGATTACTCTGACCAAATCCCTTGGCCATCTCCAAAGCTTCTATCTCTTGTGTCATCGCCAAGCTCCCCATGCTTATGTATATCACCGAGTTTGTTTCTTGCTTCTCAAGCCATTCGAGACAGTTTCTTTCTTCATCAAATGAACTCGGACATGACGTTGCGGGATTGGTCATATGGAGTGGACCAACCGGGTATACCGGAACTCCCCAGTTCTCTTGTGCAGTTGATATGAATGAGCTCTCTAAGCAATTTGAAGAGTTGTGTATTATACCAGAAGATGGAGATCTATAGCTTACATTCTCGTAAAGTATCATTAATCTCTCCATATATCCGTAAGCTGTCGCAGGAAGATCTTTAAACCTAAAGGGATGAAACTCTGGCACCATTTCTTCAAGTTGAGATCTTGCTTCTGTCGTAGAAATTGACCCAAATCATCACCATACAATAAAAACCTTTTAAAATTAATTCTTGATAAATTTATAAATACTACATACAATATAAGATAATTAGTTTACACGTCCCTAAAAGGACAATTTTTCTTATAGTCCCAACTTTGAATAGGCTTAAAATTATCAAATTTCGATAAAATAATAGGATGGTATACTATGAAAAAACTCTACAGAAATATATGATCCAATTAATAT
Source organism: Boechera divaricarpa (assembly GCA_026770425.1). Classification (NCBI taxonomy): domain Eukaryota; kingdom Viridiplantae; phylum Streptophyta; class Magnoliopsida; order Brassicales; family Brassicaceae; genus Boechera; species Boechera divaricarpa. The sequence continues at coordinate 6,613,832 of CM049186.1, read as the reverse complement.
AATAAATTCATATAATTATATAAACTTACAACAATGTAAGTACAACTAAGATACTTTCACCTGTCTATGTTTTCGTTTTGTTTCTTCAAATTGAGTTCAGGTTGGAGCTTACATGTAATTTTTAATAACATATAAGCCAAAATTTCTGCTAAGCTATGAAAGTGAACATGTATCATTGCAATTGATTAGTCCAATATATTAACATTCATTGGGAACCAATTTCTTTTACTCGGCAATAATTGTCTAAGCCGAAATTATAAAATCGTTGGCTAAGCCGATACTAAAAATTTGATACAAAACATTTTGTTTCTTCAATTGTACATTTCCATAATCTTATTGTAACTTTTATCGTAGTAAACACTAAGTAAGATATCTTTCTGAATTAATAAATAGTAATTTCTCTATTAATAACTTTTAATAAATACCAGGTGATGTACAAACGTCCTGCGTAGAATTTAAAATGTGTTATTAAATATAAATCTACATTTCTTTTAATTAGATATACTATAAGTTTTTAAAAATATGTATATTTTCTATACTGTAAAACTTTATTTTTAAATTTAGTAATAATAATGTGCGATTACTTCTTTTTATCTTTAGGAAAATATGAAAGAGATACATCAAATTTACCGAATTCCCGGCCTCAAACCAGTATCTCTCGTGTGATCCTCTTGATCACAAACTTCACTAGAACTTATAGTGATTACAAAACACAATTCAAGCCTCATATCTTTACAGACAGAATTAGACCTAGGCTTTCTTGTTTATCTTAGATGCAATTTTTGGATTAGTTTATAACCCTAAGAATACAACCTATTTATAAAAAAAACTAAAACCCCAGTTTTCTTTTTTCTTTGTAGGTTTCCACATGGATATTTGGCTGGAGAAGAATTTGGTCCATATCATCACAAAATCAACATTGGACTCAATTCACTAAAATTGGCTCACCTCCAAAATTCATTTGCCTAAAACCAATCTGAAATCGTTTGGCCCATTAAAAATCCACCGATTTCTCCAATTTTTTTTTCTCTTCTCTCATTATGTTTCTTCATATTCCTCGAGGCGACGCCATGGCGATTTTTCTCTCCAAGTCTAAATCGTTCATCGTCTTGCTCTCATTCTCCCGGAGCAAGCAAAAAATACCTATGGCTACCTCTCTCTTCTTCGGCGATACCAACCACTAGCAAAGCTCCACCATGCCCGATTTGCTTTCGACAAATCTAAAAGATAAACCAATTCCTCTTCTTCGTTTTATCACTTTTCCTTTCAGATTTGTCTCGATGCGACTTAGATCCATCACTTTACCGCCCCGATCTTTGTTTTTCGGCTTGAATCGGCGTTTTCCGGCGAGTTTCAGCGGTGGAAGCTTCTGAAACTGCAATTGTCGAGTTGACTGGGTGACTCACTGAGTCAGACCAATTTAGCTTCTAAGGCATGCTGCATTTTTGGGCTTGTTTATGTTGTGGCCCATTGTAGAATTATTTCAGCTGCTCTAGAAACGATTTGGGCATGTGCTGCTGTTGGCCCAATTTGTTTTATCCAGTCCAGGCCTTCTTCACTTCATGGGCTGTCTCCAAAAGAAAGGTAAGCCCAATTTCTATATTTAGCCAAATTTTCAACATTTTCTGGATTTTGATAACCGATTCGGTTTGTTTCCAATTATCTCCAATATCACTTGGTCTTCAAACTGGAAATCAATTTGTCCAATAATCGGGTCTAACCAACCAGTTATTGCATTCATCTGTTAACCGAAAGATCATCTTGCCCAGCTGTCGTTGACTGTTAACCGTCGTCGTTGAGCAGCGTTGACTGGCATCTTTTCCGGCTAAATTTCCGGCGAAGCTTACTTTCTATAGAATTTCAAGGTAAACTCTCTTGTACCCTCGAATACTCAAAAACGTTTTAATTTTTTATGCTTTTAGACGAAAAACTACGCGCTTCAAACATTTTTCTTCTTGTACCTAGCACTCCACCTTGAAGTGATAACTGCAGCTCATCCTAGCTTCCAAGTAACCTTAAAATCAATATTAAGTGCCCACTATCATAACCAGAAAAGACTAACCTTGTATTCTCTTATCTGCAAGGTACAATCCCGATGGTGGAGTTACCTGAAGCCGCCTCACCTTCTAAGCAAGGTTTACCAGATCACAACATAGATCAAACTTGGGCCCATGTAAGGTTTTAGTTAGGAAATCAGCTGGATTCTTGCTGGTATGAATCTTAGATAGTCAAACAAAACCCTCTCATGAAGTGAAACTTTTTTGCAATGTGTTTAGTCCGTTCATGATAGACTGCATTCTTTGCTAGGGCTAGTGCACTCTGTGAACCGCAATTAATAATAAATACCTGCTTGTTAAAACCCAATTCATCACATAAAGCCTTAGCCAAATAGCCTCCTTGACACCTGCGGTAAGTGCCATGTACTCTGCTTCAGTTGTTAAGAGTGCTACAACAGATTGTAATCCCGATTTCTAACAAACTGTGTTTCTCCAAACTTTGAAAACATAACCCATGGCCGATCTTCTTCTGTCAAATATCTGTAGCAAATTCTGAATCACAAAACCCTTCAACACCAAATTCTGCATATGATTTTTTTTACCTCTAAGCTTCTACTAGTTGCTCTTCTTAGGTATTTGAGTACCCACTTCATGACTGCCTAATGAGATCCTCCTGGATCAGCCATAAATCGACAAATCAGTCCAACTGCAAACCTTAGATAAGGTCTGGTCACAATCATAACATACATTAAGCTTCCAACTACACTAGCGTAGGGGATGTTTTCCATGTGTTGTGCTTCTTCAGCTTTTTCCTCTGTAGTTAGACTTTTCAATCTAAAATGTGTAGCAACTGGTGTAACAACTGATTTCGATTCTCCCATACCAAAATTCTTGAGCATAGATAATGTTCTTGAGATAGAATTAGGGTTCCTTTAGTTCTGTCTCTCACAATATCCATTCCCATAATTCTCAAAACCTAACCCAGATCCTTCATCTCAAATTCAGAACTCAAACTTTCTTTTACTTGTCTGATCTCTTCTTTATTCCCAGAAGCTATCAAAATATCATCCACATAGAGAAAAAAATACACGGCCTGATCAGTTTGAATATTCCTTATGTACACATAAGTATCCAAATTACTTCTCATAAATTTCTGATCCTTCATGAAACTATCGAACCTCATATTCTTCTTCAAGGAATCCATCTTCTCGTCTGCTGCACTTATCTAAAATTCTGATTTTCTGGATCTTAGAGCTTCTAAAAAATACTAAGGCTCATCATGATCATGTTCTTCAGCTGTTGATAATGCATAAGCGACGAAATCACCATCTTCATCGAATCTTTAAGTTTTTCTTAATCTGCTTTCTAACTCTGTCTCTGGCTAGAATATAATCTTCCATATTTTATCTTCCATCTAAATCACTTTCTTCATCTTTTTTTGAACTACCTGAAGATTCTCCACCTAGAACTTGTGACTCATTTTATTAAACTGATGTTGTGTTTCCTAATAGAGTTGGACCTTGTATAAGTTCATCTTTGAATGTCACTTTCCTTGGCCTTTTCCCAATAACTTCAAAACAAGATTATACCTTTTTTTTTCCAGAATATCCTTGTAGACTTTTTCTTCATTAAACACAATGTTTCTGCTTGTAGTGCACTTAGATTCTTCAGGTAACTAGACTCGGTATCCTTTAACACCAAAAGATAACCCATGAATATTCCTTTTATAGCTCTTGGTTCTGTTATTCTTTGGACTGTATGAACATAAGCTGAACACCTAAATCTCCTTAGATGTCCTAAATCCGGCTTGGTACCTGACTAAACTTTCTATTGTAACTTGAAATCTAGTGTAGCATTAGGTGATCGGTTTGTGATGTAAACAGTCGTTGATGTAGCTTCAGCCAAAACTCATTGTCCAAACCTGTTTCAGCTAACATACATCTCATTTTTCCATCAAAGTTATGTTCATCCTTTTAGCTATGCTATTCTACGGTGGCGTATAAGTGCAAGTCTTGTGCCTTGTAATCCCAGATTCTTTGCACAATGCATCAAACTGATTATTGTAGAATTCAAGTCTGTTATCTGTTCTCAGATATTTGATTCTCTTCTTAGTCTAATTTTTTACAGCCTCCTTCTACTCCTTAAAGGTTATGAACGCTTCATCCTTAGTCTTCAGAAACTAAACCCACACTTTTATGAAATAGTCGTTAATGAATCTTATGAAATACTTACACCCTCCAAGCGATTATGGGGTTAATAGAGCGTCCCATAAATCAGAATGGATGTATTCCATAATTCCTTTCGTTGTATGTTTCGCCTTTGGGAAATCTGTTTGTGTGATTTCTCTAACACACAATTCTCATAGAACTCCATTTTATCAACTTCTTTTCCTGATAGATAGCCTTCTTTCACAAGAATATTCAAATTTTTTAAGCTCATGTGTCCTAGCATTGAGTGCTAAATCTTTGTCATATCTATCTCAGTATTGGAAACCTTGATATTACCCTCAGAAACCTTTCCTTCGAGAAAAATGAACCTTCCCTGTATTTTCCTGTGAGTACCTCCTGCCCATCCTTGTAGAAGATAACTCTACTAACATACCATATAAAATCAGATTTCTGCTTATGTCTGGCATATATCGGACTTCACTTAGAACAACCACAGTTCTATTAGGGTTTTCAATCCAGATCTTTCTGATTCCCTTAATCTCACTGTGTGTGTTGTTAGCCATAAAAACCCTACCACCATCGAACTCTCTTAGGTAAAACAGAACTTCTTTATTGGGTGTGATGTGAAAAGAACATCATGAATCCATGACCCATTCTTTGGTTAAATCATGAACACTCACAGTCAATACAATAGGTTGTCTTGGTTCCGTTACCAGTACTTACCTCATTGGCAAAGTTCGCTGCCTTTCTTCCTCTCAGGACATTCTCGCTTCCAATGCCCTTCCTTGCAGCAGGAAAAACAACCAATTTTTGAGTTGTCTTTGGTTTAAGATTTCGACATGCCCTTAGACTTTCCCATCGTAGAGTTTTCTCCATTGTTCCTTGTCTCAGATCTGCCTCTGTTCTACACATACAACCATTTACCAGAATTCTTACCCGTCCCTAGAAGACCTTTGTCCCTTAACTATGTTTCCTTAGAGTAAGCTGAATTAAACACATCTTCAATAGTGAGAGTCTCCTTAGAATTCCCGTACTTCAAAGTATCATCTACAGAGTCTAACTGCCTTGGAAAACTTGAGAGAAATTATATGGCCTGATCCTCATCGCTGATGTTAATGTTGAGGCTGGCCAGATCTAAAGCTAGCTTGAGAAAATTATCCAGATTTTCTTCGGTGGTTATTTGTTCATCCATCTTATAGCTGGCGGATCTCTACTTAAGATAGATCAGGTTAAGTAAGAATTTCTGCTGATAATCCTTCTCTAGAGCCTTCCACACGTCCAGTGTTGTGGTCTCCTTCATAACCTTGCGAAGAACAATGTTCCTCGAACTTGTGTAAATCAGATTTTTTGCTCTTTTATCTTTATTGCGCCAGGTTTTGGTCGTTCTATCCTCGACTTCTTCGTCTGAATCAGTTTTGCTTTATTGTTCCACCAGAAATGATTCTAAGCCTTGAATCTCAAGTTGCATCATCATCTTATATTTTCAGAGTCCAAAATTTATTTTATCGTCAAATCTCTCAATATCAAACTTTCCTGATGTTTTGCTGATCTTCTCCTTGTACTCGTTTGCAACTGAAAAAAAAAAAGATGATACTATTTTGTACCCAACTATGTTGTCTCCTCCGATCAGATATCCTTTTAACGCTAATCCTGGAAGCTCTGATACCACTTGTAAGGATTACTTCTTTTTAGATTTAGGTATATATTAAAAAGATACAGCAAATTTAACGAGTTCTCGACCTCAAACCGGTACATCTCATGTGATCCTCTTGATCACAAACTTCACTAGAATTTATGGTGATTACAAAACCCAACTCAAGCCTCAAATCTTTACAGATGGAATTAGACTTAGGCTTTCTTGTTTATGTTAGATGTAATTTTCAGATTAGTTTATAACTCTAGGAATACAACCTATTTATAAGAAAACTAATACCCTAGTATTTTTTAAAGGTTTTTACATGGATATTGGGTTTGAGAAGAATTGGGCCCATATAATCACATATATGTTGCCTAAAAATGTATAATAAATTTTCTAAAAAAATTAAATAACCAAGTATGTCAAATAATTTATAACAAGGTGATTCCCGCGTTATACGCGGGAGAAAATATTTATAATATTTTTTTAAATAGTTAATAAATTAAATAAACATTTTGAAATATTTTAATAGTATATTATTGTATAAATAATTGAAATCTAAAAATAAGATTTTTATATATTTATGCTACTAATTAATTATTTAGTTAAAACAATATCTTTTTATTTTTAAAATTAAATTTTAGAAACAATAAATTCAGCTTAATTTTATGGAATATCCATAAATAAATAAAGATAATTTAGGTAAGATTATAATATTTAAAATAAAAACAGTATATATATATATAATTGATTTAATTACATATTATGTAATTAGTATAATAATTAATGTCTTATAATATATATTTCCTGAGAATCACTCTCGATATAATTTTATGGAATATTTATTTACTCTTCCAAAAATAAATAAAGGTTATTTAGGTAATATTATAATCCTTAAATGATATTTTATATATGATTGATCTAATGGCATATTATGTAATTAGTTTAGTAATTAATGTCCTATAAAATATATGCTCTTAGAATCACTCTGGTGACGACACGTCAGCATGACAGTACTGTAATATTCTACGTAAACATAAGGTTGTTTTGTTAAAATGATACTCAATTAATATATAGGGGATGACATAATGTTTAGTTATACCATATATATGTTGCCTTAACGAGATGTCGACACGTTAGCATGTAGTGTTGTAATATTTTACATAAAGATAAGATTATTTTGTTAAAATGATTTTCAATTAATATATAAGAGATTATAAAAAGAAATTTGGCCCTAACAAATATTGAATTTGGAAAGTGTTACTATAAGCAAAGAAAAAAGAATAAGGAGAGTTGGGGTACCTTGTGGAGGAAGTAACCCTTTTGACTGGTTATCCATAAGCACACACCGGCTGATCGAAGTAGCGGCCGAAGAAGGACTAAAGACCATCTTGGGCAGATTAAGATCTTCTGCAACACGTCGAGGGAAGTAGACGAATTCATCATAGATGATAAAGTCAACATCATCATGGATGGTTATAAACTCTTTCAAAAGGGGTTCACATACAGAGTTGAGCTTAAGGATAAATTCAAGGAGCCCGAGAGACTTCAAGTCGGATTCGGACAAACCGTCGTTGATGGTGAAGAAGTTGAGATCAGGGAAGTTAGCGGACAGATCTTTGAAATTGAATTGGGTTCGAACAATTGTGATTGAAAAGCCTTGAGAAGAAAGGTAGGAGGCTAAGTTCATCATCGAAGGTAAATGGCCTTCGAACGGTGCTGGGACCATCAACAGTCTTCTCTGGCGAATCTCTTCCATGGCATTTTTTTCTCTCTACCTAATTCTTGAGTTTGATTGTTTGCTTATAAAGACAAATTTGATTGTTTCTTTATTAAGACAAAATGCTGGAGTTTGATTGTCTTATTATGAAGTCAAAGTTGATGATTTGTTTGTTGATTTAGTAGATGGAGTAACTTCGTGGAAACAAGACTTTGTTTTTTATTTTTTTATTAAATATTAAACAAGCACAAAACCTCTTTCCCTTCTCTAATTTTCAGTTGCTGCGATCGATAAAGGAACGTAAAAATTAATTAACATGTGATTTTTTTATTCATCCCGCACGTTTTAAAATGATAACTAGCTCTAATTGTATCGTTATTCCGTGTTTAATTTTATTCAATTATTTTATTTTTTTGGTTATAATGATTATGTTATTCCATTATACAACTATACTGTTTTTTTTCTATTCATGTATCATCAAACTCTAATTTTTTTTTTTACAAATTTTGTTAATTTTTAATGAAAAAATTAAAAACCCTATTAATAGAGTTTTCTCTTAACAATATATTTTTTAAACCGTTACTCTTTATATCCCATTTACAATAGGGTCATTTCGAAAGCTAGCTATTTTGGAAAATGTTATTAAATATATAGCATTATACTGGGAGAAACTAAGTAAGTAACACAAGCGGTATCTGAAAAATCGATATAGTCCTTCTCACTCGTTACAGAATGTGGATGTTCACATAATGCCAGCGTAGAGGAGAATGCTTTTGGAGCTTAAGAACTTTACTAACACCTGAACTGTAAAACGTTAAATCACTAACGTAGCAGCAAATGGGGTAAAAATTTTCGAGTATAATAATTCCTCCCAACATGATCACAATGCTCTGATTTAACTATGTGGACGCGGGTAATTTATAAATTTTTGTAGATTACTAATGCAAATTTCTCAAGGGTATTTTGCAAAACTAGCCATTTTAGAAAAGGTTATTAAATATATATAACCAAAATTTAAAAAAAAAACTAAGAAAGTAACGTAAGTGGTATCTAAAAAGTCGATATAGCCAGAATGCTAGGAGTAATTATTTTGACGGGGGTAAAAATTTTCTAAATATAAAAGATATAAGAATATCAACTCTTTTTCTTTTAGGTGCTAGTTTTTTAAATTATAATTTTTTGTAGGTTATGAATGCAAATTTGTCAAATAAAGGTATTATCCAAAACTAGCCATTTTGAAAAAAGTTATTAAATATATAACATCATAATGGGAGAAACTAAATAAGTAACACAACTGTTATCTGAAAAATCAACATAGTCCTTCTCACTCGTTGTACAATGTGGACGCGCCCGTGATCCCTATGTAGAGGGGAGTGGTGTGGCTGTGTGTGTAGCGTAAGAATTTTACTAACACCCTGAACTACAAATTTCCAATCGCTAACGTATAGCCGCAAATGGGGTAAATCTTGACTGAGTTTATGAACTTGGAAATGTGGTCAAATGGTAATAGGAAATACTTGGGCAAGAGAAATATGTGTTTACTTTATATGATGGTGAGAGATGTTGTCGCCAATAGGGATGAGATTTACTCACACCGTACGCCTAGAACATTTTCCATCCAAGATAGAGAACACACATACTTCAGACTGTGAACACACAACCTCTACAATGTTCCAAAATAATTTCCAAAGCACAAATTCCTCTAAGGAGCAGAGATATACTCTTATGCCTTCAAGAACCAGAGATTAACTCTTATGTCTTAGGTTTATGGATCGAGATTAAAAATTCTTCCGTTTTCATCGATTAAATAAGAGTTAATTACTTGACAAAGTTTATGCTTGGAAAATTATTTCAGATACACAAGAGCTTTCTTTGTGGATTTAGAACTAGAAACGAATATAATTGAGTATAGGTAGTATTTTTGGATTTTGGAGAAAATAAGAATGAGAATGAGAGTATAGAGCAGCGGATAAGCATGATACTAACAAAGAATCTCCCAATGGGTCTTCCTCATTAATCCTCACATGATTATACAAAACTCATAAGAACCCTTCTTTATTCTCTCTCTCACTCGCTCATGATATTGCTTTAGAGTAAGTATGAAATCGTAAATACATAAGAAGAAGAAGAGAGAGTTTTCCTCTAAGGGTTTTCTTTTATTTCATCTCTTTGTGTTCAACTTTACAAGTGAGAGGTACATTCTCTATTTATAGAGAAATCTAACTTAAACCTAATCTATACATATGCTCAAACATACTAATCTCCATATATATATATGTATGCCTAATATTATAAACATATATTCAAATTAAATCTAAGGTGGTGTGGATCACAAAGGTGGTGTGAACCACTTGGGGATAAGGAGCATGAGCTGTCCCTTTCTGTCTCAACGTGGTCCCTCTTTCTCTCTTAGCTTGTTGACCATTTCACCCAATTCGTCTCCACCCAACGGCTCTATTCGTGCAGATTCTGGGTTTAGTATCCGTGCATATTCCGGGTCACACTCCTGTGACTCCAACGGTTCTAATTGTGTGGACTCCGCGTTTGGTGTTCGTACAAATCTCGGGTCATGATTCTCCTTTATCATCCGTGCAAACTCCGGATCATGATTCACGCCTCTACACAAATGCCTGACCACTCCACTTATCACTTAGTCACTCCTCAAGTTAATGACTCGTTTCCTTGTCATTCATTTCATGGTCTATGCCTTGTGTACATTTGTCTTCCTTTAACCTAAGAGATGCATAATTCAATACTCCCCCTTGCATCCTTAGATTAATTCCCCATACATGCTCAGATTCATTTCTCCCCCTTAATATGAATCTGTCTTCACCACCAACAACTGTATAAGGTTATGTTGGTTTAGCTCCTTAAGTATCTAAACCAACTCCTCCTCAAGTTTGACGTTTGAGTATGGAATGCCACTCTTGTCACTTGTTGAGCCTTTGGTTACTTGTTGACTTCTCCTTGTTCTACCACGCTAAGGTCCATCTCCTCTTGATCATCCTTCGGGTTAGACACTTCGGTTCTGTCACCAAATATCCATTTGCTTCTCCTCTTTTGTGGAACAACATAGTTCCACTCCTTTAACATCATTCGGTTCACTGATATATCATGGATTTTACCCGTTTTTAGCCATGATATAAGTCGTTTTATCGAGTCTTTCTAGTGCTTTTTCTATCATTTTAGAGTCTTTTCAGGTTTTAGCACGTTTGGGACGAAATTGGAGATTTTGGAGACATTTGGAGCTTTTTGGCAATTCGTTGGAGGACTTTCCACCGTTAGATCGAGCTGAAATTTTGACACAAGATAGATCTTTGATTTAGCTTTCGTTTGCAAGTGGTTTGAAGGAAATCCAACGGTGCGATCAAAAGTTATGCCAGTTGTCGTGAAGACAGTCCAGTCTGGCGAGCAGAAGAAGTGTCCTGGTATCGACCGATACCAATTTAGTGTCGATCGATACCGACGTAAGAGGCCCAATACTTTCACCATAAGAAGCCCAATACTTTCCCTTATTTACAAAAGAAGCCCAGCTCGTGTTTTTAGACCTATTTAAGTAGTTTTTAGTCATTAGGTCAAGGGGAGACGACAGACCTTACTTTGGATTCTGGATTTGAGAGCTTTTGTGAGGGAGACGGATCTGAGACTTGTTCATCATAGAGAAGATCCCGAACTCTTGTTTTTATTCTTTTGTTTAATTTCATGATTTATTCAGTTATGTTATTTGTTTCATCTATCATGTCTGAGTAGTCTCCTTTTAGGTTTAGGGTTTTCTCATATGGATTTCTCTGATTTGTGATAATTGATTTGTTAAGGTTCAAAATCTGAATAGTTCTTCACCATAGGTTGTTCTCAAAGCTATTTCTAACCTGATCACTTAGAACATAGAACCTAGATTAATCGATTAGGCACGACAGTGCAATTGAGTAATCTGATAAAGCCTAGGGTGAGCAATTTGATTATCTGCAAAGAGATTTGGGTTAATTGAATTGTGAACATATCGAACTTGAATCAATTGCTGGTTTAATCTGTAGGATTTACAAAGAGATTTGGAATTCTAGATTTTAGACTTAGTTAGTTTTCACAACGAGAGTTGGTCAACTATACTATCGTGTTTGAGTTTAAGAACGGCACTTAATTGAATTGAACCTTGGTTGATTGATTATCATTTATCCTTGATTTCCTGAGAGTTACCCTGAGCCTGATCTTTCCCCTGAATTTAATCAACCAATCATATTTATCTCTTCTGTTTTACTATTCAACTTGATTTACTTAGCCTAATCTTCGCTGATTTGCTTATTGAGTGATTTTCCTGAGTCCTTGTGTTCGACCCCTGTTATACTGCAGCAACTGCTTTAGTATCTTTTAGGGTATTAATTTGAGCATATCATTCACACTCGTCCTTCTTCAAGCTTCCTCTTTGGATCTTGTGTGGTGTGGCTTTATGGTTGAGATAGGGATGAAACTTCAACACTCCCCCTCAAAATTGGATGGAGAGAGTATAAGAACCATCCGATCTTGCATAGAAACTTTTTAGCCCATCATTCCTTTCCCTTCTTCACACACTCTCCCTCTTATGTCTCGGTGCATGTTTTATTGTTACACCTTTTGAATACTCTTTGTTGGCATCTTATTCACCGTACTTCCTTACAGTTCACGCCTCAACATAAAGGCCTTCTAAGCACTCCACTCGTCACTTATCCATTCCACAACTTATTGTAACATGGTCTTGTGACTCGTTTCGTGCTTCATGCTTTGTGCTTCTCCGAACTTCCTTAACCAATGTGATGCACATTTCAACACTCCTCCTTGCATCCTTTGGTTAAGTCTTTTAGAGTCCGGTTCCTCTCCAAGGTTTCTTGTAGCTCGTCTCCTTAGTGATCAGCTAATGATCCAAGCTCCAACTCCCCCTCACGGTCATTCATTGGCTTAGATATCCGGCTATAACAAACCAGCCTAATCCTTAGCCAACACTTAACTACTCTTTTGCCTCGGCTTATGCATTAGCCTCGGCCTCTTGATCCAGCTTAGGTAGCCACTCCATAGACTCCCTAGCTCCTTAGAACCATACGGTTCCATCTTAGACCACATTCGGTCTAAACTCTCTCAGCTAGCTCCTCCTCTTGCTTAACCGGCTCATGGGTGGTTATGGGCTGATTCTCAACACTCCCCCTCAAGTTTGGAATGGTGAGTAATTGGAACCATCCAAATTTGTAAGTTTGCCTTCAGCCCAACCTCCCTCTTACGCATACAACGCATCCTTAGTGATTTGACTCTAACCGATTACTTTTGACATGTTTTGACTTTCTCCTTATTTGAACAACTTATGAGAGATGAGTAGTGACTTGTCAAGTCTCTTTCATAAGCTTTCCAACTTGTTCAGACTTTTCCATCACATGCCACTCCTTAATCGATCCATACAAAGCACCATTTTCTCGAAACACTCTTGTTTTGGCAACTTTTGAGAACATGTCTCGACTTGTAATGGTCATAACGTTCGCTCCAGGGCAGATATGGATCTGATTCCAACTCCCAGAGCTTCGTTATTAAGTCAAGATTCTAGAACCGGTCTCTTCTTCACTCGGTTCATCCTGGTCTGGAAGAAATCCTCCAACGAGTGCACGTCGGTCCAAATTTGGTAGTTTCTGACTTGTCCTTCTCTCGGCCAAAATCACATGGTCGGCTCCTTCTCCTTGGGTTGCAACATGGTAAGGTTCTTCCAACACTTTTCAAGTGCTTGTTATCACCTCCCCACCATAGCATCTCAAGGGCTTTTTCTTCTTCACACTTTCTTCTTACTTGAAGGTTTTGTGTGAGATCTTCTCCTCTTCTCTGGTTGGTCTTTTCATGGTAGGATCATGCGTGTTATTTGAACCATCTTGAGTAGGATTGCCCATGAGAAATCCTCATTTAGGGCCTGAATATCCTTACTCTGAATCCAAGTTTCCACGTGCCTCCTTTGAACCACACATTGCCATTGAGAATATTTTTGGTTCAACCGCATCACACACGGTCTCCTTCACCAACGACTCACCTTCAGCTCTTTTTCCTTTAACCATCTCACAACCCAAGCCAAAAGAACCTTCATGATTTTGCTGTACCAATTTCATGAATGGTTTAGGATTTTTATGAACTTGGGAATGTGGTCAAATGGTAATAGGAAATACTTGGGCAAGAGAAATATGTGTTTACTATATATGATGGTGAGATATGTTGTCGCCAATTGGGATGAGATTTACTCACACCGTATGCCTAGAACATCTCCCATCCAAGATAGAGAACACACATACTTCAGACTGTGAACACACAACATCTACAATGTTCCAAAATAATTTCCAAAGCACAAATTCCTCTAAGGAGCAGAGATATACTCTTATGCCTTCAAGAACCAGAGATTAACTCTTATGTTTTGGGTTTATGCTTGGAAAATTATTTCAGATACACAAGAGGTTTCTTTGTGGATTTAGAATTAGAAACGAATATAATTGAGTATATGTAGTATTTTTGGATTTTTGGGAAAATAAGAATGAGAATGAGAGTATAGAGCTGCGGATAAGCATGATACTAACAAGAAATCTCCCAATGGGTCTTTCCATGCTCTGATGCCATGTCGAAAAATATACAACACCATAAGGATCTTGTTTCCTTATGATGAGGGAACACACAAGAGAGTTCTACAATCGCCTATGCATAAGCATATGAGCTCAGTGGGACTAAGGACATGAGATTCAACTCTATGTCTTCCTCATTAAGCCTCACATGATTATACAAGACTCATAAGAACCCTTCCTTATTCTCTCTCTCACTCGCTCATGATATTGCTTTAGAGTAAGTATGAAATCGCAAATACATAAGAAGAAGAAGAGAGAGTTTTCTTCTAAGGGTTTTCTTTTATTTCATCTCTTTGTGTTCACCTTTACAAGTGAGAGGTACATTCTCTATTTATAGAGAAATCTAACTTAAACCTAATCTATACATATGCTCATACATACTAATCTCCACATATATGTATGTCTAATATTATAAACATATATTCAATTAAAGCTAAGGTGGTGTGGACCACAAAAGTGGTGTCGACCACTTGGGGACAAGGAGCATGAGCTGTCCCTTTCTCTCTCAGCGTGGTCCCTCTTTCTCTCTTAGCTTGTTGACCACTTCACCCAACTCGTCTCCACCTAATGGCTCTATTTGTGCAGATTCCGGGTTTAGTACCCGTGCATATTCCAGGTCACACTTCCGTGACTCCAACGGTTCTAATTGTGTGGACTCCGCGTTTGGTGTTCGTGCAAATCCCGGATCATGATTCTCTTTTATCATCTGTGCAAACTTCGGATCATGATTCACGCCTCTACAGAAATGCTTTGACCACTCCGCTTATCACTTAGTCACTCCTCAAGTTAATGACTCGTTGCCTTGTGATTCATTTTGTGGTCTGTGCCTTGTGTACATTTGTCTTCCTTTAATCTAAGAGATGCATAATTCAAAAGTGGTGGTGGTGATGAATAGAATAATGAAAGAGACGCGTAAATGTGGAAAAAAAATAATTAAAAAGAAAGAAGAGAAGTGTGTAGTTTTACCAGGGGAATAAAGTCTTATTTACATATTACACATATAATATTATATCTAACTTTTGTTGGTTAGTCTCTTAATCCTTTAATTTTTGCTAACTCTTTTTACAAATTTCTCAAAAAAATTTCTCAAAATAATTAAACTAAAAGATCCAAAAACAAAACCCAAAATTCAAGTGGGGAATTTTTAAAAATGCCTTATTTTACAGTAGTCATTTTTATATTTACCTTAAAACACTATCTACTTTCAATTATACCCTTTTCGAATTATCCTTGTGCAATTACGACTGCTTCGTCTTTCTCCTTCTTGCCTATACATACACCTATACATTGATCTTATCTTTTTGGTTACAATTATTTTCTTGACCATCAATTGGATGAGTTTTCCATCATCGGCGATGTAACCAAAGTCGTTTATCAGCCGTCAATTTTTCAAACCAATATTCTTTCTTCGTTGTGGTTGTAGCTGATAATCAAAAACAAAAATTCGACGATTACACTCCTGTTTAGGTTGGTTTTGAGATCTTTAGAAAAATGAAGAACCATAAAATCGACCGAATTCTTACTGTTTTACAAGATTTTTTAAAATATTTTGAAAAAATGATTATGCACCTCATAGACATCGAAAGGCATTTCTGAAAATATTTTTAAAAATAAGAGTATTTTATAATAAAAAACTGATAGGAGACATTTTTGAAAAAAGTTCTGAAATTCAAAATCCCAAACAAAAATCCAAAATATATTTTAAAAACTACAAATTGCTTTAAAAAACCCCCTACTGTTGTAAACTGATCCATCTTATTAATGAGATAAGGGAATATATATATATGAGTCTCGGGATACAAGGGAAAGATAAAACCCAAATGGGCCTAATGGGGCCGGTTAATGAGTTCACAAGATGTTTTATAACACTCCCCCTTGGACGAAATAACCGTGCCTGATACTCAACCGGGATCTCTATAATGCGCTGGGGAATGTTGCCTCATTAAAACCTTACCAGGAAAACTCAGTGGGAAAAAAACCATGGTGAAGGAAAAAGAGTACAACACGCATTACTCCCCCTGATTTGAGCATCACTGTAGATCCTTAAGTCTACGCATCCCAATCTGATAAATGAGCTTCCGGAGTGTTGAAGTCGGCAATGATTTGGTGAATAGGTCGGCTGAATTCTCACTTGATCGGACCTGCTGAACTTTGACCTGACCATCCTTCTGTAATTCATGAGTGAAGAAGAATTTGGGCAGAATATGCTTCGTCCGATCCCCTTTGATATAACCGTCCTTGAGCTGAGCAATGCAAGCCGCGTTGTCTTCAAACATAACCGTTGGCTCCTTATCTTCGTTCATACCACAATTTGATCGGATGTGCTGAGTCATGGACCGCAAC
Source organism: Boechera divaricarpa (assembly GCA_026770425.1). Lineage (NCBI taxonomy): Eukaryota > Viridiplantae > Streptophyta > Magnoliopsida > Brassicales > Brassicaceae > Boechera > Boechera divaricarpa. The sequence goes on along the minus strand of CM049186.1, from coordinate 6,597,357 downwards.
CAGACACACTCTCTACTAGCTTCGTGAATGGCCAAGATTTCCGCATGGTTAGATGAGGTGGCAACGATTGTCTGCTTCATAGATCTCCATGAGATAGCTGTTCCTCCATGCGTGAAAACATAACCAGTCTGAGACCTGGCACAGTGCGGATCCGATAGATATCCTGCATCAGCAAAACCAACTAGCCCATCCTTGTGTTGGTTAGTGTAAAACAATCCTAAGTCCTTAGTCCCTTGTAGGTACCTTAGGATGTGTTTAATACCGTTCCAGTGCCTTTTAGTTGGACATGAGCTAAAGCGAGCTAGGAGACTCACGGCAAAACAGATGTCTGGTCTAGTGTGACTAGCCAAGTACATTAATGCTCATATGGCACTGAGGTATGGTATTTCAGGACCGAGAACTTCTTCATCGTCCTTCTTTGGACCGAATGGATCGCTGTCCAATCCGAGGCTCCTCACAACCATTGGGCTGATCAATGGGTGGGCCTGGTCCATATTGAATCTCTTGAGTACCTTTTCAATGTATGCTGATTGATGCACAAGGATTCCATCTTTGATGTACTCAAGTTGTAGCCCCAAACAGAATTTAGTTTTGTCCAGGTCTTTCATTTCAAATTCTGCTTTTAAGCATTCTACTGTTTGGGCGATTGCACCAGATGTTCCGAGGATGTTTAAATCATCCACGTATACTGCTATGATCACAAATCCTTTGTTTTCGTATTTCTTGATAAAGATGCATGGACTGATCGGATCGTTTTTGTAGCCTTCTCTGATGAGATATTCACTTAACCGGTTATACCACATACGTCCGCTTTATTTCAGTCCATATAAGGATTTGTTCAGCCTAATGCAGTGCTGATCTCGAGATGCATGCTTATCTTTAAGCTCGATGCCATCTGGTAATCTCATATAGATTTCATTGTCCAGTGGTCCATAGAGATAGGCGGTTACAACATCCATTAACCGCAAATCTAAATTTTCTTTTATGGCCAGACTTATGAGGAATCGAAAAGTAGTTGCATCCACTACAGGAGAATAAGTCTCTTCATAATCGATTCCGGGTCTCTGTGAGAATCCTTGTGCTACAAGCCATGCCTTGTATCTAACGACTACACCGAGTTCGTTTCTTTTACGCACAAAGACCCATTTGTGGCCCACTGGTTTAGTATCGAATGGTGTCCTTATGATCGGACCAAACACATTCCTTTTCTTTAGACTGTTTAACTCCACGTTTATGGTTTCTTTCCATTTTAGCCAGTCTGATCTACTAGTGCACTCAATTATAGACGTGGGTTCTAGATCCTCTTGCGTTTGCGCAACCTCAAGTGCTACCTTGTATGCAAAGATTGCATCTATGTCGACATCTTTTCTGTTCCATTGAGTTCCAGACATGCTATAATTGATAGAGATTTCATTATTATTGATCCCTTCGGAACCTTGAGATTTGGCGTCCCAAACCTCTTGTATCGGTTCACTAGAGTGAATCTCAGCCGCAGCTATGTCTGTTATTTCAGGAATCCCGGTTTCAACCATTGCACCTCTTTTTGGTTTCCGGGGATTCTTATCTTTGGAACCTAATGGTCTGCCACGTTTATTACGTGATGCAGACTCTGTAGCAACTTGAGTCTGTCTTTTTTGGACATCTATTCGTACTGGTGCATTACAAGCTGGTATGTACGATTTGGTTACTCTGTTCGGGTCAGCAAAGGAATCTGGCAATTGATTAGCTAGCTTTTGTAAGTGTATAATCTTTTGGACCTCTGAATCACATTCTAGAGTCCGAGGATCTTGCCATTGTAAGGATGTTTGATTCCATGAAATTTCCTTTACCAGCTTGTGTGTCTCTCCACCTAAGACAGGATATACCGATTCATCAAATTGGCAATCCGCATATCTGGCCTTAAATAGGTCTCCTGTGGTCGGCTCAAGATATTTGATAATGGTGGGAGAATCAAAACCAACATATATTCTCATCCTCCTCTGAGGTCCCATTTTAGTTCTCTGTGGTGGTGCAATGGGTACATAGACTGAACACCCAAATGTCTTAATATGGGAGATGTCTGGCTCATGACCCGTTAGCAATTGCGATGGTGAATATCTATGCTCACTAGATGGCCGAATGCGTATTAGTTCAGCAGCATGTAAGACTGCATGTCCCCAAGCTGAGACCGGGAGCTGCGACCTCATGAGTAATGGTCGAGTAATCTATTGAATTCGTTTAATGAATGATTCAGCCAATCCATTCTGTGTATGGACATGTGCCACGGGATGTTCAACCCTTACCCCCATGGCCATACAATACTTATTAAACGCTTGGGAAGTGAATTCACCAGCATTATCAAGACGTATAGTCTTAAGTGGGAAATCTGGAAAATGGGCTCGCAATCTGATGATTTGGGCCAATAACCTAGCAAATGCTTGGTTTCGAGAAGACAATAGACAAACATGCGACCAGTGGGTCGATGCATCAATTAGAACCATGAAATACCGAAATGTCCCACAAGGTGGGTGGATCGGACCACATATGTCTCCGTGGATTCGTTCCAGAAAATTCAAGGTCTCTTTAGACACTTTGACTGGTGAAGGCCGAGTGATCAACTTCCCTTGTGAACAAGCTATGCACGTGAGGTGTTGAGGGAAAAATCGGTTTTCTTTAAGGGTGTGCCCTTTAGAACTTTGAATCAATTTACACATCATATTCATACCGGGATGACCAAGCCGGTCGTGCCAAATAGTGTGATCTTTGAATCGTGCTTTAATAGCAACATTAGCCTCAATCATACTGACCTTAGCATAGTAAAGGCCAGTAGATAGTGCGGGTATAGTCTCAAGGACTTGTTTATGGCCGTGTGAGATCTTAGTAATCAGTAGGGATTCTTTGTTCCCTTCACCCTGGGTTTCGATGTGGAAACCATTTAGTCTTATATCTTTGAAGCTCAATAGATTTCTCTTTGAACTGGGTGAGTATAGTGCATCTAGTATTTCTAGATGTGTGCCGTTTGATAACAACACATGGGCTTGGCCGTGGCCTTCTATTAGGCTCGAGGTACCCGCTATTGTGCTAATGTTTGCGGTTTTTATTATGAGATTTATGAAGTATATCTTATCTTTTAGTATGGTATGGCTGGATCCACTGTCCACCACAATGATGTGTTTGAGCTCGTTCATAACTTTAATAGACAAGAGGTACGATTTAAATAAGTAATTAAATAATAAGTTCTGAAGAACACAAATCAAAATCAAACAAAGCCCAAATAAATATTGTCAATATAAAGCAAATATCTAAATGTCGAAATCAATCAAGAAGGTCTGAGGTCTGGTAATCCATGTGATCAGCCTTGTCATCTTTGAAATCACCTTCATAATCTTGGTTAACCAGATTAGCTTCAGGATGAGTTTTCCCGTGCTTCTGATAGAGATCACAAAGGAACTTGGGAGTGCGATAGTTCTTGGACCAATGATTTGACATCCCGCATCGGTGGCAAGGGGATGGATTGGTCGAGTTGGCTGAATGGGTCGGTTTGGAGATTCCACGACCTTTACCGCGACCGTAACTGAGGTTAGGTCGGTTGCCTATGTTCGAATTTCCACGTCCATTGCCACGCTTCCCACGTCCATTGCCACGTCCACGGCCACGATCAGAGGATCTGTCACGCTGGACGTAGTTGGATTCTCTCTTGGCTCCTTCGATTTGATGGGCCTCTGGTAGTGGGGCTGATCCCGGGGGCCTTTGAGCACTGTTCCTCATCAGAAGTAAGCAAGAGATCAAATCCTCATATGTCGCGTATTTCATCGCGCGGTATTGTTGCTGAAGGACAATATTCTGAGTATGAAATGTTGACAATATCTTTTCCAGCAGCTCATTGTCAGACACTTCATCGCCACATAGTTTCATGATTGAAACGATCCGAAATAACTCGGAGTTGTAGGCGTCAACGGATTTGAAATCTTGGAACCGTAGGTTCTTCCACTCGAACTTGGCTTGGGGCAATAGGACCGTTTTCTGATGGTCATACCTCTTTTTCAGTGCCACCCAAAGGTCGAGTGGATTCTCAATCGTGAGATATTGATTTTTGAGGCTCTCGGCCAGGTGATGGCGGATATGAAATATCGCCTGGAACCGATCTTTGAGAGATGCGGTGTTACCATCGATGATGCATTCACCTAGGCCTTTGGAGTTGAGGAAAATTTTAGTGTCAAGGACACACTGGAGATAGTTATCTCCTGAGACATTGAGTGCCTCGAATTCAACCTTTTGAATGTTCGACATCTGAAAACATGCAATTGATTTCATTAAGTGATCATTCATTTCGGGAAAATAGCTTTGATGAATCTAGGATTCTTGGGTTATGGGATTGAAAAATAAACTTTCCTTAAATGAAAAATTGCTATTTATGGAAACTTTCTATTTTGGGAAAACTTTCTATTTTGGAAAAATTTCTATTTTATAAGGTTTCCCTGTCTTGAATAGGATTCGAAATTTCCCAATTTAATTAGGATTTAGGATTTGATAATTTCCTCTTTTTATTTAGGTTTTCCTTTTATTGATTATGATTAAACTTTTCCTATTTAGAATAGGATTTAGGGTTTTTAGGATTTTCCTATTTACAATAGGATTCTTACTTTTCTAGGTTTCTAGGGTTCATGCGATTTTAGGTTTTGATTTCTGGCAATTTTAGCATGTAACCAATCATAGAAACAATCAATTTAAAACAACCTAGACAACCTCAATCAATCGGATTATACTTTAGGGATTTCGGATTTGATCCGATTTAGGTTTTAGGTTTTTAAAGTTTCGGCCATGGCTAAGTGTTTTTGAATTTGCGACTTTGGTTTAAGCAATAATAACTTTTCTAGCAACTTAAACGAGTCAAGCAATCAGATCACACAAGCAATAACAATCGCTTAATCAATCAAGATTCGTTTTAATGGTTACACTTTCTCTAGTCCGAATTCGATGGTTGGTTCTTAGCTTTTTAGGGTTTCGGATTTACCTTTCACCTTAAGGGGTTGTACGGACTAGAACCGGGAGCTAAAGACCTCGGTTTTGAACAGTAACGCCGGATGAACAGTAACGCCGATGAACAGTGATGATGAACAGTAACGCCGGATGAACAGTAACGCCGGATGAACAGTAACCGCGTTTTGTGTTTTTAGGGTTTTAGGGAGCAACTCGTGCTGATAACGTGTTGTAAACTGATCCATTTTATTAATGAGATAAGGGAATATATATATATGAGTCTCGGAATACAAGGGAAAGATAAAACCCTAATGGGCCTAATGAGGCCGGTTAATAAGTCCACAAGATGTTTTATAACACCTACAACCATTGGAATATATATATTTTTTTTCATTTTTCCAGTCATCGTTTTTAACCATTTTTGAGAAAGACTTGTCTTCTCTCTCGCGACGATTCATAGGTTAACCAAATCCTTCACTTAAGCGGTGTTATTAGGGTTTTTACTAAACTGGTTTTAAAGTCTCCGGACCAAAAGTAGTAAAGATGTGCGGTAGGGCTCGCTGTACTCTGAGACCTGACGATGTCCCCAGGGCTTCTCACCGCCACGCCGTTCCAACTCGTTTTCTTCACCTCGACCGGTCTCTTCTCTTTTCTCAATTCCAAGTTCCAATTTTTAAACTCTGCACTGTTTAAAAATCGTTCCTTTTTTGTTGTCAATCAGTTATCGTCCATCTTACAATGTTGCCCCTGGATCCTATATACCTGTTCTGCGTAGAGACAATGAAGTAGTTGGTGGTGATGGTGTTGTTGTTCATTGTATGAAATGGGGATTAGTCCCTGGTTTCACTAAGAAAACTGATAAGCCAGACTTTTTCAAAATGGTAAAACTTTACTATTTCTGATTTGGAACCTCTTTTGTGGGTTTTGTCTGAGCCTATTTGCATCTGTTTTGTCTCTCTGATTGTTAACGTAAGACTGTAATGTAGCGAAGATGTTTTTGTTTATATATTTTGCAGTTTAATGCTCGGTCTGAATCAGTAGCTGAGAAAGCGTCTTTTCGTCGATTGCTTCCCAAGAATAGGTGCCTTGTTGCAGTTGATGGGTATCTATCATCTCCTTTTTTCTTAGTATTCTTCTAATCCATGTTCAATTGTGATCAGGAATGTTACTCTTTCCACTCATTTCATGGTTACTCTTTTGACTCTTATGTAAATAATATCAAGGCTAAAGTGTTGTTATTGACTTTTGTTTCTGTGAAAATTCCTTGAAAGCAGCAGTTGTTCTGTTAATGGATTTCTACTTAGGAAGCTCTTTTATCTGTAAGATCAGATTGTTTGTAAATGTTTGCATCCGTTTTATCTGCTGTTATTTTGCTATCTGCATTACTATACCTATCGGTTATCAATGTATAGTGTTGGGCCAGTGGGTTTGAGATCACACCTCGTACAAACTTTCATCTAGGTTCTGATATTGTGTATACTTAAATGAGTATTTTTTTCTGTATATGTGTGTGTGTTTGTGTATATATATCTTAAGTCTTTAAAAAACTTACAGTAGATTCATTTTGAAGGTTCTATGAGTGGAAAAAGGAAGGTTCAAAAAAGCAACCCTACTACATCCATTTTGAGGATGGGAGACCTCTGGTATTTGCTGCTCTTTTTGATACTTGGCAGAATTCAGGAGGTGAACCGTTTATCACTAAGCTCTGTCGATATTCTTTTTGAAGCCGATCCTGAAACATTTCCTAGGCTTCCAGTAACCTTTTCGGAGATATTTGAAAAGTTTATCTTTTGAATTGCTACTGTTATCTTTCTTTGTCATCACTTTTAACCTCTATATACTCAGTTCGAAATTCTAAGGTCTGTGTATTGGAAAATTGAAGGAAGTCTTGAAAGACCTGCTAGAACAATTTAATAATGAATTTGATCGTTGGTTTAGAGGTCCTTTTTTGGTAGCTAGAATGTCTCGCCTGTTTTGAAATTAAATAACAGTTACCTTTTTCCTTGCAGGTGAGATTCTTTTCACCTTCACAATTTTGACAACCACTTCCTCTTCGGCCCTCCATTGGCTCCATGGTGAGTACTAAATACACTGGCTATATCTATAATGAGATATATTTCCTTATTCATATTCAGTAATGATTCTCAGTAATACAATGAAACACATAGCATATGAAGTCGGGTATTATATATTCTCTAAAGACCCTTAAGCTTGAATTCCTTGTTGTTTAAAACTAATTTTAATCAAACCCGCACATTAACAGAGATATGAACTTCAAGTATCATACTAATATTGGGTTGTTTTTGTTTTCTTGTTACATCTGATTTGATAAGTTCCTTTAGAAAAGATACATATGTAATTGCATGAGAATTTTGAATAGGACAAGGACACTCTGTTTGTGCAATGTATTGTTAATAAGTGGACTGATCCCCAAACCCTGGTGTCAGTTTAATATTGAGAGTAGCTTTTCTTATACAAAGCTACATTATAAACAGCTATTTTTGAAAGTTTGGTTCATAAGTTTTATTCTAACAATTGCTTCTTTCATTATTCCTTTACACGAGTTTGTTTTCATGTAAGACAGAATGCCTGTAATTCTGGGTGACAAGGGCTCAATCGACACATGGTTAGATGATCCCTTGACGACGAAACTGCAGCCATTATTCTCACCATATGAAAAATCGGATTTGGTAAGCTTACTTTGTTCCTCGCTTCCATGTTATAATGGTCTTTCCTTTTTCACATACTGGAGATTGAACTTTCAGGTATGGTATCCAGTAACCTTTGCAATTGGTAAACTAACGTTTAATGGACCAGAGTGTATTCAACAGGTACGGTTAACCAGTTTCCCTTTGTTAGTGTACAACTCAAGGTCTCAAGTTGCATCTCAAGTTATGTTAAGCATATTCTCAGGACCACGTCTTGGAACTCTCTCAATTCTCACATAGCAAGCTATGTTTTTGTACACATTGTATGCTTATTGTCGTCATATAGAAATAAGGATTATGCCACCTGCAGATACCGCTGAAGGCTTCACAAAATAGCTTGATCTCGAAGTTTTTCTCAGCAAAGCAGCCTAAAACAGACGAAGGATACAAAGAAACCAAATCGACAGATGCAAATATCCCAGTTGATTTGAAAGAGGAACCTACGGTTGAAGGTTATGAAGGGGCCATATTTTCTGACAGCTTTAAGAAAATTGAAGAACTAGACGGGGAGGAAGATATTGTGAAAGCAGAACCATTTACTGATGATAGCTCAGCTGTTGCATCCCATCTCAAACCTGTAAAGAATGATGTTGAGGAGGGTACAGATGAAGAAGGCAAATCCCTGGAGATTGGTCTTACTAAAGACAGAGGTGAGAGTAATGTCAGCATACCGGCTGAGTCCGGCAACATTGATCTCCCAAGAATCTCAAAAGAGGAACCCGAGACCCAAGGCCATCATCGGTCTACTACAGGTAAGGAATTGAATCAGCTTGAGCTCCAGCATGAGGCTGTTCAAGACAAATCAGGAAATGAAAACCAGAAGACAGTTTTAACTTGCCCCACCACGATGGAAGGTGGCTCAGAGTTTATCGAGAAGTCTTCAGAAAATAGTGGGACAAAGCGAGACTATGAGGTATTCGCAGCTCAAGAAAAGCCACGGAAACACTCTGAGAGGTTGCAAGATGTTAAAACCAGTGGGAAACACGGAAAAAAGCAAGGAAAAGGGAAGTCTAACATCAAGAAATCTAAGGAGACGCAGTCTACCTTACATTTCTTTTTCGATGAAAAATAGTCTGTCTACATAACATCAATGATGACCATGTTGGCATACTTTGGTTGTAGATAATGTTAGATATGTACCGTCGTTTTGGGAATGTTGCTTGTATATTATGTTGTGTTTGATCTTTGATCTAAGCTAATGGTAATAGGAACTTGTTAGGAATAATCTTTGCCTTTTGTTTTCAAGAATTTTGGTTGAATTGGGTTTGTTATGTCAATTATGAAGGCTAATTTTTGTCAATCACATTTTCCCAATTTGAAATGTTGAATATTATTATGAATGCCATTACAAAAATGAAAACTCTTAACACTATTAATTGAAGATCATTGATAAGTAAATAATTTTAAAATAAGGTATTAAACCATGCTACAGGGGTGATATATAAATTATAAAATTTTATTATTCATATATGTAAGTTATGAATTCTATTTATCAAATTAATTATTTAAATATTAAAATTTAACAAATAAAGAAAAATATTTTTAAAATAAAATATTTTTATTTTTGGGTTAAATTTTGATTTTTTTTTTTTTAACGCATCTACTCATTCAACTGAAAAGCCAAAATACAAATTGTTCACTACAAACAAGTAGATCAAGAAGCCATTTCAGGCCTATCGGATTCCACATAGTGGAGTAACCAAGAAGAAATATTATTATCCAGAATTGCAAAATACAGAGGACATAATGTAATTACTTTTGCAATCACATCCGCACAAGTATTTGCGTCTCGTTTTGCAAATCCAAAGCTGTGACCCCATTTGTGTTGTTGTACCTACGCCTCGAGAGTTGCCTGCCGAAGACAATGCCAATCTTTGGGTTTTTTAAGCGCCTTTATCAATGTTTCGCAGTCACTTTCAATCATGACTTCAGCAATCTGAAGATTATTGAGGCATGACAAGGCCCATGTCAAAGCGGCAGCTTCTGCTTGCAGGGGAGAAGAGAGTTTTGGATAGGCTTTAGCACCAATCCATTTTACTGCACCTACACTATCCCTTAATATCCAACCTACACCACAAGTGTTCTCTTTCTCATTCCAAGTTGCATCAATATTGCATTTGTATCTACCTGCAAGTGGTGGAGTCCATCTTGCCCTCCTGTTGATGATAGGTGCTGCGCGAGGGCGTCTCTCTTCATCCTTCTTATTGGCCTCTTGCCATTCAGTGGCATCCTCCACAGCTTGATTGATAAGTTTCTGCGGATTAGAGTCCAAATCTGAGAACACTAAGTCGTTCCTCGATTTCCATAACCTCCATATAATCCATAGCCAGACCATTTCCAACTTCCTTCTTTCCTGATCCTTTACATCTTTACTTCGAAAGCATAGGTCCAAGTTAGAATAAATAGAGGATTCAGGAAAGGGATAGAAATACCTCCCCAAAAGTGATGATGCCCAAATAACTCGTGCATATGGACATATGAACAGAGATGATTGATAACTTCTATCGCACCACATCTTGAGCATTCATTGGCCTGAGTTAACCTTTTCTTTTTCAAATTCTGAGCTACCGCAATACTATTAGTCAGAACTCTCCAGATGAAATTTTTGATCTTTTGAGTTGTATGGAGAGCCCAAGTTTGACTGAATAATGCAGATAGGGAGGGTTCTGTCACTCTGATAGCATCTTGGTTTTTGTCTAGAAACTCCTTCCAGCACCAATATCCTGACTTCACTGTGTAATTACCATCCTTATTGTGTATCCAGGAGTAGTGTTGGTCAAGTGCAATGTTACCAGGTTTGATAGCCAGAATTCTGAGAACTTCCTCATCGTCAAATAACTCTTTTAGCCTGTGTACTCTCCATTCATCTGAGTTTGGCTCCTTGAGGTGGTTGATATTAAAATCACTTGCCTCCAGATCCTGTTTGAGAGCCGGTGGTCTGGGGGTATTGTCAACTATCCACGGTTCTGTCAACCAATCCACTTGAAACCCATTGCTAATTTCCCTTTTCATACCTTTTCGCATCAGCTCCTGAGCTGCCTTAATACTTCTCCATGCATATGAATGTCTGATACCTATCTTGGCCTGAAGTGCAGATGATGAAGGGAAATACCTACTCTTGTAAATTCTGGCTAGGAGGGAGTGTGATTCTGTTTCCAACCTCCAAAGTTGTTTCCCTAAGAGGGCCAAGTTAAAACCTTCCAACTCTCTAAACCCCAAACCCCGTCCTTCTTTGATTTACACAGGCTTTTCCAACTTTTCCAATGTATGCCTTTTCGAGTGCCTTGATTTTTCCACCAAAAAATGGAGAGGATTCTTAAGATAGTCTTCTTCAAGGTCTTAGGAATAAGAAAGCAGGACATTGAATAAGTTGGGAGAGCCATAGTGACTGCTTTTATCAGGATTTCCCTTCCTCCCAAGGATAGGAATTTTGATTTCCAAGTGTTAACTGCTTTTGCCACTTTCTCTTCCAGGAACTTCAGAGTTTGAATCTTGGAGCCTATAAAGGTTTCAGGTAAACCCAAATAGATTTCTTTCCCTCCACTATTTGATATCCTGAGTTCCATCTTTACCTCCTGCTTCTTATTTTCAGGGACATGAGCTCCAAAGGTTACTCCTGATTTATCCAAATTAACAACCTGACCTGAGATGATTGAGTATTCTGTGAGTATGGCATTCAGCTCCTCTGCTTCCTGCCTGCTTGTTTTGAAGAAGAAAATGCTATCATCTGCAAAGAGGAGGTGACTAACAGGAGGAGCATTTGTCGCAATAGATATCCCAGTCAGCCTCTCTTCTACTTCTGCATTTCTAAGACCATGTGCTAACACCTCCGCACAAATGATAAATATGAAAGGCGACAAAGGATCTCCTTGCTTGATTCCTCTTGATGGAGATATTGATCCATAAGGTTGACCATTGATAAGGACTGAGAAAACTGTAGTGATGCATGACATTACCAAGTGAATCCACCTTTCTGAGAAGCCCATCTTTCTCATAACCTCCCTTATGAAAGCCCATTCCAGTCTGTCAAAAGCCTTTGTCATATCCGTCTTGACAGCCATGTATTCCTTTGTAATAGATCCTTTAGTCTTTAAAGCATGGAGGAGTTCATGAGCCACTAGTATATTGTCTGAGATCAATCTTCCCTTAATAAAGGCAGCTTGAGTCTCCGAAATGATATCTGGCAGAATTTCCTTTAGCCTAGATGAGAGGACTTTTGCAATCACCTTGTATGCAAAATTGCAGAGACTGATTGGCCTGAAGTCTTTGAGTGACAGAGCTGACTTCTTTTTTAGAATTAGGCAAATGTGAGTTTCATGGAGCCTCGCATCAAAGACACCTGATTCAAAGAAGGACTTGACCAAATTGAGTAGATAAGCTTTCACTAATTCCCAGAATTGCTGGTAGAACTTCCCAGTAAAACCATCTGGTCCCGGGGCTTTTTCAGCTCCTAAACCGAAAACGGCCATCTTGATTTCTTCCTCTGATACTTCCTTTAGAAGATGAATGTTGTGAGCTTCAGTGACCCTCTCTGGAAAGTTATGGAAGAGGTGAGAGCTTGCTACTCTTTCTGAGTTTTGGAGTTCTGAAGTGTAGAGGATAGAGAAACTTCTGCTTGCAAGCTGCCCCATTTGGTGCTCAGAGAAAACCTCTTGGCCTGTATTCTCATCGATCAAGGATAAGATCTTATTCCATCTTCTTCTTTGCTTAGTGGTGGCGTGGAAGAATCTTGTATTCTTATCTCCTGACTTCATCCATTTTGAACCCTACTCTTGAGCCTCCAGAAGGTCTCCTCTTCTCTATACGCTTCGAAGAGGTTATTTTTAGCTTCTCTATATTCTGTTAAGTCCATTGTGTCTTGATGGTTGAGATGGTCTATACGGTCCTTCCAGTGAAGAATTGCTTTCTTTGAATTAGTCTGAGAAGACTTTTTCCACAAGGATATCTCCTTCCTGCAATTTCTGAGTTTTTGTACGAGGTCATCCTTAGCCTCTTCCTCTGTTGTATTCCATCCTCTTTGAACTGCTTCACTAAAACCTTCCTTATTTATCCATCTTATATCAAACCTGAACATCCCGTGCTTGCGTTGATCCTCCCCATCCAAACTGGTGAAGATGGGGCTGTGGTCTGAGCCAACACGGGGTAGATAGATGGATTTAGAATCAGGGTACAGATGAAGCAGCTCTGTATTGGCTAAGACTCTGTCTAGTTTGCAGTGAACCATATGACCACACCTGATACCAAACCATGATAAGTCATTACCCTGGAAGGAAACTTCTTAAAGATCACATGCTGTGATAAAATTTTTGATTTTCTTTTACAAATTTTTTTTATTTTTATAGTTATTTTAAAACATTAATGAAGCGTATCATATGTCCGGCAAATAATCCATATTTTAACAAATATCCGGACAGCGGCTATCTTGTTATTTACGGAGCAGATACAAATCGAAAAAGTAATTATCCGGAAAAAATGGAACGGATCACAGATATCACTAAAATCCAAGATATCCGCCACGTAGCCCACCCCTATTAAAACAACTACCAACCAAAGTTATTTTCTTTATTATTTCGTTTTATTTTCGCAAAACTGTTCTCGTTTCCGTTTCCATGTAATTTTGGTGAAAACTTTTGTTTTTAATGTATTTTACCAATCGGACTTACCCATTGATTTGGAAATTTAAAAAGTGGCTTGGAAAAGAAAAAAAATTTTATCGTTAAAATTATACTAAGGCGATTCCATAATCGCCCTGATATCGAAGAACACTTAGCCGCGGACAGAGGACACATTCGATTTTCTCTGTTTCAGGACAAGAGGTGATATTGAATCTAATGACTTCCTCAAAATCTCATTACAAGGAGAAGATTGCTCGTCGGAGGTCAGTAATCTTAGCTTTTTTTTTCAATCTAGGGTTTTACTTACATGAGAAGATCTTAAATTTGTGACCTTTTTTGTTCAAAGGGAGGAGAAATTAGAGGAATCAGATAATCCAAAGTACAGAGACCGTGCTAAAGAACGAAGAGAGAATCAGAATCCTGATTATGATCCTGCAGAGCTTGGTTCATTCCATGCCGTTGCTCCTCCCGGAGCTGTCGATCTCCGGTAACTCTCGTCTGTTATATATTTATCTTTATAATCCTAATTGGGTTTCTCTAATTTTCTGTTTTTGTGTACTTTTTTTTTTGTAGTGCTGCTGATGCACTAAAGCTATCTATTGAGAACAGCAAGTATCTTGGAGGTTAGTGTTAGGTTTTACAAAGGTGCAGAATCGTTTTTTGATCTTGTTTATGGTTTTCTTGAGGTGCTTATGTTTGTGTTTAAATATGGGTAGGTGATGTTGAGCATACCCATTTGGTTAAGGGGTTGGATTATGCTCTGTTGAACAAAGTACGAAGCGAAATTGACAAGAAACCTGATGGTGAAGATGATGGTGACAAGACTAGGTAGGTTTTGGTTTTAACCGTAATATGATATGTATTGGTTTATTGATTCATTTGGCCTGTTTGATTCAAGTGGAATTTTTTTTAACTGTTGACAGTGCGCCTAAGGAAGATCAACGAGTTACTTTTCGTACCACAGCTGCAAAGGTATGTAATTTTGTTCTGAATTTGTGCAGACGAGGGGAAAGTTTGTGGATGTCGTCTTGATGTTTGTTTCTCATGTATTTGATCTATTTCAGTCAGTTTACCAGTGGATTGTTAAGCCTCAGACTATTATCAAGTCTAATGAGATGTTCCTTCCTGGTAGAATGACATTTGTCTATGATATGGTAATGCTTTTTACCTCTCGTTTTTTTTTTCAAGCAGATTCAATATTGTTACATGTTTTTGTATCATTGTTTGTCTTAAGGATGTAGTCATAAATGTGTATTCTGCTTGAACAATTCTCTTGAGTATTAGTTGTTTAAATCTTCTCTTTTATTTTAAATACATGTGTCCCAGGAATATTTTAAGAAGGTAGCTTAAGCTCCTTTGCATTACTCTGTCAATGATATAATCATGATTTTATATATTTGTTAGAAATCTTATAAGTAGAATTTGCTGAAAAGTTTTTTTAGTTCAACTATCGTGTCTTGTTTTCTTGAAGAAGCATATTCTTTTTTGCTTGCAAATAGAGACACCGTACTACAAAAAAGTCAATTGAATATACTATCGATATATGGTAGTGTTATGAATGAAGTTTCCTTTGAGATATTTAGTCTCAGTTAAGTTAACTAACCTTACAGTATGATCTTAGTCTGCTCTTTGAAGACCTCCTTGGTGATGTCAAACACCCACTATCTGATTTTAAATATTAATTTTATTCCCTTTTGTTTTAATTCTATTTGTTGCTTTTCAGGAGGGTGGCTATACCCATGACATACCAACCACGTTATATAGGAGTAAAGCTGACTGCCCCGTGCCCGAGGTATGTATACTTAGAATCCTCGTTGTAATAGTCTTCTTGATCCTGGAAATTTCTTAGGACTATATGTAGTGATGGTTACATATGAAATGATCGATGTGATTTAAATGAAATAAGCCCATTTTGCTGGTCTCTGCAACCTCTCCTTTGACAGGGTTGATGTAATTAATACAGCTAATATTTTGATTATATGTCATAGGTTTTGGTAGAAGCATATATGTTTCTTAAGTAATTACAAGAATCTTTTAAGATTGAATTCATCTTTGCTTTCTACTAATCTGTAACCAAAACTGGCACTGCTAAACATGTTTGTGTACTGAACATATTTTAAAGTTATACATGAAATCACTGCTGCAACTTTTGCGAGAATTGTTTCATTAACAAGCACTATTTCTCTGTTTTACCTCTCCGACAGGAACTGGTGACAGTCAATGTTGATGGTTCTGTGCTGGATCGAATTGCTAAAATCATGTCATACCTTCGCCTTGGATCATCAGGGAAAGTTCTCAAGAAGAAGAAGAAAGAAAAAGACAGTAAAGGTATTTTGCATAATGTAAAGGTCATATACTCTTGGTGCATTTTCTAGCTGCAGTTGCATTGTAACAATGATTTTAAGTATTAGCAGCCCTGATTCACGTACACTGGTTAAATAAGTTTCCTGAAGTTGTTGGTTTTCTGCTTATCCCAAATTTGATAAGTGTCTGCTTTTACTATTTGGAGCCAAGAATCTAAAGAGTATCTCTAGTCTTCAACAACCGTACTAGTAGTATCTAATGATGTCTTTTTGTGTTCACTTAGTGGTTTTACTTTGCTGCGGTCTCTGGATATATGTAGGCATGGTTCTGTATCCTCTTTTTTGTTATGCTTATGTGGTGCCAATACATGTTGCAGTTTTTTGTTTCACATCAGCATACAATTGGATTTTAGATAAGAAATTGGCTTGTTTCTGCATTCATACATTTTTTTTTCTTTTTCCTCATCAATCACTTTCACTGCAACTTTTCAAATGCAGGAAAGATGTCAACTATTGCTAATTATGATGAAGACAATAATCAATCTAAGATTGAGAATGGATTTTCTGTGAACTTAAGTGAAAGGGAAGTTTTACCTCCTCCTCCGCCATTTCCGCCTGGGATCAACCGTCTGGATTTGAGTAAGAAACAAGAAGAACCCCCTGTTGTTGCCAGGACAGACGATGATGACATTTTTGTTGGTGAAGGCATCGACTACACGGTTCCTGGTAAAGATGTGATGCAGAGTCCTATTTCTGAGGACATGGAAGAATCTCCCAGGGATAAGGAGAAAGTACCTTATTTCGCTGAGCCTGCTTATGGTCCAGTGCAGCCATCTGCTGGTCAAGAATGGCAAGATATGGTCAGTTTTCCCTAACTAATCCTTAGTTGGATTTATTCACGAATCTTGATCCCCAACTGCAGATTTTGCATCGTGGTTTGTATTTATTATCTGTCCTTTATTCCTATATTCAGGTTGCTTTCTTTGTTGTGTATTTTTCAGAGTGGATATGGTGCAATGCAAACTCAAGGACTGGCTGCTGGGTATCCGGGAGAGTGGCAGGATTACCAATATGCAGAGCAAATTGGGTATGAAGAACAGTACCTTCAGCCCGGAGTGGAGGGTTACGATGTCCAACCAGAAACAGATATTTTACAAGATCCCCAACTCATGTCTCAGGAAGAGAAAGATAGGGGTTTGGGATCAGTTTTCAAGCGTGATGACCAAAGGCTTCAACAGTTGAGGGAGAGTGACGCACGGGAGAAAGATCCAACTTTTGTATCCGAGAGTTATTCAGAGTGTTACCCGGGTTACCAAGAGTACAACCATGAGATTGTCGGTAGCGATGAAGATGCTGATTTGTCTAAAATGGACATGGGTGGAAAGGTATGCCCTGGCTCAATTCTTCCTTTTTTTTTTTTTTAACTGTGAAAAGATCAAAATTACATTACAGTTTCTGGGTGATAATGAACACGAAACAGGCAAAGGGGGTTTACATCGATGGGACTTTGAGACAGAAGAGGAATGGGAAAAATATAATGAGCAGAAGGAAGCGATGCCAAAAGCGGCGTTCCAATTCGGGGTAAAGATGCAAGATGGTCGAAAGACGAGGAAGCAGAACCGTGACCGTGACCAGAAGCTCAATAACGAACTTCACAAGATCAATAAGATACTTACGAGAAAGAAGATGGAGAAGGAGGGTGGGGATGTTGCTTCTTTGGATGCCGTCGATGCACAAACTCCCAAGAGATCCAAGCATTGATGCTCTCTAGTCTATAGTCTTTCTCTCGGAATCTATTTTGTATCTTCAAGTCTGTTTAGGTTTTCTGTACCTTGAGTTCAAATTCTTAGTTTAAAAAGATTTTACATCCAATGAGCCAAATTTTTACTTAACTCGTTTTACTAATTAAAACAACTATAGCTGTTGTTTCTAAAAGGAAATATGCAAAATAATCCTCAAAATGACAAAAAAAAAATACAAGATTAAAAAAAGGCTTTGCAAAATAAACATTCATTTTTTTGAAACTGATATTAGGACCTAAGTAAATACACATGTTTAAAATAAATTTAAATTTAATGGTACAAAAATTTGATAAAACTTTTTAACCAGATAATTTAATTTTGTTTATTAAACTTTTTTTGTTTTAAATCTTATATGAATGGTATCAAAACTTTTAATTTATTTAGCCACTAAAATTGTTACCATTGGAAAAATATTTTGAATGAATATATCCATGAATTTATTAAAAAAGCTAAGATTAAAAATTAAATATATTCAATTGCTATAAAAAAAACAATAAAGAAAAGATAAATTTGCAAAACTAACCAACAAACATTTATAAATGTGTTGTATGCATAGCAAAATTTTTTTTTATATATAATTTTAGGTTATTAGGATTTGAAACTTATTTTTATTTTTATGGTGTTTGAGACTTGAATATTTGATTTAAGATTTACTAATTTGCATTTATAGCGTAACTATTTAAGGTTTCAGTAAACAATATATAATATACTATTCTATTATATGTGTGTCTATATAAAACGTTGTGTTTTCCATTGACAACACTATTCATATCTTAATTTTTTAATCTATTTCAAAAATTCAAATCATGATACATGAAAAAATTAAAGAGTTTTGAATAAAAGAATCATGAATTGGATTCAATTTTTGTTTTAAAAAAATTGAATTACAATTGAAAAGGGGTGAAGAACCAAAAAAAAAATCTCTTTCATGCCACCTCAACTCCTCTCACCTGAACACCAATGACAAAGTCATGTCAGTCTACTATCACTCTCCTCCAAAGCGGATGCGCTGCGCAGAGTACCAAGACAATATTGTCTTTTTACCTTGCTTAAAGGCAGGTCCAGCCCATAGGACATGTGGGCTAAGCCAAGGCTTTGGGCCATCATATTTATTTATTTATTTTGGAGCCACATATGTTGTTATACCTAATGGGTTTTAAACCAAAACATTTTAATCTCATGGTTTTTAAGAAAAGTAATGTTTTTCAATCAAAAAATAGTAGTGTGTATCATGTAACTACAATTTTTTTTCTTTTTTTTTAACCCCATATACCTTTTTTTTTCCTTTTTGGTGTAATCACGTTACATTTTTTTTTTTGTCATTTATTTATTTTTAGTATATGTTTTCATTTGTTTTTTCTTATTGGGCTTTAGTATAAGTTTTTCTAATTTTTTTTTTAATCACAAACTATGAAAGAGCCACATTTGTTTTCTTGCTTTTGACCACCATTTTTATTGGACCGTCCTGCCTAAAGGTTACTTACTACATTTGCTGATTTTTGGTGGAGGACTATATCGAGTTTAAGTTAATGTGAATTGTCTTATTTATAGCTACATTTAGTCGGATGCGTTCGTATTGGTTTGTTAGGGGGAAAATGTCAAATAAATGTCTAACTATGCAAAAAACCCATTTTTATGCGTGAACTATCGCGTGCTCTAATAAAACTTTCAAGTTTACTACATCCATTTTAATTCTCTAATGTTTGTTCTCGTGTCCAAAATTAGGCATGTCGTTAAACCACTAAAACAACTGTTACTTTGTCCGTTTGAGGCACAACTCAGCGTTTTTAATAACACACTCACACCCTTCTTCTTCATAAGCCTGATTCATCATCCCCAAATCACAAGCCCTAATTTTAAAATCAAAGAAAAATCAAAAATGGTGAGGAAGAAATCTTTAGCGGCCCGAATAACTAGAAGTGTGATGGCCGAAGATCTCCTCCTCCTATAGAGTCGCAAGCTCTCGCTGTGCAATCCGTCGAACCGCCGGTCCAAGCAGCTTGTGAATATTAAGAAGGTGATTAATCGATTTGGTGAAGAAGAAGAAGAAGTACTCGTGTTCGTTAGGGATTGTGAAGAAGAAGAAGGGTTTGTGATTTGGAGATGATGAATCGGGTTTATGAAGAAGAAGAAGTGTGTGAGTGTGTTATTAAAACGCTGGGTTTTGCATCAAACGGACAAAGTAACAGATGTTTAAGTGATTTAACGAAATACCTAATTTTGGACACGGGAACAAACATTAGAGAATTAAAATAGATGTTGTAGTAAACTTGGGAGTTTTATTGGGCACGAGATAGTTTGCGCATAAAAATAAGTTTTTTTTTGCATAGTTGGACATTTATTTGACATTTTTCCGTTTGTTAGGTGTTGATAAGAATAAATATTAGAATATCTTGGAGGTTAAGTTATTTTTATTACGTTAGTTTTGAAATTAGGGAAATCTTTTTATTTATATGCCAAAATTTTATATGCAACATAAGGTATTTAACATATCTAGTTGGAATGTATTTTAGAAGATGCTAGATAATGTTTCATTATATACGATTGCTGAATATTGCAAGTAAAAGTTGAAAAGATTGAGATGTTTAGTGCTATTTATTAGGGAATTTATAAACCTTTTAATATAGAAATACGGTTGAAAATAATTATAAAATAACCTTAATCATTTTATCAAAGATTTTATTTTAAAGATTGATATCCTGAAAGATCACGATTTAATTTTGTTTTTATGTGCTAATTAAATTTACAATTATAACTTTAGTAAAAAAATTGCAAATAGTCTTAATATCAATGACAAAAGAAAGTAAATATTAACATATATTAAAGTTATTGTCATATTTGTACTCCCTATATATTAGTAAGTCGATATATAATTAAAAATATCAAATAACAATACATTTAAGAGAAAGAAAAAACAAATAGTGGAATTAGGTAATCTAGGATTACTAATCCTCATTACTGTTTTCAAATGGGATATGAAATGATATCCCAATAAAAAAAATGTTTTCGTCTAGTCATGAGTGCGTCTCTGCTATAGTGATCACGTGATTATAACTTTGTTTGCATACATCTACCTAACACCATTGTTGTCGCCTCTTTGTTAGTATGTGATGTAATTCTATACCTAATTGATTTTATGCCCTAAAAGTTTGTTCAGAAAAGTGAAACAAAAAATTTCAACTTAGCTGCTAAATTGATTGACTTCGTTTTGAAGTTTGACCAAAAACTCTAGTCTAGCAATATATATGATTCGAAAAAATGATTAAATGAATGCCAAATTTAGAAAGCGTGAAAGATCTGTCAATTTTTGTAAAGAAAAGAAATTGACATCAGCCCACAAAACTCTCCTGTCCAGGGCAGATTTGTTCATTTGTAGAAACTGCAACAAGACAGTAACAGATAAAACTGAAACCAAGGAATGAAGAAGACAGGGGAGAGAAGACGAGAAAGAGCCAAAAATAATACGTAAAAAGGATTTTGATCTTTCCTTTTAACCTCCCTGCCTTGGCAACCTTCTAAGGCAGAGAAGGAGATTTCATTTCTTTCTCTCCCCAAGCAAAAAAACCATAAAAAATCTCAGAAAAATAATAGTAATTTCGATATGGCGTTTCAGGATTTTGACAAGATCCAAGAACGCGTAAACGCCAATAGGAAACGTAAATTTAGGAAGAGGATCATCGTTGGAACGGTCTCTTTGCTTGTGGTTGTTGCTACCATTGTTGGAGGAGCTTTTGGTTATGTTGCTTACGAGAAAAGAAATGAAAAAGAAGCGAAGAACCACAACAAAAGCGGTAGCGGTAGCGGCAACAACGTCAAGGATAGCGAAAAGAAGAGCCAGAACCCACCAAGCCCGAGCCTAAAAGTGCCTGTTTCCGCAGCGCAATCATTGAAACCCGGTCAGGGTGATAAGATCATCAAAACTCTTTGCAGTTCAACGCTTTACAAGCAAACCTGCGAGAAAACGCTCAAAAACAGAACAGAGAAGGGTTTTGCTTTGGCCAATCCGACGACATTCTTGAAGTCTGCCATTGAAGCTGTAAATGAAGATCTTGACCGAGTTATAGAGAAGATCATGAGTCTCAAGACTGATAACCAGGATGATAAAGATGCGATTGCGCAATGTAAGTTGCTTGTGGAAGACGCAAAGGAGGAAACCGCAGCATCGCTGAAGAAAATCAACGGCACACAAGTCAGCAGCTTCGTAAAGGTAGCTCCTGACTTGGAAAGTTGGCTAAGCGCGGTCATGTCCTATCAGGAGACATGCCTTGACGGGTTTGAAGAAGGGAACCTAAAATCTGAAGTGAAGAAGAGCGTCAATTCTTCTCAGGTTCTGACCAGCAATTCCCTCGCGATGATAAAATCCTTTGACGTGAATCTCTCTCCGGTTACGAAACTCGCAACACGACATCTTCTTGATGAAATCCCGTCTTGGGTAAGCAACGAGGATAGAAGAATGTTAAGGGCTGTTGATGTGAAGGCTTTGAAGCCTAACGCCACTGTAGCGAAAGATGGCAGTGGAAATTTCACGACCATTAATGATGCTCTGAGAGCAATGCCTGAGAAATATGAGGGAAGGTTGGTATACCAAAGCATTTCATAACGTGATCATTACGTCAAGTTATCTTTGATTTAGGTTTAGGTTTAGGTTTTGAAACTAAGTTAAGTTTTCGTTGTAATTCAAATCGTAGGTACATTATCTACGTCAAACAAGGCGTTTATGACGAATCTGTGACTGTTGATAAGAAGAAGGCGAACCTTACTATGGTCGGAGATGGATCACAGAAGACGATTGTGACTGGAAACAAAAGCCACGCAAAGAAAATCCGCACTTTTCTCACGGCAACGTTCGGTAAAACCTATTACAATACCTTAGAGACCAAATCATAAGAGCTAAAGACACCAATAGATTTATATGTTACACTCCTATAAATTATTTTTTAAATGTTTGGTTTCCTTGATAGTTGCACAGGGAGAAGGGTTCATGGCACAATCAATGGGCTTCCGGAACACAGCTGGGCCAGAGGGACATCAAGCGGTCGCAATTCGTGTCCAATCCGATAGATCAATTTTCCTCAATTGCCGATTTGAAGGTTACCAATACACATTGTATGCCTACACGCACCGTCAGTACTACAGAAGTTGTGTCATAGTCGGAACAATTGACTTCATATTTGGAGATGCGGCTGCCATCTTCCAGAACTGTAACATCTTTATCAGAAAAGGCTTACCAGGACAAAAGAACACGGTGGCCGCTCAAGGACGTGTTGACAAGTTTCAGACAACTGGTTTCGTGGTCCACAATTGCAAAATCGCTGCAAACGAAGACCTTAAGCCCGTAAAGGCAGAGTATAAGAGTTATCTCGGGCGACCGTGGAAGAACTACTCTCGAACGATCATAATGGAATCTACAATCGAGGATGTGATTGACCCGGTTGGATGGTTGAGATGGCAAGAGACGGATTTCGCGATAGACACGCTGTATTATGCGGAGTACAAGAACAAAGGACCAAGTGGAGATACAACTTCAAGGGTTAAATGGCCTGGATTTAAGGTCATAAACAAGGAGGAAGCTTTGAACTATACTGTTGGGCCCTTCTTACAAGGAGATTGGATCAATGCCTCAGGTTCTCCCGTTAAGTTGGGTCTTTATGATGCTTGATGACAACTTGTTGCTTGCAAAGAAGGCCATGTGACGATTTGTTTTTGTTTTAAAAACAATGCAGAGAAGAATTAAAACTTCATCCATGGAAATTTACTTGGAAAATCGGATACTAGAACATAGTGTGCTAAGAGAAAGTGTTGTATCAAACTTATATCGATTTGTGCTGAAAATATTTTTTGGAAGGAAGCATATTATAAGTAATACTTAGGATCCAAATGCTTTCCTTCTTGCTCAATTGATCTCAAATATGATGAAATAACCCGAATACACCCAATGTAATTCCGAAAGAACCTAGACATGTTGATAAATGCATGAAATCTTAAAGGATATATGCGTTTTCAAGGTGAGAATTGGGTTACATCATTCACCATAAGAAGTTGTGTTGTCATAGGAATCTACATTATTGAAGGTTTAGTCATAAGAACAAAACTTGGTTCAGATGACATAATTAATCCCAAGGCCAAGTAGAAATTCATATATCCTTAAAGCTTAAACTTTAGACACATAAATACTAAGAAATGATAATGGTAATATCAATTCCTACAACTATAACAATAATGAGTATTGTCCTTGGATGGAGTTCCACAATTGTAGCAAAAAGCCAACCCACATCTGCAAAACTTGTTTTAAAGATAAGTGTTTTCTTTTTAAGATTTTGTATCACAAACAAGAACAAGAAGATACCTGCACTTCATGTATAAGCAACCCTCAGACTTTTCAATGTAGAATTTGCAAGAAGGACATCTTCTCCACTTCTTACTCTTTGCCATGTTCTTCAACAATATATCATCTCTTTCTCTTTCGTTCTCGGCTAGCTTCTGAAACTCCTCGCAGGTTTTCTCCGGATGCCATTTAGTCCCACACTCTACACACACCACCTATGGCAGCGAGGACACTCCGATTCCTTCATCTTCTCACCTCCACTCTCGTCCAAGAAGAGCAAATCAGAACAATCCTTATATGGACAGTAGAATCTCTTCGAACACATTACCGGGGCTTCGCAGATAGCGTCGCCCCACCGATCAAAGACCTCACTTGGCAGGATTTGACGGCATTGATCGGGCTCGAACTGCCCGGAGGAACCAGAGATCGGATATTGGTCAAGAAATAACGTCGGAATATTCCGACCAACTTCCGACCACGTTGGTGCTTGTGGTCGGAAAATGGATAGAAAAATTTCCCTACCAATTTCCGACCACACGCACCAACGTGGTCGAAGTTGGTCGGAATAATTTACTAATTTTTAAAAAAAATAAAACTATTACAAAAACTAATTTAAAAACTTTTAATTTAATATATTTAGATTAAAAAACATAAAATATATCTTTTAAAACTAAAAATATAAAAGTTCATATTGTTTTAAAAATAAAAACTACAATTCAAAACCGAAATCTTTGGGAGTGATATCGGAAGGCTGATTAGAACTGCTCGGACCAGCTCCGGTTTGCTGCGATGGTGGGATGACATCGGGATGAAGACGCGACATGAGTTTGCTCCAGAAGGCAGCATCGCTACATTGCGCTTTCAGCGTTTGAATCTCTTGTGCTGCCGACATAAGTTTTTCTTGCATTTCCCGTAAATTGTCTTGCGTTTTTGTAAATTATCTTGCGTATCCCGAAAAGTCGTCTACACCTAATGAAATTTGGAAGATGAAGATCCTTGGCCCCTGTTTTGGTCAAACGGGATTGATCTGACTCCATCTGCGCCCCTTCCTGACTTCTATCTTCTGAAAATATTAAAAATAAACTAGATACAATCCCGCACTACAGCATGGGATAATATTTTTTTTAAAGTAATGTTAAGTATTTTTTGAAAGAGTTACGGTTGTAATATTATAAAAGATATGCTCCATTAATCATTGTAAGTTTACATTAATAATTGTGTACGACAAAAAATGATTCTTATAAATATTCAACAGTAGATAAAGATGACTCATCTAATATATCTTGATTAATATTTGAGAAAATATGGATCTTGATTTTTCAGAACAATAAAAACTTGAAAAGAAATTTCAAAAATGCTCAAAAAACTAAGAATCGATTACATGTTACACACCTTAGGTTCACTCTACTGCTTTAAAAATTGTACACAAACATTGTTCAACATTAGTCATTATCGACATTTAAATAGCTGAAATTTTTTACAGAGATTATGTAAACAATGAACAATGCAATCGTGAAACTACTTTGAAAAAAATTTGCTTTTATTTATAGAGGATGGAAGTGTGTTAAACAATCTAGGTTTAGAGTAAAAAAAAATCTAAACAACAAATGATATCAAGACTGAAAATATTCAATAAAATTAATTATTTTAGTTATCTCATCACAGTTTTGGTATTAATTATTTAATATATTTGTTTATATATATGATAATTATTATAGTAAATGGTGAGTAAAAATTATGTAGAGAGCACAAATTATTTTAAAAAATTCTAGTATCATATTCGATTATTATGTAACAAAATAATTAAAATCAAATAATTTATATTTTATTTTGATTTAAATATTCTATAAACAAAAAAATGAATTAAAATATAAATTATTATCTGATCCGTATAATGTGGATTCAATTTTTTCAAAGAAAATCTAAATCCAAATTGCATATTTAAATTTATGAAATTATGAAACTATTAACAAAATATTAAATATACTATATGATCTTTAAGATTTTGGTGTATTTATCCATGAAAACTATTTCTATGCATTATCACAATTATGAAAATTATGATAGTACAAATCTAATTAATGTTTATTCAAAAACAAAAAATATTTGAATTAAAAAGAAATGTTTAGCATAATCGTGTGAATTAAGATTTTCTCTTTCATAGATTTACTTTTTAGTTGACAAAAAAAAATTTGCCTTAAAAAAACTTTAAGTTTTAAATTTTAAAAGATCAATTTTTTAAATTTAATGTTCATTTTTTTTGGTAAATTGAATTAATGTGCATGAATTAAAAGTTTATTGGATAAAATTAATCCATGATTTTAAGAAACAAATGTTAACAAAATCTTCAAAAAGAAATATTATTTCGTAATTTTCATAAATAAGGAAATTATAATTAATGACCAAAATATCTTTAATGAGAGATTAAAATTTGGTCTTTGATATAATGGCTATGTGATGTAAATATTTACACTTTTTAATGTTTATTTATAAGTGTACTCCCCAAATAAAATATAGGAGATAATTTTTGGAATAATAACAATTATGAAATCATATACCGATTAACAAATCCAAAATTTTTGGAATATTAACAAATTCTTGAACTTTATGGTAACCAAATTCTTTTGCATTTATGATTTAATTAAAATAAGAGAATTCCGATTTTTTGGAATAATAAGAAATAGTTTTTAGAATAATAACAAATAATAACGAATAGTTTTTGGAATAATAACAAACATGAAATTATATACTAATTAACACATCCGCTAATTTTGGGATATTAACAAATTTTTCAATTTTATAGTTACCGATTTTTTTTTGCATTTATGATTTAATTAAAATAATGGAATTCTGATTTTTTGGAATAATAAGAAATAGTTGTTGCAATAATAAGAAATAGTTGTTGAAATAATAACAAATAATAATGAATCATTTTTGAAATAATAACAAATATGAAATCATATACCGATTAACACATCCACTAATTTTAGAATATTAACAAATTCTTCAACTTTATAGTTACCAAATTTTTTGTATTTATGATATAATTATAAAATAAGGAATTCTGATTTTTTTGGAATAATAAGAAATAGTTGTTGGAATAATAAAAAATAATAATGAATCATTTTTGGAATAATAACAAATATGAAGTCATATACTTTACAAATAGAAATTTTTTTTTTAACAAATTTAGGAGCTAAATTTTGTTAATAAATTGATCATATCGAATTTTAAGTATTCTCGTTAACAAATTTTATATAATTTCATGGGAATATAATTTTATGGGAAAATAATTTGTTAGTTGTCAAGAGAGATATAGAGGAGATTACGTCCCTGAAATTATCCGTTTTAATACTAACATTTAATATATACGATTTCAGAATCTTGTAATTTTATTATGGGAATATAATTTTATTCCCATATAATCTTATATATTATGGGAATATAATTTTATGGGAAAATAATTTGTTAGTTGTCAAGAGAGATATAGAGGAGATTAGGTCCTTGAAATTTCCGGTTTTAAAACTAACTTTTAATATATACGATTTCAGTATCTTGAAATTTTATTATGGGAATATTGTTATCTCTAATTATTAAGGAAATATTGTTACATTTAAAGTAATTGTAACAATATACAACTATGCATAATGCATTTACAAAAATTTAAAAATTTATTTAATTTTCTAATAAAAAAGTACAAACTTGTAGACAAAATAAATGATTATTCTTGATACTGGTAGAGCCATGAAACAGACGAAGACCATTAAGAACTTGTCGAAGGCCGAAAACTTGCAGCATTGTTTCCAACAGAGGGATCATCAGAGCCTTCTTTGTCAACATATGTTTAGGTTTAGTCGACATAGGTTTATATAGGAAATGGTGATTAGTCGACCTAGATTTAGGTTTTAAAGAATCGATGGACCTGATTAGTAGAAAAAAAAACGATGGTCATGATTTAATTAAATGATTACATAATAACTAAAAACTAAATTACTCTTAATGAGAAATTAAAATTTGTTCTTTGAAGTAATGACAATGGGTTGTAAATATTTACATTTTTAATGTTTATTTATAAATGTACTCCCCAAATAATATATAGAGAATAATGGTGTTAATTAGGATAATTAAAACAAACCTGGTGTTTATGAAATATTAATAAATTTAGACATTATTTACCGAGCGGAATATATCGACTTTCTCCGCTTGTGTAAGCTCGTAGTCAGCAGGAGTGTCTTCTCTTTGACTCAATTGAGTCAATCACTCTTGCTCCATATCCCTGCATCTACGAGCAATCGCCTCCGCTTTTTTGTCGACGAATGTCCCATCTTTCCGCTTATGAGTTTCCTCCATCAACATCACCATATCAGGGTACTCTCCTGTATCGGAATCACGCTAATAAGAATAAATAGTTAATATAAAATTAATATCATTTGTAATGTATGTAAGCATATAAATAGTTTATTACCATGGCCTCGCGTTTACGACATACGGCATAATCCCACATGTATGCTTCGCCATACCGTAACCCTCGCGTTCACTCTTTTGGTTTTTGGAGTTGGTTTGGCTATGGTTTTTGTTTGCTTCGTCTTCCTAGTAAGGTATAAGGCCATTCCAAACACGTTGCCGCATCCACTTTGGTTTATCCTTTCCCTTAGCCCATTCTTCTTCCACACGTACGCGTCATCCTTTAAACGTGTTTGCCAAATCTCGTCAAATCTATGTCTGATTTCTTGGGATACACCATCGTCCCAGTTATATTTTTGCTGCAATTAAAAATATAAGTTTAATATTGACGTTTAATAAATTTTAAAAATTTGTAATACATTATATAACTATAAATTCTTAATTTTAGAAGTTACGACAAAAGCTTTGAACCAGTGTTCCTTTATGTCTTCCAAGAGCGACATCCAATTAGGAGCAGATTCACGGAAATCTCTCCGCATTATGCTCTTCACAGCCTTTGTGATGCCACCAAATAAACAAATTAATTTTTTTATATTGTTAATTTTTTAAAATTAATATTTTTAAAGTTCTTACCAAATGGATCCATCCATTCGAGAAGGATCTAGCTCTTAAGGTGTTCCTAACCTGTAGCGTGTAGTAGTTCATCAAGCGACAGTCTTTGTAGGGGAGGAGCGGGAAATTAGGTTCAGCTGCTGGTTCTGGCATATATGTATCCGGAATTACAGTTCCATACGAAAATTGGCTCGGTGGCTGTGTTTCTGACTCCAAACTCTGAACCAAGTTGCGTTCCAACGTTTAGTTGGACATTTCCTGAATGGGCCATGTAGCCACTCCACGATGCATCCATAACCTAAAACATTAAAATATTTACATTAAAATTTAAATAAATAAACAACTAGACATTTTTTTTTAATTAAATTTACTGTTCACTTTTTTTTCAGGAGAGAGTTCACTATTCCGGCGAGAAAGATAGGTTTTTTTTTAATCTCTTTGTTGATTATTTATTTATGAGGATTAGAGGGGGCTTGCTTATATAGATGGAATTCCGACCAAGATCCGACTGTTGTGCTTGGAAATTAGTCGGAAAACGGATTCCATTTTCCGACTAAGATCCGACCGCTGAAATTTAGATAATCGAACAAGTGAAAATCCGGACGAAAACCGACCACGGTGGTCGTCAATTCGTCGGGATTTTGACTTGTCTGATTTTTAAAAACACATGCAACGGATTTAAACAAAACATTCACATAACCGAAACTACATGCAGCTGTCCGACGAATCTCTGACCATTGTTTTTTCTATTGATTTGTCAAACATAGATTTAATGCATTTACAACACTACTCGAAACTGAAATCAGAATAGGTAAAGATGAGTTACCTTGTACGAATTGACGTAGATTAACAAGCTATATTTCGGAATTGAAGTAGTAGTAATGTTTTAGTTTGGGGAATGGAGGCAAAAAGAAGAGAAGAAGAAATGTAATATGTGCAATTCTCTTAGGGTTTTGGAATATATATGTGTGAGTAAACCGATCATTTATCAGCAACTAGACCCAAAACGAAGCGTAACCTAATGAAAAAATAAAATGATCGGTTTTCAGGAACCTGAACCGAACCGATCGCTTTAAGCCCATCTTATATTTTGCTATTGAATACCGAAGTGCAATCTACGGTGCTTTGAGAGGGAATTCCGACCATAGTGGTCGGAAATTATCGGGAAATAGATTCGAGGAAATTTCGGCCACGGTGGTCAGAAATTCCTCGTAAATATTCAAAATTTTGTTCGACGAATTCCTGTCAAAATTCCAACTACCTGTCTTCCTATAAAACCAATAAACCTTTTCTCACAATTCACAAACGAAAATAGTTAAAAAAAAATCAAAATATTGGGAAATGTCGAAAAAAAGTCATTTTAGTGGGAAATGTCAAAATAAATTTCAAACCCAGAAAGGTTGGTGTAGTTAGAGATTGGCCACCCGGGTATGGACGCCCGAAAGTGTGAGTTTTTTTAAAACTTTTACAGTGTATTTTGTATTTCGATAATTGAATTATGGCAATAATAATGTTGTAGACAATTTCCTTTTCCAAATGTTACAGATTCCGGAAGAAAGTACGAGACCTAATTCAATTCAACCAACTCCCTCGACTTCAAATGAAGTAATCAAACGACTTGATGCTATAGTCGCAGATACTGAAGAAATGTTATGTTCCGTTGATTCAAAGATCGTGGAGGTAGATGTTATGACGAAACGGTGTGAAGAGGAAGTTGAAAGAAATGGAAAAAATGATTCATGAATTAGAAACTAAGAAAAGATCATTTGTATGCGCTATGAAATAAGTATTAAACATCAATTTTACTACTGAAGAATATCATTTTTACTTCATAAAACAACAATCTTCCAACAAACATAACAATAAACTATAGTGAACCAGCAAATCAGATTCTGAAAGGAAAAAAACCAAATCACATTTTGAAGAAATTACAAACGATCAAACATAATCTAGAAGCTAATAGTTTAGGAAGAAATCAAAACTCACCTATCAGAAGTAAATTCTACAAGAAAAAATTAAAGAAAGAAAGAGCAAAAGAGACATACAAGAGAGAAAGTTGCAAAATTGAAAGTCACATTATGACCATTAATCACAATAACCTCATTATTGAAAGTCACATTATAACCATCAACCACGATAACCTCATTATTGAAAGTCATATTATGATCATCCACCATAATAATCTCATTCTTGGAAGTCACATTATGATCAGCCACCACATCAACATCTTTCTTAAACGCCACATCGTTCTCCCCTAGGAGATTTTTTTCTTCTCCGAGGTGATTTTAAATATTCACTACTATTTACTAACCTCACAGAGTGTCTACTTCCCGATACTTATTTTCGATATCAGTTTCAAGGATATCAATATGATTCTGTAAACTCTCCAATATCCAATCCGAAGAATTTTTTCTTCCCCGAGGAGATCTTTTTCTTCACGGAGGAGATTTCTTCTTTTCGATATAAAACGGACGAAAATGAAAGAGTAAAGAACATTAATAGATTATGTTACTATTTCATGGAGGAGGATTATAATTTTCACCATCAATCTCCTTAGTGAACAACTAACAGAAGTGATGTGATGAAGCCCGGTTCGTTTTCCTCTGATGCATTTGCATGTCTTTGTGTCTTACCTCTTTCTCCTTTTACAGAACCTATATCTTCCCTATATTTGAGTATTAGATTTTATATCTTTCCATCCGAATTAGCTTTATATTACTTTAAAGATTTGAAGATTTTCTTCTCCGTCGCGATTTTTTTCCCCCAAGGAGTTTTTTTTCCAAACCCGAGGAGATTTTTTTTCTTCTCGATTGAGATTTTTTTTTTTTTTGAAACAGATTCAAGCATATCAATATGATTCTGTAAACTCTTCAATATCTCATCCGAATTAGCTTTATATTACTTTAAAGATTTGAAGATTTTCTTCCCCGACCCGATATTTTTTTCTTCCTCGAGGAGTTTTTTTCAACCCCGAGGAGGTTTTTTTTTCTTCTCGATTGAGATTTCTTTTTTTTCGAAACAGATTCAAGCATATTAATATGATCCTGTAAACTCTTCAATATCTCATATGAATTAGCTTTATATTACTTTAAAGATTTGAAGATTTTATACCCCGACGCGATATTTTTTTCTCCCCTGGGGAGTTTTTTAACCCCTAGGAGATTTTTTTCTTCTCAAAGGAGATTTCTTCCTTTCGAAAATGATTCAAGCATATCAATATGCTTTATGTTCCTCAGCCTATTTGCCGCCGCGATTCTTTCCCGTGAGTCGTCTCTTCTTTTCAGTTTCACTCCTCCATTTCTGAGATGTAAACTATGTAACGTTCTCAATTAGAGTATCTAATTTTCTAATTTGATGCTTTTTTGTCGACCTAACCTGGTGGTTTGAGTTTATCTATGGCGGAACCACCAAAGCTTAGAGTTTTAATGATCTCTCATTTCTTCTTCCCAAACTTTGGTGGTGTCGAGAATCATATCTATTATCTCTCTCAATGCTTGTTAAAGCTCGGTCACAAGGTCAATGTCTTCTAAATCATAAAAGTTCAAACCCTTTTGTGTTTTTAACTATAGCGAAATAAAATTCTCAAATGCCTTCTTAGCTAGTTCGGTAGGATGTGATCAAATTTAAGTTTCAGCCTTTAACATCGATAGCTATAATCAAGTAATGTAGCATAATGTGACAGAGCTTGGGCCAAATTTGCATTTTTCTCTTGTACTGTCTTTAGTTTCTTCTATAGCGTCGGTCACAAGGTCAGTGTGAGATCAAAAAGTTCATGTCTGTTTTGCCTTTTTAGTTATGGCGAAATTAAATTCTCAAAGCCCTTATATGCTAGTTCAATAGGATGTGATTAAAATTGTAGTTTCAGGCTTTATCATCAATAGATGTAATCAAGTAATGTAGTATAATGTGATAGGAGCTTGGGCCAAATTTTCTTTCTTCTATTCTTTGGAGTATTGGTTTGAGGTATTGTTGCCTTTGTTGCAGGTGGTGGTTATGACACATGCTTATGGAAACCGTTCTAGAGCTCGATATATGACTTAAAGTATATTATGTACCTTGGAGATCTTTTGTTATGCAGACTACATTTCCAATGGTTTACGGAACACTTCCCATTGTAAGTACCATACTTTTTTTTTGTCGGCAGAATAAATAACCATACTTATAAGCGAGAAAATCACGGTAGTTCATGAACATCAAGCTTTTTCTACGCTTTGTCATGAAGCTTTCATACATGCCAGGATAATGGGCTATAAAGTTGTGTTTAGAGATCATTCCTTGTATGAGTTTACTGATGTTGGGAGTATCCACATGAACAAGGTTTTATAGTTCAGTTTAGCAGATATAGACCAGACGATTTGTGTTTCACACACGAGTAAGGAGAATACAGTTCTAAGGTCTGGATTGTCCCTAGCAAAGGTTTTTATGATACCAAATGTTGTTGATACTGCTATATTCAAGCCCACTTTTGTTCAACCCAGTACTGATATCATCACTATAGTTATCATAAGTAGATTGGTTTATCGGAAATGTGCGGATTTGCTTGTTGAAGTTATTCCAGAAGTATGCCATTTATACCCCAATGTGAGTTTATATTCAGCACATATTAGTAATCAATAATTCCGCCATTTCTTTTGGTATCCGCATTTACTTTCTTTTCATTCGGTTTTTTAAAGGTTCATTTTGTAGTTGGAGGGGACGAACCAAAACATGTGCGATTAGAGGAAATGAGATAGAAGCATTCTCTCCAAGATAGAGTCAAAATGCTGGGTGCAGTGCCACATTCTCGTGTGCGCTCTGTTTTGGTAACCGGTCATTTTTCTTGAATAGGTGTGCTGATTCTTACAATTTGTATGTTTAAAATTCACAAAACTCAAGACATTAGTTTTAATCAGTTACTGGTACTACAGTCTTGATCCTCTTACAATTTTTAACAGAAGCCTTTTACATAGCTATATTGGAGGCGGCTAGTTACCGATTATTAACTGTCAACACTCGTGTTGGAGGTGTCTTAGAGGCGAGTAACATTTCTTATAATACCTTCATAGCTCTTTGCTTTGTCCTCATTATTTCTTTGTTCCAAACTGATTAAATCAGGTTTTCATCATGGTTTGCAGGTCCTACTAGATGACATGGTTGTACTTGCTGAACCAGATCCAGATGATATAGTACTAGCAATTGAGAAGGCAATAT
This sequence comes from Boechera divaricarpa, assembly GCA_026770425.1. Taxonomy (NCBI): domain Eukaryota; kingdom Viridiplantae; phylum Streptophyta; class Magnoliopsida; order Brassicales; family Brassicaceae; genus Boechera; species Boechera divaricarpa. Next base: position 6,563,439 of record CM049186.1, on the reverse strand, counting down.
CAATACTCCAAGTATTAATCCCGAAGAAAAGCACAATCGAGGAGTATTTTTTTAACCACGAGGAGATTTTTTTCCTTCTCGGAGGAGATTTCTATTTTTGGAAACAGATTCAAGCATATCAATATGATCCTGTAAACTCTTCAATATCCCATCTGAATTAGTCTTATATTACTTTAAAGATTTGAAAATTTTCTTCTCCGCTGCGATATTTTTTTTTCTCAAGGAGTTTTTTTTCAACCTTGAAGAGATTTTTTTCCAAACAGATTCAAGCATCAGTATGATCCTGTAAAATCTTTAATATCCCATCCGAATTAGCTTTATATTACTTTCAAGATTTGAAGATTTTCTTTCCCGACGCTTTTTTTTCTCCAAGGAATTTTTTCAACCCCGAGGATATTTTTTTCTTCTCCGAGGAGATTTTTTCTTTTCGAAACAGAATCAATCATATCAATATGATCCTTTAAACTCTTCAATATACCATCCGAATTAGATTTATATTACTTTAAAGATTTGAATATTTTCTTCCCCGACATGATATTTTTTTCTCCCCCGAGGAGATTTTATTCTTCTGAGAGGAGATTTTATTTATTTTTGAAACAGATTCAAGCATATCAATATGCTTTATGTTCCTCAGCCTCTTTGCTCCGCCGTGATTCTTTCCTGTGAGTCGTCTCTTCTTTTCATGTGTAACGTTTTCGGTTAGAGTATCAAATTTTCTAATTTCTTGCTTTGTTGTCGACTTAATCTGGTGGTTTGATGGTCTCTGATTTCTTCTTCCCAAACTTTGGTGGTGTCGATAATCATATCTATTATCTCTCTCAATGCTTGTTAAAGCTCGGTCGCAAGGTTAGTGTCTTCTAAATCAAAAAAGTTCAAACCTTTTTGCGTTTTTATCTATAGCGAAATCAAATTCTCACAAACCTTATTAGCTAGTATGGTAGGATGTGATCAAATTCAAGTTTCAGCCTTTATCATCGATAGCTATAATCAAGTAATGTAGCATAATGTGATAGAGCTTGGGCTAAATTTGCATTCTTCTCATGTTTGGATCTTTTACTGTCTTTAGTTTCTTCTATAGCGTCGGTCACAAGCTCAGTGTGAGATAAAAAAGTTCATGTCTTTTTTGCCTTTTTAGCTATGGCGAAGTCAAATTTTCAAAGCCCTTCTATGCTAGTTCAATAGGATGTGATTAAAATTGTAGTTTCAGGCTTTATCATCAATAGATGTAATCAAGTAATGTAGTATAATGTGATAGGAGCTTGGGCCAAATTTTCTTGCTTCTCTTCTTTGGAGTATTGGTTTGAGGTATTGTTGCCTTTGTTGCAGGTGGTGGTTATGACACATGCTTATGGAAACTGTTCTAGAGCTCGATATATGACTTAAAGTATATTATGTACCTTGGAGATCTTTTGTTATGCAGACTACATTTCCAATGGTTTACAGAACACTTCCCGTTGTAAGGACCATACTTTTTTTTTGTCGGCAGAATAAATAACCATACTTATAAGCGAGAAAATCACGGTAGTTCATGAACATCAAGCTTTTTCTACGCTTTGTCATGAAGCTTTCATACATGCCAGGATAATGGGCTATAAAGTTGTGTTTAGAGATCATTCCTTGTATGAGTTTACTGATGTTGGGAGTATCCACATGAACAAGGTTTTATAGTTCAGTTTAGCAGATATAGACCAGACGATTTGTGTTTCACACACGAGTAAGGAGAATACAGTTCTAAGGTCTGGATTGTCCCTAGCAAAGGTTTTTATGATACCAAATGTTGTTGATACTGCTATATTTAAGCCCACTTCTGTTCAACCCAGTACTGATATCATCACTATAGTTATCATAAGTAGATTGGTTTATCGGAAATGTGCGGATTTGCTTGTTGAAGTTATTCCAGAAGTATGCCATTTATACCCCAATGTGAGTTTATATTCAGCACATATTAGTAATCAATAATTCCGCCATATCTTTTGGTATCCGCATTTACTTTCTTTTTATTCGGGTTTTTAAAGGTTCATTTTGTAGTTGGAGGGGACGAACCAAAACATGTGCGATTAGAGGAAATGAGATAGAAGCATTCTCTCCATGATAGAGTCAAAATGCTGGGTGCAGTGCCACATTCTCGTGTGCGCTCTGTTTTGGTAACCGGTCATATTTTCTTGAATACGTGTGCTAATTCTTACAATTTGTATGTTTAAAATTCACAAAACTCAAGACATTAGTTCTAATCAGTTACTGGTACTACAGTCTTGATCCTCTTACAATTTTTAACAGAAGCCTTCTACATAGCTATATTGGAGGTGGCTAGTTACCGATTATTAACTGTCAACACTCGTGTTGGAGGTGTCTTAGAGGCGTGTAACATTTCTTATAATACCTTCATAGCTCTTTGCTTTGTCCTCATTATTTCTTTGTTCCAGACTGATTAAATCAGGTTTTCATCATGGTTTGCAGGTCCTACTAGATGACATGGTTGTACTTGCTGAACCAGATCCAGATGATATAGTACGAGCAATTGAGAAGGCAATATCAATACTCCAAGTATTAATCCCGAAGAAAAGCTCAATCGAGGAGTATTTTTTTAACCACGAGGAGATTTTTTTCCTTCTCGGAGGAGATTTCTATTTTTGGAAACAGATTCAAGCATATCAATATGATCCTGTAAACTCTTCAATATCCCATCTGAATTAGTCTTATATTAATTTAAAGATTTGAAAATTTTCTTCTCCGCCGCGATATTTTTTTTTTTCTCAAGGAGTTTTTTTTCAACCTTGAAGAGATTTTTTTCCAAAAAGATTCAAGCATCAGTATGATCCTGTAAAATCTTCAATATCCCATCCGAATTAGCTTTACATTACTTTCAAGATTTGAAGATTTTCTTTCCCGACGCGATACTTTTTTTTCTCCGAGGAATTTTTTCAACCCCGAGGAGATTTTTTTCTTCTCCGAAGAGATTTTTTCTTTTCGAAACAGAATCAATCATATCAATATGATCCTTTAAACTGTTCAATATCCCATCCGAATTAGATTTATATTACTTTAAAGATTTGAATATTTTCTTCCCCGACGTGATATTTTTTTCTCCCCCGAGGAGATTTTATTCTTCTGAGAGGAGATTTTATTTATTTTCGAAACAGATTCAAGCATATCAATATGCTTTATGTTCCTCAGCCTCTTTGCTCCGCCGTGATTCTTTTCCGTGAGTCGTCTCTTCTTTTCATGTGTAACGTTTTCGGTTAGAGTATCAAATTTTCTAATTTCTTGCTTTGTTGTCGACTTAATCTGGTGGTTTGATGGTCTCTGATTTCTTCTTCCCAAACTTTGGTGGTGTCGATAATCATATCTATTATCTCTCTCAATGCGTGTTAAAGCTCGGTCGCAATGTTAGTGTCTTCTAAATAAAAAAAGTTCAAACCTTTTTGCGTTTTTATCTATAGCGAAATCAAATTCTCACAAACCTTATTAGCTAGTACGGTAGGATGTGATCAAATTCAAGTTTCAGCCTTTATCATCGATAGCTATAATCAAGTAATGTAGCATAATGTGATAGAGCTTGGGCTAAATTTGCATTCTTCTCATGTTTGGTTCTTTTACTGTCTTTAGTTTCTTCTATAGCGTCGGTCACAAGCTCAGTGTGAGATAAAAAAGTTCATGTCTTTTTTGCCTTTTTAGCTATGGCGAAGTCAAATTTTCAAAGCCCTTCTATGCTAGTTCAATAGGATATGATTAAAATTGTAGTTTCAGGCTTTATCATCAATAGTTGTAATCAAGTAATGTAGTATAATGTGATAGGAGCTTGGCCCGAATTTTCTTTCTACTCTTCTTGGGGCATTGGTTTGAGGTATTGTTGCCTTTGTTGCAGGTGGTGGTTATGACACATGCGTATGGGAACCGTTCTAGAGTTCGATATATGACTGGTGGACTCAAAGAATATTATGTACGTTGGAGATCTTTTGTTATGCAGACCACATTTCAAACGGTTTACGGAACACTTCCCATTGTAAGGACCATACTTATATGCAAGAAAATCATGGTAATTCATGGACATCAAGCTTTCTCCACGCTTTGTCATGAAGCTTTAATGCATGCCAGGACAATGGGCTATTATGTTATGTTCACAGATCATTCCTTGTATGGGAGTATCCACATGAACAAGTTTTTATAGTTCAGTTTAGCAGATATAGACCAAGCGATTTGTGTTTCACACACGAATAAGGAGAATACGGTTCTAAGGTTTGGATTGTCCCCAACAAAGGTTTTTATGATACCAAATGTTGTTGATACTACTATATTCAAGCCCACTTCTGTTCAACCTAGTACTGATATCATCACTATAGTTGTGATAAGTAGATTGGTTTATCAGAAAGGTGCGGATTTGCTTGTTGAATTTATTCCAGAAGTATGCCGTTTATACCCTAATGTGAGTTTAAACTTCCAGCACATATTAGTAATCAATCATTCTGCCTTTACTTTTTTGTATCCACATTTACTTTTTTTTTATTCGGTTTTCGAAAGGTTCGTTTTGTATTGGTAGGACGGACCAAAACATGTGCGATTAGAGGAAATGAGAGAGAAGCATTCTCTCCAAGATAGAGTCGAAATGCTGGGTGCAGGGCCACATTCTCGTGTAAGCTCTGTTTTGGTAACCGGTCATATTTTCCTGAACAGGTGTGCTGATTCTTACACATTGTATGTTTAAAATTCACAAAACTTAGACATTAGTTTTTATCAGTTACTACTACTATAGTCTTGATCCTATGACAATTCTTTAACAGAAGCCTTCTGCATAGCTATATTGGAGGCGGCTAGTTGCGGATTATTAACTGTTAGCACTCGTGTTGGAGGTGTCCCAGAGGCGTGTAACATTTCCTATAATACCTTCATAGCTCTTTGTTCATCCTCCTTTTTCGTTCTTCCATATTGATAAAATCAGGTTTTCGTCACGTTTTAGGTCCTACCAGATGACATGGTTGTACGTACTGAACTAGATCTGGATGATATGGTACGAGCAATTGAGAAGGTAATATCAATACTCCCAAGTATTAATCCCGAGGAAATGCACAATCGAGTGAGTTGAATATTTTCTTCCCGACTCGATATTTTTTCCTTCCTTGAGGAGTTTTTTTCAATCACGAGGAGATTTTTTCTTCTCGAAGGATATTTATTCTTTTGGAAACAAATTCAAATATATCAATATCCTCTAAGCTCTTCATCTAAACTCTTCAACATCCCATCCAAATTAGCTTTATATTACTTTAAAGATTTAAAGATTTTCTTCCCCGACGCGATATTTGTTTCTCCCCGTGGAATTTTTTTCAACCCCGAGGAGATTTTTTTCTTCTCGCTGGAAAATTTTTTTTTCCGAAATAGATTCAAGCATATCAATATGATCCTACAAACTCTTCAATATCCTATCCGAATTAGCTTTATATTATTTTAATATTTGAAGATTTTCTTCTCCGGCGCGATATTGTTTTCTTCCCCGAGGAATTTTTTTCATCCCCGAGGAGATTTTTTTCTTCTCCGAGGAGATTTTTTCGTTTCGAAACAGATTCAAGCATATCAATATGATCCTCTAAACTTTTCAATATCCCATCCAAATTAGCTTTATATTACTTTAAAGATTTGAAGATTTTCTTCCTCGACGCTATATTTTTTCTTCCCCGAGGAGTTTTTTTAACCCCGAGGAGATTTTTTTCTTCTCGGAGGAGTTTCTTCTTTTCGAAACAGATTCAAGCATATCAATATGCTTTATGTTCCTCAGCCTCTTTGCTCCGCCGTGATTCTTTGTCGTGAGTCATCTCTCCTTTTCATTTTTACTCCTCCATTTTTGAGATGTAAAATGTGTAACGTTTTCGGTTAGAGTATCAAATTTTCTAATTCGTTGATTTGTTGTCGACCTAATTTGGTGGTTTGAGTTTAACTATGGCGGAACCACCAAAACTTAGGGTTTTCGTGGTCTTTGATTTCTTCTTCCCAAACTTTGGTGGTGTCGAGAATAATATATATTATCTCTCTCAATGCTTGCTAAAGCTCGGCCGAAAGGTTAGTGTCTTCTAAATCAAAAAAGTTCAAACTTTTTGTGTTTTTAGAGTCGAAATGCTAGGTGCAATGCCACATTCTCGTGTGTGCTCTGTTTTGGTAACTATTCATATTTTCCTGAACAGGTGTGCTGATTCTTACAATTTGTATGTTTAAAATTCACAAAACTTAGACATTAGTTTTTATCAGTTACTGCTACTACAATTTCATTCTCTGACAGTTTTTAACAGAAGCCTTCTGCATAGCTATATTGGAGGCGGCTAGTTACGGATTATTATCTGTTAGCACTCGTGTTGGAGGTGTTCTAGAGGCGTGTAACATTTCCTATAATACCTTCATAGTTCTTTGCTTCATCCTCATTGTTTCTTTCTTCCAGACTGATAAAATCAGGTTTTCATCATGGTTTGCAGGTTCTACTAGATGACATGGTTGTACTTGCTGAACCAGATCCGGATGATATAGCATGAGCAATTGAAACTTCTGCATATCAGGAGACACAGAAATTGCAAGTTCATACTAGCATACGTATCATGTGCTAGACAGTAAGTTTGTCAGCCAAAACTTTTGCATTTTCCTCATATGGCTGCTATTTTCATGTGATTTAAAACGTTAATATGGGCTATGTGGTGTATGTTATTACATCAGAAGATATTAGTAGGTTTTTATACAGTTAAGTATAGACATGGTAAGAATCATTTAAATAGAAATAAGAAAATATAAATATTTGGAAATATGTGAGAAAATTTAATTGGCAACCAATTATATAAAATAAGAAAATCAAAATAACTAATTTGCATGGTAAAAAACTAGCTCTACTACAAATAAGAAAATGATAATCAATTAGTCAAAGTTTTGTAAAATACAAAAAAGATAAAAAAAAAAAAGATAAAGTAACTGGAAAGGTTCGGCCGAGGTGGACAAACTGGAAGAGCAACCGAGGTGGTGCACAATGCAGGTGCGACGAGCTTGCAACTCGCGAGGACGATGTGGTAAGTCTTCTATATTTATTTTATTTCGTAATATATTTTTAAATTAACTATTAGTTTCTATTTAATTTTTAGACGGAACAAGGCAGAGGTGTGCGACCTGCTTTTGTTGAAGTTATGGAGGATACGCACACCAACAATAAAACCGATGTAATTCAAGATGGTGTCATAGCGGGCCTCTATGAGACGTTGAAAAAGAAAAAGTCAGAATGCCTCACACAACTTTCTCATGAAGTTGATGGTTCCTCGTATTCAAATGTCGTCGTCGCCCGGGAAGATATAAACCGCATGGTTCCTGAGGTAAGTTGTTTTTCACTATTACATTTTTCAATGAATTTTTCAAATTTACTAATATTAAGGAAACTCCGTCAAACAAGGATCGACGGCTAGGATTAGGAAGTTTAACCCAAAGTTCTGAGTTTTTTTCTTCCGGTCTATCCCGTAAAGCTGAGATCTTTATAGAGCTCAAGGAGAAGAAGAGGGAGATTTCCCGACAAAAGGAGCAGAACGAGAAGATGGCAAACTTTTTTCGATCAAATTTCCTGAATTTTTTGACGATCTTTATACATTTGTTTTTTTTTTTCGTTAAACATGTTGTTAAACATTTTAATTTCCTTTTAATTTTAATGCATTGTTAATTTAATTTTCTACTATTACTAATTAATTAATTTAGAAATTAAAAAATAATTGAATTGCTAAAATGACTAAAACCGTCAGAAATCCGTCGCTTTCAAACAATCAGATATCCATTGCTTTCAAACCATTAGAAATCCATCATTTTTTAAACCGTCAAAAACCTATCAATTGTATAACCTTCGGTCAAAAATCCTTCGGTTTTAAACCGTCGGAAATGTACGCGGTCGTAGAAAATCCATCGGTTAAGGTTTTTGACGGGTTACGATGGCTACCAATGCCTTTTTCTGACAAGTTTCCGACGGATTTACCGATCACTGTTGTCAGATACTGGTCGGAACAGTGTCGGAATTGTAACCGTCAGGAATTTTCTCCATTTTCCAATAGATTTAATTTTTCCGACGATTTCGTAGTGAAAGAAAACTTATCTAACTAAAATTTAAATTATTTTCTAAATTGGAAAATACTATTCAAATTTTTATGCATCATTTCCTTCGTTAAAAGTTTGGAGATCAATGACTGATCGCAAGTCATGCATGATTTTAGGGGTGTAGTTTTAGCTCGTAGTTACTGTGCTTTATATCAATGGATAATTCGATGGAGGTGAAGTTAAAGTGCCATTTTATGGGCCATTGAGAATATGTGCCGTTCATCGTCTATATGGTTATAGGGATAAGAAAGGATAATTAATTGGTCAAAGTTTTGGTAAAAAGAAAAGAAAAATAAGAAAAAGTAAGTATCATAATTGGAATCTTTAATATGAGCTATGTAGCGTATGTTATTACATCAGAACACATCAATAGGTTTTTATATAGTTAAGTACAGACAAGGTAAGCATCATTTTAATAGAAATATTTGGAAATATGTGAGAAAATTTAATTGGCAACCGATTAAAATTTTTTTTGGCAACCAATTAATATAAAATAAGAAAATCAAAATAACTAATTTGCATGGTAAAAAACTAGCTCTAATACAAATAAGAAAATGATAATCAATTGGTCAAAGTTTTGATAAAAACAAAGATTAAAAAAAAAAAAAGTAAACCTTATTCAAATAGGAATTGAAAAACCTAAATATTTTGAAATATGTGAGTACGTTTCTTTTTTCTTTTGATGAAATGTGAAATTTATTAATAAATGTGGTTATTTACAAGTGGAAAAATTAAAGAATAGCTTTTGAATAAAAAAAACCAGAGTAAGAGTAACAGAGTTTGTGAATTAAGGAAAGAAAGTGCTCCATCGGTTCGCCAGAGCCGAAGATTCCGCTAAGTTGGAGTGCCTTCGCGATTGAATGCGATCTAAAACAGTTTTCGCGATCAGTTTGGTGAGTCGTTGATGAGGCAAGCTCACCGAGTTGGGCCTCCTATTGTTCCGTTCTCTCCACACGTAGTAGATTGTAGTTTGGAAGATCATTCGCTAAAGAGTGTTGTCGAGGCGACTCTTACGGTTCTGAATTAGGGAGTTGATTGTGTAGTTCCAGTCAGGGGTAGGGATTCGTCCAAGTACTTAACGCATAATGGGACCTAGATGCTAAATACATATGGGTAGGCAAAGAAGAGATGATTGCGTGTGTTTGTTGCGTTCGTGATAGAGCTTATATATACATGTTTTTACGTATTATATATAGACTAATATCATTGCATTAGAACTATCGTTTATGACTATTTTGTTGCATTTGAATGTGTTTATCTATTTATAGGTACTTGGAGTAAAATCGGTATTTCTAGAGTGTTTAAGAGCCTTAAGAAGCCATGGGGACGTTGGAGTTGTTTGCCATGGGTCGTGGACGATCACAGAAAGTTTTCTTAGAGTTGCACAACCAAGCATCGACCCTAGCATCGACCAGTTCAGGTCGATGCAAATGCAGAAAACTGTTTTTACTGTAGCATCGACCAGAGCATCAATATAGAGTGCCCGATGCTGTTCCAGAGAGAATCTCATCGGCCTAGAGCATCGAACTAGGGTGTCCGATGCTGTCTCTTTGAGATGAAAAAAGAAAGTTGATGATTTGGCGATTAATGAGTGGACAATTTGTTATTTTTGTCGAGAGACTTCTAGAAGTTTATTGGGCACGATAGACTCTCCCTAAAGCCCTAGTACTATATAAACACATGTAATGCTCATTAGAGAGCCATCCTCCTTCTTGGCGACCTATGAGAGCTATGTTTTGTTTATGATATTGCTTTAATTCTTCTTCTTCTTATTTCTTTACTTTATTTACTACTTTTGTTTATTGTTTATCATGTCTTCCTACTCATATCCTACCGTCATCCTCAGAGGTATGAGTGAGTAGATCCTTTAGATCTCTGGGATGGATATCGATGATGGGATCTATGTTTTTGGATTTCATATGTTTTTTTTTTCGTAATCGATCTAGCCACTCTAATATTCAATCTTAATGCTATGTCATATCCTATGGGAGATGCTTTAAGGTTATAATCGAGAGGTTATACAAATAGAAGCTCTTAGCACCACGAGAAGTGGTTAAAAAATTCAGATATGAATATTAGAGAGTATTAGCTATGCTCGAGTTTGTTGTTTGATAGAGAAACTCAATGCTAGTCTAGCTAGGGCCCGAGTTAGATTAAGATCTCAGAAATACATCACCATGAGAGTGGGATGTTATTCTAGAAATAGATCTATCATTCACTCTTAGTCTTAGACACACTCTAACACAAGCTAAACACTTGGTTAATCAGTTGGTAATGTGACAACGCCAATCGATGTGTCTCTCACACATAAGAGTAATCGATGATGGGATGTTTTTAACGCGTGAAGGTCGCCACAAGAGTGGATCTCACCCAGTGACTAGTTCCACGAGAGTGGCCTAGCCTAACTTCGAATATCCCTAGATTGATAACACAAACTTATTAGGTCGAACATGAATCCGAAATATAGACTCCCTGAAATCGTTTTCATTCACCCTAAGGATCAATTGTTAATTTATTATTTAAGTTATTTAAATTAAGTTATTTTATATTTATGTTATTTTATTTATGCCATTTATTTTATGTTATTTAGTTTATGTTATTTAATTTATGCACTTTAATTTATGCTATTTATTTTATGCACTTTAATTTACGCTATTTACTTTATGCAATTTACTTTCTGATATTTACTTTACGCACTTAATTTTCAGTAATTTTATTATTGTTTATTTAATTATTATTTTGTTTAACTTATTTCATTACTGTTTATTTATTTTACGCATTTTAATTATTTATTTAGTTTATGCATTTCAATTATTTAGAACTTAGAAACAAACTCCCAATTTTTATAATTTGCCTAGATTAGATTCATTCCTGCAATCTCTGTGTATTTATTTTCAGTCTATATGGATCGATCCCAATTATACTATAATTGCATTTAACTATGGACTTGCGGTCACATCGGATTAAAATCTCGAGGAAACTCGGGTGAAATCTGGTGAGAAGTAGAAATAAACTGCCCTATCAGTTCGCCACAAAGCGGACAAGCTTGAGAATCGCCCCAAACAGCAGCGCGGCTACCTGTCGAGAGCCTGTCTAGAATGGCCAATCATGTGATAAACGAGTACCTTGAGATTGCGAAAGAGAACCAAACTATATTCGCCATGGAGCAGCCGGATGATGGAGTCTGATTTGCTGCCAGGTTGATGAAGCAGAAAACTTTGTTTTGTAGGAGGAAGTGTTGCACTTCCACATAATTATGTCTCGTCCGGACAAAGAACATGGAGGTTGGAGCTGTTGTATTTGCTGAATCACTACCGCCATTGCTGGGTTTCAACACCTATGAAAGTGCCATGAATTGGACCGTGAGACATCAGCAACTGACACCGAGAGAGTGAGCCCAAGCAGCCTCGTTCCAGCAGTCCCTGCGACATCAATTAAAAACCAAGGCCCGACCAAGAATCATACCAGAAGCTCATAGAGACACCGTCACGGATGTCTGCGTGGATGAAATCCTTTGCGATATCGCGAAGATGAAGGATTTTTCGCCAGATCCAAGAGCCCTTGGAAGTACTTTTGACCTCCCAAAAGGACCGTCCACACAAGAGATATTGATGAACCCATGCAACACATAAGGAGCCGGATTTGCTAAGTAATCGCCGTAGAGAACACAAGAGACGTATCCTAGAGTTTCATAATGCCCTAACCGCCTTCATGCTTTGGTCACGTAGACATATTCACCGCTGAATACGTATTCACAACTGTCATAGTTGACTCCATAGATTGAACCGATCCGTTAAAGAATACCAAAATATCATCAGCAAAACTTAGATGCATGATATTGACATTCTTACAAAGCGGATGATAGCTAATTTTCCCTTCTTGAGCCGAGCGATTGAGGAGTAAGGAGAGAACAATGTTAACAATGTCATATATATACGGAGACATCACACAACCCTGACGTATCCCACGAGAACTCTGAAAAACCCGTCCAGGGAACCGTTAATACCAATTGAGAAAGAGGCCGATGATATGCAACCATAAATCCAGAATATGAATAACTAGGGTAAACCCATCGCTCGAAGAGTCATGATGATAAAGTCCCAGTGTATTTTATCGAACGCCTTCGAAATGTCAAGCTTAAGGCTGCACCGCGGCGAGATAGAATCTTTGTGGTAATATTTTACTAGCTTTGTTTCTAAGAGAACGTTTTCAAGGAGAAGACAGTCCTTAATGAAAGCGGATTGGTTCGGCTCAATTGCCTCAGAGAGCAACTTAGAAAGAGGTTTGCAAGGATCTTGGTTATGTTTTTGTAGATGATGTTGAAACAAGCGATCGGTCTCTAGTCACGAACTGTCTGTGCATCCTCTTTCTTAGTTAATAAAGCGAGAGTGGTTATGTTTATACCGTGAGGCATGAAGCCATCGAGAAAGTATGGGTTACGATGGTGAAGTCTTGACCAAGAATCTCCACGCTGCCTTAAAAAATTCCAATGTGTATCCATCCGGTCCTGAGGATTTGTTAGTTGGCATAGAAAAGACAACTTGCTTCATCTCTTCTCCCAATACCAGGGTAGTTTCCAAGGTGGCGGAGGTAGGAGAGCATCAGAACGAGATCAGGTTTTTAAGGAACTCCTCGTTAATGGGCTGGGGGTGCCTGTAGAAAATCCTTTTAAAACCCTTCAATCTCATTTTTGATATCCTGAGGATCGCGAATTACTCGACCATCCGACATAGTTAACTGCTTGATAGAGTTACCCGCATTCCATGATTTCACTGAATTATAGGAAAAAGTCGTATTCCTATATCCACTATCCAACCAGGTGTTGCGAGATTTCTGTTTGTAGAATTTTTCCTACACATCCCATAAAGGTCCCAATGTTCAGTGTTTAACGTGACCGCTAGAAAAGTGGCTTCCGACGGGTGATTAAAGCTTCCTACTGAAGTTCACACAGATTCTCAAAAGCTTATCTCGTTCGACGGGATATATCACCATAAATGTTACGATTCAATGCACGAATGACAGGTTTAAGAGCCTTAAGCTTCTTGTGGAATCTGTGTAAAACAGACCTAGAGTGAAAAAGAGGATCTGTGGACTGCCAATGCCGAACAACCTCCTGCTTAAATTTTGGCATTTCAGTAATGAAATTAAACACCTTGAATGGAGGTTTCTTGCGGACCGAGTATGGAGAAATGGTAACCGTACATCGAGCATAATCGGAGATCCCATTTGATTCAAAAGCCACATGGGATGATGGAAAACTGACTGACCAAGCGCCATTGACGAGCATACGATCTAGTTTCTTTTTTGATAGGGTCGTGATCTTGATGATTGGACCATGTAAACTTGGGGCCCGTGGAAGCAAGGTCCAGAAAACCACAATCAAGAACGAGTTATTGGTACTGACTCATTCCCGAGTGGTGACAAGGCCGCTGTTGAGAGTGACCACCAGTCGATAAGATCTTGTTGTAATCCCCAATTAAAACCCAAGGTAGAGATGCATGGCCAAACGAACCCTGACACGTCCTGATGTCGTCCCATAACAGAGATTTCTCCCGCTAAAAATTGGATGCATAGATGCACGAACACAGAAAATTGTCACCATGAAATGTAGTTATACTCATGGTGATAATCTGTGCCGATTTAAACAAAACTGTAACCGAGGGTGAGTAGATAAACCAAGTACGACCCAAACTGTGATAGTCGTAATTCGTAACACAGTTCCATCCCGGGAAGAAGAAATCAAAAATAGACTTGAAATTTGCGTCCTGAACACGTGTTTCAAAAAAAAAACCAAAAAAGTAGTAGAAGATGAACGTAACCATAGTATAACTAATCGGTATTTGCGCATTTTGTTGAAACCACAGGTATTCCACACAAAAAAACTCGACATATCATTAGTGCTTCCCGGAGGAAACTTTCTTGGTTTTGTTGATGTGTACTGATAACACTCATATTTACCTATTTTCATTCAATCATGTAGGTTAGTTTCATAGGTTTTAACTAGCATTTAGGACTACTTTAGTGCATTTGCATGTGCTTATGTGTTTATAGGTACTTGGAGTAAAATCTATGAATTTGGTGTGTTTTTGAGTCCTAAGAAGCTATGGAGACTCTGGAGTTACTTGCTTGGGTCAAGAATATCACGGAAAACCATCTCAAGAGCTTTCCGAAGGAAGCATAAACTAGAGCATTGACCAGAAGGGGTTGACGCCCGACTCGAGCAGACCATCGACCAAGGTCATCGACCAGGAGGGGTCGACGCTCGGCCACGAACCCAACCTTGGAGCCGAAGACAAAGACCATCGACGTGAGCATCGACCAGGTGTGATCAATGCCTATTCTGAAGAGCTAACATTAACCACAAGGATCGACCCAGGGCCGTCGATGCTGAGTCACTGTGCAGAAAAAAAAACTTCGAGTAATGCGAATTTGCAAGATAAGGAATCTTTGGGTGCGAGTTGAAGCTTTCCAGAACCTTCTTGAGGATGCCCTAGACTCAATCAAGTCTCCAAAATACTATATAATTACATGTAATGCCCATTAGAAAGGTTCCCATTTTTTGGTAGCCATCACTTAGAGAGAAAAGTCTCAGAACCCTTTGTTCTTATGTTTTATTTATGATACTACTTTAGTTCTTCTAGTTCTTCTTCTTCTTCTTATTACTTTACTTTATTTACTGCTTTTGTTTATTGTTTATCATGTCTTCCTACTCATATCATGTCGTCACCTTCGGAGGTATGAGTGAGTAGATCCTTTAGATCTCTGAGGCAGAGATCGATGATGGGATATATGTTATAGGATTTCATATGTCTGTTGTTCTTAATCGGTCTAGCTACTCTAATATTCATTCTTAATGCTAAGCTATATCCTCTGGGATGTGTTTAAGGTTATAATCAAGCCAGTAGGCAAGGTTATACGAATAGAAGCCCTTAGCACCACGAGATTGGGTTAAAACTTCAGGCTTGAAAATTAGAGAGTATTAGCTATGGTCGAGTTTGTTGTTTAATAGAATTAACCATTGATCTAACTCTTGCTAAGTTAGGTTAAAACCTTAGGAACACTTCACCGCGAGAGTGGGTTGTGTTTTAGAAACAAATATATTAATCACTTCGTATTTTCAACAAAAGTTTATGAATACTTAGTAATCGATGATGGGATTGTGCACAATCCATGAAAGTAGCCACGAAAGTGGGTCGGACACAATGACTAGCTTACCACGAGAGTGGACTGGTCTATAATCGATATCCCGAGATTGACAAACACAAACTAAATTGGTAAAAACATAAATCTTAAATATATACTCTCTGAAATCGTTCTCATTCACCTTAGAGATCGATTGTTAAATTATTTATTTAAGTTATTTAAATTAGGGAATTTTAGGGAGAATACCAAAAGTTTTTGAAAACTTTCAGGTAATACCACAAAGAGAAAAACCCTCAAGATATGCCAAAAACAACTGTTTACTAATAAGCAGATTGACAAATTTGCCCCTAGCGTAAAAGAAAATAGCCGAGGAAACGAGATAGTCAGATAGAGCTCACTGGAAAACTGAAAATAGATTGAAATAAGTGAGAGAGGGCTATTTCAAAAAGCAGTGTTGTCAAAGTTTTTGGTTTGAGAAGAGGCATCGTGTGTTTAAATGATACCTATAGTTTCAGGTGTGAACGACGAGATTTGAGACTTTGGAAAATGACATGGGACAGTAACACTGGCGGTGGCCGTGAATCTCCACCAGATTTTAGCAAAATCTTTGCCACGGCGGTTCAAATATAACCGGCCGTTGAAGGGGACCACAGTAGAGCAAATAGTACTGACGGGGATGAAAAAGAAGATGACTTCACCCAATAAGAGCTTGTGCGTTAGGGTTTATAAATGAAAGCGGAGTTTGGAGGGGTTTAGGGTGTCCTTAGAAGGCTTTGGAGCTCTTAAACTCGACCCAAAGCTTTCTTTAAGTTGCATTTCACATTAACCGAAGTTTTTTTTCTACACAGTGACTCAGCATCGATGAGCCATGGTAAATGCTTCTGGTCGATGGGATTTTCCAGGATGGAGGTCGATAGGCCACGGTCGATGCTGACTGTCGATGGCTTGCCCAGGGATGGGCGTCGACCGGCCACGGTCGATGCTAGGGCTGCTGCTTCCTTTGTGAGGCTCTTCAGATGTTTCTTCATAATGTTCTTGGCCCCGGCAAGTAGCTCCAAGGTTCCTATAGCTTCTTAAGGTCCCAAAATGCTATGAAAGTGTACGATTTCCTCCAAGTACCTATAAACACATAAAACAAATACAAATACACTAAAACTATCCTAAATGCAAGTTAGAAACATATAAAACCAAGATAAATGTATACAAAAATGCATGTAAAATACGATGCTATCAAGGACATAAAAAATGTTATGAAAGTGTACGATTTCCTCCAAGTACCTATAAACACGTAAAAAATGCAAATGCACTAAAACTATCCTAAATGCAAGTTAGAAACATATAAAATTAAGCTAAATGTATGCAAAAAAACATATAAAATACGATGCTAGCAAGGACATAAAAAAGGAACGAGGGATCATGTCCATGATGCGATATGTCCATACGACCTAATCATGTCCATGAAAGGGTATGTCAATGGGACCCTATGATGTCCATGCCAACATATATAGACGATCACTTTCAAATTGATTACGCAATTACGTCCATGATGTGATGTCTCTAGACGTAGACATAAATACGTATGCATTAAATTTTGAAGGATATAAAAAAGGAACGAGGGATCATGTCCATGATGCGATATGCCCATATGACCCTTCGATGTCCACAGCGTAACGTAGACATATATAATGATCAGCTAATCATGTCCATGAAAGGATGGCTTGCGGCTTGCGGCTTGCGGAATTTAGATGATCAATGTCCAGTGATCACGGGAGTATGTCCATAATGGTATGTGTCCATTCGTAGACATAGTGAATGATCGAGTAATCATGTCCATGAAATGATATGTCCATGGGACCCTATGATGTCCACGCCAACATATATAGGCGATCACTGTCAAATTGATCACGCAATTAATTCTATGATGTGATGTGTCTAGACGTAGACATAAATAATGATCGTGGAATATAGACAATCAATATCCATTGATCATGGGATTATGTCCATGATGGGATGGGTCCATACTTCGACATATGGCCGACAAAAAAAGGGTGGACATAAAGAATGATCGAGGATTCATGTCCATGAAAGGACATGTCCATAGGACCCTTTGATGTCCATGCCAACATATATCCTCGATAAATGTCCATTGCTCACGAATTATGTCCATGATGTGTGTTTGTACATAGACATAAATAATCATCGCGGAATCTAGGTTATCAATGTCCATGATCACGAGATTATGTCCATGGTGGGAGCTGTCCATACATAGACATCTGATGCAATATGTCCATAGGCCCCTTTGATGATGTCCACTGCGATACGTATGCATTAAATTTTGAAGGATATAAAAAAGGAACGAGGGATCATGTCAATGATGCGATATGCCCATAAGACCCTTCGATGTACACAGCGTAACGTAGACATAAATAATGATCGGCTAATCATTTCCATGAAAGGATGGCTCACGGAATCTAGACGATCAATGTCCAGTGATCACGAGAGTATGTCCATGATGGTATGTGTCCATTTGTAGACATAACGAATGATCGAGTAATCATGTCCATGAAATGATATGTCCATGGGACCCTATAATGTCCACACCAACATATATAGACGATCACTGGCAAATTGATCATGCAATTATATCCATGATGTGATGTGTCTCGACGTAGATATAAATAATGATCGCAGAATATAGACGATCAATGTCCATTGATCACGGGATTATGTCCATAATGGGATGGATCCATACGTAGACATCTGGCCGACAAAAAAAAAGGGTGGACATAAAGAATGATCGAGGATTCATATCCATGAAAGGATATGTCCATAGGACCCTTTGATGTCCATGCAAACATATATCCTCGATAAATGTCCATTGCTCACAAAATTATGTCTATAATGAGATGTTTCCATACGTAGACATAAACAATGATCGGGGAATCTAGGCAATCAATGTCCATGATCACGGGATTATGTCCATGATGGGAGCTGTCCATACGTAGACATCTAATGCAATATGTCCATAGGCTCCTTTGATTATGTCCATTGCGATACGTATGCATTAAATTTTGAAGGATATAAAAAAGGAACGAGGCATCATGTCCATGATACGATATGTCCATAAGACCCTGCGATGTCCACATCATAACGTAGACATAAATAATGATCGGCTAAACATGTCCATGAAAGGATGGCTCGCGGAATCTAGACGATCAATGTCATTGAACACAGGATTATATCCATGATGGTATGTGTCCATTCGTAGACATAGTGAATGATCGAGTAATCATGTCCATGAAAGCATATGTCCATAGGACCCTATGTTGTCCACGCCAACATATATAGACGATCATTGGCAAATTGATCATGCCATTATGTCCATAATATGATGTGTCTAGACGTAGACATAAATAATGATCACAGAATCTAACCGATCAATGTCCATTGATCACAAGATTATGTCCATGATGGGATGGGTCCATACGTAGATATCTGGTCGACAAAAAAAAGGGTGGACATAAATAATGATCGAGGAATCATGTCCATGAAAGGAAATGTTCATATGACCCGTTGATGTCCATGCCAACATATATCCTCGATAAGTAGCCATTGTTCATGGAATCATGTACATGATGCGATGCCATGCATACTACATGTTCAATAAATGATGCCTTAAGCAAGGTTTTAAAAAAACAAAAACAGAAGCATTACATAGATCGTTTACAAGTGCAAAAAAATATTACTTATAGACTAAAACAGATGCAGAGGACTTATATAGATTATTTACAATTGCGAAAAAATATTGCCAGTGTAGATGTTAATAAAACACAGAGGCTAAACATGCAGTTCTTGAGACCACAAAAAAAAGTTCTCCTAGCAAACACAATTACCAGGGACCAAACAAGAAGTTAAGTCCACCTTGGGTCCAAAAAGTTAAACACCTTATATACAGGGTGCTCGTTAGATAGGGAACTTGCAAATCTGCCGATTATGCCCATGACCAAAACACCTCCCACACTTAGGCATCCTTGTCTTTCCTGAGTGAAAGGAAAAAAGGAATTAGAATTAATATGAACCCAAGCTAATATTGTTAAAAAGGACCAAAATTAATGGAACATACTGGATGAATTTCTCCCCGGGAAGGAATGCGTAGTTTGCGAGGCCTCCCATAAGGCCTTTTGGTCGCTGGGGGTTGAAGATCAATAGATGAAACCAAACCGGGGACGTCAACATCGGCAGCCTTTGGAAGCGGAAGAATCACTTGCTCATAAACTTTATACCACTCCTCCACATAACATTCGCTAATTAGAGAGTATATATCAAGCTGTCTAGGACGACGAGCAGTTATGGCATGGGCACAAGGAACCTTGAGGACATCAAATACCCGACACGAACATGTTTTGTTTTCCAAATCAACTGTAAAAACACAACCCATGCCATCATTAACTTGATAAATCCACTCGCTAGCATCTAATACACCACAATCAGCAGCTTCATTATGGTGAGAAACCAGCAATTTCTCAATCTCTGTCGTGCACCGAGTCTTCAATTGTTTAGCTTTTTCTCGCCTTATACTAAATCATCTCATCAGCTTCATGCGGAGGAATTCCAACATGGAAACAAGGGGATAGTCAATTGCTTTGTTCAAAGCAGAGTTTAAAGATTCAGAAATGTTGCTGCTCATAATATTATAACGACGCTCTGGAAAGAGGGACAAAGTCCAGTGGGGGAGACCTATTTGAAGTAGGTATTGCGCACAAGAAGGACTACGTTTCTCAATCTCCGCCCACCAATATCTAAAATCTCCAACAGTATAAGCCATCACAGTTTTCGAAACGACAGTAGCTAGGCCTTCATTCTTAAAATGATGGTTCACATTACGACAAAGATGGACAGTGCACGCGGCGTGATGAGCAGTTGGGTAGACTCATCTGGAACAACCTTTGCCAGATTCTGGAAGAACCAAATCCAAGAGGCTTCATTTTCCCCATCAACGACTCCGAATGCTAATGAGAATATTTGCAAGTTCCCATCTTGGCAACTAGCAGCCACTAAGCACTCTTTATATTTACCCTTCATCTGAGTACCGTCTATAACTATAACCTTCCTCAAGAAGGTATACCTAGCAATAGAGGCACCAAACGACAAAAAAGATACTTAAATTGGGACTTGCCAAATTTGTCTCCAGAAGTTACCACATCTGTTAATGTACCAGGATTAGTTGTCTTCAGAAGATGGAGATAAGTACACAAAAACCTAAAGCTAGCTTCCTCATTTCCCTAGCTCTAGCCATCGCAAGCTCCCTGGCATGCCAACCTTTCATATATGATATAGAAACCTTAAGCTCAACCAAAAGCATATCGGGTAACTCACATGCACGGGTACCTTTCTTCCTACTTGCAAATTTAGACTGAATAAGATCTGCTAAAACCTTCAACGTACCTTTCTCCCTATATCTCAACCTCGACGCAACATCACAGTTATGTTTTAATTGAAGGGTCTTTATTTCAAAATTATCAGAGAATTTGTGAGCAATGGCATACAGGCATTAACTACAATTCCAATCAACATAGTTGGCAATAAGCCTAGCCGAATTTGACTTTGTTACCCTGTAACAGAATAGCCTCTTCATTCCATATACCGATAAAAACTAGTTTAGCTCCTCCTTACTTAGAAAAATTCTCCCAACATATATAGCATCCTCAGCCATTTTTAAGTCCATGTTTCTTTCTTCCTGGGGGGGGGGGGCACTGGCATATTATCAAGTTTTGGAGGAACATCACTTAGCAAATCATCATCATCTGAAAATGTAGTAGAGGCCAAATTCATAACCTCATCTTCGTCAAAGCTGCTATTCATTGGAACTGCGGATGAAGTTGGCATGGAGCTAGTACCATTATTATCCTCATCCAGGTCAGCACTAAAGCTTCGAGGGACAGATTGCCGCAAAGGGATATTGCTTGGACACTGGCCAGATGGACCCCTACCTCAAATATTAAACCTTTCACCATTGTTTCTTGTTCATCGGGAATAATTGGAATGGGAGATCCTGCATTGCTATCCTCATCAAGGCCTAGACTAAAACCTAAAGGTTCCGCTTAAAGCAGAGGAATCTTACTTGAACAATGGACAGATGGATCTCCATTACCAACACAGTCGTTCGATTGGCCACAGGGAGGGGGGATTTCATCCAAATCTCTATCTATTAAAGCTAACAGCACATGAAAACAATAATAAGAATCATCCTCAGAGATACCAACACCATGAGACAGACCTCCAGAAACACTAGCAGGTATCCAGAGGAGAACGCGCAAGATCGTCCCCTCGGTGGACATAATTTTCAGATGACACATTACCTCCATTCAAGTCATCAGATATAGCATCAACACTAATACCAACTTGCTTCCGACTCATTTTCAGTGCAACAGACACTCTTTCTGGGATTTTCGTCCTGACAAAAACCATCACCGCCAGCAGCCTTCTGCTTTAGCTGCAACTCTCCATTGGGACAAGAATTAAGACCAAGGGAGGTTTGTTGGTTCTGCCTATGATACGCTTCAACACCCTCAACAAACACCAACAGGACATCATCATCAATAAGTGAATCGTTGAGCTGACTAGGAACGTCAAAACCAGATTTAGAGTTTCCCTTCCCGGGAAATTCTTCTCTACACAGGGAAGCACTGTCTTTATTATAGAAAGCAACATAGATGTTGAGGTCATCGAACAACACACGTTTCTTTCGAAATTGGATGAGATCAATGTCGGAAACAATTGAGACTGGAGACATTTTGGTTTGCGTGAACATAATTATTTCCCTCGGATACCAAAAAGTGATAACAACATTTGTACATGCTAATTCCACTTCAAAAACTTTGGCAATTTCATACTTCATGTCAATGGATCTCATATCGCTCGTTAGAGTAATAGAACGAGCCATCTGACCTCTGCTAGTAATAAATTTCCAAGAGCTCTCATTAGAACAGGACCACTCACCAACTAAGACGAGTAGCGTTTCATCCCCTACCTGACAACCTACCGCCTGCAATGGAACCGAGTAAAATCAGAACAGCCAATGGGAGACAACACCACAAGGATGTTTCAGAACAGGGCGAAGAAAAAACACGAAAGTTACTTCAGTTGAATGATGACACGCGAGCATAGGGTTGGCGATGAATCCAGTTTTCCTTGAATCGCATATCTCAAAAAAGAAAGATAAAGACCAACAAACAGCACCAAAAGTCTTCCTCTTGATTCTTTGTCGCCCTGCCATTTCCGCGAAGAACAATAGGAAGCAGAGAAAATTTTTAGTTTCACGCGAAATCATAAACCACAAAAAATAATAGACAAATATTTTGTCCCCGATTTACCTTCTCTTCTTTCCCTAAACACACTTTTAGCCCACCGACAATCAAAGGGTATAATTGGAAAAACTGGTTTCGTCCATAAAACAATTTTGGTATGTTCTCGATTTTCGCAACTTCACCCAGCTTATCTTCAAACTAATTTCCAACAGAAAATAAAAAAATAAAAATTTAATTTAAAAATCAAATCACAAATCCCGCCTATAGCTAAGACCTGAAGACACAAGGGTTAAATCGGTCAACATGCATATATGCTACAAGATTCTTAGGACATAAATCGAAGTCAACACAACCTTTTGGCATTTGTCGAGGTCAACAAAATTTTTGTGGCATTGGCGGTAATTTTTTCTTTAAATTAAGTTATTTTATATTTATGTTATTTAATTTATGCCATTTATTTTCTGTTATTTATTTTATGCACTTTAAATTCTGTAATTTATATTTCCGCAATTTATTTTCTGCAATTTAATTTTCGTACTTTAATTTATGCACCTTTATTTTATGCACTTTACTTTCAGCTATTAAATTTATACAATTATAATTCACCTAGATTAGATTCATTCCTGCAATCTCTGTGTGTTATTCACAGTCTCTGTGTATCGATCCCGATTATACTACAATTGCATTTAACCATGCATTAGCGGTCACATTGGGTTAAACTCGAGGAAACTCGGGTGAAACCTGGTAATAGAGGAGAGCGTAACAACTCACACTCCACCAAGTTTGTAGGATAGACAGAATCCCCATAAAAATACCACTAGATCGAGCACCAGTTATTTCGTATCCGGTCAAAATCTTGGCTAATTGATCGAAGTGGGTAGCTCCAGTAGACCCATAGATCATGGAACAAATAGGGTGGGTAGGCCCAACCACTACACTACACGTATAGACGCAAACCCCCCTCGTTACCGTACGTGCGACTCTAACCGCATACGGCTCGCACAAAGACTCCTAAATCCATCCAGAGCCTTTTCTTCCCACCTCTCCTTTCAGTCGAGTTACTAAAGTACCTCTCCAATCCTCGATCAAACTTGCCCAGGCGCTATTAAATAAATGGGGGTCTTTCTTTCGCCTATCGTATATTGTATGTATCGGCTGTGCGTTACATGTGCTCTACAGGCCGCACTCCATCTTTCTTCTTAACGAGCCCATTTATCTTTAGATTTTGAAGATGGGCGTTGCGTTCGGTTCGAAAGGTATGGTTTTCAGTATGTCTCCAGATAGGGCGGATAACGACATAGGGATCCCTATTCGTGAATTACGGCATTTATTCGAGTGATCCATAAACGGCGAAAATCTCTTTTTTCTCTTTCAATATGACATCATTTGTTTCATAAGATAATTTGGCGCCGTTGACGGGGACTGTAGCAATAGCCATAGAGATTTGGTCAGAATATGAGACTAGGTTTTTATTTATTACGTTTAATTTTTCTTGTCTTTGAATATTTTTCAGAATCTAAGGTTTAAAGGATGCTAGGAATGGACAAGTTGTTGGACTAGATGGACAAGAAATGGATATATGGGACGAAGCTCGTCGAGCAAAATCATCGACCTTACATGCTCGATGCTTTGTCTGACGAACCACTCCGTCGGCCACAGGCAGCCGATGCTCCTCCAAAGACAAGCCATCGGGCTTACCATCGACCAGGAGCAGTCGACTCAGAGCTGGAACCATCATACCGATCCGGCATGGCCGATATCACTCCAAGGGTGATCACCGGACATTCACATCGAGCAGAAGGGACCGATGCATTGTTGAAACATGCCGAGATCATTCCCTCAGTTCCAAAACATCTACATATAACAACATCTTTGGAGGTTCACTCCCTGTCACGATAAGAGCGGTGATGCTCTTCGGTTTAACAACCGTGACAACCGTGAGTCGTCGACGCTCAACGAAAAATGCGAGCATCGACCGTACGTGGTCGATGCTCTTCGGTTTAAGGTCAAAATCAATTTTCTTCGGTTTAATCCGGTTAAGGTAAGTAATTTGACCCGGTTTAGTCCTTTATAAACACAAAAAATCGTCTCACCCTTCTTCCTACTTCTCAAAATCAATTTTTATACTCCATTAAAGCTCTCTAAAAGCTCTTTCACTCCCCTTTTGCTCCTACCACTCAGTCTTGATTTATTTGTGAAGATTAGCTAATCTGTACTCTAGATTACTCTCTTACCACTCCCTTAATCTCCTCTTCAACTCAAGGTATAATCTCTAAACTCTCAAATTCTCCATAGTTGTAAAAGCTTGATTTTATGAGGAATTGTGGTTGGATTAGTTTAAAAATCATGGGCTTTGCTAGATTATGATAAAGAAGTTGGAATTAGAAGTCAATTTTAGTATAAGTTGAGGAATTTAGGTTGATTGGTAGTTAGGGTTCTTAATTAGGATTAATAAATTAATTTTGGGGAAATTAAAAAATAATAATTTTAATGATAAATTGAAATTGGTATTGTATTATTGGGCAAATTGCATTAGTATTTAAGTAGACAAATATTTAGTTCTAATTTTTCTAAATAATATAAAAGCCATTTATTGTTAAAATAATTGTGTTGTTACTTTAATGAGAGTTTTTGAATATGATTGATTTATTGGATGTGGTATCATGGTATTAAGCAATTAGGGTGTTATTAAAATTTATTTAAGTTTAGTTTTGCTTAATACCATCGACCACATAATGGTAATTTGAGTATTGAGTTTGTTAATTTTGCGAAATCAAAAGCTCCACCACCTAGCTCACCACCACCACATCGCCATTCCATACATGACATGCCGAGTTCTTCTAGAGTTCCTCTGGAAGCCCCGCCCGCATCATCACATGAGGCACGCCGACGAGGAAAACGCCGTGCCCCATGTTCTCCATCAGCTAGCTCGAGCAACCCTCCGATGTCGCTCAGCAGTTCGGAGTCTACTGATTTTTAGTAAGACATTTCTTTATTTTCCTTTTAATTTTTTCGACATTTTTATTTTTCCTACTATGTATTGTTTACGATGTTTTTCCCTTCTGATTTATCTTCACCGAGATGGTGAAAATTAAGTCTGGGGGAGGCATCGTAAACTTATTCCTAACATTTTATGTCTTCTTTTGTTTTTGACATTTTTATATATGCTTTTATTTTCCTTTAGGACTTAAAAAATTGTTGTACTCTTTTTTCCTCAGCCATGGTTCAATAACTCATGGAAAAGTTTTTAATGAGGCAACAATTATTGAACTTTATTACTATGTTATCTATACTAATATTTTTATGCTTTTATGAGAATTAGCAAATAGTTTCAAGTAGAAAATTGAAAAACTCATAAGTAGATCAACAAACCACAAAAAGACCATTTCCTCGGAGGCTTCGACGACTCATAGTTGACTTCTCACCTTAATAAACTTTAATTTTCTCGATTTGGGACTTTAGATACATTGGATGTGATACCTCTACGAGTCACTGCAAGACACCTCTATGTAAGTGCAACTCCCCTCTTTTTCCCTTCAATAATTAGAGAAAAAGATATAGGTATTAAAAAAGTGAACCGGGTGTTGGAAACTACCACTTTTAACATTCGCGTCTCATGGAAACTTGTCATAAGGGGAAGGAACGAAAAGGATATAGGTGTTAAGAAAGTGCACTGGGTGTTGGAAGCTACCACTTTTAACATTCATGTCTCATGAAAACATGTCCTAAGGAAAGTAAAGAGCTGAAAAGAAAAAGGCGATCGATAAAAAAAAAAAAATGATACACTAGAAAAGTAGGAAAAAATCGATTGACCTTGAAGCAAGAAACGGAAGAGAAAAGGGATGGCACTAAGACAGTCTTGAGCTTACAGAAATCCGAAAGAGTAAGTGTTCATGTCCTTTGATCAATGGTTCCAAGTCGAGATATCACGCTTAAACTAAATAAGAGGAGTCAACAAAGAGGAGTCTAAGTTCGAAGATGGATGTGGCTCCGAATTAAGGTAACTTGCTATACTTATGGTGCAGTACATATAGTACGCTTAGAGGTATTTCTATCTCGCTAAGTTGAAGGATATTAATACGATAAGATAATGTAAGGTATTGTTCAAAAATAGATATTGTGTAGCTTCTTCGCTAGTTTAGCTTTAGTTGCTTGAGGACAAACAAAAATATAAGTCTGGGGGAGTTGATAACACTCATATTTACCTATTTTCATGCAATCATATAGGTTAGTTCATAGGTTTTAACTAGCATTTAGGACTATTTTAGTGCATATGTGTTTATAGGTACTTGGAGGAAAATCTATGATTTTGGAGTGTTTTTGAGTCCTAAAAAGCTATGGAGACTCTGGAGTTACTTGCTTAGGTCAAGAATATCATGGAAAACTATCTCAAGAGCTTCTCAAAGGAAGCATAAACCAGAGCATCGACCAGAAGGGGGTCGAAGCCCGGCTCGAGCAGACCATCGACCAAGGTCATCGACCAGGAGGGATCGACGCGTGGCCACAAACCCAAACTTGGAGCCAAAGACGAAGACCATCGACGCGAGCATCAACCAGGAGTTGTTGATGCCTATCTTGAAGAGCCAACATCGACCACAAAGATCGACCCAGGGCCGTCGATAATGAGTCACTGCGCAGAATAGGAAATTTTGATTAATGCGAATTTGCAAGATAAGGAAGCTTTGGGTGCGAGTTAAAGATTTTTAGAACCTTCTTGAGGACGCTCTAGACTCCTTCAAGTCTCCAAAATACTATATAAACACATGTAATGCTCATTAGAAAGGTTTCCACTTTTTTGTAGCCACCACTTAGAGAGAAAAGTCTCAAAACCCTTTGTTCTTATGTTTTGGTTATTTAATTATTGTTTAATTATTTTACACGTTTTAGATAGTAGAATTGAAGGGAAAACGGCCGATTCCCCCACGAACTATGTTGCTTTGGCTTATTTATACACAAAATTTTGAATCGTGCCTATAACTACATAAACTTAACAAACATTTGAATTTCCTACACGAACTATTCAAATTCAGCCAAAACCACCAAATCGGTAAACGGTGTTAATATTCCGTTAATATATGCCACCTGGATGACACCTGGCATCCACGTAGATGCCACATAATCTAGGATACCACGTGGCATCCACATGGAGATGTTTTTTTTTGTTTTTTGAACTGAGATAATATATCACTAATCATACTCCAGCCGGTAAATCCACAAACAACAGGTTTGAGGTAACTTGACAATAATTAAGTTAACAACACAAACTTTCTCATCGTTAAAAATAATTACAAAATTTCAGTATAAGAAAAAACTGGAAAAAAGGGTGAGATATATGTGTTCTGTTAATATCATCGATGATCAACAATTGATCGTGAAAGAAAATAAGGGATGAGAAACGTGAAAGAGATGAGAAAAATATGAAACGATTCTGAAAATATGATGACTATGCTAAGGTAAATTAAAAATAATTATGGACTTTTTTCTATGAATCATTCATTAAATTAAAAATTGGGTCCTTTTGGTAAATTAATTTTTTGGGTTTTTTAATTAAAACAATTAATTTAAAGGGCCCACAAAATTAACTTAACTAAAGGGCCCAATTATTTTAATTTAATGAATGATCCATAGAAAAATAGCCTAATTCTTTTAATTGATGTGTATATCTACGTCTCTATTTCAAACATAAGACCATATTAACAGAAAACAGATCTCTCACCCTCTTTTCTAATTTTTTCTTATACTGAAATTTTGTTAATTATTTTTAACGATGAGAAAGTTTGTGTTGTTAACTTAATCATTGTGAAGTTGCCTCAAATCTGTTGTTTGTGGATTCATCGGTTGGAGTAAGATTAGTAATATATTATCTCAGTTAAAAAAAAAAAAACATGTCCACGTGGATGCCACGTGTCATCCAGATGGCATATATTAACGGAATATTAACACCATTTACCGATTTGGTGGTTTTGGCCGAATTTGAATAGTTCTAGTAGGAAATTCAAATATTTGTTAAGTTTATGTAGTTATAGGCACGATTCAAAGTTCTGTGTATAAATAAGCCAAGCAATATAGTTCGTGGGGGAATCGGCCGTTTTCCCGTATAATTAGAACTCCAAAACAATTATAATTCACCTATATTAGATTCATTCCTGCAATCTCTGTGTGTTATTCTCAGTCTCTGTGGATCGATCCCGATTATACTACAATTGCATTTAACCGTGTACTTGCGGTCACATCGGCTTAAACTCTCGAGGAAACTCGGATGAAACCTGGTGATAAAGGAGAGCGTAACAACTCCCTCTCCACCATGTACCGTTGTTTTAGTCCCAGCGAATTGCTCTTTTCGGGTCATTGGCTTCGATTTCTGCCTTTAGAATTTGCTTTTGATTTCGCCTTCCCTTTAGGCATTGCATCCTCAATTTCACTTGCAATTTAATCCTCTGTATCTTCAATTTCACCTTCTTCCTTTTTTTCATCCTCATCAATGAGAGCAAGGATTTGGAAATGAGATGGTGAAGTTGAAGTGCTGTTTTCCAAGCTCTAGCCTTGAATTTCAGGGGCAGGAGATGAATCGGTGATTTTCTTAATAGGGGAACCGCGTGCACTCTTAACAACACCTGGCCAATCCTCTGTGCTACCAACTGTTACTGTTTCGGAAGGTAAGAGAGCATGAGTTTTAGATGGCGATCTTGTTACCAACTGCGTTGACGCACCAGTAACACCAGCCACAGTATCTGATGCCACTCTATTCCGTTGTGAGTCCATTGAAATCTCTGCAACCTTAGTATCCATGATGTTCAGTGCAGATCCTGCTACGCCTGTTTTAGCCTGAAGACTGCACTTGGTCTGGTCATGCCCCCAGCAGGTTCAGAGATTGCATTTCTTAGGCAGTCTTGGGTACACAGCAATGTGAGTAAGTTTAACTGGAAACCAAATAATTTAAAAATAAGAAAATCAAATAATTAATTCCTATTTTTTCTTTTGCACGCATGATATAATTTTGTTTTCCAATTTGTTTCTTTTTTAGTTTATTATTGGGAGTTTTACCAGAAATGCCATAATTTTTAAGAAGTTTTTATCAAATGCCACAACTCCCGATCCTTTCTGCAAATGCCAAATTAGGAACTGTTGAAGATTAGCAAACAGACCGAAACACCCTTGCTTAAAAAATCAATTGTCTATGTTTAAAAATAAAACTCTGAAAGAATCGCCAGAAAGAAATTTCTAGAAATAGAAGCCGAAAAGTTTTGTGGTAGGAGAAATTGAACGAGTGGGCGTGACAGAGAAAAATTAGGGCACCAGGAAAAACAGTGAACGGCGTGAGAGAGGGTCTTGCCGGCGACGAAGATTGATTTAAGCGATGCCAAAGGAACAGGAAACGGATGGCGGAATGAACAGAGAAGAGCAGTCAGGGGGTTTTGACGCCACAAAGACCTGAAATTGTGGGCGGAAGCGCGAGAAGAGAGAGAAGGTAATATATTGATGATGCGAAAGAGGGATCCTGGGAAATTGCTAAAACCTAGGTTTTATAAGCAGCTTAGCCTAAAATTATGGTATGGGCTTGCAGGACGAAGGCCAGGGAAGAGAAGCAAGCAGGCGACGGGGGCGAGGTACCAAAATCTGCATTGGGATCTCGCTTCCTAAGACCAAGGTAAGTGTGGAACTGTTAGAAAATTTGTTTCGGCCTCGGTTTATGACCATTGCAGTGCCAAAAGAGTTATGCAGGAAATAGACCTAGGATAGTATATACTAAGATGAGCTTTGTGAACTAACTGGATACACTACTTCTGGATTCTATTGGGACAGGACATCGCTGAGGATGTCAGCCACACTAATGGGCGAAGAAAGAGAAACCAGCGACACGACATCTAGAAGATATTGTCACAAAGCTTTGGGTGGATTGGAGGTACCACCTAGACTGTTCGCTACAAATTGTATACCAGCAAAAGGGCGTATCAACTCATACTCAAAGCCTGAGTATTGCGGGACATAGCAGACGCCATAAGAGGGACAGAAGAGTTTGAATGGCTAAAGGAGAGTAGGTTTGGGCGGCTGTTTGAGTTGCCAACCCGAAAATGCTCAATGTTTGGGAAGCTTATGCACCAATTACTCTGCAGATCATTGGTCACGAAGAAAAAACATGAATCATGGTTCGTTTTTGGGGGATATCCAATAAAATTGTCCCTGCGAGAATTTGCCATCCTGACCAGATTGAACTGTGACCCACTGCCAAGCTTAGCTGAGATTAAACGGCTACAGAACCCATTACCAAGAGATGAAGATTACTGGTTTCAACTCATTGGACCAAAAGATTCTTACACGGTGGGAGAGATAGTTAGTATGCTGCAATGGGACAAGTGTTTACCTCAAGCAGAATAGATGGATGGGGGGCGGAGACTTTGCCTATCCCTGATCGTGCTGGTGGATGGTATTCTGACCTACAACTCATCTGCATTTAAGGTTACGCCAACGGCTATAAATATGGTGAAGGACCTCGATGGGTTTGTGAAATACCCCTGGGGGCGCGTCTCATTCGAACGAACCTTAGAAATGGTAAAAGTAGGGACGAAGGTTGCGTCACCAAGTGAGCTGGCAGATAAGCTTTCCCAGGCGACGACAGCAACACACGGTTTCACCCTTGTATTTCAGTTGCTATTTCTAAAAGCAGTGCCGCAGCTAGACCAAAAAATGCCTGATGGAGAAGAAAACATAACCTTCACAAGCCGCGCGGTTGGGCATTTGCAATGGCTTACAGCCTTCAGCAACAAAAACATATTTGATGTGGAACAATATCCTAGAGTAAGTCTTCAGAACATATTTGCATTAAATTTGATAAAAAAAACATAAAGAAGACACTAAATTAGTTTTCGGTGTTTTTGGCCACGGTTGGAAGTAAATAGCATACTACCAGATGAGGATGGACTAGGAGAAGACAATTTCGATTGGGCAGATGAAGTAGCAGATGCAGGGGTTGATTATATCAACGCGGAGTTGCAGGCGGGGAAATTTTTTAGGAAAACAGAGTGGGAAGGACTGGTGCACTATCTACCCCTTATAACAGAGGTGATGCTTCCATTTAACCGACGAAAGAAGGGGGTTATGCTGAAAGAACGTGGCAATGCTAATAAGAAAAAGGCCAAACTTGTGGATGCAATGGGGAAGGGAAAATGGTAGGAAAGGGAGGGAGATGGGTTAGATGATGAAATTGCAAATACAAGGGCAGCGATCATTATGGAGGTGAAGCAAATCACCGATGAACACATCTCAAAAATGGAGAAAATGTTTCAAATCGAGAAGGAACAGCTACAAGCTGAGTTGTATGATGACCTGCTACGAGCCCTTAGGGAGAAGGCCCACAAAAACACTGACTCGCCAACTCATCCAGTAGAGAGTGCTAGTGGTCTACGCAAAAAGGTTGTGGGACTTTTGGGCAAGACGTCTTCGACATTCTAGGGAACATTAAAAAAATGACTGAAGCCCCTAACATGGAAGAAAAAGAAGATGAAGAAGGAGGGGATGCCAACAGGGGGCAAGCATTACCATGGGTGAGAAGGAGAAATCAGCCGTTAGGAGCGAGGCAAAAAAGGTAACATCAATTCAGCAAAGAAAATATGAATGCTTTATAAAACAATACATTCTTATGTGGCCGCCGTATACGTCCATTATGGACGTATACGAGATCTGGGACGACGTCCATGAGAAGTCGACAAGAACGGTCTCTGCGACGGATAACGTGTAAAATTACATTCCGGGGTGTGAAGGATTAGGTGAAGTTAAACAAATGGGGTGGTCGGCCAAGCACAAAAAGCAGTATACCACACACGAATACGACATCCACGAGTGCAACGTGGACCATGTGGCGTGGTTGTGGATGTCCACGGGATTTGTGTTTGGCGTGGACGTCCACAAGAACGATGTGTAAGTCAGGAAATGAGTACTCTACCAGGATAGACGCCCGTATCTGAATGGGCCTCTCGTACAGTGCTAAGACTCCTAATACAGTTTAGGGCTCCAAACATTAGTGGGCGTACACAGAGAGCAAAAGGCCCATTGATAGGGGTAACCAGAATAGTCACCGCAAGGCTATTAGGCAGACGACCACTATTGATGGGTGGTCGTACATTGGGTGTGCGAACACGAAACGAAACCTCGTTTGTTAGTGTCAATGATATGGACGTCTATAGGGTCAAGGTGGACGTCCACGGTTTTTTTTGTGATTCGCTAGTGCCTACGTAGATTTCCACGTGTTCAGCCACGTATTGGGAGGACTTCCAGTATTAATGGGTTCCTGCAAACCGAATATATTCGGGGGTCCAACATTGGGTGGACGTAGATGGAAATATTGTGGACGAATATGGGGAAATGTGCACGACGACTGGGGGCGTGCGGACGTCCACAAGAAATCTACTTGGGCCTGCTTTGGGTTTGGAAAAATCTATTTAAAAACCCAAATGATTACATCTATACTCCTAAATTATTACAGATAAACCCAAATGGACCTAAAAATAAATGACACATCATTTGGGCCACCGTTAACGCAACCATGTGCTTTGAAAAAAAACATCACTACTGGAGACCCAAAGACAAAAATGAGCCACATAAGCTACAATGACTCTTCCTCATCTTGTGCTAGGTCTCTGGATATGGATGAGGCAACATATGGCTTCGTAAACCGCTGCTTCTGTGGGGGAGGGGTATCTCTAGCAACTAAGCCGCGTGGAAGAAACATTGGGCGGTTATTTTACAAATGCCACAACGCATCGGTAAGTGCCTTGAACTGTGTCCTTGACATTTATATTTTTGGGAGTTTAATACCCTCTATATGTTGTGTACGCAAGGGAAGCGGTCTCCACATTGACAAATGGTGGGATGCGGCAGTGTATGAGGAGATTCAAAAGTGCCATTGCCGGGTGATCGAACTAGGAGAGCGTATGACAAACTTGACCCGCGGGCACACCGACGAATATATAGACCCACGCATGATGTGGGCTCAGTTGGGGCACCACACTCAAGACATAACGGTGCTGAAAAAAAAAATTCAAGACCTTCACGATACAGTGGAGATACTGAGGGGCAATACGAAGGCAACAGTGCTTCGGGTTGTAGCAGGGGCCATGTTCTCCAGAGCGTCTAACGTGTCAGTCATGATTTCCCTCCTACTTGGTGTATTAGCTATCGTGCTGGCCATGATGAAGTAACTAAGAACGAAGGGACAACTCGCACATAGGTTAGATCTATAACTAAGACAATTATTCAAGTGTAAATGTACTTCAAACGGATATGTATGCCCGTTTTTTTGGTTTTGAATTTCTGAATGACTACAACAGGATATTTTTGTCTAAAATGGCATTGACAAACATATAATAGACAGGCATACATTGAGGTTGGACATATAATGGATGTACGCAGACTGATGCAAGTTCGTGGACGTCCGGTAAATGAACATCCACGGCACACCCTAATATGCACATCCTATACAACACAATACATGCGGAGAGGTTGTATACTTGCGTGACATTCGGAGCAACGCCTGGAACTTTAGCAGGCTTGGGGATGCCCAAAAGATTACATGGCGAGGAATCCCAAAAAACCTATCCACTTACACCCTCACAAAAACCAATCCAAATTAGCCCATTATAGGATAGCCACCCATCAATTAGTGGCTATACACACTCACGCATACCATGAACCCTGAAAGTTAAAACTTCATGTGAACGTACATCAAAATACGCAGGCTTCCAGTATATATCCGATAAGTGTCCGTCCGCAGACAATATAGACAAATTCGAGATGTGTATACCTTGGATGTACGTATAAAAGACATGCATGTATAGTTGGTGGATGAAGATATAATAGACATCCATGGATAAGGGATGGATGTACGCAAACTAATCAAACCTTGATCATAGCCAACAACTGAATCTGGGTAGATAGAAATGGTACGGACGAGCGAACCTTGTTTTTTGGGTAGACACCATGGTATAATTGGACAACTATCTAATACAGCCCTAAAATTTAAATTTTGAATTCTAGTCCATAAGAGGGATTCTCTCGCTGATCGTCACATCAGCTTCTCACGGAAGCAAAATAAAGCATCGATTGTTGTTCTAGGAACAGGGGAAAGGCACCATTTACATGGGAGGGTAAAATAGTCATTACTCTCTTCCTGAACAGTGAATAATTTGGCATTTACAGAAATAAAAACGTGATATGCCATTTTCAGAAACTTTTTAGAAAAATATGGCATTACAAATAATTTTCTATTTATTTTATACGAGTTGTAATATTATAAATTGCACACCCACATATATACAGGTCTATATATATATATATATTAATAATATAATAATGTATTGTTTTAGTGTTTTTTTTGTATTAGAATTTTTGTAGAACTTCTTTCTAACTTTTATTGTCAAGTTATTGTCAAAAACTCTTTGGAGTCATTTTTTCTTTATTTTTTGTTGGGTCTTAATCTGGTTAAAATCAGATAACCGAAAAACCATCGGTTTGGTATGCCCTCTTTACTCTAATTCACTTATTTCAGTTCCCACGGAACCGCCGCAGCAGTAGTCATCGACGCCATTGTTGCCGCACCGTCCGAATCTCTCTGTTAAAGTATCTCTCTGAGCTGATGTGTTTTCTTCAACTCTTTGCATAGTTAACTTCGATTTTGATTTGTTTGAACAAACTTCGAAGCCTAAATGATTTTTGGAATCTGAGAAATTTTATTGTATTCTTGATTTATTTTCTACAATCAAAGATGTTCAGCGAAAGTGAGAAAGGGAGAGAAGCAAATGAAGAAGAGGAAAAAGAAATAGTCTGCTTGGAGACTTTCTTCATCAACGATGAGTAATTGTTACAGCAAAAAAAAATACAAATGTTTGTTTTATTTAGTTTTCACCTTTGATCAAGTGTTAGGTTTTGGTTTCCTTAGACATTTTTGTTTTGTCTTTGTCGGATGCAGTTATCAGTTGACGAAGTGTACGTTTGGGTCACATGTTCTTGAGCTTTACTGTCTCCAATCAGCTTCAAGTGAGTTTTATCTTTATCTTGTATCAATCTTGCATTGTATCTTTGTTTCTTAGATGAAAAAAAAAAAGGAGAAAACTTTAATGGTTATTTTTTTGATTTGGTTGTGGTGGTTTGAGTTATGATCAGAACTATTGTGACCTCTTCATCAATCATCATTGACTTGATTAATGAAGCTGTTGGTTAAATGTTCTTCAAATCTTCATTTTTTTATTAGTCAATTCGGAGTTACTTATCTATATTCTAGGCTGGTATATTCTTTAAACACTAAATAAATATGAGCAACGAGCGTTCAGAGATTTTTCGATCTTAACCCTCGTAGTAGTATTTATCATTAAGCTATATGGTTCCCTTATGTAACACGATGTCTAAGATGTTTGTGGGACAGCTGATTTTGATTTGACAGGGCAGCTCGTTTGGCCTGGTGCTATGCTTATGAATGGTTATCTCTCAGAAAATGCTGATATTCTCCAGGGATGTTCAGTTTTGGAATTGGGATCTGGTGTTGGTAAGCGTTGTTTAATACCTATTCTAATTTTTCATTTCGATTGGATCACACACAAATGTTTCTTGTTTATCCTAGTAGTTAATGGCGAATCACCACTTGTGCATAGGCCTTCATATTTCAATTAGAAATGTTATATATTGTAAACATCACCACTCCGTGTTAGATATATTGTATATTTTTAGGCAAATTTGGTCTATGCAGACTCTGCTTGCCTGAATTCACCATCATTCACAGATATAAACTCTTATATGTGTGCTCTTCCTTTCGTCTTTGAGAACATACTGTTTTGTTTTTAATGGTTTTTATTCATATGTAGTCCCTGGCCTTTATTACTTTCAGGTATAACTGGAATCCTCTGTAGCAAATTTTGCCGTAAAGTTATTTTTACTGACCATAACGATGAAGTGCTCAAGGCAAGATTGCGTCACTGAAGATTTGCTATGAGAATTCATCCTTGATAGAATATAATCAGGTCTTTAAATGAACTTTTCAGATACTGGAGAAAAACATCGAGCTTCATGAACATTCAAGCGGTCCTAACCCCTCAGCTGGTGTGAAAGAAAATCAGATTAGCTATTGATTCTCATCTTTCATACTGTTTGATGGGTTCTATTTCAAAATTTCTCTCCACAGAATTAGAAGCTGCAAAGCTAGACTGAGGAAATAGTGATCATCTTGGTGATGTTTTACAGAAACTCAATGATGGCTTTGATCTTCTTCTTGGAGCTGATATCTATATCCTTATGTTCGATAACGATATTTTTATTTATTCGCGTAGGACAGTGGTTGATCTTAGTTTTATCTATACAGTTCAGGTTTGGGTCCGGATCTTTAGTGTGAAGAATTTTCAAAGTAAAAATGGTGTTAATAGAGAAAATCAAATCGAAACGATCTATCTTCTGTTCAGTTCAGTTTTGGTTCTGTTCAGATCAGTTGAACCGTATCGAGGAATCCTGTGATTTACACCGTAATGAAAAAGATAACCTTGACAATACGTAAGCTTTCAGCAATCTAGTGTGTCGTTGCTATTTGACAGTGTTGAGCAGCTTCTGCGTATCAGGGGAGACGGAAATTGCAAGTTCATAGTAGCATACGTATCACGGTCTAGACAAGTAGACAGTAAGTTTGTCAGCCACAACTTTTGCATTTTCCTCGTATGGCTGCTATTTTCATATGATTTAAAACGTTTATTCAGGATGGATTCAGCGATATTGTGGGAAGGAGCTCAGCACGGGATGCTGATGAATGAAGTTTGTGGGACTCGGAGTACCGTTGGAAATTTGGAAGGGGTCATATATGAGATCACTCTTCAATAGAGGACGAAAGGGATTGGGTTTGAGTCTAATTTATTTTCCTTGATACCTGAGAATTTTGTACCATTATTTTTATGTTATTTAGATACATACATTTTTGGTGAATCGTTTACTAAAGTTACTGTTTAAAAAGTATACAATGACATTGTGGATGCTTTGAAGTGAAACCACATTGTTAGCTGAAAAACTGTTGCAACTAAGATAATCTCCACCTACTTATCAGTTTTCTTGTATGCCATTTTGTATATTATCTTTTTGGTTTCCACATCATTGGATCATCATCTTTATCCTTGCGTGACTTTTATCTCAGGGACTGCCTGGGGGACTCGGGCTTCGTGGAGACTAGGACTGCCCTGGGGACTCGGGCTGCCCTGGGGATTCTGGCTGCCTGGGGGACTCGTGTTTGCCAATCTTTATTATACAAATTTTCCCAAAATATCTTCTTACGCAGGTTAACTAATATTTGGTTCTATTCATCAACAATCGGGTCAATACCATCCACTTTCTCTCTAAGATCACCATCAAAGAAAAGCTCACCCAAGCAGCACATCATAAGACGCTCTTCAGAAACCTCAGTAGGCACAATACTATGAATATCCTGCGCGTATAGTCCAAATAAATTTACATAATCCTCAGGATGCATAATATAAGACTAAAAGAAACAAATCTGAATTGATACCTTTGTCTCTCCAAGCTTGTTATATAT
Organism: Boechera divaricarpa; assembly: GCA_026770425.1. Lineage (NCBI taxonomy): Eukaryota > Viridiplantae > Streptophyta > Magnoliopsida > Brassicales > Brassicaceae > Boechera > Boechera divaricarpa. The sequence goes on along the minus strand of CM049186.1, from coordinate 6,525,342 downwards.
TTTCTTCAACGTATATCCTTTATAGCTTTTTTCTCAGTAAGTTCCTTTGCACATCTTTGGACATGATGTGTCTGCGTTTGGAACAAGTACTCGAAAAGTTGTCTTCAATGCTGGTATACATTCAAATGCCAACAACTACACATAAAAAAATACAAGTTGAAATAGTTAAACCATTTAAACCATTTAAACAATTTAAACCATATAAACCAGTAAAACTGCTGCTTACCTCCAACGGCAATATGAAACCGGGTAATGTCCAGCTCACTTGCAACTCACCACTGAAGCGATTCATTAGATGTCCCACCTCTTTCACAGTATCATCAAATGTAAAACGTCTCCACGGGAAGATTTTACAAAATTCTAAATTATCCACTACCCTAAGAATAAACTTGCTGATGTTTCCTCCAATAATCTTTGACCTTCCATAAATCACCGTCGGGAGGAAGTACAGAACAGCCATCTTCAACCTATCATTACCGGGACCCATTTCCTCCAACTTATCGTGCACATCTTAGACTTGCACCTTTTCCGTCCTAAAATATCTGTTCACAAAGTCCATACTCCCCTCCTCCTTATAATCATTCGGGTAATGGTCGCAGTATAATCCTGAGAGGAGAGTATGTTCCCTGATAGAGTATCTTATGGGAACACCATTGACGACGAACGAAATTTGATTCTTCCTATCCCTTATCGTTGTCCGTAGGAGCAACATCCACATCCCAATCACCTTTCGGTTTTGTTCGCCTACCATGTGGAAAAGGTGTTTGAATTGCGGGTGCTCTGTAAACCACCTCAAGCCATCCTCATCATTGATCAGTAAGGTCTTAAGATCCCTTACAACTCTGAATTGATCACATCTCGTTTGAAACTTGGGATATTTCATATACTCCTTCTCATCGAAGTAAAAGTCATTAGGTTGTATTGCTTCGGGAAATTATGTTCTCTACAATCAAAAAACACAACAATTAGGTAACAAAACAATCAAAACTTAAATTCTAGTTGATCCAGTTATACTAAACACACCAATCATACTTTAATTTCAATTTTTCTTACCGTTTCATCTCGCGCGCCTTCTGGAGTTTGGCGCGACTGAGGAGAAGGCGGCTGAGGAGAAGGCAGCTGAGGAGAAGGTTCTGGCGTCCAAGATTCTTGCTGCAGCGGAATAGGCTACGGCGGCGAAATCTCCTCCGGCAGTGGAATCTCCTCCGGCGGCGGAATCTCCTCCGGCAGTGGAATCTCCTCCGGCGGCGGAATCTCCTCTGCTTCTTCTCTTCTCGGTGATGGATTCCGCTTTCGATTCCAGCGAAGATTCTTTGTTTTGACCATTATCCACAAGTCTAATCTACAATTATCTCCAAAATAAAAGCCAAATCACAAAAAAAAAATCAAACAAAACCTATCAAAATTAAAAAAAAATCGTCGGATCTAACATTTACTTCACACGAAGATGGATTTCGGAGAGTTGGAGAGCGGACCAAGATGAAGAATGGAAGATTAAATCAACGAAATGAGAAATTTTCAAAAAAAAAACTCTAACTCGGGATTCTTCGAATTTGAAGGATGAAGAGACGAAGTGATGCAGACGAGAAAGATGAAGATTTCGAGTAGGTTTGGTGTCTTTGTTCGCCGGAAAAGAGTAATCGATCTTCCGGCGTGGCGTGAGAGTACAAAGAAGACGAGACGAAGAGGAGGGGGAGAGCGAAATCGAGAGAAAGAAAGAAAAAAAAGGATTGAGTATTAAGTGGATTGGATCGGGTTGGGTTATATTCTCATTTTACATGGCCCGTTTAAGTGTGGCCCAACATTGTTCTAGATTATCTAATTAGGATCCGAATTTCTATTAGATCCTGCTGGATAATACGTAAATATTCCGAACAAGTAAAGTTATTTGGTAAAATACCTGATTTTCGACTTCAAAAATAAACATAAAAGAAAATGCAATATTACATAGGTTATCTGAAAATAAAAATTTTTTGGTAAGGTCATCCCAGAATTTGATCTGCTTATCGTGTAGCTCTAACCTCAACGATTGACACACACCATATCTTTCCCGAAGCTTACAAGATTCTGAGGCGTGTGCTGTAATGACCTAAATGGAAAAACTCAATTCTGTCTAACTTTACTTATGTCTATCTAACCTTCATTAAACAAACTAACATACAATTCTCATTTTACCCTTTCTACAATAATTAAAAAACTAAAAAATTAAACTAAAAAAAAATAAAAACTTTGGATATCACTTTCTCTCTCTTTTTCTCCCATTCGCGAAGATCGGAATTTGTTGGTTCAGATCAGAATCTGGGTATAACTAGATTTACAGATAGTACAACTAGTTAAACTATATAGAGACAGTTAAACTAATATAACTCTGTACAGATAGTACAACTAGTTAAACTATGTACAGACAGTTATACTAGTTAAACTAGTTAAACTAGTTAAACTATGTACAGATAATTATACTAGTTAAACTAGTTAAACTACATGCAATTACTATATACTGATGTCGTTTATTTTATTTTTTCAGGTGGCGATGATTGACATATCTTTTAATTACAGGGGACATTACTCACATGACGGAGATGATATAGAATGGAATCCAAGAGAACATCGGTGTTATACCATATATATGGATAGAAATTGGAAACAAATGAGTTATTCATCTTTGGTTGGTAAAATATGCAGAAAGGTGAAGGCAGATGAATCGACACATCTGAAGATAAGTTATTATCAACGTCGATGGGTGAAACCTAAGATGATATCTTATATCGAGGATGACGAAGATACTGTCGGATATATTATGGCATGTAAAAAGTATGCGTCTATATCTGGTTTGCACGTGGAGGTAGTGGAAGGTGTAGAAGAAAACCTGGACGGTTCCCAATTATTAAGAGAGGATGAAGCAAGTAGAGGTCAACCAAGTAGACCTTGTGTAAGTTTTAACGAGCTTGCGAGTGATGCTAGAGTTAATGAAGATGGAATAGTTAGTCATTACACAGAATCTGAACCTCTAGAGCGTGTTGCGGAATTGGAGATTGTTCCTTATAGCTCAGCTGGTGAAAACTTTAATATTGGTGACGGTAACCATGAAGATACACGTGATGTAGAAGGAAATCAGGTTGTGGATGTTGAATGGGAAGATGACATTGATATGGTTGTAAAGCAAGAATTTTCGAGTAAGCGCGAAGTGCAAGATTTAATTGACATTGCTGTACATCAGAACTGTTTTGACTATATTACAAACAAGTCAACACCTACGTTGTTTGTGGCGAAATGTCGTGTCAAAGATTGCAGATGGTCTGTACGAGCTGCAAAAGATAAGAACTCGGATCGCTTTTCAGTTAGGACTTACAACAAGATGCATACATGTTGTCGGGTAACTTCGAGTACATCCAAGAAAAGAAAAAAGGGAACACCGCGATTAGTTGCATCTGTGATTCATCAGGATTATCCTGGTAAGTTCGACACTCCATCCGCAAAAAATCTTGTAGATTTGGTTCAATCAAGACTTGGTGTTAAGCTTTCATACTCTACCGCTTTGAGAGAAAAAAAACTAGCTGTTAGTGACGTGCGTGGTAGTCCAGCGGATTGTTACAGCCTGTTGCCTTCTTATTTGCACATGTTAGAGACAGTGAATCCTGGTACAGTAACACGGTTGGAATGTGATGAGGATAACAAGTTCAAGTATTTATTCTTTGCGTTAGGAGCTTGCATTGAAGGGTTTAAAGCCATGCGTAAAGTGATTGTTATTGATGGGACTCATCTGAAGAATGTTTATGGTGGAGTTCTTTTTGTGGCTACTGCTCAAGATCCTGAACACCACCATTATCCTCTTGCTTTTGGGGTAGGTGATGGTGAGAAAGATGCAAGTTGGAGGTGGTTTCTCCAAACATTGAAAACACTAGTGCCAGATGATCCAGGGCATGTGATTGTTTCTGACAGACATCAGAGCATCATCAAGATTGTAGAAGAGGTATACCCCAACTCTAAGCATGGGCATTGTATGTGGCATTTGTCTCAGAACATCTTCAATAAAGTTCATAAAGTTAATAAAAAGTCGGTTGCAGAGCAGTTTATGGAATGCGCTCAAGCTTATTCAGAGGCTGAATTCACCGTACTTTTTACAGCTTTTAAGATAAGGTATCCACAAGCTGGGAGGTATCTGGATAATATTCAAAAGAATCGTCTTGTGCTAGATAAATGGGCAAGATGTTATTTTCCAGGTGAAAGGTACAACATTATGACGACAAATGCTTGTGAATCTATGAATAGCGCTTTGAAAGATGCAAGGATGTACTCGTTGTTACCAATGCTTGATGCGATTGTTGGGAAGTTAAGCTACTGGTTTAACAAACATAGGAATGCTGCCGCAGAAGTTCCACCCACACAAAAGCTGGTACCTTCTATTGCTGGTTTGTTGCACAAGAGATGTAAGGATGCAAAAAAATTAAAGGTATCTGAGCTAAATAGCTTTACACTGGAATACATTGTGATGGGAAGTGATTGCAAAGAGTATCTGGTTGATTTGACAAGAAAAACTTGTAGCTGTAAGCATTTTGACATAGACCGATACCCATGCGAACATGCAATAGCTGCAGCTTCAACACACGCAGAAACTGCGACGGATGATGTCGATATACCTCTATACCCACTTACTAATGTTTACCAAATAACTATGTAAGTCAGATAAACATGCATTTTATCATATATTATGTCATAATAAGTTGTTAAATATTTGATAAATCCTTATTTTCATAAGTTAAACTAATTAACATTTATTTAACATATGGTTAAACTAGTTAAATTGATTTAGCCATTTTGGTTAAAGTATGTTATAAGTTGGTACTACTAGTTAAACTATGTGGTTAAACTATGTGTACTAAAAAGACGGCGCCAGAAATTGACGGCGCCAGAAAATGACGGCGACACGTGGCAATCATTTTTGGTGGTTAAGCTGGTTAAACTGGGTAAACTGGTTAAACTGGTTAAAATATATGTGACGGATCAAACTAGCTAAACTGGTTAAACTATGTTCTGAAATTCATAATACTGAGTTAATAAATTCAAGGAACAAAAGCTCATAACTAAACAAAAAACATCCCAAGTTAATAAATTCATAAAACTAAGTTCATAAATACATAAAAAAGCATCTCTAGCCTTCAAACTGGTTAATCATCTCAACTCTTCTTCCCCTTCTTACTCTTTCTACCTCTTCCTACACCTTTTCCACCTCCTTCCCCTCCTGTGAATGAGGTGCTGATATGCTTTGACTTCGCTCTCTTCCTCTTCTTCCTCCCAGCATCATCATCAGCAACGCCCTCCGGAACAATGTCCTCTATAGCTACACATAAACATACAGTTAAACTAGTTAAACTAGTTAAACTACACATACACATACAGTTATACTAGTTAAACTACAAAGTTAAACTACTTACCAGCATTATTATCCGTCGGCGTCCATAAAACAATAGCACTCTCCGGATCAATAGTAGGAGAAGAATCACCAGCATCATTATCAACACCCTCCGGAGCAATAGCAGTAGGAGGATCACCAGCATCATCATCATCAGCAAGAGGATCAACATCGTCCTCTATAGCAACACATAAACATACAGTTAAACAAGTTAAACTACACAGTTAAACTAGTTAAACTACACAGTTAAACTAGTTAAACTACACAGTTAAACTAGTTAAACTTACCAACGTCATCAACAATATCCTCCGGAGCAATAACAACAGGAGGATCACCCTCTTGAGTAGCAGCAGGACGGACATCCTCATAAGAAGTAGCAGGATGCAGAGGAGAATCCCATGTATGATGAGGAGAATCGCCGTAGGCTTCGCCATGAGTGTTATGCTCCTTATCAAGTTTTTCTCCAAGGGTGTTAAGCTGCTTCTGAAGGTTTTCAATTTTTATGTTCTGAAGATCAACCTTGTCATTCAGCTTTCGGAACTCATCCTGAACTAGAAGACGAAGGTCTAGAAGAACATCTTCAGATGGAGTTTTAGAAGACGAAGCACCATGAGGAGCATCTTGAGGGGCATCATGAGGAGCATCCTAAGGGGCATCATGACGAGCAGCATGAGGGGCATCATGAGGAGCAGCACCATGAAGAGCAGCAGGAGCATGAAGAGCAGCAGGAGCATGAAGAGCAGCAGGAGCATCACCATCTCTTCGAGAAGCAATATCTTTCTCAAAAAGATCCTCCCAGAATATTTTTCCACCTCTCTTTAAAATGCTCGTCCAACCATCAACGATGTCATCATGGGCATCCTCATCATCATCTCCCATGATTCTAGCCATCATCCTACACTCACTATTTAATTCTACGAGTAAGATACTCATGATATCCTGTGTGTATACAGACAAAAACGTTAAACTTGTTAAACTGGTTAAACTACGTTAAACTGGTTAAACAATGTAAAATACCTTTAAAACTAGTTAATCTAGTTAAACTAACTTTCGACTCTCCTAGAACATCGTATATTTCCCCCAATCCGTAACCTTTTGTGTTGGATTCTTTGAACTTGCCCCTACACAGCCTAGGGCAAAAGTCATCAATAACCAACGTCTCTCTGTAGGCACTTTTAAGGGCACCAATAGCTTCAAATGCCAAAACCTACACATGCAATTAAAAGATGTTAAACTGGTTAAACTGGTTTACCTGGTTAAACTGTGAAAAACTACTAGAATTAACAAGTTACCTCTAATGGCAATATAAATCTAGGTATCGTCGTGTTAGGTTTCACAACACCTCTCATCCGCGATAAGATAGAAGGGATGTTATGTAAAGCATCATCAAATGTTAGACGTCCCCACGGGAACGTCTTACACAACTCTAACTTATCCACGATCCTTATCAAGAAGGGGTCTATGGAGCCTTGTACCTTCGTCTTACCTTTGATCACTGCTGCCAGGAACCAGAGAACACACATCCTCAATCTATCTGTCGATGAATCCTTCATCGACACCAACTTCTTATAAATATGCTCGGGCCATGGTTTAGCATCTTCACCAAAATATTTGGTCACAAACTTAGTCCCACCCAAATTTTCGTAGTCTTTAGGGTATGGCCCGCAGTCCAACCCAGAGATGAGGCCATGCTCCCTAATCGAATAACGGATAGGGATTCCGTTGATCACAAACCATATTTCCTTCTTCTTATCCGTTTCAACCATCCGGACAAGTAAACTCCATAGCCCCATCAACTTCCTGTTGGTATGGAGATGCATGTGAAAGAAGTGTCGGAACTGGCGATGTTCTAAAAACCATTGCAACTCCAAACCTGGTCCGAGCTTCTTAATGTAATCAACAACTATGTACGGATCACATCTCGTACCGATCTTCGGGTACTTATCAAATTCACTCGCCTCGAATAAGAATTTTCTAGGTTGCATCGGTTCCGTCACCTGCAATCAAAACATTATGTGTTAGACATTGTACTAGTTTAACCGGTTTTTAAACTAGTTAAACTGGTTAAACTGGTTAAACTGGTTAAACTGGTTTAAACTGGTTTAACTAGTTTAACTAGTTTAACTAGTTTAACTAGTTTAACTTTCTTTACCTAGTTTACCTAGTTTAACTTCCTTTACCTAGTTTACCTAGTTTAACTTCCTTTACCTAGTTTACCTAGTTTAACTTCCTTTACCTAGTTTACCTAGTTTAACTTCCTTTACCTAGTTTAACTTCCTTTCCAAATTCCAGTTCTACTAAGTCATACAATATAACTAGTTTAACAAGTTTAACATCCCAAAAACAAAACATATTCTTTCCTCCGATGAAGATGATGATGAGGATGACGAAGAGGATGACGATGCCGAGACATCTTCTACCGGCAGCCATGAGGCATTCTTTGTGCGAGGAGGCATACTTGTAACCTGAAAAATCAAACTTAACCTAAATTGCCCAATTTTTGTAACCTAAATTTCCGATTATCAAAAGGTAATGTCAAACGCCCTAATCGATAAACTGATAATGAGAAGAAATCGGAGGGCTTACGGTGACAAATTGGAGAATGAGAAGACGAAGAACCCAAACTCGGCGAAACCCTTCGCTCCGAAACCGGCGAAATCGGCGAAGAGACCGAAGAAGAGTGTGATGCCAAAGAAGAACCCAAACTCGGCGAAACTCTTCGCTCCGAAATCGGCGAAGAAGAATAGAGTGAAGAGGAAGAATCGGCGAAAGATGAAGAAGAAGAATCGGCGGAAGAAGAAGAAGAGAGTGGAGGGAAATCGATTTTAATTTCGATTTTGAGAGAGAAGGAGAAACGGAAACTGGGAAGAGAGAAGTCACGAAGAGAGTAATTTTGTAACTGTAATTTTGAGATCGATTAGGATAACTGTAATTTTGTTGGGTCGGGTCGGATTTTAATGGATTCGGATCGGATATATAGGTTGGGTCTGTAATTTTGAAAAAGAACAATGATTTCTTGGACATTTTCCTATTTTTAGTTTAAAAAATAAATGTAAACAAAATTCTATTTTTTTTAAGTCATTTTGGCCATCCTCTTAAGTCATCTCAGCCATTGTTCCCAAGATTCTCTTGTTTCTCGTTGTCTCTCAATTTCAATTTCCTATTTTACGTCTTTTAATCACCAGTATACGTTTTGTCGTTTCTGGGTCTGGAGCCCTAGTTATCATCCATCGCTTTCAAATCGCCGTCCATCAAAGTTTCGCCGTATTCTTCTTGTTATTGGTCCCGTTTCTAGGAATTTGTATAAAAGATTAATCCTTTCGTAGAAATTAGCGACGATTGATCATTTTTTTTTCTTATCCCCTCCTTCATCACCTTGACTTACTCGATTCATCTTCCGTTTTCGTTCCATTCGTCGATACTTTCAGCTGAAACTGGGAAATTTTGATTCTGGGTTTTATAAGAAAACTCTAGTGGGTTGTCTTGTTATCTGTATCGGGGTTGTTTGAGTTTGAAAGAGGGAAAAGATGGTTGGTGGTGGAAACAGGAGAGATGAGGGATCGATGCCGATTCAGAACACCAACTTGTTTGCTGCTTTGGATACTCTGAGGAAGAAGAAGAAGTCAGATAAGGCTGGTAAGAGCAAAGGTTCCTCTAAGTCGTCATCGCGTCAAGATCCACAAAAGGAGCCTGAGCCACAGGTTTTCTGGGCACCTACGCCTCTCAAAGCAAAAGCCTGGGTAGATATCGATAGCGATGATGAAGATGACGACTATTACGCTACTACTGCTCCGCCTCAGTCCGTGTGGAGCACTTCTGAAGCGTCCCATTCGGATGCTAAAGACGTTCACGTTGAGGTCAGAATTCAAAATCTTTCATTTGCTTTATCATTAGTGATTTTGGGTTTATCATCGTGATTATGCGTTTGACAAGGGGATGGATTGCATTGTTGTGTGAATGTTCAAGTGGAATTGTTAAACAAGTTTAATATGTCTCTTGCAATAAGCCTCCTTAGATTTCATTTTCTTTCAGTGCTAATCTCGTTGAGGACTTAATAATTTTGAATGATTTGGGTTTTTTTTTTTTTCTGATGTTGATGTCTCGCTTAGGCTTTGTACCTGTCGAATGTATGATTCATAAAATATTACTTTTCTGTGTTCCATGGTTGTTGTATTCTCTCAAAAGGGAATTGAATGTTGCTCTGAAGTAAGCTGCTCTCTCTGCTGTAGGTTATATCATTTATCTGATTGTATACCTTTGCTGTTATAGAAAGTTTTCTACGCAATATAAGTTTGCAAATCTGGTTGTCTATAAATCATAGTTTTATGCGTATCTGTTCATTGGTTTCTGATAGAGATGCATGTGATTTCAATGTCACAGGAAAGTGAAAGCGAAGAAGACATTCTTGATGAAGGAGATGATGATGATGTGGAGGAAGAACAAGAACAAGGAACAGAGATACAAGTTCATCCAGAAGCAGAGCCTGAGGTGAAAAAGGCTCCTGAAGTTCCTGCACCTCCTAAGGAGGCAGAGAGGCAACTTTCCAAGAAAGAGAGGAAAAAAAAGGAACTTGCTGAGCTTGAGGCTTTGTTAGCAGATTTTGGAGTTGCACCCAAAGATGAGAATGGTCAAAAAGACTCTCAAGGTACTCTTAAATATTAAATCTTAAAACATGAGATTTATCCTGATCTCTTATATCTTAAACGGACACGCCCGTTTGGTCTTGGACAGACCGTTTGACAGCTCTATTTGCATCATCCTTCTATTCCAGTCTCACATTTTGTCACCACCATGTCGAGTTTGGAGGAGCCACTTGGCTTAGACAAGTTGCCAAGTATGGGTACAATGGATAGGATTCAGAGGTTTTCATCTGGTGCTTGTCGGCCCAGGGATGATGTCGGCATGGCACACCGTTGGATTGAGGGAAGAGATTGCAGCACCTCAAACAGTTGCATGTGAGTTGGCTTTATCAATTTTTGTTTTCCTTTTAATCGCTTTGAGTCAGATCTCTATGCAACGTTTTCGATTAGAGTATCTAATTTTCTAATTTGTTGCTTTGTTGTCGACCTAATCTGGTGGTTTTAGTGTATCTATGGCGGAACCACCAAAGCTTAGGATTTTAATGGTCTCTGATTTCTTCTTCCCAAACTTTGGTGGTGTCGAGAATCATATCTATTATCTCTCTCAATGCTTGTTAAAGCTCGGTCACAAGGTCAGTGTCTTCTAAATCAAAAAAGTTCAAACTCTTTTGCATTTTTAGCTAGTTCGGTAGGATGTGATTAAATTCAAGTTTCAATCTTTATCATCGATAGCTATAAGCAAGTAATGTAGCATAATGTGATTGAGCTTGAACCAAATTTGCATTCTTCTCTTGTTTGGTCCTTTTACTGTCTTTAGTTTCTTCTACAGTGTCGGTCACAAGGTTAGTGTGAGATCAAAAAGTTCATGTCTTTTTTGCTTTTTAGCTACGCCGAAATCAAATTCTCAAAGCCCTTCTATGCTAATTTAATAGGATGTGATTAAAATTCTAGTTTCAGGCTTTATCATCAATGGCTGTAATCAAGTAATGTACTATAGTGTGATAGGTGCTTGGGCCTAATTTTGTTTCTTCTCTTCTTTGAGGCATTGGTTTGAGGTATTGTTACCTTTGTTGCAGGTGGTGGTTATGACACATGCTTATGGGAACCGTTCTGGAGTTCGATATATGACTGGTGGACTCAAAGTATATTATGTACCGTGGAGACCTTTTGTTATGCAGACCACATTTCCAACGGTTTACGGAACACTTCCCATTGTAAGGACCATACTTATACGCGAGAAAATCACGGTAGTTCATGGACATCAAGCTTTCTCTACACTTTGTCATGAAGCTTTAATGCATGCCAGGACAATGGGCTATAAAGTTGTGTTCACAGATCATTCCTTGTATGGGTTTGCTGACGTTGGAAGTATCCACATGAACAAGGTTTTACAGTTCAGTTTAGCAGACATAGACCAGGTGATTTGTGTTTCACACACGAGCAAGGAGAATACGGTTCTAAGGTCTGGATTGTTCCCAACAAAGGTTTTTATGATACCAAATGCTGTTGATACTGCTATGTTCAAGCCGGCTTCTGTTCAACCCAGTACTGATATCATCACTATAGTAGTCATAAGTAGATTGGTTTATCGAAAAGGTGCGGATTTGCTTGTTGAAGTTATTCCAGAAGTATGCCGGTTATACCCCAATGTGAGTTTAAACTCCAAGCACATATTAGTAATCAATCATTCCGCCATTTCTCTTTGGTATCCGCATTTACTTTTTTTTTATTCGGTTTTCGAAAGGTTCGTTTTGTAGTTGGAGGGGACGGACCAAAACATGTGCGATTAGAGGAAATGAGAGAGAAGCATTCTCTCCAAGATAGAGTCGAAATGCTGGGTGTAGTGCCACATTCTCGTGTGCGCTCTGTTTTGGTAACCGGTCATATTTTCCTGAATAGGTGTGCTGATACTTACACTTTGTATGTTTAAAATTCACAAAACTCAAACATTAGTTTTTATCAGTTACTGCTACTACAGTCTTGATCTTCTAACAGTTCTTTAACAGAAGCCTTCTGCATAGCTATATTGGAGGCGGCTAGTTGCGGATTATTAACTGTCAGCACTCGTGTTGGAGGTGTCCCAGAGGCGTGTAGCAGTTCCTATAATACCTTCGTAGCTCTTTTGCTTCATCCTCATTGTTTCTTTCTTCCCGATTGATAAAATCAGGTTTTTGTTACGGTTTGCAGGTCCTACCAGATGACATGGTTGTACTTGCTGAACCAGATCCGGAAGATATGGTACGAGCAATTGAAAAGGCAATATCAATACTCCCAAGTATTAACCCCGAGGAAATGCACAATCGAGTGAGTTCTGCTTCAAATCCAAGCTTAACGTATAAGTCTACTTATAAGTGTTAAGAGTCTTTTCTAAGCCTTTGATTTTCATTTTTTTTTTTTTTTTTTGCTACTAGATGAAGAAGCTCTATAGTTGGCAAGATGTTGCTAAAAGAACCGAGATTGTATATGACCGTGCCTTGAAGTGTTCAAATAGGAATCTTCTGGAACGTCTATCGCGGTATATTATATCCTTGCTCATATAGATTAATGTAAACCTCACCCCCTCCTTTTTCTTCAATAACGATGAATATCTGATCTTTTGTAGGTTCCTCTCGTGTGGAGCTTGGGCTGGGAAGCTATTTTGTATGGTTATGATCCTCGATTACTTGCTTTGGCGGTTACTTCAGTTACTGCAGGTGATCTTTCATCTATTCATATTCTCTAGTCCTTGTTTTACAAAATGTAATATCTCCAAATTTAATGGAATTTGCCTCAGCCTGATGAAGATATCGAGGAGGCTCCCGATATCCGTCTTCACCATCACCGAGGCGTCAGGGTATCTGAGGGTCTCAAGGAAGAAGATAAAGTGAGAAATGGATGAGTTGAGTTTCATATCAGTCGAATTAGGCATTTTGTTCCCTGAATTTAGAAGTGAGCCCTAGATTCATTGTTTCTTAGGACCTAAGTAACTCCGTAAACTTATCTATACAGTGTTCATATTTTCATTCCAAATTCTGTCTTTTGCCAAACTGTAAATAACTATGGAAAACGAAGAGATGACGATGTAGCAAAGAGTCCACACTCGCCAGAGAAATAATTGATTTTGAAATTCAAGGAAATTTTCCAGTATTATGTTCACCATTGCGTACATCAGTGACAATCCTGAGCCAATCTTTTCGAGATTAGAATGCTAACGCAAATCAAATAGCATATCAATGGTGAAGTCTTCTGTACCTGCTACTTTTATTTTAAGTCTTGCTCATCAAGACCTTCAGAGGCAACGGATAATTATATTCGGAAGAGATGTGTAGATCAAGATCTAAGGGTTTGTGTTTTACATAATCGAGAGAAGTTTCAATTAAGATTTCCCAGTATACAAGAAAAGACACAGGCAGGGATAAAAACATAACCCACAAAAAAAGCTAGTTGCAGGAAACAATTTTTCAAAATCAGACACTGCGAAAGCACAAAATTAGAAGAAAAACTAAAAACTGGAAACTTACACGGGTATCAAAGCAGAACTCATGAAAATCACCAGAATTTGGAAGTTGATTGCGAGATTCAAAAGGAAGCTGAAAGAGCACAATGCACAAAATAAAGATTGGGCATCACACCATTGTCAGTTATATCATAGTCTAATATCACTTGTTCAAGATTCGACATTGTCTCCACGAAGTATTTGATCACCTCCATCTTTTTATCCATGTCATCACTTGAATAAGAGACTTCTCCAAACTTCATTATCTTTAGAATTTTCACAGGACTTGAAGATGCTTTCCCAAGGTTTTCATACCTGTCCGAATCAAGTTTCACTTTTGGGTACTTACTACAACCATATTAGTAATTTTTTTTTTTTGTATGAATATTAAATTATATTACAATAAAAAACATCGTTTTTACAATAAATGTAACTTAAAGGTGAAACGAATTTTGAATCTATCTTCCTTTTTGTAAATAAATAGTAGCCTTATTAAAACCCAATGATGGAAAACCCAATTGGGACAAAACCATACATTGGAAAATAGTACTGACTATTTATTTGGAAATAGAGTAGAAACAAGCAGAATATAGCTGAATTATACACAAGAACATACATCAAAATGAACGTCTTAGTGATAACCAAGTAGCGAAGCATCCTCGAAACCAATGATCGAGAGTTGTGTCAATGGTGCTTATCCGATTTCTTACGTCCTTATCAATGATGCTAAACAATCTTCTAGCTGACAGTGGAGGCCGACCATGTTTTCAAGCATTTCGCTCCCACCATATATTATATAGTGTGGATTGAAACACATATTGTATAAGAAACCTCACATCGTAAGCCATCGTATTCGATGTGAAAGCTGCGGTGCAAGTACTCCAAGTAGTAGAAAATAAAGCTCCCATAAGACCCCGATATAGAGTTTCCCAAATCTTTGATGAATAGGCGCATTCAAAAAACAGGTGGTCTCTCGATTCCTCGTGCAAATGACACATACAATTATAACTTGAATTCCACATCTTGATTTTATCTCCCGTTGTTAAACGGTTAATAAAAGCAAGCGAGACCTGAAAAGAATATTTCGGAATAGAGTTTTTGAACCATACGTTAACGTACAAGCTCATATACGGTCTTGGCGTTCTGATCAGATTTGTTGTATGTTTTGTCGAGAATAAATTTCGATAAGCATCAGTCTTGTATTTCCATAAAGGTATATCAAGACCATGTCTCTCCGTTCGTGTTTGAAGTTTTTGAATGTCCTCCTCAATTAGATTCCAATCTCGGTGGTGTCTTTGACGGTGAAAAGTGCTTAACTCAGAAATGTTGACATCAAGACCAATGCCAAAATCAATTGAGCCTCGTGGTCCAGTGTGGTCTATTAATCTACCAAGGTAGACCAATCGTCATACCAGAACGAGGTTGATTCTCGATTTACCACCTCCACCTTGTAAAAAGACTTAGCAATATCTCGAAACTTTAGAAGTTTATGCCACTTCCAAGACCCTTTTGTTGTAGAAGCCTTAATTGTCCAAATGTTCTTGGTTTGAATAAGATTTATCCACATCCAACGAACCCATATAGAATGTTGTCGCGATAATATTCGCCATAAGAGATTCAAACAACAAATTTGGTTGATTTATGTAAGAGGCTTAATTCCAACGGAACCTTGCTCTGATTTTTTAGATAAGAATAGAATAATCATCCTTGGTAATTCTTTTCGTCATAAGGAGAAGTCCCAGGTATCGTACAGGTAGATCTCCATGAGCAAACGAAAATTGATTTAAGATATCATCCTTTGAGTGAATCAACTTGCTTCCCAGGAAAATTGTTAATTTTTCCATGCTTATTCGTAGGCCCTATTTTGATGCAAAGTTGTTGAAGATCGTAACAGTGCCTTCAATTAAATAATTGCTGCCATCAATGAAAATCATAAGGTCATCAACAAAACAAAGATGGGTTGCCTGAATATTTTTGCATCGTGGATGGTATCCCAAAGTCTGATCAATAGCTCCCTTATCGATTAAATGTGAGAGAACATTCATACAGATGACAAACAAATAGGGAGATAAAGAACAGCCTTGTCTAAGGCCTTTCTTACACCCAAAATAACCAACCTGCTCTCCATTAACCTGAACCGAAAAAGAAGCCGTTGTTATACAAAGCCGAATCCAATATATAAAAAGCTGAGGAAAATTAAGAGCTTCAAGAGTATTTAATAAGAAATCCCATTGAACTGAATCAAAAGCTTTGGCAATGTCAATCTTCAGAGCACAACGAGAGGCAATTGATTCCTTGTGATAGTCTTTAATGATTTCAGAAGCTAACAAAACATTCTCCATTAAGAGCCGCTCACTAACAAAAGCCGACTGATTTAAAGAGATAATTCGAGGGAGCAATCTCTTTAATCTGTTTGCTAGAATCTTAGAAACCACCTTGTATAAAACGTTGCAGCAGGAATCGGTCTGTAATCCTTCATGTCCAAAGCCTCTTCTTTCTTAGGAACCGAAGCTAGAATTGTGGAATTGATATTTTTTGGGAGAAATCTTTTCGGAAAGAACGACTGGACTGCAATTACAAAATCATTCCCAATTAAATCTCAGGAAAATTTAAAGAATTCTGAAGTATAACCATCGGGACTTGGAGACTTATTATTAGGCATCTTTTCGAGTGTTCTGAAATTAACATAGAACTATCCTCCTCGTTACAACGAAAGTGCAGAAAGCGTCGGATATCATCTGCATCCATACCCGTGAAATCACTTGACTGGTGGTTATAAAAGTCCTCAAAAAAACTTGAAGCTTCTCTCAGGACGTATGATTTTTTCCGAAACAAATTCTCATTTCTATCACGAATCTCTGTAATACTGTTGAAAGACTTTTTTTGTTGAATCGACTAATGTAAGAAAGAGTTATTTCTGTCATCCACCTTCAGCCAATGGAGTTTTGATTTTTGTTTCAAGTAACCTTCTTCCAATTAAAGTAAATTTTTAGTAGACAAGATTTGGAGTATCAAATGATTCGGATCATAATGGGCTATGATTTGTTGTTAATCTGGGCCAGAGTTATCTTTTTGGTCCGCATTGACACTGACCAAATAAGCACTTCTGATTCCTCTCAATAAATTAATGCCCAATTTAAATCATTGCATTTTTAAATAGTATAGCAAGCTTAAATAAGTTTTTTTTGTGGACGATTGAAAACAAATAAAATAGAGTAACTTAACTGGTCATGACCTTGACTTCAGTTGTAGAATTGTTAACGTGTGTAAACTGCTATTTGTGTTGTAAACTGATCCAATTTATTAATGAGATAAGGGAATGTATATATATGAGTCTCGGGATACAAGGGAAAGATAAAACCCTAATGGGCCTAATGGGACCGGTTAATAAGTCCACAAGATGTTTTATAACACTCCCCCTTGGACGAAATAACCGTGCCTGATACTCAACCGGGATCTCTATAATGTGCTGGGGAATGTTGCCTCATTAAAACCTTACCAGGAAAACCCAGTGGGAAAAACCATGGTGAAGAAAAAAGAGTACAACACGCATTACTCCCCCTGATTTGAGCATCACTGTAGATCTTAAGTCTACGCATCCCAATCTGATAAATGAGCTTCCGGAGTGTTGAAGTCGGCAATGATTTGGTGAATAGGTCGGCTGAATTCTCACTTGATCGGACCTGCTGAACTTTGACCTGACCATCCTTCTGTAATTCATGAGTGAAGAAGAATTTGGGCAGAATATGCTTCGTCCGATCCCCTTTGATATAACCGTCCTTGAGCTGAGCAATGCAAGCCGCGTTGTCTTCAAACATAACCGTTGGCTCCTTATCTTCGTTCATACCACAATTTGATCGGATGTGCTGAGTCATGGACCGCAACCAGACACACTCTCTACTAGCTTCGTGAATGGCCAAGATTTCTGCATGGTTAGATGAGGTGGCAACGATTGTCTGCTTCATAGATCTCCATGAGATAGCTGTTCCTCCATGCGTGAAAACATAACCAGTCTGAGACCTGGCACAGTGCGGATCCGATAGATATCCTGCATCAGCAAAACCAACTAGCCCATCCTTGTGTTGGTTAGTGTAAAACAATCCTAAGTCTTTAGTCCCTTGTAGGTACCTTAGGATGTGTTTAATACCGTTCCAGTGCCTTTTAGTTGGACATGAGCTAAAGCGAGCTAGGAGACTCACGGCAAAACAGATGTCTGGTCTAGTGTGACTAGCCAAGTACATTAATGCTCCTATGGCACTGAGGTATGGCATTTCAGGACCGAGAACTTCTTCATCGTCCTTCTTTGGACCGAATGGATCACTGTCCAATCCGAGGCTCCTCACAACCATTGGGCTGGTCAATGGGTGGGCCTGGTCCATATTGAATCTCTTGAGTACCTTGTCAATGTATGCTGATTGATGCACAAGGATTCCATCTTTGATGTACTCAAGTTGTAGCCCCAAACAGAATTTAGTTTTGCCTAGGTCTTTCATTTCAAATTCTGCTTTTAAGCATTCTACTGTTTGGGCGATTTCACCAGATGTTCCGAGGATGTTTAAATCATCCACGTATACTGCTATGATCACAAATCCTTCGTTTTCGTATTTCTTGATAAAGATGCATGGACTGATCGGATCGTTTTTGTAGCCTTCTCTGATGAGATATTCACTTACCACATACGTCCGCTTTGTTTCAGTCCATATAAGGATTTGTTTAGCCTAATGCAGTGCTGATCTCGAGATGCATGCTTATCTTTAAGCTCGATGCCATCTGGTAATCTCATATAGATTTCATTGTCCAGTGGTCCATAGAGATAGGCGGTTACAACATCCATTAACCGCAAATCTAAATTTTCTTTTATGGCCAGACTTATGAGGAATCGAAAAGTAGTTGCATCCACCACAGGAGAATAAGTCTCTTCATAATCGATTCCGGGTCTTGTATCTAACGACTTCACCGAGTTCGTTTCTTTTACGCACAAAGACCCATTTGTGGCTCACTGGTTTAGTATCGAATGGTGTCCTTATGATCGGACCAAACACATTCCTTTTCTTTAGACTGTTTAACTCCACGTTTATGGCTTCTTTCCATTTTAGCCAGTCTGATCTACGAGTGCACTCAATTATAGACGTGGGTTCTAGATCCTCTTGCGTGTGCGCAACCTCAAGTGCTACCTTGTATGCAAAGATTGCATCTATGTCGACATCTTTTCTGTTCCATTGAGTTCCAGACATGCTATAATTGATAGAGATTTCATTATTATTGATCCCTTCGGAACCTTGAGATTTGGCGTCCCAAACCTCTTGTATCGGTTCACTAGAGTGAATCTCAGCCGCGGCTATGTCTGTTATTTCAGGAATCCCGGTTTCAACCGTTGCACCTCTCTTTGGTTTCTTATCTTTGGAACCTAATGGTCTGCCCACGGTTATTACGTGATGCAGACTCTCAGTAGCAACTTGAGTCTGTCCTTTTTGGACATCTATTAAATGCTTGGTGCATTACAAGCCTGGTATGTACGATTTGGTTACTCTGTTCGGGTCAGCAAAGGAATGCGGCAATTGATTAGCTAGCTTTTGTAAGTGTATAATCTTTTGGACCTCTGAATCACATTCTAGAGTCCGAGGATCTTGCCATTGTAAGGATGTTTGATTCCATGAAATTTCCTTTACCAGCTTGTGTGTCTCTCCACCTAAGACAGGATATACCGATTCATCAAATTGGCAATCCGCATATACGGCCTTAAATAGGTCTCCTGTGGTCGGCTCAAGATATTTGATAATGGTGGGAGAATCAAAACCAACATATATTCCCATCCTCCTCGAGGTCCCATTTTAGTTCTCTGTGGTGGTGCAATGGGTACATAGACTGAACACCCAAATGTCTTAATATGGGAGATGTCTGGCTCATGACCCGTTAGCAATTGGGATGGTGAATATCTATGCTCACTAGATGGCCGAATGCGTATTAGTTCAGCAGCATGTAAGACTGCATGTCCCCAAGCTGAGACCGGGAGCTGCGACCTCATGAGTAATGGTCGAGCAATCCATTGAATTCGTTTAATGAATGATTCAGCCAATCCATTCTGTGTATGGACATGTGCCACGGGATGTTCAACCCTTACCCCCATGGCCATACAATACTCATTAAATGCTTGGGAAGTGAATTCACCAGCATTATCAAGACGTATAGTCTTAAGTGGGAAATCTGGAAAATGGGCTCGCAATCTGATGATTTGGGCCAATAACCTAGCAAATGCTTGGTTTCGAGAAGACAATAGACAAACATGCGACCACCGGGTCGATACATCAGTTAGAACCATGAAATACCGAAATGTCCCACAAGGTGGGTGGATCGGACTTATATGTCTCCTTGGGTTCCAGAAAATTCAAGGTCTCTTTAGACACTTTGACTGGTGAAGGCCGAGTGATCAACTTCCCTTGTGAACAAGCTGTGCACGTGAGGTGCTGAGGGAAAAATCGGTTTTCTTTAAGGGTGTGCCCTTTAGAACTTTGAATCAATTTACGCATCATATTCGTACCGGGATGGCCAAGCCGATCGTGCCAAATAGTGTGATCTTTGAATCGTGCTTTAATAGCAACATTAGCCTCAATCACACTGACCTTAGCATAGTAAAGGCCAGTAGATAGTGCGGGTATAGTCTCAAGGACTTGTTTATGGCCGTGTGAGATCTTAGTAATCAGTAGGGATTCTTTGTTCCCTTCACCCTGGGTTTCGATGTGGAAACCATTTAGTCTTATATCTTTGAAACTCAATAGATTTCTCTTTGAACTGGGTGAGTATAGTGCATCTAGTATTTCTAGATGTGTGCCGTTTGATAACAACACATGGGCTTGGCCGTGGCCTTCTATTAGGCTCGAGGTACCCGCTATTGTGCTAATGTTTGCGGTTTTTATTATGAGATTTATGAAGTATCTCTTGTCTTTTAGTATGGTATGGCTGGATCCACTGTCCACCACAATGATGTGTTTGAGCTCGTTCATAACTTTAATAGACAAGAGGTACGATTTAAATAAGTAATTAAATAAACCATTGCATAAAATAATGTGTGCAAAAAAAAAAAAATAATAATAATAAGTTCTGAAGAACACAAATCAAAATCAAACAAAGCCCAAATAAATATTGTCAATATAAAGCAAATATCTAAATGTCGAAATCAATCAAGAAGGTCTGAGGTCTGGTAATCCATGTGATCAGCCTTGTCATCTTTGAAGTCACCTTCATAATCTTGGTTAACCAGATTAGCTTCAGGATGAGTTTTCCCGTGCTTCTGATAGAGATCACAAAGGAACTTGGGAGTGCGACAGTTCTTGGACCAATGATTTGACATCCCGCATCGGTGGCAAGGGGATGGATTGGTCGAGTTGGCTGAATGGGTCGGTTTGGAGATTCCACGACCTTTACCGCGACCGTAACTGAGGTTAGGTCGGTTGCCTATGTTCGAATTTCCACGTCCATTGCCACGCTTCCCATGTCCATTGCCACGTCCACGGCCACGATCGGAGGATCTGTCCACGCTGGACGTAGTTGGATTCTCTCTTGGCTCCTTCGATTTGATGGGCCTCTGGTAGTGGGGCTGATCCCGGGGCCTTTGAGCACTGTTCCTCATCAACAACTCATTATTTTTCTCTGCTAGGAGTAAGCAAGAGATCAAATCCTCATATGTCGCGTATTTCATCGCGCGGTATTGTTCTTTGAAGCACAATATTCTCGAGTATGAAATGTTGACAATGTCTTTTCCAGCAGCTCATTGTCGGACACTTCATCGCCACATAGTTTCATGATTGAAACGATCCGAAATAACTTGGAGTTGTAGGCGTCAACGGATTTGAAATCTTGGAACCGTAGGTTCTTCCACTCGAACTTGGCTTGGGGCAATAGGACCGTTTTCGATGGTCATACCTCTTTTTAGTGCCACCCAAAGGTCGAGTGGATTCTCAATCGTGAGATATTGATTTTTGAGGCTCTCGGCCAGGTGATGGCGGATATGAAATATCGCCTGGAACCGATCTTTGAGAGATGCGGTGTTACCATCGATGATGCATTCACCTAGGCCTTTGGAGTTGAGGAAAATTTTAGTGTCAAGGGCCCACTGGAGATAGTTATCTCCTGAGACATTGAGTGCCTCGAATTCAACCTTTTGAATGTTCGACATCTGAAAACATGCAATTGATTTCATTAAGTGATCATTCATTTCGGAAAAATAGCTTTGATGAATCTAGGATTCTTGGGTTATGGGATTGAAAAATAAACTTTCCTTAAATGAAAATTTGCTATTTATGGAAACTTTCTATTTTGGGGAAACTTTCTATTTTATAAGGTTTCCCTGTCTTGAATAGGATTCGAAATTTCCCAATTTAATTAGGATTTAGGATTTGATAATTTTCTCTTTTTATTTAGGTTTTCCTTTTATTGATTATGATTAAATTTTTCCTATTTAGAATAGGATTTAGGGTTTTTAGGATTTTCCTATTTACAATAGGATTCTTACTTTTCTAGGTTTCTAGGGTTCATGCGATTTTAGGTTTTGATTTCTGGCAATTTTAGCATGTAACCAATCATAGAAACAATCAATTTAAAACAACCTAGACAACCTCAATCAATCGGATTATACTTTAGGGATTTCGGATTTCATCCGATTTAGGTTTTAGGTTTTTAAAGTTTCGGCCATGGCTAAGTGTTTTCGAATTTGCGACTTTGGTTTAAGCAATAATAACTTTTCTAGCAACTTAAACGAGTCAAGCAATCAGATCACACAAGCAATAACAATCGCTTAATCAATCAAGATTCGTTTTAATGGTTACACTTTCTCTAGTCCGAATTCGATGATTGGTTCTTAGTTTTTTTTTTTTTTAGGGTTTCGGATTTACCTTTCACCTTAAGGGGTTGTACGGACTAGAACCGGGAGCTAAAGACCTCGGTTTTGAACAGTAACGCCGGATGAACAGTAACGCCGATGAACAGTGACGATGAACAGTGTCGGATGAACAGTAACCGCGTTTTGTGTTTTTAGGGTTTTAGGGAGCAACTCGTGCTGATAACGTGTTGTAAACTGATCCAATTTATTAATGAGATAAGGGAATGTATATATATGAGTCTCGGGATACAAGGGAAAGATAAAACCCTAATGGGCCTAATGGGGCCGGTTAATGAGTCCACAAGATGTTTTATAACAATTTGGACTTATTTGTTTTGTTTGAGATAGTTCATCTGGGTGAAGATATGTTTATTTTAGAATAAACATCATCCAGACAAACTATCTGAATGAATTATAAAATTTAGGTAAAAATTTTAAAACTATCTGAATGAATTATAAAATTTAGGTAAAAATTTTAAACTTATCTAACTGATCCAAATTAGATCATTTGAGTAAAGATGAATCAGTCAAAATAACAAATTTCAAATATATTCCTTGCTAAATAAAAAAATTACAAAAATATCAAAGCTTATTCCTAATCTCATCGACGACGACAAACTCAGAGCCACATCAATCCTCTTCTTCTTATTCTTCCTCTAGGTGTGTTGAATCTCGATCTCGTTTTATAAACCTTAACTTCTTGGTTTCGTCTTCTTCCTCCTGGTGCGTTGAAGCTCTTTTGTTTACATATACAAAGATCTTCTTATACTGTGGTCGTGGGGAATCACTTCGCCGATTTGATTCTGTTAACGATTTAGATCGTCTCTCCATCTGAATCTTCATCAATTTCGGACTCCGTCGATTTCGATTTTACAGGTACGCTAGCTTCTTCGATTTGGACTCATCTCGATCTGTTTCGAGCTAATTTTCATTTCTTTGGAAGGGTTCTTAGCTTTTATCGTGTTCGTCTTGTTGTAATACGTGTTCGAACTGAGATTACTTGTTGTATCGTGTTCTTAGTTTTTAGGTTTTAGATATGTTTTCTGCTGAATTTTAGATATGGAGAATCACGAATTTATACTGAAGTCTAGTGATTTAGCTTTTTGTGAGGTTTAGATTAAAGGGTCTAGTGATTAGATTATGAGAGTCGAGAGATCATGAATGGCTATGAACAATCACCTTATTGAATCTCTTGTTTTCAGGGTTTAGTAGATACATAAGCATTGCAATTTGCTGTTTCATTATTTTATGCAGGACATTAGACGAGAATATGTATTGTACTCTTGTTTATACTCTTGTTTAATTATAATATGTATACTTAGTTTATACTCTTGTTTAACGAGAATATGTATTCTACCGCTGGTTTATACTCTTGTTTTTAGCTCATTGATAAAAAAGCCGTATGTATTGCTCTGTTTCATTGATAAAACTAGTGTATTTTCCTTAGAGACAAGTTCACTAATGTGATTTTTCTGATGGGAACAATAAGCTGTAGATGTTAGTATAGCTTTGATAGAATTTATGGTTTAGATTACTTAAGGGTCTTGAAGCTATTAACCCCACATGCCTTGTTGTGTTCAGCCAATGAAGAGAGAGTGATTGATGAGAGGATGAAGATTGAGGAGATAGCATTTGATGAAGTAAAGCAAGTCATTACGCTTGGACTGATGTGTACGGATAAGCCACCACTGAAGCAACCAAGCTTGACGCAGATTTATGACTTGGTGGCTTCTTTGTACGAGTCTAGTTTAAGACATCATTGAAATAAATGTTTAAGCTTTATTGGTTTGTTTTGATTTTCAGACAAAATTTAAGACATATTTGTGTTAGGTGGCATTGTAAGGATTTAAAGACATTTGTGTTTTTTTTCTTCTTTATGAAATTGAAATTCCTATGATTTCTTCTCATTCCTCTGATTTCATTCTTAAATGTTATCTTGGATTTTTGGTTCACTTTTAAACTCATATTTTACTGAATGTTTTTATGTTAAGGATCATATGTGTGCTTAAATTACCTCTTGAATAAGTTGCAATGTTATTTTATAAATATGTAAATAAATGAGTTTAAAAGATCAATATTTTATTATATTTTAGTTGTAAATATATTTTAAATCAATTTATAAATGTCAAAAATAATAATTTGAAAGATATTTAGTTGTAAATATATTTTAAATCAAATTAATATGATTAAGGTTAAGGTTAAAAATATGATTAGATTAAAGTATGGGTATTTTAGTCATTTTCTTATTAAAAACATTTAGATGAAGATGAATATTTACAAAAACTAAACAAACAAACAAATGTTCATTGGGATGAATTATCTAGATGAAAACTCAAATGGACAAACAAACAACATTTAAATGGACTATCCAAATAGAGTATTTGGATGAACTATTTGGATGTAAATGCTAGATGGAGAAACAAACAGGCCTTTTGTCATCTGAGAGTAACTTAAGAAGACAAATAAATCAAATCTATCATCTACCAAGAAGAATAAGATCCGGTTTTTGTATTATCATGTGATATCATTATATTATATGCACGAATGAGAATCTTTTATGTAAAAACTAAAATCTCTATGTACTTATCGCATTTGTTTTATAATAATGGTGGAGCATAGTGTAACATCCGTGTCCCAAGCTATTACATATTGTATAAGTTATTAGTGTTTCTTGCCGAACAAGTTATTGTTATTTGTTGTATAAGTTTTATACCGTGTTGTATTTGTTCCTCAGAGAAGTAGGAACAATATCGAGCTCGATTAATAGCCTACAGGTTGTGAATTGGTCGAATTAATCGAAGGATTAATTATTCGGAATTAATTCCGTGTGGATTGGTTTAAACGGAATTGATCGGTAATTTCGGAATATTGCCAGGAATGGAATAAAATAATTTGAGACGAAAGAATGTCTCAAATATTTTGGGAAGTTGACGGAAATACGAAACCGAGCAGGAAAAAAGTAATTAAATCAATTGGTTGCGGTTTAGTAATTTTGGTTCGGTTTGGTTTAATTTGATTAAACCAACAACCAAATCTCTTTCTACACTCTTCTATAAACTTTTTTCTCTTCATTTTTATCTTATTTTGAGATATTTGTGCTTGAATGAAGAGAGAGAGAAGAGAGAGAGTGTGAGAGAAAGGAGAGACCTTGAGAGCTTGGAGAAAGAAGGAGAAAAGGAGGAGGAAGAAGCCTTCAAAAATAGAGTTTTGGAGCTGTATTCAGAGGGCCGATCGGTGGATCAAATGGACTTTTTTTGAGCTGAAAAGTTTTGTGTAAGTTCTTCAATCTATTGTCTATAAAACTACCAAATTTCGTCGCTTTTCTTTGAGTAGTTTGAGAGATATGAATTTTCTCCCAAAACCGCTCAAAATAGAGCAATCCGCGATGGGTTCTACTGGAGAGATTGTTTGGGCACCCAAAAAATCTTAATGGAATGAGCTGAAATTTGGTAGGTAGATTCTTGAGGGTCTTATATTGAGATTTTCCAAAGGAATTGCTCAAATATTGGCTATATTAAGAGTTATAGCCGGATTAGTAAAGCTCTTTTTTTGGGAAAGAGGAATCCGAAATTATGGTTTAGGCAATTCAAGTTTAGGGCTTGTGATCAATCTTTTGATAGTGTGTTATGTGATGATGGGCAGACTTCTAGTGGATATATTGGTGGTTGTATGTGTGCCAAAGGAATCAAGCTTTGAGGTTCAAAATCAAAGGAACGATTGTGTTTTGTTTCTTCGTTTCAACCGTCAAACCGAGATGAGTGTGTGACTGTGGCTTATCTATATGATCAATAGACTTTCGTGATTAATGTGTGATGTAGGACTTGACCATATGGGTGTGATTTATGGTTGATCCAAGTTATGTGTGATGGAGCTCCATCACTATATTGTTTGATTGCTTTGTGTGTTGCATATTAATTACGGTAAGTCTATGATCATATGTGTGTATAGCTGTGGGACGGGATGACCGCTTCACTAAGCATTATCACTGCTTACGCACCTATTTTGGTGCAGGTAAAGAGAAGTCATAAGGATGGAATCTCGTGGAACCAAGGTCGAAGGGAGAAGGATGATCTAGGCGGGTTAAAAGGGTTTCCGCATCTTTTGGGTTTGTATGCATGCTATGTTTTGTTGTTTATATTTTGTAACTTCATAGCATGCTTGTGAATGATGTTTAAGGTTTTTTTTTAAATGGTAAAAGTTGTTGCACTTGTTGGATTTTTCGTATTGAAGTTATTACTCGTTGCTTTGGTGTCGAGTTGCACGACAGGGAGGTGGATCGATCCATCCAGGGGTTGATCGATCAATCCAGTATGTCGGTTTAGTTACCGATATTTTTAGAGGGGTCAAGATCGATCGATCCGTAGGGGTCATTTTTGGTTCGTAAATTTTGAGAACGATCTTTGAGTCAAGATCGATTGACTCTTGGTGAGATCGATCGATCCGTCTCCTTCCGATTTGTGCTGTCTTTTTTGATAGTTAAGATCGATCGATCCAAGGGTGGGACCGATCGATCCTCGTTTTAAAAATCTTGAGCTTTTATTTATGTGTTTTATTTGTTATGTAGCTTGCTTGAATGTTAAGTAATGATTTATTAATAATATTTAATGATTATATTGAAGTAGTTAAGTAGGATTAAAACCGGTTTAAACAAATTATTATTTTTTTAATTATTGTTTCCACGCACATTATTTGTCCGTACTCCGGATAGGGTGTTTTACATAGGCACGTGGGGTGTTGTCGTTAGCAACATTTTTTCCACGAAATCTCACTATATTTTCCAGGAAACATCGATGGAGTTTATGTGGCAATAAAGTCGTCAACGGTCGATATTCATTCACACCGAGCCTCTTCCTCTTTCGTAAAATCCTTCCTCCATCAATCCAGAACACATCCGTGTGGTACGAGAGAGAGATCCCAAGATTCTTCCACTCCTGGAGATTTCTCTTACTCCTCACTCTCTGAACTAAATTCCAACGATTTTTTAAGTTTTACTTAAGGTTTTATCACTGTGGAATCGAAATGTTGGACTGGTTCTTGATGATTATGCTGAGATGTTTTATTTGTTTTCTGTTACTGTTTTGAGCCCATTTCTTGATTGCTGCAGTGAATCTTCTTTAACTAGTCAGGATGTGGAATCCTCCTCAGACGAATCTGTTAAAAGACGAAAGATATGCTCAATGAATGATGATGAGAATTGCAGATTGATTCCAAGTCTTCCGGATGAGTTATCTTAGAAACATCCTTGGAGTTTCTGTGACAACAACGTCATCAACGGTCTATATCCATTCACACAAATCCTCTTCCTCTTTGTTAATCCTTCCTCCATCCATCTTAAATCTTCATCCACTCTTTTTTTTTGAATAAATGTTAAACTATCTTCATCCGCTATAGGCTTCTGCACTCGTTTTACAAAACTCAGTTTCCAATAAGATAACAAAGATACTATATCTTCTTATTTATCTCTTCCGTCTCCTCCAACTTCTTTGTCTCGAAACTGGAAACACCCTGTCTTTCCGAGCTTCCACGGGGCAGATGTCCGAAAAATCTTTCTTAGTCACATCCTGGAATTGTTCAGAAGAAAGGGAATTGACCCATTCATTGACAATGATATAGAGAGGAGTAAGTCGATCGGTCCTGAGCTCATAGAAGCTAGCAGAGAATCAAAGATCGCGATCATTTTGCTCTCAAAGAAATATGCTTCTTCGTCATGGTATCTTGATGAGTTGGTGGAGATCATGAAATGCAGGGAAGAGTTGAGTCAATTAGTGTTGACCATTTTCTATGAAATGGATCTTACTGAAGTAAAGAAATAGACCGGAGATTTTAGGAAAGCCTTCAGAAAAACTTGTAAAGGTAAAACAAAAGAGCATACTGAGAGATGGAGAAAAGCTTTGGAGGATGCGGCTACAATCGTCGGAGAGCATTCTTGCAACTATTTTGTCCTCTTGATTTCTACTCTCCTTAATTAATATTTACTTATTAGAGTTTATTTGTAGCTTTTAAAAAAATATCAAAACAAGAAAATACATAATGTCTGGATGTGTGTCGGAATTTTTCATGACTAGAATAATTAACAGTTTTAATGGATATCCATCAATTTTAGGAGCGATGAAACGGCCATGATCGAAAAAATAGCTCCACACCGTCAAGAGATTTCGATGGTTTAGTTGGGATGAGAGCTCATATGAAAAGGATGGAACAGTTGTTACGCTTAGATTTGGATGAAGTAAGGATGATTGGGATTTGGGGACCGCTTGGGATTGGTAAGACAACTATCGCCAGATTTCTGTTTAACCAAGTCTCCAGCATATTCCAACTTGGCGTGATCTTGGTGAATATCCGAGGATGCTATCCAAGACCTTGTCTCGATGAGTATAGTGCACAGCTGCAACTACAGAAACAAATTTTATCTCAGATTATCAATCATAAAGATATCGAGATTTCTCATCTAGGAGTGGCACAAGAACGGTTGAAAGCAAGAAAGTGTTTCTCATTCTTGATGAAGTGGATCAATTAGGACAACTAGATGCCTTGGTGAAAGAAATTCAATGGTTTGGTCCTGGAAGTTGGATTATTGTCACCACAGAAAATCTAAGAGTTTTGAACGCTCATGGGATCAATCATATTTACAAAGTCATTTTTTCATCAAGTGGCGAGGCTTCTCAAATAATCTGTATGCATGCCTAGTATAGGTGTGCAAATGTGCCACTTGATTTAGTTTTATATAACACATGTATTTGGTTAGCAAATGTAATTAATCACAAAGTGGAATAAAAGACCCTTAGAGGTTTAGAAACACTCTTTCTTGTTCTTCATGTGTTCTTGGGCGTTTCTCACTTGCTCAAGAACACCATAATTTGTTTATGAAAGTTCGCTTAAAGATCTATTGTATATCCTTGCATAAACGTGTGAGACATAAGAGAAAGATATTGAGCTTAGTCTCTCTGATCTTATGCCTTGTGCTCATGCTGTTATACTTGGAATAATGTAGAGATCCTGTTTGTAATTCCCTCACCTCTACATGGTTAGGATCTTGTGTAGTTAACAAAGTCCTACACTAGATGGATCCATGAGAAGTGTTATAATACTAAAATCAACAGTGCCCACACTCTATCTTGTACAGTTTGCTACAGTACCCGCCTGCTCCATAGAGTGCACACTAGTGTCTAGTTACTCCAACACTCCTTCTTTAGTTATACAATGCTTAATTAATACTTAGAGTTGTTGTTGTAACTTCCCCATTAGCATAACCGGACCAGAAATAGTTCCTTTTAGCTTCCAACCATAACTTCGCCCTTACGGTCTCGTCGTGTTGTCGCTTGCTTATCTGGTCCATTGTGATCTGTTTGGTTAGCCTCCTCTCTAACCATGAGAATGCACCGTTCAACACAGAAGTGGTCCACACCACCTCAACTCGATTTTGAATTGTAAATCAGATATTTTTGCACTTGTTTAACCTAGCTGCAACCTTGTAAAAATAAATAGTCTATAACCTATCACAATATTCTAGCGTTTTTCACTCTGTGACTTGGTCCTTGAAATCGATTGATTTTTAAGTTATGAGAAAATCTAGAACTTTGTGACTTCTCTCAAAAAACTCATGGAAATGCAAATGCAAGTTGTTGTACCGGTTGTTCTCAAGGGAAACAATTATTTGTTGTGGTCAAAGACTGCAAAGGCTGTCCTAAGAAGCCGCGGGCTATGGGGCTATGTAGAGGCGAGGGTTGAAGCTGGAGAAGAGGACAAAACACCCTAGCAACAAAGAACCACAAGATTGAACCAAAGATGCAAACTTTTTCAAATGTACTCTTAGATTCAAACATAAACAAGCTAAAACAAGGAAATGAGTTGGAAAGATGCAACCTTTGTGGAACTTTGGCTCTGATACCAAATGATACACTCCTAATATCTTCAAGGTAAGAACCAATCCAAGCTCAAGGAAGAGCTAAGAAGCTCACGGAGCGAATTAGTGGCGGCGGAGGTGATTATGAAGCTACCGGATGGTGGGATCGATTGGTGGAGGTGGAGATGGGTTGAAGGATGGTGGAGATGATGGATGAAGAGCTAGAGAACACGAGCCAACCAGCTAGAGAACCCACAGACTGATGGAGGAGCGGACCGGTGGAGCTTCTTCACGGGATAGGGTTCACTGTGAGCAAGCGGACAACGGGAATAGAAGATAAAGCAACGGTGGATGATGAAGGCACCACAAAAGAGACAGATCTCTCTTTGATACAGCCATCCCAAAGGTAGAGGACTAACCTCAATACCTAAGAAAAACCCTAATCTCCAAGATTAGACAAGTTGAGACTTTTTACTAAACTATTGCTTAGTTATTAATGAAGAGAGTTTGCCCTTTTATAGGCTACAAGTAGGGATACTTAGGGTTAAATGGAGCCTAAGCCATTAGGAAACAAGCATGATACTTAGGTCCATAAACCCAAAAGCAAGATAAAGCCTTAAAAGTAACTCTCCCACAAAGTAAAATAACTAAGTAAAAAAAGGAAGCTTTTATAATAACATCCTTGAGATAAGATCACATCTCTTATGTTCCTAAGCTTGTCATCAAAGGTTTCCAAGTCAAACACATAAAGAAGATGAGATGTGATGCCTTAGGTGTTTTTTGCCTCATTAAAACCCTTTTCTAGAAACCCGATGTGGTAAAACTAGTAATAGAAAAATAGTACAATACTTTATCCAAAGTCTTTGAGAGATGTCCTCACTAGTGTAGAGTGAGGACACACAAAACCACCTTTCCAAGGTTGCATGTCAGTAAGCTTTGGCTCACAAAGCGATCCGCTTGAAGCTCATATCCGCTACCGGGTCTGAGGATGGTTCCGTGAAGTCTCTGAGTCTTATGGCTAGGTAAGAACGTGATGAGCTGCTCCTTAGAGATCCTCTCTGTGCTCCACTTCATCTCCTCAGTAGGCTTGGTCAGCTCCATAATCTCTCGTCCTTGGTTCGGTCCTTCTTGACCCGCGGTGGTGAAAATGATCGTGTTGATGATCGTATCATGGTAGGACCGAGATATGTCTGAGAAAAGACGCACTAGAGAAGGACCGGTTCCTACTTAGGATGTGATGAATTTTATGATGAAGAAACGATATGTTCCACCTCTCTACCATCGTGAGCTTCAAAGGAAGTTTAGGAAACTCTCTCAAGGATCTAAGAGTGTTGAAGAGTATTTTGAGGAGTTTGAGCATCTCAAGAACCGTCTACAAGTTGAAGATTCTGAGGAAGCACTCATGGCTCAATTCTTAGATGGTTTACAAGATCGCATAGCCCAGAAAATTGAGAGATTGAACTACAATGACTTTGATGAGTTGCTTCACTTAGCAATTCAGATTGAGAGTCAAGTCAAAAGGAAGGTGACTTCTTATAATTGGTCAAAGGCAGCCACCAATACTCCATGGAACCCTCAAGTCTTCGGTTCTAACTCTAATGCTTCTAAGTTTGTCGATAAGGGCAAATGACCGGCCTTTGAGTCTAAAACGCCTTCCAAGCCTTATGAGCCTTCAAAGAAAGTTAGGGCTGATTCAAGAACACCCTCTACTGGCCCAAGAACCCGTGATATCACATGCTTCAAGTGTAGAGGTCGAGGGCATTATGCTAGAGAGTGCCCAAACTCAAAAGCCATGATTATCACGTCTTCCGGCGAATATGAGTCACAAGATGAAGCCGAGACACAAGAGAGGGATGAAAGTCCAGAAGTTGAGGTTGCATATCCAGATGAGGGAGAGCTCCTTGTCATTCGCCGAGTCCTTAGTGCGAAGCCAATACCGGAAGAGACGAAACAACGAGAAAACACCTTCCACACCCGTTGTACGGTAAAGGGTAAAGTTTGTGGTTTGATTATTGATGAGGGTTCTTGCACTAATGTGGCTAGTTCATACATGGCAAAGAAGCTTAGTCTAGACACCATGAAGCATCCTAGGCCTTATAGACTTAGGTGGTCTAATGACAAAATGGAATTGAGAATCAATGAACAAGTCATGATTCCGTTTAGTGTGGGTAAGTATAGTGATGATGTGTTGTGTGATATAGTCCCTATGCAAGCCACTCATATTTTGTTAGGTAGGCCATGACAATATGATAAGGAATCCATTCATCATGGTAGATCTAATCATTACACATTCATGCATAATGATAAGAAGATTAGTCTAGCTCCATTAACGCCTTCACAAGTACATGAGATACAACTTAAGCTCTCTAACGATAAGATTAGTTTTAAATCTAATATCCTTATAGTGCCTAGTCAGTTAAAGGAGACCATGCATGATTATCCTTGTCCTAATCTATTGATGAGCTATCGAGATGTTGTGAGTATAGGAACTAAAGTTCAAGAGAACGTGCGTGAGCAAATTCAGCTTGAGGATATTAGCATGATCAAGCCTTTTATTACCACGCCAACTATCAAAGACCTTGAGAATCCCATGGATGTGATCAGTATTGAGGATAGAGGGAATGACCCCAAGGCTGAAACTTCCACACCAAGCTCCTTAGCCATAATAACCACGGGGTGTAATCGGTCAACGAGGGAACTAACCAAGAATCTGAGTTTTGTGGAGAATACCATGAGCCTTGCTGAGCTTAGTGATGAGTTTGGTAACCGAGGTAGAACTTTGGATAAAGAGACAGGATCTCATACCCCTATGGATGCCATGAAAGAGATAGTGACTAAGGATGATCGAGGAAGAGGCCAAACGAGATCAAATGGTGTCTAGAAAGCTCGGGTAATCTTAAAGGAGCATTCATATGGAGTTAACATGAAGAGCATAGTGACCATCTACTATGCAAAATGCCTTATACCTAAGATGATCAAGATAAGAGAGACGTTTCACGATAACTCCCTATCTTCTGCCGCGTCCGAGAAGCCATGGATCACCAATTCTACGGGTTTTCCCGTATGCACGCCCAAAGGTCTAAATGAGAGATTGACTTTTGCTGTGATAGAAGATATCTTTAAGTGGATTCATCTTATAACAAGCCCCAAGATTCACACCACCTACCCTGGTATGAGCATGAATCTGATCCTCAAGAAACGTGGATAGAGATGTGGCTAGACAACGGAGAAGAACTTCGATCCGATGTGAAGCAATGGAATGATGAAGATGAAAAGGAAATGGGAGACAACTCGAGCTCAAGACCTTCAATGGATGGTGATGGACGTGGATAGGAGCTGGAATCTTCAATGAAGCAACCGAACTTGAAGGAACCAACAAACAATGGAGTTAGACCTTTGAGAAGAACTTCGATCTAAGGTGAAGCTAGAAGATGGAGTGGATGGTGGAAGATAGGTGGCACCACAAGAGAGGAGAGGTTCTCTTGATATCGCCAAGACCTAGAGATAGAAACCCAGCCTCAATACCTTTAGAGTTTTCTAATCCTAGAGCTCCAAGCTATAATAGGAGAAAAGATACAAAAGGGGAAAACCTTTCTAGTTTTTGATTCAATGATTGCTTAATTCAGGAGAAAGAAAAGGGTTGTCTTTTATAGGCTTACAACTAGGTTTAGTAAATCTAATTTGGTCCTAAGATCTTTTAAGGACAACTTGGATACTTAAGGCACAAATTAAAACCCAAAAGCCAAACACAACAAAAGGCAAAGTCTCAAAAGCAACTAAAGAAAGAGAAAACATATATAGAGATTTTCTCTAAGGATAGAATCACATCTCTTGTGTATCTAAGCTTGTCATGGATATTTCCAAGTCAAACACACAAGGAAGATGAGATGTGATGCCTTAGGTGTTTTTTGCCTCATTAAAACCCTTTTTTAGAAATCCGATGTGGTAAAACTAGAAGTAGGAAAAAAGTACAATACCTTACCCAAGGTCTTCAGGGGTTTCCTCACTAGTGTAGAGTGAGGACACACAAAGCCTTCTCACCAAGGCTGCATGTCCATGAGCTAATGTCCGGTGACTCAGCTTGTCCGCTCAAAATGATCTTTGATGGCTCCGCTTGCTCTGCTTCTTCACCGTGTTCCTTGAGACCGTGTAGATAGAGTTGAACTGCCTTTTGATAGCCCTTTGAGATGCTTTGGGTTACTCTCCTAGTAGGGGGTAAGCTTGGTATCTTCAACTCCTTGGGTTGCTCGGGTTCAGTTTGTGAAGAGACCGATACGATGTCCACATCATTCCCTCTCTCTTCAAGAGCTTTTGTCCCCAAAAAGTCACCATTTCCTACGTTAAAAGAGCCAAGCCAGCCACATTGAAAGAAGAAGATACATTATACTCACCCAAAAGTTCAAGACGGTAGGCATTGTTGCTGATCCACTCGATCATTATGAAGGGCCCATCTCCGCGTGCACTTAGCTTGTCTTTCCTCTTGCTTGGAAAACGTTCAGGTCTCATATGAAGCCACACCCAATCTCCCGGATCAAATAGGACTTGTCTTCGCTTCTTGCTGGACCATTCCAAAAGCTTTTCATTCCACTTCTCTATGTTATCCCGCACTTCTTCATAAAGTCTCTTCATAGTTTCGTCTTTGGTTTCTCCATCAATATCCATCACTTCGGTTGGGGGTAATGAGGAAAAAGCTAGTGGAGTGCTGGGATTCTCTCCATATACCACTTCAAAGGGAGACTTATTGGTGGTAGAGTGCTTTGCCGAGTTGTAAGCAAACTCGACCCAAGGAATACACTCAACCCAAGTCTTCAAGTTTCGGCCAATGGTTGCTCTCAACAAGGTGCCTAAGGTTTGATTTACAACCTCGGTTTGCCCATCGTTTGTGGATGAAAAGTAGTAAAGTAGAATAGTTGAGTCCCCAATTTTTTCTACAAAGTCTTCCAAAAGTGGCTCAAAAAATTTGCATCGCGATCCGACACTATTGTCTTTGGAATTCTATGTAAGTGAACCACTTCTTTAAAGAATAAAGAGGCCGTTTGGGTTGCATTGTTGGTCTTGGAGCAAGGAATGAAATGAACCATCTTTGAGACCCTATCCACCACAACAAAGATGGAATCCTTATGCTGAATCTTTGGTAACCCTAAGACAAAATCCATAGAGATATCAACCCATGGGCGTGTAGGGACGGGTAAAGGCATGTAGATCCCGTGGGGTTGCGTTCTTGACTTAGCTTTCCTACAAACAAGACATCTTACACAATAGTCCATGACCATCTTCTTCATTCTTAGCCAATGGAAGTGTTCCTTCAAAGTGCTCAATGTCTTATCAACCCCAAAATGCCCCATGAGACCACCTACATGTGCTTATTTGACCAACAAGTCTCTCATCGAGCTTCTTGGGATACAAAGCCTCTTCTCTTTGAATAAGAACCCATCATGCAAGTAGAACTTGGCAAATGAACCGGTACCATGTCCTATAAAGCTCTCTTTGAAATCTGTGTCTTCTTCATACACCCTTTGAGATGCTCAAAACCCAGCATTCTTGAATCCATGGCCGTGATGAGAGTATGTCTTCTAAACAAGGCATCGGCTACAACATTCTCCTTGCCCTTTTTATACTTGATCACATAGGAAAATGTCTCAATGAACTCCAACCATTTCGCATGCCTCTTCTTGAGAGTTGTTTGTCCTTTTAAGTGCTTCAAAGTCTCGTGATTGGTATGGATTACTCACTCTTTGGAGAGGAGATAGTGCTGCCACGTTTGCATTGATCTAACCAAGGCATATAGCTCTTTGTCATAGGTGAGATAGTTCAAAGCAGCCCCACTCAACTTTTCACTAAAGAACGCAACCGGTCTACCTCTTTGTGTCAAAACCGCTCCAATTCCAACACCGGATGCGTCATAATCTACTTCAAAGTCTTGATGAAGTTCGGTAAAGCCAATATGGGGGTGTGAGTGAGGTGATACTTGAGATCCAGAAATGATCTCTCTTGAGCTTCTCCCCATTCAAAACCCACACTCTTCTTGATGATTAATGTGAGAAGCGCGACCATAGTGCTAAAATCCTTGACAACCGACGGTAGAAGCTTGCTAACCCATGAAAACTTCTTACTTAACTTATGGTGGTGGGTCTTGGCCACTCTTGAATAGCTTGGATCTTCTCCAAATCTACATGAAGACCTTGGGAACTAACCACAAAACCAAGGAAAACAAGTTCACTAGTGCAAAAGACACATTTCTTTAGATTAGCATAAAGACCTTCTTTCCTAAGAGTTTCTAGCACTATTTCAAAATAAGACACATGATCAACAAAGCAAGTACTATATATCAAGATATCATCAAAGTAAACCACAACAAACTTACTAATAAATTGGCGAAGGATATGATTTATCAAGCGCATGAATGTACTTGGAGCATTCTTGAGACTGAAAGGCATCACAAGCCATTCGTAAAGACCATGCTTCATCTTAAACACGATCTTCCATTCATCATCTTCCCGCATTCATACTTGGTGGTATCCGCTCTTAAGATCGATCTTCGAAAAGATAGTAGCACCACTTAGCTCGTCTAACATATCATCTAGCTGCGGTATAGGGTACCGGTATTTGATTGTAATATTATTGATAGCCCTACAATCGACGCACATTCGGTAAGACCCATCTTTCTTTGGTACCAACAAGACCGGTACGGTGCATTGATATATGTCAATTTGATATAAGTCAAACTAATATGGGTCAGTTCCCTAATGCACTGTCATTGTAGCACATAAAGGTGTCAATCCAAATGGGTGAGCTATTAACCAGAAAAGATGCAATCAAATCAATTAAGTCAAGCCAAGTAATAGATCATGAGATTAACAATCTAACAGAACAATAATTTAGAAGCATTAGAAGAATTAATAACAGAGGCTAATAGAACTGGTAGTTACTAACAGAAACTACAGAGACAATGCAAATAAAATTCAATCAACTAATTAGAAGCTCCTAAGGATGGGGTTATTGATTAGTGTATCCTCTTAATCTACCTAGGTGTTTAACATACTCAAACAGAGCTAATCCCTAGACAATAAACTCATCAGCAGTTAAATTCATTCTCATGACAGATAACCTCAAGCTAAACCAGACATAAATCTCTTTAGCAAAATCTAACCTACCAGACATTCATATTCAGTCTATTAAAGCCAATAAACACCCTAGATAACCAATCTCTTAGGCTAGGAATGTAAATCTCTGGAATTAGTTGGTTCAGGCATTTTATCAAACACCTTCTGGGCGTGGAAATGCTTAAGTTCTAATTCTAATTGATCAGAGAGAAACTAGCATTAATAACACTAATCCAGAAAGGATTTCAAGTAATCTAAGCTTAAATCACCTAGGAGACTAAGATTCCACACTTAATCTATCCCATCCTTAAGAACCCTAAAAACTACTCAGAATCCATGAAGAACATCAAGAACACAAATCCAGAAATTATTAAAACCTGCATAAGTAGAAAGATTAAGATAAGATTAGAGAGACTAGTAAGAATTAAACACATATACAAAGTAGATTGAAAGAAATCTGAATACAAAAGCAAGAACAAGATTAGAGAAAAGAGAAAAACCCAGCAGACTCTCTTTTCTTTGTCCAGTGGTCAATACAAGGTATTTATAGAATTTGGCAAAACCCTAGCTCACTAAAAGACAAAATGGCTTAATTCGGAGGTGGACTCGAGCTGGGGGGTCGAGTGCTTGGTCGAGTTGGGCGAAAAACTTCAAGACGACAGCTTTATGGTGGACTCGACCGGCTGAC
Source organism: Boechera divaricarpa (assembly GCA_026770425.1). Lineage (NCBI taxonomy): Eukaryota > Viridiplantae > Streptophyta > Magnoliopsida > Brassicales > Brassicaceae > Boechera > Boechera divaricarpa. The sequence continues at coordinate 6,487,368 of CM049186.1, read as the reverse complement.
TCGAGTGGCTTGGTCGAGTTGGCTCCAAGGCGACACCTTTGTGGTGGACTCGACCTGGGGGTCGAGTTGGGGGTCGAGCTGATCTCAAAATGCAGTCTTTGGTGCTGACTCGACCCACTGACTCGACCTGCTTGCTAGAGTGAGTCTCCAAGTCCTTTTTTTTGGTAGAACTCGACTCCCTTCTTCCTTTCTCTCCATTTGACCTCAACATCTTCAATATTCCTTGAATGTACCTGATATAGCTCCAAAATGCAGTATGCATGCAATCCTAATGCAAAACACTCTAAGTATGCAAAACAGGAAACAAGTGATATGAAATGGTAAGAATATGCTATGAGACAAGGCTAAATGGATGATAAATGCATGCTCAATTCCTATAAAATACAGACATATCAACTCCCCCAAACTTAGTCTTTGCTTGCCCTCAAGCAAACAGATAAGTATAAGATGGAGGAGAGGTTTGAAGGTGGGGATTCAGAGCCAAAGCATGCTGATATAATAGATGATATCAATTTCCAAGTTGCTAGTTCTAGAATGCAAGATGTTAGAACTTTACTTAAAAACGTTAGCCATACTCTTCACAACACAGTTTCGATTTGTCTCAATCTAGACATGCATTCAAATCTACCATTCCCTTTAACATTCAATTAAGCAGAAACCATGAATCAAGATATGCATATTCAATGAACTCATTTGGCTAAGGGTAAGGTTAAGAGACAAAGATGGTCCCTTTCATATGGTTTAATCAATTCAAAACAGGGATCACTCAGGAAAAAGGAATGAGCTTCAGAAGAATGCTAAAGGTAAGAACCAACCTATGCATACAAGGATCGATTCTCATCTATCCAATGATACACAAGTGAACCTAACCCTCTTAGTTCTAAACCCAGAAAAATGTCATATTTCTAACCTTAACTCTTGGCAATCATTTTTCTGCCTTGAACTTTTTCTTAGATCAAACTCATTCTCTTTTTCATGTTCTTGTTTCAAGGAGAGGTTTTTAAGACTTTTAGCGGATTAGGGGTTTTTCACTTCCAGCTTTGGATTTTTTTCTTAATACATTAGGCCTTTTGCCTTTCTTTCCCTTTTTTCTCATTTTGACACAGCCCCTAATCCTTTACTAGGTTAATTTACTTTCAGTCTTTCTCTCCTAAAAACTTTTAACCATTTTCCCTTTTTCTTTTTTTCTTTCTCCCATTTTTTTCTTTTTGGCACAGCCCCAAACCCTATACCCAAATCAAGTTCCCACCTAGTCCTATCTGATTCGAAAACTGCAAACCATAACTACATGAGACTTTATCCTTGTTGGCTCAAACCTAACATTTTCTGCCAAGCTCATTCAAAAATAGGCCTTACACGCTCAATAAAGTAATCATGGCTTGAAAGAAGGCTAGGTTAAGGGTAGGGAAACTGTTTTAAAAATGAGAACAGCTACTTGGATTAGCAAGAATAGTAAACAGGTGAAAGAAAATCCAAGTATGTATGTGGTATCCATGAGTTCAGATGCAATACATAAGCAAGATAATTATAGGTCAAATTCAGGTTCAATTAGATAGGGAATGATGTCAAATCACAGCATGCTTCAAACAAGATTAATCTAGCTGTGCATTCAAAGTATGGTGCAGTCTTACTTCAAGTTCATTCAAAATGCATTAGACAACTAGAAACGAGGGCATTGAGTTATCTTATTGAATCAGCATGCTTACAAGGTTATAATCATCAAAATCTCCTATGCATATGCAAAAGTCCTATATGAAAACAATCTAGACTCAATCTTAAAATGTAAATGCAACTACATGAACACTCTGTTTTTTTTTTTTTCGAAATTTTTTCAAATTTGTTTGGTTTTTCTATGCCTTAGATGTATGCAGACTCAAATATGCAATAAATTAAAAAATAAGAAAACAGAAAACAAGTCAAATATATCTTAAGCTTTCCCCCCAAACTTAAATTAAACAGTCCCTTGTGTAATAAAAATCTGAAAAATGGTTTAAGAAACAACAAAAACACTAGAAAAAATGCAAAAGATATGTACAAAGATAGATGGAGTTGGTACCACAAGGGTTGGAGAAGAAGGAGGAGATTGAATCCTCCATGCTTTCCCGAGTGTAAGCGGCGTGGGAGCTTGGCTCGACCACTGGCTCGACGTGTTGACTCGACCAGGTGGGATCGAGCTTGTCCCCTTTCAAAATTCAAATTTTGAATTTCCCCCCAACTGACTCGATCGACTGGCTCGACCTGGGTGATCGAGCTGGTTGATCGAGTCTGATCCAATTTTTTTGTCTTCTCCTTTTCTTCATGATTCAATGCTCATACTGTCCTGAAAACACACCAGCAAGCCAAAAACACGAAATTAGCAAACCTAAACGACGGTTTAAAAAGAAAACTAGATTATTATTTACAGGGATAGACATGGGACTTCCTCCCAAGTGAGGTTGTTTAAAGTCACTAAGCTTGACTACCCTTTTTCTTAGGTTTGGCTAGGTTCATCCAGAGGAATTGAGGTTCCTTCTGGAATTATGCTGTCAGCCATGTACGGTTTGAGCCTTTGTCCGTTCACTGTGAAGTCGGATCCATCCTTTGTAATCAGGGTGACTGCTCCATAGGGTGAAACTCCCTTGATAATGAACGGTCCTGACCATCTAGACTTCAACTTTCCTGGAAACAACTTGAGCCTAGAGTTGAAAAAAAGGACTTGATCACCAGTCTTGAATTCCTTGGGCAAAATCTTCCTGTCATGGAAAGCTTTAGTCCTTTTTTATACACTTTAGAGCTCTCGTAAGCATCCAGCTTGATCTCCTCTAGTTCATGCAGATTCAACTCTCTCTTCTCTTGAGCAGTCTTGATATCCAGGTTCAGAAGTTTCGTTGCCCACAATGCCTTGTACTCAATCTCAACAGGCAGATGCAAGCTTTACCGTAGAGTAACTGGAACGATGTTCTCCCAATTGGCGTTTTGAATGCAGTCTGATATGCCTAAAGAGTCTCATCAAGCTTAGAACACCAATCTCTCTTTGAAACCCCCACTACCCTTGCCAAAATAGCCTTGATCTGCTTGTTAGACACTTCTACTTGCCTACTCGTCTGAGGATGGTAGGGTGTAGCTACCTTGTGCTTAACCCCATGTTTCTTCAGTAGATTCTCAAAGAGTTTGTTGATGAAGTGAGATCCTCCATCACTGATCACTGCTCTTGGCACTCCAAATCTGGGGAAGATGACACTCTTGAACATCTTCAAGATAACTTTTGCATCATTAGAAGGACAGACTATTGCTTCAACCCACTTGGAGACATAATCAATAGCCACCAAGATATGGCTGTTCCCATTGAGATGGTGGGTTGAAAGGTCCCATGAAGTTAATGCCCCATACATCAAACACTTCCACTTCCAGAATCGGGTTCTGAGGCATCTCGTTCCTTCTACTAATGTTACCCATTCTCTGGCAGGGGATCACACTTGGTAATGAAACCTTGAGCATCCTTAAACATTGATGGCCACCATAAACCTCTTTGGAATACCTTCTGGACAGTCTTGAAGGTGGCAAAGTGACCCCCATAAACCAAACCATGGTAGTGCTCCAAAACTCCTTTTACTTCTTCTTCAGCTATGAATCTCCTGTAAAGACCATCTGAACCTCTCTTGTATAAGTATGGCTCATCCCAGAAGTAATAGTTCATATCCCTCAAAAACATCTTTCTCCTGTAGACTTCCAGGGATTTTGCCGCTTACAAGGTAATTGGCAAAATCTGCATACCAGAGCAGCCTATCTTCTTCTAGCACCAAGATGGTAGCTATGAGCTGTTCTTCAGGCATAGAGTCGTCAATTGGCAATGTATATTCTATCCTCATTCTTGACAAGTGATCAGCTACTCCATTCTCTATGTCCTTCTTGTCAACAATCTCCATGTCAAATTCTTGAAGCAAAAGGATCCATCTGAGCAGTCTTGGTTTAGTCTCCTTCTTTGCATAGATATGCCTCAGTGCTGCATGATCTGTGTAGACTATCACCTTGGAACCCACTAGATAGCTTCTGAACTTCTCGACAGCAAACACAACAGCTAGCAACTCCTTCTCTATTGTTGCATACCTCCCTTGAGCTTCATCTAGTGTCCTGTTTGCATAGTATATCACATGCAGCTTCTTCTCTATCCTTTGACCCAAAACAGCTCCCATAGCATAATCCGAGGCATCACACATGATTTCGAACGGATAGTCCCAGTTTGGAGCTTGGACTATTGGAGATGTGACCAAGGCTTCCATAATCAGCTGGAAAGCCCTCAAACACTCAGAATCAAAGAAGAACTCTTGCTCCTTGCACAACAATCTACTGAGTGGTCTGACTATTTTCGAGAAATCTTTGATGAACTGCCTGTAGAACCCAGCATGTCCCAGAAAACTCTTGATATCCCTGACGTTCTTAGGTGGTTGCAACTGCATCATCACATCATCTTTGGCTTTATCCACCTCTATCCCATTCTCAGAAATCTTGTGCCCCAAGACAATTCCTTCTCTGACCATAAAGTGGCATTTCTCCCAATTCAGAACCAAATTTGTCTCCTTACACCTAGTAAGCACCCTGCAAAGTTTCAACAAGCAGGAGGAGAAAGAGGAGCCCATACACGCAAAAATCATCCATGAATACCTCCACAGTCTCCTCAATTAGATCCGAAAATATAGAAATCATACATCTCTGAAAAGTAGCAGGTGCATTACAAAGACCAAAAAGACATTCTCCTATAAGCAAATGTTTCATATTGGCAGGTGAAAGTAGTTTTTTCTTGATCATTGGGATGTATAGGAATTTGAAACCACTATACCCCATCTAAGAAACAGTAATAAGGATGATTTGCAAGCCTTTCTAACATTTGATCAATGAATGGCAGTGGAAAATGATCCTTTCTAGATGCAGCATTTAACTTCCTGTAATCTATACACATCCTATGACCAGTGATAGTTCTGGTGGGTATGAGCTCATCTTTATCATTCCTTATAGCAGTTATACCCCCATTCTTAGGAACATAATGCACAGAAAAAACCCAAGTACTATCAGATATAGGATAGATTATGCCAGCTTCTAGCAACTTAAAGATTTCCTTCTTAACTACTTCTTTCAAATTCGGGTTCAATCTTCTCTGGGGTTCAATGCTAGCATATGATTCATTATCAAGGTGAATTCTATGAGTACATAGGCTAAGTGAAATTCCTTTAAATGTCATCCAAATAATACCCAATAGCTCTTTTAAACTTCTTCAATTCAGTCAATAGCAAATGCAACTCATCATCACTAAGCTTATCATTGACTATGATTGGGTATGTAGAGTTGGATCCTAGAAAAGCGTACCTTAGCCCTTTAGGAAGTGGTTTGAGGTCTACCTTAGGTGCTTTGAGTTCTGACCAGTCGTCTGATGCAGGGAAGCTTGACTCGACCTGGGGATCGAGTGCCTTGGTCGAGTCTAACGTAGTGGGTATACTGGCTCGACCTGGCTGGTCGAGCCAGTGAATTCTGCAGCTAAAACCTCTGTTTCAACCCCAATCAGATCTTCAAAGACTTCTAACCCTTCCACAGCCTTATGCGAGTCCAATATCATCTCATAACCCAAGGTTTCATTGTGGATATACCCATCTTTTCCACTGTTTGTCAAGGTAGTTTGAAGGCGATCTTCTTCATTAAGCTCCTCTAGAAGTTCATCCGCAAGTTGATCTATTTCTTCAATATGAAAGATCTGCCCTTCTATTGCTGGTTTCCTCATTGTATCTTTGATGTCGAATGTCATCTTGAAGTCATTTCCAAGATTAAGATCAATCTTTCTCTTTCGAACATCAATAACTGCTCCAGCTGTAGCTAAGAAAGGTCTTCCTAGAATCAGAGGGTCTTTCGGTTCTTCATCCATCTCCAGCACTATGAAATCTGTGGGTATTTCAACAGTTCCAACCCTTAGAGGTAGGTCTTCTAGCATGCCATGAAGAGTTCTAACAGATATATCAGCTAGGACCAAAGAGATGTTGCAAGGCTTGTAATGAATGAACCCTAACCTCTTAGCAACTGAGAGTGGCATGAGACTGATAGATGCTCCAAGATCACAAAGGCATTTCTTGAAAATCTGTGGACATAAAGAGCATGGCAGAGTGAACGAACCAGGGTCACGTAGCTTCTCTTAGACAACTCTCTTTTGTATAATGACACTGCATTCTTCTGTCAAGACCACCATACCTTGAATTTCCTTTGCTCTCTCATTTAATACATCTTTCAAGAACTTCTGATATGGAGGTATAAGTGAAAAGGCATCCAAAAGAGGCATCCTAATCTCTGCTTCCCTCATGTGTTTGTCAAAAATTGCCCTATACTTCTCCATTAGGTCCTTTTTGAATCTTCCTGAGAAAGGAAGTTTAGGTTTGTAAGGAGGGGAAACAAAGGGTTCTTTCTTTTTCTCAGGAACAACTGGTTTTTCAGCAGGTGGAGAGCTGGCTCGACCTACTGGCTCGACCTGGGTGGTAGAGTCAGTCTCCAGTCGAGTTTCTTGGTCTTCCTTGTAATTCAAATCCTCCCCATCCTCGACTTCACTGTCCTCAGTGATCTTAAATGGTCCTTCCCTCTCAGGTAACTCCCTTCCACTTCTTAAGGTGATGGCATTGATGTGAGCAAAGTCCTTTGGGTTTTGGATTGCTTTTCCTGGAAGCTGGCCTATATGTGGTGTGGAAGAAGTGGATGTAGTTTTTCCCTCCATGTACTTAATCTTGGATTGCAATGTCTCAATCTTGCTGTTGAGATCAGTGTAGGTGTAATCCATCTTGGTGTTGATTTCACCAAATTTCTTAGCTGCTTCCATCGCACCAGCTGCCTTACCCTGAAGAATTTGTTGCAGCATGGTCATCATCTATTGATCAGGAGTAGGAGAAGGCTGAGCTTGGTGAGGTACAAAACCAGGTGGTGGACCCATGACTCCCTATTGCGGATGGCTGCTGTGGTAGTGCTGCTTAGGAATAAAACCCTGATTTTGGTTGTAAGCGGCAAAAGACTTGGACTGATTCGGCTGTTGCTTAGGCGGGTAGACTTGATCCTGAGGGTTAGCAACATTGGTGCTCCGATATGAGAGATTGGGGTTGTTTTTGTAGTTAATGAAACCTTTATTGTAGCCTCCCTGATTCTGAACATAGCTGACCTCTTCCATACCAGTATCCTCCCCATCTTGAACCTGGAAGACTGTATCCTCACTTGCAAAGTGAACATGCTTCTGTTGGCTGAGTAAGAGTTTATCCAATTTGGCATTCAAGGCTTTGATTTCCTTTCTAGTCCTCTCCTCAGAATCGACACCTCCCCTCACGTTTCGGTCATAATCCGCAGTGTAGTTTCCATCAGATTGAGCAAGATTCTCTACTAATTCCCATCCTTCATCGACATCTTTGTTAAGGAAGTTACCGTTGCTTGCTGTATCGAGAACTATCCTTATCTTTGGGAGAACTCCTCTGTAAAAGGTGCTGAGTAGGGACTCATTGCTGAAACTATGGTGAGGACATTGAGTGCTGTAGCCTTTGAATTTTTCCCAGGCTTCACAGAAAGTCTCTCCATCTTTCTGCGCGAATCCGGATATCTCATTCCGGAGGCGAGCTGTTCGAGCATTGGAGAAGAACTTGGCAAGGAAAGCTTTCTTGCAGTCATTCTATGAAGTGATTGAGCCATGGGGTAGATTCTTCTCCCATATGGGCTTTGTCACCAAGAGAGAATGGAAAGAGTCTCAGCTTGAAACCATCTTCACTGACTCCATTGATCTTGGTGAGGTTGCAGAGCCTATCGAACTCGTCTAAGTGATCAAGTGGATCTTCCATAGGCAGCCCATGGAATTTGTTGCTCAATACCATAGCTATTAAACCACTCTTGATCTCAAAGTTGTTGTTCTGGACTATAGGAGGTATAATCCCGTGCCTGTGAGTGTGAGTATTAGGAGCATCTCCTGCTCCAATCAGACGTGGCCTCTTTGGATGCGGCACATGTTCATTTGGTCCTTGTTGGTTTTCTTCCATTTCCACTTGATCCTGATGATCTACTCGGATGTGCTCTGTCTGATCCTTGTTGATATTATCGCGGTAGCGCAGGAGGTTTAGGTTTTCCTTCGATCTTGTTTGCATGCAGGGGAAGAAGCAGACTCGATGGCTTGACTCGACCTGCCTGGTCGAGCTGGTTGGTCGAGTCTAATGTAATCGGTCAGATAATGCATATAAGTACCTGAGATGCAAAGACAATAAAGGAAACACAAGGCGAGTAACAGAGTAGACGTAAAAGAACTTGATCTGAAATGATTTGAAATCTTAAATGTAACAAATAACACCCAAATGGCAACGGCGCCAAATTGATATAGGTCAATTTGATGTAAGTCAAACTGATATGGGTCAATTCCCTAATGCACTGTCATTGTAGCATAGAAATGTGTCAATCCAAATGGATGAGCTATTAACCAGAAAGAATGCAATCAAATCAATTAAGTCAAGGCAAGCAATAGATCATGAGCTATTAACAATAGTTTAGAAGCATTAGAAGAACTAATAACAGAAGCTAACAGAACTGGTAGTTACTAACAGAAACTACAGAGGCAATGCAAACAGAATTCAATCAACTAAACAGAAGCTCCTAAGGATGGAGTTATTGATTAGTGTATCCTCTTAATCTACCTAGGTGTTTAACATACTCAAACAGAGCTAATCCCTAGACAATAAACTCATCAGCAGTTAAATTCATTTTTATGACAGATAACCTCAAACTAAACCAGTTCCAGACCTAAATCTCTTTAGCGAAATCTAACCTAGCAGGCATTCAGATTAAGTCTATTAAAGCCAATAAACACCCTAGACAACCAATCTCTTAGGCTAAGAATGTAAATTCTAGAATTAGTTGGTTCAGGCATTTCATCAAACACCTTCTGGGCGTGGAAATGCTTAAGTTCTAATTACAATTGATCAGAGAGAAACTAGCATTAATAGCACTAATCCAGAAAGGATTTCAAGTAATCTAAGCTTAAACCACCTAGGAGACTAAGATTCCACACTTAATTTATCCCATCCTTAAGAACCCTAAAAACTACTCAGAACCCATGAAGAACATCAAGAATACAAACTCATAAATCATTAAAACTTGCCTAAGTAGAAAGATTAAGATAAGATTAGAGAGACTGCTAAGAATTAAACACAAATACAAAGTAGATTAGGAAAAAGAGAAAAACCCAGCAGACTCTTTTTTCTTTGTCCAGTGGTCAGTACAAGGTATTTATAGAATTTGGCAAAACCCTATCTCACTAAAAGACAAAATGGCTTAATTCGGAGGTGGACTTGAGCTGGGGGGTCGAGTGCTTGGTCGAGTTGGGCGAAAAACTTCAAGACGGCAACTTTATAGTGGACTCGACTAGCTGACTCGAGTGGCTTGGTCGAGTTGGCTCCAAGGCGATACCTTTGTGGTGGACTCGACTTGGTGGTGGACTCGACTTGGGGGTCGAGTTGGGGGTCGAGCTGATCTCAAAATGCAGTCTTTGCTGCTGACTCGACCCACTAACTTAACCTGCTTGCTAGAGTCAATCTCCAAGTCCTCTATTTTTGGTAGAACTCGACTCCCTTCTTCCCTTCTCTCCATTTGACCTCAACATCTTCAATATTCCTTGAATGTACTTGAAATAGCTCCAAAATGCAGTATGCATGCAATCCTAATGCAAAACACTCCAAGTATGCAAAACCGGAAACAAGTGACATGAAATGGGAAGAATGTCCTATGAGACAAGGCTAAATGGATGATAAATGCATGCTCAATTCCTGTAAAATACAGACATATCACGCATGGGCTTAAGCTCTCTCTCACGTAGCCCTTATCCTTCAAGTCTCTCACTTGCTTTTCTAGCTCCCTAGCCTTGTTTAGATTGACTCGGTAGGTGGGTCAGTTTGGTAGTTGAACTCCGGGAATAAAGTCAATTTAGTGCTCAATAACCCTTGGAGGTGGTAAACCGGTGAAAAGCTCTTCCGGGAATACGTCTTTGAAATGGTCCAAGACGTGTTCAATCTCCTTGGGTAGCTCCACCGTGACCACACCTACACTCAATAGCTCTTTAAAGACCATTAGTATAACATTACAAGTATCATCATGTAAAGATCGTATAATGTCACTGGGAGCTATAAGGAAATTAGTCTTAGCAATGCTCTTTTTTTTAGCCAATTTTTGTTGCATTTCATGTACTTGAGAAGGAAGCAATGGGGCTAGACTATTTCGTTTCTTATCATTCAAGAAGGTGTAATGATTAGTTGTACTATGGTGAGTGACCTCCCTATTAAATTGCCAAGGTCTACCTAGCAAAAGATGAGTCGCTTGCATTGGAACCACATCGCATAAAACATCATCACAATACTTGCCTACACTAAATGAGATCCTAATTTGATCATTAATTCGCAATTCCGTTTTATCATTTAGCCATCTAAGTTTGTAAGGCTTAGGATGCTTAATGGTTTCTAGATGCAACTTCTCTACCATGTATGAACTAGCCACATTAGTGCATGAACCACCATCAATAATAAAAGAGCAAACCTTCCTTTTTACCGTACACCGTGTATGAAAGATATTCTCGCGTTGAGCTATTTCTTCCGGTTCTTGCACGATACTAAGAACTCTTATGGTGACTATCAATTCTCCCACATCGATATATTCAACCTCTTCTTCGGTGCTCTCATCCTTGTCTCGAGGATCTTCTTCGTCTTGAGACTCATATTCACCAGAAAGGGTAAGAACCATGACCCTTGCATTAAGACACTCTCTTGCATAATGACCATGTCCTCTACACTTGAAGCACTCTAAATCATGCGCTTGTGGACGGTTTGGAGCTCCTCGGGGATCCGCTCTAGCATCCTTAGGTGCATCACATTGGTCTTGGACTCATATACTGGCGTCTTGCCCTTATCCAAATGCTTAGAAGAATTCGTGTTAGAACCGGATGCTTGGGTGTTCCATGGCGAATTGGGACCAGCCTTGTTCCGTGAGTAGCTTGCAACCTTTCTCTTCACTTGTTGCTCAATTTGAATGGCCAAGTACAAGAGCTCGTTGAAGTCTTGATATGTCTACATTTTCACTTTTCGTACTATGCGGTCTTGTAACCCGTTTAAGAATTGAGCCATGAGAGTCTCCTCGGTATCTTCAAGATTGATACGGTTCCTTAGATGCTCAAATTCCTCATAGTAATCCTCCACACTTTTACTCTCTTGAGTAAGTTTTTGAAACTTTTTTTAGAGCTCTCAGTTATATAAGGGAGGCACATATCTCCCTTTCATCATGAACTTCATAATTTCCCGAGATGGGACCGGGCCATCCCTATTTCTTCTTCTTTTAGTTCCTTCTCGATCCCACCAAGTGAGGGCGTGATCCGTGAATTGAGCCGCGGCATAAGAAACTTTTCTTGGTTCGTCATAGTGGTAAAACTCAAAGATGTGATCCATGCGTCTTTTCCAATCAAGATACGCCTTGGGGTCCACTTTTCCTGCAAAAGACGGCTGTGTGAGCCTATGGTGAACCTCTTGATGATCTTTTTCATATCTACCCTTACATATCTTCTAGGCTCGGATATCGCTCTTCTAGGTAGAGGCTGAAAATCCGATTCATCGGAAAGTTCTCCGATTACCGGTTCACAAAACGGTGGAGACGCTTGACGCGATGGCTGCTCTAGTAGACGAAGGCGATCATTCATTTGTTGGAGTTGAGTTTCTAGGGCCGTGAACATGGCTGAAATATCCGGTGGCTCGGCCATCGTGATGGTACCTCGTAACACAAGTCAAAAGCAAAAATCGGACATTTAGTCTAATCTCGAAACCGAACTTGTGTAAACCGTGATCAAGTTTAAATTTTGGTCTAGCAAACAATAGGCATGTTTTAAATAATAGGAAGGCCAATAAAAATTCAAACTTGGGCACCAAGGATAAGGAGAAAGACCACACAATGAAGCAAAAGGAATAAAGGTACTAAAGCAAAAATAAAGCAGTTTGTACAACCTCAAACTTTCCAAAAATAGCAAAAACAACCTCTTCCTCCCTAAGGTTTCTACAATGGCTGCTCAAGAAACTACCACATGCTTCAATCCTAGATTCCAGCTAAACAACCTAGACACAACAAGATCTAGAAACCTAAACAACCAAGAACAACACAAAAGGTCAAAGATTCAAACTTTATTCAAGCTTTCCTCTTTTAACACAAAACTAAGCAAGCTAAGGAGGAAAGACACAACCTTTAGTAGGATCTTTAGCTCTGATACCAAATGGTATGAGCACAAATCCGATTCTCAAGAAGCGTAGATAGAGATGGGGCTAGACAACAGAGAAGAACTCCGATCCGATGTGAAGCAATGGAATGGTGTTTAAGATGAGAAGGAAATGGGCTAGAACTCGAGCTCAAGACCTTCAATGGATGGTGATGGACGTGGATAGGAGCTGGAATCTTCAATCGAGCCTGAAGGAACCAACAAACAATGGAGCTAGACCTTTGAGAAGAACTTTGATCTAAGGTGAAGCTAGAAGATGGAGTGGATGGCGGAAGATAGGTGGCACCACAAGAGAGGAGAGGTTCTCTTGATATCGTCAAGACCTAGAGATAGAGACCCAACCTCAATACCTTTAGGGTTTTCTAATCCTAGAGCTCCAAGCTACAATAGAAGAAGAGATACAAAAGGGGAAAACTTTTCTAGTTTTTGATTTAATGATTGCTTAATTCATGAGAAAGAAAAGGGTTGCCTTTTATGGGCTTACAACTAGGTTTAGTAAGTCTAATTTAGGTCTAAGCCCTTTTAAAGATAACTTGGATACTTAGGCTACAAATTAAAACCCAAAAAACCAAACACAACAAAAGGCAAAGTCTCAAAAGCTACTAAAGAAATGGAAAACATATGTAGAGATTTTTCTTAAAGATATAATCACATATCTTGTGTATCTAAGCTTGTCATGAATATTTCCAAGTCAAACACACAAGGAAGATGAGATGTGATGCCTTAGGTGTTTCTTGCCTAATTAAAACCCTTTTCTAGAAACCTGATGTGATAAAACTAGAAGTAGGAAAAGAGTACAATACTTTACCCAAGTTCTTGAGGGGTGTCCTCACTAGTGTAGAGTGAGGACACACAAATCCTTCTCTCCAAGGCTACATGTCCATGAGCTAATGTCCGATGACTCGGCTTGTCCGCTCAAAATGATCTCCGATGGCTCCGCTTTCTCTGCTTCTTCACCGTGTTCCTTGAGTCCGTGTGGATAGAGTTGAACCGCCTTTTGATAGCCCTTTGAGATGTTTCGGGTCACTCTCCTAGTATGGGTAAGCTTGGTACCTTCAACTCCTTGGGTTGCTCGGATTCGGTTTGTAAAGAGACCGGTACGATATCCACATCATACCCTAGGGCCAATGTGAGAGCAGATAAGGAGAAAGGAAACCGAAAAGCTTCTTTACTTGAATTACCATCACCGGCTCCTAAGTTGAAGACATCTAGGGATGATTATGCTGTCACTCATCCGCCTACCTTGAGCTCAATACATCAGTCCCAAGTTAAGAAGGGCGACCCAAGAAGAGTTACCAAGGACGATACCGTAAGAAAGCTTTTTGAGAAGATTGGGTGGCTTTGAGGACAAGATTAAGCACCATGGGAGGTGACCTATTCAGAGTAAAGAGGAGGTGTTCTTTCAGTTGGGAACATGGCTTATGGACCCCATTAGATCTGGATAAGCCTCACAGAGGAGATTCACATCACGAATGCACTTAAGCGGAATCACCCCGCGAATCTAGAAGAGCTTGCTATACCGATCCGACCACTACAAGCTTCAAGGTAAGTCTGACTCTTTTTCTTCCTTCTATGAGCCTGAGTTGGTATATTGTGGTGTAGGTACCATGGTTGTTTGGAGGTCCAAACCTTTTAAGGGGGAGGGAATGATGTGGTCATCACATCGGATCCTATCAACAACACCACGGACCAGGAAGGATCAAGCTATGGACCAAAGTTGACCCTACCACTTGGAGATGCTGAGAAGATGGAATGGAGCAAGATCCAAGAGAGCCTTTCACCAACATTGAGCCATTCCATGATCGTGACAAGACCGGACCGGACAAGACGAGTTACATTCGGACCGAGACCGAGGGTCCAAGGGCACTAAGATTTGGGAGCAAAGCTTCATGTGTCCTAACTCATCATTAGTGAGGATACCCTTCAAGACCTTAGATGAAGTATCGTACTCTTTCCCTACTCCTAGTTTTACTACATCGGATTTCTAGAAAAGGGTTTTAATGAGGCAAGAAAGTCTAAGGCATCACATCTCATCTTCCTTGTGTATTTGACTTGGAAATACACATGACAAGTCTAAAATACATAAGAGATGTGATCCTATCCTAAGAAAAGTCCCTACTTATGTTTTTCTTTTCTTTACTTTGCTTAAGACTTGCGTTTTTCCTTTTTTTGGTTTATTTTTGGGTTTAAATTATGACAATGGGCCTAAGTATCAAGCTGATAAGGTTTTGTTTCACCTCGTCTCAGGTTTCATCCAAGCCCTACTAGAAAGTAGTCTCGAGAGTTTAACCCGATTATACCGCAAGTGCACAGTAATGCAGTTGTAGTATGTACGGGATCGATCCATAGAGACTGAGAATAACTGCACAGAGAGTATAAGAATAAATCTAATCTAGGTGAATTATAGAGTTTTGGGTTTTAGGTTTAATTATCTAAAGTGCATAAAATAAATAAACATTAATTAAATTACTGAAAATAAATTGCGTAAAATAAATTGCATAAAATAAATTGCGTACAATAAATTACGTAATTTAAATAACAAAAAATAAATTGCATAAATTAAATAGCAGAAAATAAAGGGTAAATTAATGTGCAGGAATTAAATAGCATAAAATAAGTTGTGTAAATGAAATGACATTAATAAAGGTACTTAATTAAATTGCATAAATAAATAACATAAATTAAATTTCGTAAATTAAATTGTGTAAAGTAAATTGCATAAAATGAATAACATAAAATAAATTACTTAAATTAAATTGCATAAATTAAATAACATAAATAAATGTGCATAAAATAAAGTGCATAAATTAAATAACAATTAAGCAATATTAAAGAAAACGATCCCAAGGATGATTGGAAACGAATCCGAAAATCTTCTAATATGAGAATTGATCTTCTTTAACTTTTTTTTTGGTTGATATCTATCGGTCTAAAAATTTCGTATATAGATTAGTCCACTCTCGTGGTATGCTAATCTCTCTGTAAAAATTCACTCTCGTGGTGCTCTTACAAGCATTGAGAACGATCCCGTCATCGACCGGCCTAACCGTCCACTGTATCTCTACAGCGTAGTCAAGCTTTAAACGAGTTTAGTTCCGAAATCTTAATCCACTCTCGTGGCATCAAGACCCTAACCTGCTAAACTAACTTGACCAAAGCTAATTTAGATAAGCTCACAAGTCGAAAATAGATTTATCGATTAACTAGAATTCCAAGTTTGTAAGTCCGAAACCCCTCTATCCACTCTTGCGGCGTAGGGAATTCCCGAAATACTTAGCCACACATGTTATTTTCGGCCGGTCGATGCACGAGGTCTATGAGATTTTCAGAAACTGCACCGACCGTGCACGGTCGACGCTCTGGTCGATGTGAATGCTTCATGAAGAGGAAATGTGATTATAAAAAACTGCACATAAATTGCATCGTCCATGTACGGTCGATGCACGGGTCGATGCCTCCTTTCTGAAGCTTTTCGGTAAGCTTTCCTTGATTTTCTTGGCCCGAACAAGTAGCTTTAATGTCCTTGTGGCTTCTTAAGCTCCCAAAACAATCTAGAAACACCAGTTTTGCTCTAAGTACCGATAAACACATAAACATATGCAAATGCAATAAAATAGTCCTAAATGCAAACTAGAATGCATAATATTAGTATATATGAATATGTAAAAACATGTAAATATGAGCTCTATCAACTCCCCCACACTTATCCTTTTGCTTGTCCTCAAGCAAACAAAAGCTAAGCATGGTGAAGAAATGCTCAAAACAATAAAGATAAGGTGAGTGAACTTGTACCTTGTGACATTGTTGTGCTTAATGCTTATCGACCTTGCGGAAGTGGAATGATCTCTATCGTACTTATGTACTTCGCCATAAGCATAACAACTCACCTTAGTTTGAACCGTTCCTCCTTTGATCCTAGACTCCTCTTTTTATTCTAAGCATGGGTTCTCAACTTGGGAATATCGATCAAAGGATATGAACACTTACTCTTTCAGATTTCTGTAAGCTCAAGACCGTCTTACTGCAATTTCTTTCCCCTTCCTTTTCTCACTTCAATGTTAATCGATTTTTTCCTATTTTTATAGGGTATCATTTTATTTTTTTATCGATTGCTTTTTCTCTTAAGCTCTTTTCTAGGACAAGTTTTCTTGAGACACGAACATTGAAAGTGGTTGCTTCCAATGCCTGGTTCGCTTCTATATCCTTTTTCTTCCCTTTCTCTTCTCTTTTCTTTTCTTTTCTTTTCTTATCTAATCGAAGGGAATGAAGAGGGGAATCACACTTACTTAGAGGTGTCTTGCAGTGCCTCGTAGAGGTATCACATCCAATGTATCTCAAGCCCCAAGTCGAGAAAATTAAAGTTCAATAAGGTGAGAAGTCAACTTAGAATCGTCTAAGTGTCCGTAAGAATGATCCTTTTCACTACAAGAAAACTGACGATTTGCGATGGCAATTTGCGATGGCAATAAGCTGTCGCAAAAGTGCGACGACATAGCGATGAACTACCAATGATATTGCGATGGAACTAAAACCATCGCAAATTTGCGAGGGAAAATAGTCGTCGCAAATTTGCGAGGGATCTGCGATACATTGTGCGATAAATCTGCGATGATGACAACTTACGACGCAAATTTGCGATGTTATTGCGACTTCCAGAAGACATCGCAAATTTGCGACATATTAGCGATGGATTTGCGAAGAATAAGCGATGACACAACATTCCCTTGCAAATCCATAGCAAATTTGCGATGTTATTGCGACTTTCAAAAGGCATCACAATTTTGCGACATATTAGCGATGGATTTGCGAGGAATAAGCGATGACCCAATATTCCCTCGCAAATCCATAGCAAATGTGCGATGAGATTGCGATGGCATAGCGATTCTGCAGGTAGGTGGGAATGTTTTAAATAACAAGTACCTAACAATTTGCGAGAAACTAGCTTTCCGTCGCAAATATCTCGCAAATCCGTCGCACTGTTGTAGCAAATCCGCCGCAAAAATTTTCAAATCTCTATAAATAGGCAGACGGTTTTTGAGAGTTTCACAACAATTCAAACACATATTCTATAATCGAGAGAGAAAAAAAAAAAATTTCTGAGTGTGTGAGTAACAATATGTCGTCTCAGCACGAAGTTTATGAGTTACGAAAGTGGATGTATAATAGAAAAGACCCGGAGACGAGGGAAGTGACGAAGGAGTATCGTGTCGGGTTGCGAGCATTCATCTAGCAGGCCACTAATAACTCCTATGCGAAGCGTGACGGTAACATATTCTGTCCTTGTAGAACGTGCAAGAACAATCAATATTTGGAAATTGATATTGTGTAGACGCATCTGTATAATAGAGGATTTATGTCGAACTATTATGTCTGGTTTTCACATGGCGAGGGTTTTAGTCTTGGTGCAGGAAATAGTAGTACGGGTGATGGTGTTGATCAACCAGGTTATACTGCTAATTATAACTACGGCCAAAACATGTTTGAAAATTATGAAGAGTCTCATCCAGAAAATAGGTATCATGATATGGTCACAGATGCATTTCATGAATCTATTCCTGCATTTGTTGATGAAAATAGGTAAGAACCTAACGTTGAAGCACAACAGTTTTATGATATGTTAGACTCTGTAAATCAACCTATCTATGAGGGGTGTAGAGAGGGATTATCTAAACTATCACTGGCATCTAGGATGATGACAATTAAAAGTGATAATAACCTAACTGAGAATTACATGGATTAATGGGCTGAATTATTTAAAGAGTATTTGCTAGAAGATAATATTTCCGCTGAGAGTTACTACGAAATACAGAAATTAGTTCCGGGTCTTGGGTTACCATCAGAAATGATTGATGTGTGCATTGATAATTGTATGATTTTTTGGAAAGACGACGATAAGCTACAAGAATATCGATTTTGTGGGAAGCCGAGATATCAACCAACTACTAGAAGGACCCGTGTCCCATACCAACTTATGTGGTACTTGCCAATCACTGATAGATTGAAACGGTTATACCAATCAGAAAGGACATCGGCGGCAATGAGATGGCATGCACAACATACAACAGAGGATGGGGAGGTTAGGCATCCGTCAGATGCAAAGGCGTGGAAACACTTTCAGACGGTACATTCTGACTTTGCTAACGAGTGTAGGAATGTCTATCTTGGCTTATGCACTAATGGTTTTAGCCCATTTGGTTTGTCTGGGAGACAATATTCTCTATGGCCTGTCATTTTGACGCCATACAATCTAAAGAGAATTCTTGTTTATGAGTATTCTAGTGCCGGGTCCGAAGCATCTAAAGCGATCGCTTGATGTATTTCTGCAACCTTTGATTCACGAGTTGAAACAGTTGTGGTTTACAGGGGTACGGACTTTCGATTATTCACGACAACGAAATTTCAACATGCGGGCAGTATTAATGTGGACAATTATTGACTTTTCGGCATACAGAATGTTAGCGGGCTGGACCACACATGGAAGGTTATCTTGTCCATATTGTATGGACAGATCAGATGCTTTTCAACTAAAGCATGGAAGGAAACCATGCTGGTTTGATTGTCATCGTCGCTTTCTTCCCTTGCATCATTCTTACCGAAAGAACAAAAAACTATTCAAGAAGAACAAAGTTGTGCGTGTTCCCCCCCGTGTATATGTCAGGAAAAGATTTGTTGGAGATGATTGATTATTATGGTGTGCAGGAAATATGTACACGTGGGGGCAATTGGCACACTCCAGCAAATATGCCTGACGGATATGAGAGTTGTCACAATTGGCACAAAAAGAGTATCTTCTGGGAGCTTCCATACTGGAAAGATCACCTATTACGGCACAATCTTGATGTGATGCACATAGAGAAAATTTTTTCGATAACATCATGAATACGATTTTGAATGTGCAGGGAACGGGCAAGAGTAAAGACAATTTCAAATCAAGGTTGGACCTGGCCGAAATATGCGGAAGAAGCGAGTTGCATATTACAAGGGATGAAAAATTATCTATTCCGATCTTTCGCTTGTCCGGGAATGCAAAACAAACGTTGTTTGACTGGGTTGCTTCAGATGTAAAATATCCTGATGGGTATGTGTCTAAATTCTCAAGATGTATAGAGCGAGGAAAAAAAATTGCCGGTATGAAGAGCCACGATTGTCATTTATTCATGCAGCGACTATTACTGTTTGCATTAGTTGAGCTCTTACCGACACCTGTCCACGAAACAATTGCGGGTAAAATAGCAGTGAACTTTTAATTAGTGATCTTGTCCCCATAATTAATTATATGTGTTTAATACTAATAAACCATACATCGATTTTCAGGTATTGGAGCATTTTTCAGAGATCTATGCACACGAACACTCACAGAGGAGGGCATAATGCAATTACACAATAATATCCCAGTGTTATTGTGTAACTTAGAAAAAATATTTCCACCATCGTTTTTTGATGTGATGGAACATCTTCCGATCCACCTACCACATGAAGCAGCTCTTGGAGGTCCCGTGCAATTTCGATGGATGTACCCGTTCGAGCGATTTATGGGACATCTAAAAAGAAAGGCCAAAAATCTTGCAAAAGCGGAAGGATCGATCGTTGCAGGAAGTTTGACCGAAGAAACCACTCACTTCACGTCATACTACTTTAGCCCAACAGTCAGAACAAAAAAAACCCGTATTAGACGATATGACGATGGAGGGGTTGCACCAACATATAACGTTGAGGTCCCAGATATCTTCGCCCAAATAGGCAGACCTGGTGGGAAGTTGAAAGAAGTTTGGTGGGAAGACCACAAATATTCTCGTGCGGCTCACAATTATATATTGCGAAATTGTGAGGGAGTACAGCCGTTTGAAAGGTATAATTTCATTTATTTCATATTTTAATATAAATCTAATAATAGATATATGGTTTTGGTTACAAAAAATATTTCTATAGTGAATTCGACAGGCAAATGCGAGAAGCCTTCCCCGATTTAGAAGAAAAAGAGTACGAGACGTACAAAGAACGTGATTTTGCAGGATGGTTAAAATACTATGTAAGTTTTGAACTATAAATAAATATATTTAGTTTTTTTCAAACTTAAATAACATAATTTCTTAAACATCGTATAGGTAATGAATGGATGTGCAAACCATTCCTTGCCTCTCTGGTTACACGAGATTGTTCAAGAACCAATTGCAAAGATCATTACTACCCCAATGTACTTCAGTCGCGGTTATACTTTTCACACATACGAGCATGGCTCCAAGAGGTCAATCGCAAATTATGGAATTCACGTGCCAGGTGAAAATGATTTCTACGGTATTTTGCACGAAATTATGGAAGTATCATATCCAGAAATTATCGGGTTGAAATGCATTTTGTTCAAATGTCCTTGGTATGATCCAACAGTCGGTCGAGGCATTCGGATAAACTCGTTAGGGGTAACTAATGTCAATGCCAACAAAAAATTTCCTAAATTTGAACCGTTCATCTTAGCATGTCAAGCAGAACAAGTGTGTTTCATTCTATATCTCCGGATAAGGGAAAGACGAGAGACGTGGTTATCTGTGATAAAAGTCAATCCGAGAGGTCGAATAGTCGGAGAAGTTGATGATGTGGCTTTGCAACAAAAAAGATCAGCAGAAGTCTCCGTATCTATCGAATTAACAGAAGATATCTTACATATTGATCTACAAAACAGAGAAGTAGAAGAGATGATCATGGATGAGACGGGTAACGATCCGGAATGTGATGAGTTCGAGGAGACAGATAACGGAGAAGAAACCGATGGCGACAGTGAAAACTGCTATGTTCTGAAAATGAATCTGATTAAATGTTTGTATGTTGTAGGTCTTTCATGTGTAATATGTAGATTACGAAGTTTTTTTTTCTTTTTTTTTTAAAAGAATTTGCGAGGGAGCCCTCGCAGATCCCTCGCAAAATAGTAAAAAAATATTTTTTTAATGATTTTGCGAGGGAACTACTACGGATCCCTCGCAGTTCCCTCGCAAAGTCGTAAAAAAAATGTTTTGTTATCGCTGTTTTTTTTTGTTTTATAAAGAATTTGCGAGGGTACTGCGAGGATCCCTCGCAAAATCATTTAAATAAAAAATATTTTTTTACGATTTTGCGAGGGATCTGCGAGGGATCCCTCGCAGTTCCCTCGCAAAGTTATAATTTTTTGGTTTCGCGGTTACAAAATTTTAATTATTTGGAAAGAATATAGCGAGAGATCTGCGAGGGATCCCTCGCAATTCACTCGCAAAATGGGAACCGAAAATCCTATTTCCGCGATGGTTTCGCGATGGACTTGCGAGGGAAGGGTATTTTAATTACCCTTCTTCTTCCTCAGTCGTAACTCGAAATAGCAAAATCAAAAAAAAAAACCTTCGCCATTTTTTCTTTTCCACATCGCCGTCTCTTCTCTCCAACGTCACCGTCCCTCCTCTCCAACGTTGCCGTCTCTCCTCTCCCCAGCCACTGTCTCTCCTCGCCCCAGCCGCCGTCTCTCCTCGCCCCAGCCGCCGTGTCTCCTCGGTCCAGCCGCCGTCTCTCCTCTTCCTAAGGTTAGACTTTTCTGAATCCTTCAATGATCTTCAATGATGGATTTCAATTTCAATTAGTGATGGATTTCGTTAGTGATGAATTTTGTTAGATTAGTTGTTTCGTTAGTGATGGATTTCAATTTTACATTAATCAAATTGTTAGATTAGGTTGAATTTTATTGTTAGATTAGATTGAATTTTATATAAATTTGTTAGATTTTTAGATTAGGTTTTATAATTTGTTAAATTATGTTTTATTGATTAGGATTTAATTTGAAAATTTTAGGATTTTAGATTTTAGGATTTGAAAATGATTTTTTTTTCATGAATTTGAGAATTATTAATATTTATTCATGAGTTTTAGGATTTTAGATTTTAGGATTTTAATATAATTTTTTCATGATTTTAAAAATTTTAGAATCTGAGAATTTGAGAATTTTTAAATTTCAAAATAGTTTTTAGGTTTTTTATTTAGGTAATTTTATGTTTGTTAAAACCATTTTTTATAAATATTATTAAAACTATATAACAAACTTTTATATAATTTTTTAGATATAAATTTTTTTTAAAAAAATATTTTGTCAATTTCGAAAATTATATTTGATTTTTTTCAGAATTTATTACTAATTAAAATTATATAAATAATTTCAATTAAAGATTTAAGAAAGATTTAGGATTTATGATTTCAATTTAGATTTCGATTATATAATCATATAACTTTCGAATACAGATTAAAGATTTCAATTTAGAAATTTTGTCCTTTCGGTTTTTTTATTAAATTAATTTTATGTTAGTTAAAACTTTTTTTATAAATATTAATAAAACTATATATAACAAATGTTTATATAATTTTGTAAGAATGAAAAAACGTTTTTGTATATTTTTTTAGATTTTACAATTACAAAATTATTTATTTCCATGGATTTGAATTTAGGATTTCAATTTACAAATAATTTATGATCAATAGTTTTTATGTCAGATTTCAATTATGATATTATGTGCATTAATTTGAAAATTATTATAATTGATTCATGAGTTTTAGGATTTTAGATTTTAGGATTTTAATAGGATTTTTTCATGAATTTAAAAATTTTACAATTTTCGTTTTTTTAAATTTTAAAATAGATTTTAGGATTTGAAAATGTAATTAATAACAAGTTTTTTTTTTTTTTTTGCAGATGTCTGGATTTTCGAACGATTATACTCGCTATCTTTCGAGAGGCGGATCAGCGCCGTCTACTCCTGGGGCGAGTTTTACTTCTCAGATGGGCGTGACACATATTCCCGACTCTCATCATCATTCACCGCCTCCCGCCGTATTTTCTCCATCCCCACCGACAGCACAACCGACACCATCTCCATCTACACAACCCACAATGACTGACGCTGAGCATGATCGGGTCATAGCGGCGCTTTTTGATCATTCCGGTCATGATCGTCTACCACACCTTCATCCAGACCGTCTTCAAGAGACTTTATGGTAATTTCTTTTAATTTTTTAATTTTTTTAATTTAAGGTTGTTTAAAAGTATATTTATTTTTAATTCTTTCCTTTTTTAATATTTCAGGTTTAAAGATGACGGATGTGTAGTTGCTAAGGTGAGATCGATCTTTGAAAGAGATTTCAAAGAACCTCATGCTAATTGGACACAGACTCCAAAATATGTGTCTCACCGGTGGTTTGAGACATTTGCGGTAAGTTTTAAAATTTAATTTATTTTAAAATCTTTCTTATTATTTTTTATCATCATAACTCTTTTTTTTTTGTAGCAATCTTATCACTGGGATTCAGTGATAACATCTTTGGTTCGCAAAGAATTTGAGGACAAGCTGAAGGCTCGTATGTGTGACCAGGTGGGACGATGGAAGAGGAAGTGGAAAAAGAGGGTGACAATGTGATGCCTAGGTGGCTGGATCCTGAGGTCTGGAAAGGTCTCGTGGCGTATTGGTCTGATCCGGCGAGTGAGACTAAGAGCGGGAATGCTCGAGCGGCCCGGTTCTCTGATCCTGATGGAGACGGGTATCATAAGCATCGCTCCGGACAGCTTTCGTTTAAAGCCCGAGCACGGAAGATAGTAAGTTTTTTTTTTAAAAGTTATTAAATTTTTTTAATTAAATATGATAGTAATTATTTTTATATACTTAGGCTGAGACCCGTGGAGACGATGCGATTCTGGATTTGCTCGCGGTTCTGGAAGAGACGAAACTTAGACCGGATGGATCGTTTGTCGATGGGAAATCGGAGAAGTTCTACCATGACGTCACTTCCAGGATGCAGGAGCTGACTCAGGCTTCTGATGGGGATGATCCCGAGAGCACTGCATCTGTCTCTCCGGCCATGAAGAACAAAATTTTTACTGAGGTATGTCTTTAAAATTGTTGTAAATGTTTGTAATTATGTTTATTATAAATTACAATCAAATATATTTTTTCTTTTTCAGGTCGCTCCCCGTAAAAAAGGGAGAATTTATAGTGTCGGTTCTCTGCAATCGAAGATTGACTCTTGCACTTCTTCTGCTTCGTCTTCATCTCAATCCCGACAGGATTCAGAAGCTCTTCAGAGTATCATCCTGTCACAGGCGAACATGATCGAAGCTCAGACACAGCAAATATCCAAGTTTGGTAAGATTTTTAACTACTTGGGCACAAAGGATGCAGAGTTGGCACGGCTTCTTCGGGACGAATTCGGAGATGACCCCGGTTCTTGTAGCGGAACCAGAGCCGGGACCGGACCATCACAATCTTTGGTTATTTTTTTTTTTGTTGTAAAAACTAATATTGTACTTTATATTAATTTTAATATTATGAATTTTAATTTTATTTAGATTTTAATTTTAAATTTATTTTAATTTCACTTTTACTTTTAATTAAAAGCAATTTCATATTAAATTATTAATTACTCTATCCGTCGCAAGTCCATCGCACTTTTGTGAGGGATTTGCGATGACAGTTTTAATGTTCATCGCAGTTCCGCCGCAAAGTCTGCGACGGAATTGCGATGAATATCCCAGGACTCATCGCAAATCCATCGCAAAAATTGCTACAATGTTGCGACATTCCATTTGCGAGTGCAGTTCTCTATCGCGAATCTGTCGCTGAGTTGCGACAGATTTGCGATATATTTTTGCGATTGGAAAGGTTACACGCTAATTTGTCGCTATTTTGAGACGGATTAGCTACGTTACTGTTCCATCGCAAAAGTTGCGACGACACTGCGATGATTTTCGATTTGCGACCAGCGATTAGTGACAATTTGTTGTGCCTCGCAAAGACGTCGCAACTTTGGTATTGCGAGGGATTTGCGATGCATTTCGCCATCGCAAATCCTTTGTTTTCTTGTAGTAATTTGGGGTTTATTGATCCACTCATGGATTTTCCAATTTTCCTAGTAAAGATAACACACTATCCAACAAAGCATCCAAACAATAGCACAAATAACACAATTTAACAAGTTCTATTGCTACCTCATTAAAAACTTTTTCACATGTTATTGAACCTATGAACGAGGAAAAGATTGTAACAATCTCTCAAAAATGCGAAAAAACTTATGGTAAAACTTGCATCAAAAGATGTCAAAGAAAAAAAATTACTTCCATAGATCGCAAGACTCCCCCCCCACACTTAAATTACAACGTCCGCGTTGTGAGATAAAACCATAAAGAGGGTAAAGAAGCAAGAAAATTTCATATCTGAATTTTTTATCGGGTTTGTGGGTTTGATAAGCTCCAACGTGTTTCAAGTCCTTGATTTATATTTTTTATGTTTAAATAACCTGAAAATTAAAACAGAAAACAGAAAAGCAGAAAAACAAAAACAAAAAAATACGAAAAAACTGAAAAATAAACTGAAATAGAAAAAAAAAAACGTATATACAAAGATAGAAAGCTTATTTAACGTCGTGAGCTCGAATATGTTACCGTTTCAGTGATTCAGAGACTCTTCCGGAAGGTCGGGTGGATCTTCCAACTCTATGATCTCCCGTCCACCAATGATTTCAGAACTCATATACGGCTTTAATCGTTGTCCATTCACTGTTGCCCCATAGCTCTATAGCTCTGTAAGGCATTACACACTTTATCTTCAAGGGACCGGACCAACGAGATCAGAGCTTTCCCAGAAAGATCTTCAAACGAGAGTTAAATAGTAGGACTTGATCGTTTACCTTAAACTCTCGGTGAAGTATTCGCTTGTCATGGAATGATTTTGTCCTCTCCTTGTATATCCGGGCATTCTCATAGGCATCTAACTGAATCTCGTCTACTCGTTCCGTTGCATGAGTCGTTTCTCTGCAGTGGTCTTGATGTCGTAGTTCAACATCTTGACAACCCACATAGCTTTGTATTGGAGCTCAACCGGAAAATGATAAGACTTTACATAGAGAAGGTTGAAAGAAGTTGTACCAATGGAAGTCTTGAAAGCTGTTCGATAAGCGCACAAAGCATCGTCTAGCTTAAGCGACCAATCCTTCTTTGAAATATTCACTTTTTTCTCCAAGATTGCCTTGATTTCCCGATTTGAAACCACCACTTGTCCGCTTGTTTGAGGATGATATGGCATTGCCACCTTATGTCTAACGCCATACTTCCGTAGTAGTTTGTCGAAAGTTCTGTTGATAAAATGTGTTCCTCCGTCGCTAATCACCACTCTTGGAACTCCAAATCTAGGGACTATTATGCTCTTAAAAAGTTTAAGCACTACCTTCAAGTCAATTTTTGGACTTGCAAGGGCTTCTACCCATTTGGATACGTAATCAACCGCCACTAGGATGTAGCTGTTACCATGAGAGTTCGGGAAAAATCCCATGAAATCGATGCCTCACACATCAAAGACTTCTACCTCCATTATCGGGTTTTGAGGTATCTCATTCCTTCGACTTCTGTTTCCTCTTCTTTGACATGCATCACAAGCTAGGATGAATCGATGAGCATCTTTGAACAAAGTCGGCCACCAAAATCCAGCTTGCAAAACTTTAGCCACCATCGTGAATGTAGCGAAATGTCCTCCGTATGTTGATCCATGGCATCCCGTCAAGATCCCGCGAACTTCATGCTCAGGAACACATCTTCTGTATATTTTATCCTTATATAACGTGTAGAGGTTTGGATCATCCCAATAATACCGATTGATCTCCTTGAAAAACTTTTTCTTGTGATATCCGATGAGATCAGGCGGTTTTTCTCCACAAACGAGATAATTGAACATGTCGGCGTACCATGGAGACTTGTCCTTGATGGCGTTGATGCTTTTTAGATCCTTAATGAGATTGTGTTCGCCGGCAAGTACTCTAATGGCATAGACTTGTTCCTCTGGTGATAGGGATTTCGTCATCGATTCTCATCCGAGAAAGGTGGTTCGCCACTCCGTTCTCTATTCTTTTCTTGTCTTTTATTTCCAAATCAAACTCCTGGAGGAGTAGTATCCAGCAGAGTAGCCTCGGTTTTGCATCTTTCTTAGCGAGTAGATACCTTAGTGCCGCATGATCCGTGTGTACAATGACTTTAGAACCGACTAAGTATTGGCGAAACTTCTCAAAAGCAAAGACGATCGCTAGAAGCTCTTTCTCCGTAGTGGCGTAATTAATTTTCGCTTTGTATAGCGTCCTACTTCCATAATAGATCACATTCAGCTTCTTGTCCTTGCGATGTCCAAGCATAGCTCCTACGGCATAGTCACTAGCATCACACATAATCTCGAACGGTAACTCCTAATTCGGCGGTTGTACTATCGATGCACTCACTAGCTCTTTCTTGATCGATTGGAATGCTTCGAAACATGCGTCATCGAAGTTGAACTCGACATCTTTGCATAGCAGGCTGGTGAGTGGTCTTGCACCAAGGAAACTTCGTATGTCTTTCACCGTTTTTGGAGGCCCTAGACTTGTCATCACATCGATCTTGGCCTTGTTGACTTCAATCCCTCTTTCCGATATCTTATGTCCGAGAACGATTCTTTCTCTCACCATGAAATGATACTTCTCCCAATTAAGTATGAGGTTCGTCTCTTCGCAATGTTTTAGTACCTTGCACAAATTAGACAAACAACCACCAAAACCATACACAGAGAAATCATCCATAAATACCTCAACTACTGATTCAATTAAATCTGAAAATATCAACATCATACATCTTTGAAAGGTTGCAGGTGCATTACATAGTCCAAACAGCATTCTTCGATACGCAAAGGTACCATAAAGACATGTAAATGTCGTTTTTTTCTTGATTTTGAGGATGTATCGGGATTTGAAAGAATTCCGAATACCCATCTAAAAAACAATAGTGAGAGTGATTTGCTAATTATTCTAACATCTGATCAATAAATGGAAGAGTAAAATGATCTTTTCTAGTGCAGTATTTAATTTCCTAAAATCAATACACATCCTCTGTCTCGTGATAGTTCGAGTAGGAATTAATTCATCATTTTCATTTTTTACCATAGTGATACCACCCTTTTTAGGAATTACATGAACAGGTGATACTCAATTACTATCGGATATAGGATAAATAATTCCTGCATCTAGAAGTTTAAGAATTTTGTTTCTTACGACATCACATAAATTTGGGTTTAAGCGCCTCTGAGGTTCAATGGAATTCTTAGACTCATCTTCTAAATGTATTTTATGCATGCATAAGGATGGGGATATGCCCTTGGTATTATCTAGAGAATATCCTATTGCTTTTTTATATTTTCTCAATTCATTAAGTAAAAGAGAAATTTTATTATTATTAAGCTCATCACTTACTATAACAGGATATGTTGAATTAGGACCGAGATATGCGTACCTTAGCCCTTTTGGAAGTGGTTTTAACTCCACTTTCGGTGCTTTGAGTTTGCTCCAATCATCTTCATTTCAAGTCTTACCATCGCTTGCTTCCTCTGTGGCTTCTTCGTCTTCGTCACCTTCGGTTAGACTCGCGTAAGCCATCTTACAAGGTATCATGTCCGCCACATCTCTATTTTGTAGCGTTTGGAATTCTTCACTTAGTTCTTTGTTTTTGAGCTCAACTTGGTCCAACACACCATCAGTCAACAAGTCGAGATCGTCTATGTAGAAGATGCGATCTCGTTCTTTGGGTTTCTTCATCACTTCGTCAATACTAAACTGCATAACTTTGTTGTTTAGATGAAGGTCGATTTTTCTATTTTTGACATCAATTTTGTTCCCGCGGTTGGTAGGAATGGTCTCCCTAGGATGAATGGATCTTTGGGCTCGTGATTTGGTAGTCACCAATCATCACAAAGTCGGTCGAAATTTGGTAGTCACCAATCATCACCGGAATGTCTTCAAGTAATCCCACCGGCGTTTTTACCAAACGATCAGCGAGAACTAATGACATCTTACACTCTCTGAATCGAGTAAGTCCTAACTTTTGTGCAATGGATAGGGGCATTAGATTCACACTAGCTCTAAGATCGTAGAAAGATCTCCCGAATGTTATGTGGCCGAGAGTGAAACTGCCTGGGTCGTCTAGCTTCCTTGGAATCTTCTTGTCGAGGATGACGGCACTGCACTTGTGTGTCAAGAACGCCACCTCGGTGAGCTCCTTCTTCTTCTTAGTCATGAGGTTCTTGAGGAACTTACTAGCGTTGGGAATCAATGTCAAAGCTTCTAGTATCGGCTTGGTGAAGATTACGCCTTTACTTTGTTCTTCAAATGCGTTCCTCATTCTCTCCGCTATTCTTCCCTTAATTCTTCCCAGAAAAGGGATTTTAGGTTGGTGTTTTGGAAGATTGTGTTTCACTTGTTTCCTTACACGAGTCTCAGGTTCATTTGTGTGAATGTCGGGCTCCCTATCCTCGTCTAGCTTCTCCGTTATGACTTCCCCGACATCTGGTTCTTTCTCGAATATCATGGGATTTCCCTTCTCGATGATTGGTTCCTCCCTCTTGATCATGATAGGATCGTCCTTTTTCTCAATGTTAGACTCCTCAATTTTCTTGTTTACTGGTTGCTTAGTCGGAATCGGTCTGAGCTCATTTCCACTCTTTATGTGAGCATGAAAAGCATGACTTTCAGATTTTGAAGAAGAGGATTAAAACTTCATGGGCTCGATTTAATATTTTCACTGGAGTACTTTGAAGCCCAAAAATCATCAAATAACAAGTCATTGAAGCCCAATATTATCAAGAGAAGAGCTGATTTTCGTCCAAAATTAAACACCATTTACTTCAACTTATTTCTCTCTCTTACATGCAAACTTTTTGTTTAATTTTCATTTTCCAAGTTGTTTTGCATTTTTAGAAGCTTTTATTAATATTTCTCATGTAATTCCTCTATATAATGAGGCTCAAATCAATCAAATAAAAAAAATCTCTTATTATTATTTTTGGAATCTCTGAGAGTGAGTTTTCATTTTTTCGTCAATGGTGTGTAACCATTGATTTGGTTAATGCTGTGTAAGATCCATTAATCAATACATGATTCGTCTTGGTGCGTCATATCCAAGGAGTCTTGTCGGAGAGTTATTCTTGTTTTTAGCCTTGAATTCATCTTAGTGTGTCATATCTAAGGAATTCAAGTTAGCTTATCATGAGGTATTCCGCAACCTTGTTCATCACAAGGATTATCTTTCTACCAACTCTAGAGTGACGATTTCCTTGGGAGGATCGCATCATTTGGGATGATATGATCCTAGACGGCATAACGAGCACGGATCATGGACTGGAACAGCTTGAACCTGAGGAGCAGCTTGAACCGGAGGAGCAGCTTGAACCGGAGGAGCAGCTTGAAGCTGAGGATGTTCTTGTCATGCCAGCTGGTCCAATGACTCGATCTAGAGCCAAACTCTTTAACAAAGCCGTTGGAGGAAATCTGAATCAAATGGCGACTTCTTTTGACCTGAACAACAATTATGAAGGTACGCTAATGTTGATCTAAGCTAACTGGTTTAAATGAGTGGGAAAAGTGATTATCTTAGTACTCTTTTTCCCTTGATGAGTTTTTGTCCCAAACTGGGTTTTTCTCTCAAGGGTTTTAATGAGGCATAAGATGATCACTTGTATGTCCATTTGTTTAAATCCTTTAGCATGTCATCTTTGGATCACATTCAGCCCAAATAAGAAGCCAAGGCCTTATTATACATCAGCCACGTTTTTGGGGGACGAGGAGAAATATTCAGAATTCAAACTTTTATCATTTATGCTTTGTATTTTCTGTTTTCATGCATTATGTTTCCAAGGCAGCTTTTATTGTGTTCAAAGGCTCATTTTCCCTTTAAAACTCTGTTTTTGGCTTCAGAATAATTCAGACTATCTTTTTATCAAAAACTCTTACAAGATTAGTTTCATTTCTTGCTGGTGTGTAATATCGACAAGAAAACCTGATTCTTCCTTTGGTGCGTAATATCCAGAAGAAGATCAGTTGGCTTATCAAAGGGCTTTCCGCATCCCTTGGTGGCGTCATTCAATCCCTTTCACCCCCATATTCGTTCTTCTACCTCCACCCACGTTCATCAATCAATCCTTACTTCTAAACGTAGATTAGGGGCGTATCAACTCTTTAAAGTCATTGCATTGATTGTTGGTGTTTCTTCCATCGTTCGGGTTTCTATGTGTTGGACCTTAGAAAACCAAATCTCCAAACCTCTCGTCTAACTTGTTCCAACGTTGATCCATATTCGTAAACTCTTTACTGACCCTCACAACTCTGCTTGTTTCTCCATCTAAAATGTTCTGAATCGCCTTCTCGATTTCACTTATCTCGATCGTTAAGGGACACGTCTCCTTGTCGACCCTAGGAAGAACATCAACTGCTCTGGGTCGATGGGCTTGATCGATGGCTTCCCCGGACAAGGCATCGATGGTGTAAGGCCGATGATATGTCTGATGTACTCTCTCTTCGATGGCCAGAGAGAAACCATCGACCACTCTTGGTCGATGGTGTTGCTCGATGGTTCCTTCACAGAAAGCGTCGATGGTGGATGGTCGATGCTGCTGTCGATGTCGGGCTTCGACACTCGTTTCTGTGGTTGCATTGATAGCACACCATCGATGTTCCTGATAGTTTGTTTGTCCTGTAAGACTATCGACCCCTCCTAGTCGATCATGATGTCCTTCATGTTGATTTGAAAAGGTAAAAGGATGTATCAAACTCAGAAACATCTCCATTTTCTCATGCAGCGCCTGTATACTCTGCTTCTCCTCGTTTTCAGTGTCAATCGCTTGTTCGTTTATTAAATTGTAGTCTTCTTTATTATTTGCGTCAATCCTGGCTAGGTTCTCCACTAGTGTTTTTCCTCGATGTGCATCTTGTCCTAAGAAGGTTCTGCAGCTTCCCACATCGAGTAGCATATGGTACTTGGGAGCGACTCCTCTGTTAAACGTGCTTAGTAGGAACTCGTCGAAAAACCCGTGATGGGGGCACTGCCTTGTGTACTCTTCAATCCTTTTCCTAGCTTCTCCGAAACTTTCAGTGTTTCGTTGCGTGAAGCTTGATATCTTGTTCCTCCACTAAGTTGTCCTAGCGTTTGAGTAGAATCTCTTTAGTAATGCTTTTTGACATTGACTCCATGTCGCAACAGTCTCTGATGGAACGCTCTTCACCTAATGATGGGCCTCACTTTCGAGTGATTATGGGAATAAACGCAGTTTCAGGGCGTCTTCAGAGAGACCTTTTATTCTGACCATGCCAAACAACTTGTCAAATAGATTAAAATGCTCTATAGGGTTCTCCGTTGAAAAACATTGAAACTGTTCTTTTTGGACCATGTTTATCAAGTCAACGTTGATTTCGAACTCGACGTCTCCTAACGGTGGTGGTCGGATGGCCGTGCGATGGCTATTACTCGTTCGCTTGTCGGCCATGCCTATCATTCGTACTACCTTTTGTCTACGCACCACGTTCTCATTCTCACGGTCCAGTAACTGTTTCATTTTTTTTTTTAGCTTTTTGAATTTATTAACCTGAAAAATTAGAAACGAAAATTAAACAAAATAAGAAAGTAAAGAAACCTAGTCTCAGATTCAGACCAAATCTCTATTGTTATTGCTACAGTCTCCGACAACGGCGCCACAAACTTGATAGGAGGTTTTGTTTCACTTCGTCTCAGGTTTCACCCGAGCCCTACTAAGAACTAGTCTCGAGAGTTTAACCCGATTATACCGCAAGTGCACAATAATGTAGTTGTATTATGTACTGGATAGATCCACAGAGACTGAGAATAGCTACACAGAGAGTACAAGAATAAATCTAATCCAGGTGAATTATAGAGTTTTGCGTTTTAGGTTTAATTATCTAAAGTGCACAAAATAAATAAACAATAATTAAATTACAGAAAATAAATTGCGTAAAGTAAATTGCATAAAATAAATTGCGTAAAATAAATTGCATAATTTAAATAACAGAAAATAAATTGGGCAAATTAAATAGCGGAAAATAAAGTGCATAAATTAAAGTACAGAAATTAAATAGCATAAAATAATTTGCGTAAATTAAATGACATAAATTAAATTACATAAATAAAATGGCATAAAATAAATAAAATAATTTAAATTACGTAAATTAAATTGCGTAAAGTAAATTACGTAAAATAAATAACATAAAATAAATTACTTAAATTAAATTGTATAAATTAAATTGTATAAATAAAAGTGCATAAAATAAAGTGCATGAATTAAATAACGACTAAGCAATAATAAAGAAAACGATCTCAAGGGTGATTGGAAACGAATATGGAAATCTTCTAATATGAGAATTGATGTTCTTTAACATTTTTTTTGTTGATATCTATCGGTCTAGAGATTTCTCATATAGATTAGTCCACTATCGTGGTATGCTAATCTCTCTGTAAAAACTCACTCTCGTGGTGCTCTTACAAGCATTGTGAACGATCTCGTCATCGACCGGCCTAACCGTCCACTGTATCTCTACAGCGAAGTCAAGCTTTAAACGTGTTTAGTTCCGAAATCTTAATCCACTCTTGTGGCATCAGAACCCTAACGTGTTAAACTAACTTGATTAAAGCTAATTTAGATAAGCTCACAAGTCGAAAATAGATTTATCGATTAACTAAGATTCCAAGTATGTAAGTCCGAAACCCCTCTACCCACTCTTGCGGCGTAGGGAATTACCAAAATACTCAGCCACACATGTTATTTTCAGCCGAGCTCTTAGACAACTCCCAAGGGAGTAAGTCTAGCTTTAGGAACACATCCAAGGTAGGTAATCGATTATTGACATAAAACATCAATCGCTAATCAGTAGATCCCATCATCGATCTCCACCCCAGAGATCTAAAGGATCTACTCGCTCATAACTCCGAGGGTGACCGAAGTATATGAAATATAAGACATGATAAACTATAAATAAAAATAGTAAATATAGCAAAGAGATGAGAAGAAGATGAACTAAAGAACTTGCATAATAAATATTAAGAACAAAGAGTGTTTTTGAGACTTTTCTCTCTAGGTGGTGGCTACAAAAGTTGTGCAAAAAAAAAAAGAAACTCTTTCTAATGAGCATTACATGTGTTTATATAGAGTTTGGAGGGATCTAGGGCATCTTTAGAAGCTTCTAGAAGGTATTAACTCGCAATCCAAAGCTTCCATAAGTTGCATCGTACATTAAACGAACTTTTCTTTTTCTGTATGGATAGGCAGCATTGACCATGTACGGTCGATGCACGGTGTCGATCGGATTTTCAGAAACTGCACCGACCGTGCACAGTTGACGCTCTGGTCGATATGAATGCATCAGGAAGAGCATCGACCAGGAGTGGTCATCCGGAACACATCTTCTATATATCTTATCCTTACACAGCGTGTAGAGGTTCGGGTCATCCAAATAATACCGGTTTATCTTGATGCAATCCTAGGATCTGATGCATCACCAACTACTACCTAGACTTCACTCAGAGCTCACCTAGGGAGCACCTCAAAGTGGAATCAGCCCAAAAGAAGCTCCCAAGAAGAAGTTATGGCAGATACAAGACGAACGGATCAAAAGCTGCTAGATTTGGACCGACTTGCCCTTGACAGAGTATTACGACAAGACCATAAAAAACCGTGTGATGAAGAGACCATTTCTGGAATCTTGACTCAAATACAAAGCTCTGAGAGTTAGAATCAGGCCAACATCTTCTCAGAATCAAGACTTATCCTTGTTACAAGTCAATGGATCCTACACCAGCCTAATCTTGAAGCTCACGTTTCCGGAAAGCTTCAAACGTACATGTGGCATCCAGGAGAGTAACGGTGCTAGTCATTAAGAACTTAGAAGCCATGGGAGGATGACAGTGTGTCTTCACCATCACGCCAAGGTGAAGACATCCCAAGCCTTAAGATTAGTAACGTACTCTTTCCCTACTCCTAGTTTTTCCACCAAGTTTTACTAAGAAAAGGTTTTAACGAGGCGTGAAGACTTTAGCATCACTTCTCAGCTCCCATTGCTTGTTCTACTTGGAAATATCAATGACAGGTGATGATGAGCAAGAGAAGTGATCTTTATCCAAGAGAAGTCATTACAAAAGCTTTTCTTTCTTTACTTAGGCTATTTTACTTATTTTGAGACTTATGAGACGCCAAGCTACTATAGGAGAAGAGAGACAAAAAGGAGAAACCTTTCTAGTTTTGATTCAATGATTGCTTAATTTGTCAAATGAGGAAGGTCTTGCCTTTATAGGTTACAAATTAGGGCACTCATGTGCTAAATGGACCCAAGATAAATTGGGCCTCATTATAACTTAAATGAAAAGGCATTAAAAGCAAAAAAGGCTCATAAGTCTCAAAATAAGGAAAATAGACTAAGTAAAGAAAGAGAAGGTTTTGTAATGACTTCTCTTTGATAAAGAACATTTCTCTTGCTCATCCTCACCTGTCATTGACATTTCCAAGTAGAACGAGCAATGGGAGCTGAGAAGTGATGCTCTAAGCCTTTCACACCTCGTTAAAACTTTTTCCTAGTAAAACCCGGTGGGAAACCTAGGAGTAGGGAAATAGTATGTTACTCACCTAGAGTCTTGGGGTTGTGTCCTCACCTAAGCTTGGTGGTGAAGACATGCCATCCTTTCATGGCTTCTCAGTGCTTAATGACTAGCACCTTACTCTCTTGGATGCCACACGTATGTTTGAATCTCTCCGTATCTGTTAGCTTCAGTAATAGGCTAGTGGAGAGTCCATTGATTTGTAAAAATTATATCTTTCAAACCAAAGCAACTCTTGGCTTGCTTCCAATTCTCATAGCTCCGTGGTTGAGTTAAGTTTCCAGAATGGGTCACCTCGTCACTCGGTTCCTCCTGATCTGACCAGAATACTCCATTGAGTGCAAGTGGGTCAAATCCGGCAGCTTTTGATCCGTTAGTCTTGTATCAGCCATAACTTCTTCTTGGTAGCTTCTTTTGGGCTGATTTCACTTCGAGGTGCTCCCTAGATGAGCTTTGAGTGAAGTCCAGGTGGTAGTTGGTGATGCATCAGATCCTAGGATTGTATCATTCCCTCCCTCTTCATGAGGTTTTGTCCTCAAAACAGATTTTCCTACATATAAACTAGCTAAGTTTGTCCAGTGTAGTACATGAGAGTTTAGAAGATTACCTCGAGGTTTGAATTGTGAAAAGAGCTTGGAGAGGTTAGGAGGTTCTTCTTTCAGCTGTGAAGTGCTTGGACCACTTCTATCTTCCATGGTGGTTGGTGGATTTAGTTTCCACGGTAGACGGTGGTTTGCTCTGATCAAGTGTTGGGTTGACTTGTGATCTAGTGGCTCTTCCTTGAGCTGGAAAATGCCATCGGTCTCTCATGATCTCTGGAAAGAAACCCATCCAGCTTTGGTGTTGTTCCTCCATTGACCCGGTGTTAGAAAGCTATTCGACGTTGTTGCTTCTCTATATGCTCAAGATATCCATTAAACTCCGCATATGTTAGGCTTGATTCTTTCCCATAAGTGTCTTGTGGATGATGTACTTGTGAAACTGATTTAAGTGCCGGGTTCCCTATGATTATGACCACTTTCGTGTACTCACTCTTAGAATCGGACACGGCATTAATATCCATTGGCAAAGACAAATATATCACACAAGAGCTAGAGTCTTCTAAGCCTAATGGAGTTTTGACTTGTGGAAGCAAATCGGGTGGTTCCTCTTTGAGTTGGAAAGTGTCTTGGACACTCTCAAGATCCCGAACAACAAGATCTTCCATCCTTGATGTCATGTCTCCATAGGTTTGGCTTTGTCCTGAAAACTCCTCTAACACCAAATCTCTTCCTTCACCCCATTATGATCTCCTTACTACCTCTTCGAATTGAATCTTCTTCTTGATCCAAAAGAGTCTCTATTGATCCTGAATTCTCCTCAGCCTCTTTTGGACACAACAAGGACACCATTATAGTCTTTGAGTCACTAGGAGTAGAAGAAGATTTTTTTACTCGAGCTATCCTATCTTTAAGATCTTGTAATTATGAGCTACTTTGGGACAACGTTTGAATCATGGCGAGCTTGTCATCATGTAGCGCCTTGAATGGTTTGGAGTTTGGTGAAGGGGCTTCATGCTTCTTCACAAACTCCCTATACATCCTCGCCTTTAGTTCCTTCCAATCATAGATCAGTTTGTAGTTGAAAGTCCTCTCTCGATCCCACCACTTATAAGCATCACCTACTAGACAATCAATGGCATACGATAGTTTACGCTCCTTGGGAATGTTGTTTACTTGTAGTAACTTCTCCATGTTGGTCTCCTACCTTAGATAAACTTTGGGATTTTTGCTAGAACTGGAGAAAATGACGTAACCGGTTACCACATGAAGTGAGATGGGACCTTCTGTTGTGGCTGACAGTACGGAGACTTGTTCTCTACTTGAAGCTCGTCTTGACATATGATGATGTCCCACATAGTGACGTGGTTGTGTCCATGATATGGTGGATTGAGGCAACCTTTCTTGTAACACACAACTTCTAGAAAAATAGCGGAAAGGTTAATTAACTTGAAGTTCTTCTTCTAGCTCTTCCTCTCGATGCCACGAATCAAAATCACCATCACTTCCAAGCTCAAATTCTTGTTCTCCCCAATCAATCTCTGAGGTGCTGAACTCACTTTCAGTCTTTTCTTCATATTCCGTGGCTCAAGATCCTCGTAACAAAACCAAAGAACAATCGAAATTAAGAACAAAGCTTTAAACCGAAAATTAATTCAAATCGTTTTCACTAAACCGGTTCAGCTTTTGGTTCAACTATAAAAGATGAATGCAACACGTTTTCAATGAGCACAAGGTTCAATTTAATTCAAAATTGGAGCCAAAAGGATAGGTGAGGACCACAAGGTGAGTTGGCCCAAATTCAAACAAAAGCAAAAGTAAGTTTGTATAACCTTATCCTTGACCACTTTTGAAATAAAGCAACTTCTTCTTCTACCTTAGGCCAACAATGGTGGACGAGTTCCAGTAAGACACAAGATTTTAGCACCCTAAACAACAGAGAAACAAGGCACAAAAATGGATCTAACAACCTAAACACAAGATGAAACAAGACTAGCAACCTAGACACAAAACAAATGCAAAAGATGAAATTTTTATGGATTTTTTTTTATGCAAAGCAAGGAAACGAGATATGAGATGCAAACAAACAACCTAAGCACACACATA
Source organism: Boechera divaricarpa (assembly GCA_026770425.1). Classification (NCBI taxonomy): domain Eukaryota; kingdom Viridiplantae; phylum Streptophyta; class Magnoliopsida; order Brassicales; family Brassicaceae; genus Boechera; species Boechera divaricarpa. Next base: position 6,449,015 of record CM049186.1, on the reverse strand, counting down.
GAATAATCTTAACAAACCAAACGATGCAAAACAACTCACACAAACAAGATCTAAAACACCCTAGCAGCAAAGAATCCCACAAACGAACCAAAGATTCAAACTTTTTCACGTTTACCTATTAGATCCGAAACTAAGCAAGCTAAAGGAGAGATCTTCGATGGAAAGATACAACATTTTGTAGGGCTCTTAGGCTCTGATACCAAATGATATGAACATGGATTTGATCTTCAAGAAGCATGGATGGAAATGGAGCTCGTTACCTGAGATATGGTTCAATCCGTGAGCAAAGCGGTGATGATGGTGATGAATGGAGGTGAACAAGGGATGAAGTGATGGAATGATGAGATGATGAATGTGGATAGAATCTTGGAACTTCAGGAAGCAACCGAACTGAAGAGACCCAAGAGATGGTGGAGCTAGACAACGGAGAAGAACTTCGATCCGGAGTGAAGTGGAGAAATGGTGATGAGTTGTTGATTGAATGGCGAACCACAAAGGATGTGTGAGTACTTTGATACATCCAAGAACCTTTGAGTATGAGACACATTCGAATACTCTAGAGTTTTCTAATTTAGAGCTACCTCAATAGATTAGAGACAAAAAGGAGAAACCTTTCTAGTTTTGATTCAATGATTGCTTAATTTGTCAAATGAGAAAGGTCTTGCCTTTATAGGCTAAAAATTAGGGCACTCATGTGCTAAATGGACCCAATATAAATTGGGCTTAATTACAACATAAATAAAAACATCTTAAAAGCAACAAAGGCTCATAAGTCTCAAAATAAGTAAAATAGACTAAGTAAAGAAAGAAAAGCTTTTGTAATGACTTCTCTTTGATAAAAATCACTTCTCTTGCTCATCCTCACCTGTCATTGACATTTCCAAGTAGAACGCGCAATAGGAGCTGAGAAGTGATGCTATAAGCCTTTCACACCTCGCTAAAAACCTTTCCTAGTAAAACCCGGTCTTGTATCAGCCATAACTTCTTCTTGGGAGCTTCTTTTGGGCTTATTCCACTTTGAGGTGCTTCCTAGATGAGCTTTGAGAAGTCCAGGTGGTAGTTGGTGATGCATCAGATCCTAGGATTGCATCACATTTTCTTCCCATCTTCAACACCATTCCATTGCTTCACATCGGATTGAAGTTCTTCTCTGTTTTCTAGCTCCATCTCTATCCACGCTTCTTGAGGATCAGATCTAGGCATGTACCATTTGGTATTAGAGCCCAAAGATCCACTCAAGGTTGTATCTTTCCTTAGATCTTTTCTTTTTTTCATTTTTCTTAAGAAAACCCATAAAAAAAGTTTGAATCTTTGCTTTAGTTTGCATTTAGGTTGCTAGATCTGTTTTGTTTCTTGTGTGTTTATGTTTAGGATGTTAGAATGTTTCATGTGTGTTCCTAGATTGTTAGTTGCATTTCACTTTTCGTTTCTAGCAATTACATCAAAGAAAAACCCATAAAAATCCTATATTTGCATCTATTTTGTTGTTTAGATTACTAGTCTTGTTTCATCTTGTATTCTTGTGTGTGCTGGATCTGTTTGTTGATTAATGACTTGCTGAATCTCGTTTGCATATTTCATCACCATTGTTGTTGTTGAGTTTTGGTTGAAGATGATGAGCTGTATTGCTTTTGTGGTAAAGTTAAGAAAAAAGTGGTCCCAAAAAGTATATTTGTGTAGTATGTTGCTTTTTTTTGCTTTACTTTTGACCAGCTCATGGGCGCTCCTTCATTTAAATTTGTGAATGTTGGTTGCTGAATTAAATCGTGCAACCCCCCCCTCCCTTGTGTGTTAAAACGTGTGGAATTGAATATTTAAAAAAAAAAAAAAAAAGCTGAACATTTTCAAAACGTGGTTTAAGCATTAATCGTTCCAATTTGATATTTTAATTCCCGGTTTGCAAATCTTTAAAGCTTTGTGTGTGTTTTTCTTGCTGCTTCTAATTTGAATAATCTGAACTTGCTCTCTCTCATTTATCACGTGTGGCTTTTTTGTTTAAATAACTGAACCGATTTTTGAGATATCTTGATTAAAAGAGTTCCGGTTTAGAGGCTTAATTATTTTGGTTTGTTCTTTGGTTTTTGCGAGGTATCCTAATGACTAGAACTCTATACCAGTAACACTTATAAACCATGGCTTATGCTTATGAAGGTTCAGATCAGAATTGGTGGGAAGAGGATGATGAGGTTGATTATGAAATTAGTGACGGAGAAGGAGAAGAACGAAAAGAGAATTTTCAACATCAACTACCTATCCGTTACTCTTCTAGAAGTTGTGTACTACAAGAAAAGTTGTCCTAATCAACCATTTCATGGAAACAACCAAGTCACTATGTGGGGCATCATCGTACGTCAAGACGAGCTTCAAGTAAAGAACAAGTCTCCATCCGGTCAACCACAACAACAAACCGCAATTCACCTACAACAAACCGCAATTCACCTCATGTGGTAGCCGGTTTTTTCATCTTCTCCGGTTCTAGCAAAGACCCCAAAGTTTATCTAAGGTGGGAGACCAACATGGAGAAGTGGCTGCGAGCAAACAACATTACCAAGGAGCATAAACTATCTTATACCATTGCGGACCTAGTAGGAGATGCTTATAAGTGGTGGAAACGAGAAAGGACTCTCCACAACAAACCGATATATGATTGGGAAGATCTAAAGGCAACGATGTATAAGAAGTTTGTTCTCATCGTTGTCCTCACTGATATTCAGATCCAGCTCCAGCTTCTTAGAGATAACATTCAGAGGGTAGAACATCCACTACCGGAGCAACACTCGCAACCAGTCCAAGATCTGGTTATTGATGATGTGTCCGCTAGGGAAGAGAACCAAGAAAAAGAAGAGAGTGCACTAATGATGGTCATATCAGTAGCCAAGGAAGGTGATAATGTCCAATACACCGTCGTGAACGAAGAAGAGCCACCGAACTCACGTACTCAAGTCAAAATTCCCCAAGAACAAGAGTTTTGTTTAGCCCACACAACGGTCAAGGTCAAAGGATCCGTATCAAAGGCCATTTGTGCTCCAACCCTACTTCATATGGAGATCACCACTAGCTATAATCAGCCCCAAAAGAGTTCACGAGAAGAAGTTACTGATTTCCCAAACGGAGTGGTTCCAGGCGTGGTAAACGGGACATGTTCGATGTTGAGGGAACCCAATATTATTTTCTTTAGCCCAACAACTACTTGGAGTACATCCCTACTTCATTTAGAGAGCTACTGCAAGAAGATTCACCCGAAGATCAGCTCAAATGAAGGAGTTATTGATTTTACAAACCGTATGAGCCCGAGTTTACCCAGTTTGGACATGTACGCGTTCAATGAAGGTTTTTGACCAGACATGAAAGAGTTAAGCTATGAGTAAACTTTTTCTAGATTCCTAACTCAACAAGGATTTGTGGAGAGTTGGAATCAGGTCGAGCACTTCTCGGGATTTGAAGTTATAATTTTCTTAACTCGTTGGATTCTACACTTGCCTCATTTGGGAGCTGTTGGTTTGGAAAGACTTCAACCAAGAGTCTGGCATCTAGGGGAGTCCCTATTACAGCTAGCGCCTCCTAATAACATCCTAAGTCTCAATCCCAGCCTGGAAATCAAGGGAACCAAGGTAGCTTACTTGGGAGTTTCAAGCGCATCTCTCGACCCGAATCTACATGCGCTAGTTCTTATCAAGCCGACCACTACGGAGGATAGAAGTGCTCCAAACACTTCACAACTGAAAGAAGAATCACCTGACCTCCCAAAGCTCTTTCCACAAGCTAAAACTCGAGGTAATCTTCTAAATTCTCATGTACTACAATGGACTAACTTGGCTAGTTTATATGTAGAAAAATTTGTTTTGAGGATAAAACCTCATGAAGAGGGAGAAAATGATGCAATCCTAAGATTTGATGTATCACCAACTACCACCTGGACTTCACTCACAGCTCACCTAGGGAGCACATCGAAGTGGAATCAGCCCAAAAGAAGCTCCCAAGAAGAAGTTATGGCTGATACAAGACGGACGAATCAAAAGCTGCCGAATTTGGCCCGACTTGTACTTGACATAGTATTCCAGCAAGAACATAAGGAATCGAGTGATGAAAAGACCACTTCTGGAATCTTGAATTAAATACAAAGCTCTGAGAGTTAGAGTCAGGCCAAGATCTTCTCATAAACAAGAGTTATGCTTGTTATAAGTCAATGGATCCTACACCAGCCTAATCTTGAAGCTCACGCGTCCGGAAAGCTTCAAACGTACGTGTGGCATCCAGGAGAGTAACGGTGCTCGTCATTAAGCACTGAAAAGCCATGGAAGGATGGCAGTGTGTCTTCACCATCATCCCAAGCTTCAAGATTAGTAACGTACTCTTTCCCTATTCCTAGCTTTCCCACCGGGTTTTACTAGGAAAGGATTTTAACGAGGCGTGAAGACTTGAGCATCACTCCTCAGCTCCCATTGCTGGTTCTACTTAGAAATATCAATGACAGGTGAGGATGAGCAAAAGAAGTGCTATTCAAGAGAACTCATTACAAAAGTTTATATTCCTATACTTAGTCTATTTTGCTTATTTTGAGACTTATGAACCTTTGTTTCTTTTAGGGCCTTTTATTTGTGTTGTAATTAGGCTCAATTTATCTTGAATCCATTTAGCACATGAGTGCCCTAATTTGTAGCCTATAAAAGCAAGACCTTCATCATTTGACAAATTAAGCAATCATTGAATCAAAAACTAGAAAGGTTTTCTCCTTTTATCTCTCTTCTCCTATAGTAGCTTGGAGCTCTAGGATTAGAAAACCCTACAGGTATTGAGGCTGGGTCTCTATATCTAGGTTGGCTGTATCAAGAGTTCACCATCACTCTTGTGGTGTCGTTCACGATCCACCAACCACTCCATCTTCTAGTTTCACCTTAGTTTGAAGTTCTTCTCAAAGGTCTAGCTCCATTGTTTGTTGGTTCCTTCAAGTTCGGTTGCTTCCTTAAAGATTCCAGCTTCTATCCACGTCCATCACCATCTATTGAAGGTCTTGAGCTTGAGTTCTCGCGCATTTCGTTCCCATCTTTATCACCATTCCAGTGCTTCACATCGGATCGAAGTTTTTCTCCGTTGTCTAGTTCCATCTCTATCCACCCTTCTTGAGGATCAGATCTAGGGGTGTACCATATCTCCTTAAATTATTTTTTCTAATGATATCCGACGAGATCGGGTGGTTTCTCTCCATATGCGAGATAGTTGACGATGTCAGCGTACCATGGTGACTTATCTTTGATGGCGTTTATGCTCTTCAGCTCCTCGTTGAGGTAGTGCTTGTTGACAAGTACCCTGATAGCTTAGACTTGCTCCTCCAGTAGTGAATCGTCAATAGGGATTTCGTCAGCGATATCATTCGAGAAAGGTGATCAGTTACTCCGTTCTCTATTCCTCTCTTATCTTTTATCTCCAAATCGAACTATTCAAGGAGTAGTATCCAGCAGAGTAGCCTTGGTTTCACATCCTTCTTTGCGAGTAAATACCGAAGTGCCGCGTGATCCATGTGAACGATGACTTTAGACCCGACTAAATATTGACGGAACTTCTCTAAGGCAAAGACGATTGCCAAAAGCTCTTTTTCTGCAGTAACGTAGTTCATTTTTGCTTCATCTAGATTTCCACTAGCATAATAGTTCACATTCAGCCTCTTATCTTTGCGTTGCCCAAGCACAGCTCCTACAGCATAGTCACTAGCGTCACACATTATATCGAACGGTAACTCCCAATTCGGTGGTTATATTATTGGTGCACTCACTAGCTTCTTCTTGATGGAATGGAATGCTTCGTGACATGCATCATCGAAGTCAAAATCTACCTCCTTGCATAGCAATCTAGTGACTGGTCTTGCTATCTTAGAAAAATCCTTAATGAATCTCCGATAAAACGCATAATGGCCTAGAAAGCTCTGTATGTCCTCCACCGTTTTTGGAGGTCCTAAGCTTATCATGAAATCGATTTTAGCCTTGTCAACTTTTATTTCTCCGTGTATGGTTCTTCGTTCGGTGGTTGTTTATCTCCTCGCAACGTTCAAGTACTTTGAACAAATTAGACAAACAACCACCAAACGAAGAACCATACACAGAGAAATCATCCATAAACACATCAACTACTGATTCAATTAAATATGAAAATATCGACATCATACACATTTGAAAGGTTACATGTGCATTACATAGTCCAAACAGCATTCTTCGCTAAGCAAAGGTACCGTAGGACATATAAATGTCGTTTTTTCTTGATCTTACGGGTGTATCGGGATTCTTTCGAATCCCGAATACCCATCTAAAAAGCAATAATGAGAATGATTAGCTAATCGTTCTAACATTTGGTCAATAAATGGAAGAGGAAAGTAGTTTCTTCTAGTGGCACCATTTAATTTTCTAAAATCAATACACATCCTATGTCCCGTGATAATTTATAGTTGGAATTAATTCATCGTTTTCATTTTTTTATCACAGTGATGCCACCCTTTTTAGGAAGTACATGAATTGGTGACACCTAAGTACTATCGGATATAGTATAAGCAATTCCTTCATCTAAAAGCTTAAGAATTTTTTTTCTCACGGCATCACGCAAATTTGGGTTTAATCGGCTTTGGAGTTCGATAGAATTTTTAGATTCATCTTCTAAATTTATTTTATGCATGCATAAGGATGGGGATACACCCTTGATGTCATCTAGAGAATATCCTATAGTTTTTCTATACTTTCTCAATTCACAAAGTAAAAGAGAAATTTCATCATCCTTAACTTCATCACTTATTATGACAAAATATGTTGAATTAGGCCCGAAAAATGCGTACCTTAGCCTTTTTAGAAGTGGTTTCAGCTCCACTTTCGTTGCATTGAGTTTGCTCCATTCATCCCCTTCGCAAGTCTTACATTCGCTTGCTACCTCTGCGGCATCTTATTCGTCGTTTTTGGTCAAACTTGCATAAGCCATCTCACGAAGTATCATGTCCGTCACTTCTCTGTTTTGTAGCGTTTGAAATTCTTCACTTAGCTCCTTGTTGTTGAGTTCAACCTCGTCTAATACACCATCACCTAGCAAGTCAAGATCATCTAGGTAGAAGACACGATTTTGTTCTTCGGGTTTCTTCATCACCTCATCGATACTAAACTGCATGACTTCATTGTTTAGTTGAATATTAAATTTTCCGTGTTTAACATCGATGCTGGCTCCTATGGTTTCTAGGAATGGTCTCCCTAGGATGAGTGGATCTTTGGGCTCGTGATCAATCTTGAGTACCACAAAATCAGTCGGAATTTGGTACTCACCAATCATCATCGGAATGTCAAGTAATCCCACCAGCGTTTTTATCAAGCGATCAGCGAGAAAGAGCGTCACACTACACTCCTTGAATTTAGTAAATCCCAACTTTTGAGCAATGGATAAAGGCATTAGATTTACACTAGCTTCGAGATCGCACAAAGATCTCCCGAATGTTACTTGACCGAGAGTACAAGAGAGAGTGAAACTACCTGGTTCGTCTAACTTTCTTGGAATCTTTTTGTCGAGAATGATGGCGCTGCACTCGTGTGTTAGAAATGCTACCTCGGTGAGCTCCTTCCTCTTCTTAGTCACGAGATCCTTGAGGAATTTGCTAGCGTTGGGAATCATCGTGAGAGCTTCTAGTATTGGCATAGTGATGATTACACCTTTCATTTGTTATTCAAATGCATTCCTCATTCTCTCCGCTATTCTCCCTTTGATTCTTCCCGGAAAAGGAGTCTTAGGCTGATAATTACATAATTCGAGTGTCTGCTGGCTCCTTACACGAGTGTTAGGCTCTCCATCCGTACCCGGTTCCTCAATTTCAATGGGATCTTCTTTCTCGAAGATTGGACCCCCTTTCTTTATGTTTGGATCTTCTTTCTTGACGATAGTCTCGTTGTTCTTTTTCTTGATTGGTTGGTTAGGTGGGATCGGTCTGAGCTCCTTTCCACTCTTCAAGGTTATCACATTGATTGCTAGTGTTACCTCCAATGTCTTGGTTTCTAGTTGTGGACCTTAGAAACCAAATCTTCGAACTTCTAATCTAACTCGTGATACCGTTGATTAACCTCCTTACCCCTTTTTATACTTGCTTGTATGTTCTCTCAAAACATTTTCACTTATCTCCTTGAGCTTGTCCGTTTCACCCGTCAAGAAACTTGTCTCCTTGTTTTCCCCAGACTAAGCATCGACCATGTACGATCGATGTTCATTCATGTTTCAATAGCGTCGATGGCGTACAATCGATACTCCTGCTCGATAGTTCTCCTTGGAAGGTCGTCGACCCCTCCTAGTCGACGGTGTTTTCCCGCATGTTGTTTTGGTGGGACGAAATGTTGCATTGACCTCAGAATTTTGTCTACCTTTTCGTGAAGCACTTTTATGGTAAGTTTCTCCTCGTCTTCATGGATGTCGATGTGTCTATTCATTCGGTCATAGTCCTCTCCAAAGCTCGTGTTACTCTCGGCCAAGTTCTTTACCAACGTCATTTCATGTTGAGCGTCTTACCCCAAGAAAGTTCCATGGCTGCCTATATCGAGTAACGTACGATATTTAGGAGTAACTCCCCAGTAGAATATGCTCAGCAAAGACTCGTCTCTGAATCCATGATGAAGACATTGCTTGGTGTATCTTTCCATCCTTTCCCATGCTTTTCTGAAGCTCTCAACGATTTGTTGTGTGAAGTTTGATATCTCGTTTCTCCAATGAGTTGTCCTAACGTTTGAGTATAACTTTTTCAGGAATGCCTTCTGTCATTCACTCCACGTTGTAACGGTCTTCGATGGAATGTACTTCTGATACAAGCCTCGGAGTCACACCTAAAGTCAGCAGCACACAGAAGCAAAGATTAAAACTTAATGGCTTGAAGACGAGCTCAGAATCCACCGAATCTTCTTCAAGGGTTTCGCATAAGGCTTGGAGTCTCACCAAGGCTTGATGCAAGGAGGCTGAGGATGAGTCTTTGAATCCACAAAGGCTTGAACTCACACGATGAAGGCTTGAATCTCACAAGTCTAAATCGAAAAACACTCTAAACGGCTAGGGTTTAGAAAACTAGAGAAACGTCTCTTTTATTAGGTTATAACTTGTCTAATGATACAAGGTGCGACCTGGAGGTTTTATAACACAACCCTAGGTGAAAAACGACACAAATAAAGCAGAACAACAAGTAGTTTTAGGAGAAACAACAAAACTTGCAAGAAAAAAGAAATAACTCAAAAATGGAAAGTTTGGAGGAATATGGGCTCCGTTTTATTTTCGTGCATGTCTCTTGATACTGAAGTATTCGTGGGATTTTGGAGGATGTAATAGACTGAGAAAAAGCCCAATATTGCGCACTAAGGGTGTTGCCTCGTTAAAACCTTTCTCAGAAAAACCCAGTGGAAAAACTGAAGATAAGGAAAAAGAGTACAATTCCTTAGCACGTCTTTGTGTGTCTTCACTATATGAGGACAGTGAAGACACCAGATGCACATGTCTTGCTATTGAGGAGAGGCTCTAGTATCGTCGAGGCTCTCCCGGCTTCCAAACATATGATTGTAGCATTCCGAATCCGGCAGCTTCCAAATGAGGCAAGTGTAGAATCTGTCGTGTTGGAAAAATCATAACTTTTGATCCAGAGTAGCTATTGACCTGATTCTAACTCTCACGGCTTTGTATTTGAGTCAAGATTCAAGAACAGGTCTCCTCGTTACTCGGCTCTTCTTGGTCTAGCCGGAATCCTCTGACGAGTGCATGGTGGTCCAAATCCGGCAGATTCTGGTATGTTTGTCTTGTATAAGCCATAACTTCTTCGTCTAAGCTGAGCATAAAATAAATTGCGTAAAATAAATTGCATAAATTAAATTACATAAATCTAATAATGTAAAATAAATTGCATAAATAAATTGTGTAAATTAAAGTGCATAAAATAAAGTGCATAAATTAAATTGCAAAAAATAAATAACATAAAGTAAATTATGTAAAGTAAATTGCATAAATTAAATAATGAAAATTAAATAATGATTAAGAAATAATATAGAAAACGATCCCAGGGGTGAATGGGAATGAATCCGGAAATATTCTAATACGAGAATTGATGTTTTTTAACATTTTCGTTAGTATCTATCGGTCTAGAGATTTCGTTAGTATCTATCGGTCCACTCTCGTGCTGTAAAAACCCACCCTCGTGGTGCTTCTACAAGCATTGAGAACGATCTCCACTAACCGGCTTGACTAGCAATTGCAATTATACAAAGTAGTCGAGCTCCTAACATGCTTAGTTCCGAGATCTTAATCCCCTCTCGTGGTATCAAGACTCTAAGATGCTAAACCAACTTGATCAGGGCTAATTTAGATAAGCTCACAAGTAAGAATAAATTTATCGATTGACTAGAATTCCAAATATGTATAACCGAAACCTTTATCCACTCTCGTGGTATAGAGAATTCCCGAAACACTTGGTCATGCCTGATGGATTAGACCAAGCTCTGAGACCACTCCCATGGGAGTAAATCTAGCCTTAGGAACACATACAAGATAGGCAATCGGTTAAGAACACAAAACATCAATCTCTAATCAATAGATCATCGATCTCCACCCTAGAGATCTAAAGGATCTACTCAGTCATAACTCCGAGGGTGATGGTAGTATATGAGATAGAAGACATAATTAAACAAGAACACAACAGGAAATTAAGTAGAAATATAGAACTTCCATAATAAAACTTAAGAACAAAGAGTTTTTTCTCCAAAATGGAGGCTCTAAAAAGTGTGTAAAGAGGTAAAAAGTGGGAACCCTTTTCTAATGTCACTACATGTGTTTGTATAGAGTCTAGGGGTCTTAAAAGGGGTCTAGGTTGTGCCTTAGAAGCTTCTCGAAGGTAAAAACTTGCACCACCTAGTTTCCATAACTTGAATAAATCAAGATCAAAAGTTTTCTTTTTTGCTCGGAGGGACAGTGTCGACCACCCACGGTCGACTCTCTAGGTCGACGCTTGTGTCGATGGGCTCCGTCCCGTGATCAGCGTCTACCAGGGGTGGTCGAAGCTTGCGTTGGGAGTTGGCTCAGGAGCACTTCGACTCCCTATGGTCGATGGTGAGGTCGACGTTCAGTTTGTCGGTCTTTACGAAATTGTCCCGCGAACACACTTGATTCAAGTGATGGCTCTTTCTTTCCCTTAGGCTTCAAAAAGCTCTCAGAATACCTCAAAAGCATAAGTTTTGCTCCAAGTACCTATAAACACATAAACACATTTAAATGCACTAACATTATGCTAAATGCTAATTATATCGTATGAAACTATTCTATATGAATGAATAAAATCATGTAAATATAGGTGTTATCAATACCGCACAAAGGTACCAGAGGAAACATATGACTTCCTCTGGTAGGTTGGTATTCCGGATTCTGTAGAGATGATTGACTGATATCGGAAAAACTTTTGTTTGAGGTATAGAATTCTCCGGTTTTGATGAGGTCTTTTGCATCTTCATGTATGTTGCCGTTGAAGTCATAAAGGCTTGTTTTTGCTGAGGAACTAAAACCTGCAACCAATGTCATTGTGTAAACTGTCTTTAGTGGGTTGCGACTAAGCATGTCTTCTAAGATGTTCTACGTGCCCTTTAAATAGGCGGATTCAAAATCGTACTTCGAAAACCATTCACTCCAGCATAGCAGTTATTGATGGGGAACCATCTTTTGACTAAACTATAGCATCTTTGCAAAAGATGATATGTCCATCTCGATTCTGAATTTATGTTTTATTAGGTAGAATTCGAATCTTTCAATGGCTTTTTTAACGGCGAAGATTTCTTTGAAGGTGGAGTGATAGTGCATTTTTGACTCCTTGAAACGACCGCTTCTGTAGCCCAAAATTTGTCTTTTTTCATTAGTCTCTTCGAAAAGTATTGCTCCACAATACTTATCACTTGTGTCGGTTTAAATTATTCCCTTTCTTGTAGAGGGAATCTTTAAAGGTGGTATCATCTATATCTCTAGCTTTAACCTTTTCACCGCTTCAATCTGTCGTGTAGTCCAATGTGGATGATTCTTTTGCAGCATCTTTCTTAGCAGCTGGGAAAGATTTGGGATGAACTCGCTAACGTAATTGATTACTCCTAAGAATTATTGCATTTGCCATCTTGTCATGTCTTCTTCGGGGAAGGAAAGTAACTATGTAGCAAGGTAAGCTTGTGGTGTGAATTTTCGTTCATTGATCTTGACTCCGAGGAACTCAATCCTTAGTTGCGTTATAATCATCTTTTTGCTGCGAGCATGATTCCATAGCTTTTGACTATGTCATGGAATTGCTTCAAGATATGGATATGCTCATCTTCATCTGTAGAGAATAGGAGGATGCCATCAATGTAATTCAGCGATGTATGGACCAAGGGCTTGAATATCTTTAGCATTGCTTTTGGAATAGTGATGGAGCTGTCTTTAGTCCAAAGGGTAGAAATTTCCATTCAAGATGGCGATTGGGTAGACAAAATATTGTTTTATATCTTTCTTCTAGCTAGATACCAAGTTGCCAAAATCTAGATTTTAAATCAAACTTTGAAAGGATGGTTGCTCCTGATAGATGTTGCAATAGTGCCTTTCTTTCACGGAGTGGAAATTTGATGTCTTGAGGATACTCGTTCAAAGGCTTGTACTCAATGACTAACCTTAGTTTTCCTCTTGTTTGTTCAGCTCTTTTGTTGACATAAAATGCTTTGCATGCAAATGGTGAATTTGTCGGTGAGACTGTTCCTTGTTTAATGAGCTGATCACATTCTTCATTTGCTTGCTGTAATAATACTGGAGGCATCCCAGCGTGACTCGCCTTTGTTGGTGTAATGGTCACGTTTACTTTGAAAGGAAGGGATACGAAGAATGTCGGATTGAGTCATAGTGGATCCTTGTATTTTTGGAGGAACTTGCTGTGGGAATATGCACAAGAGACTTTTGTGACTTTTTCTTTGATGTTCTCGAATTCTAACACCATTGGTTCTTCTATTGTGAAGAGTCTTGGTATTGTTGTGAAAGATTTGAAGAAACTTTTCCATTTGACTCCTCGAGGTTCAATGGAGATGTCGAACTTCTTCTTTAATGCATAGTAACAATCCCATCCTAGAATAATATATTTTCCTCGTGTTGTTGATCTGAGTACTCGGGTTGTGATTTGGCATCCTGGAAAGATTTTTATGGTGATTGGTCTTGACTTAAGCTTGATCTTTAGCAAACTTGCATTAATGACTCTAAATTTTTGCTGGAGGACTAACTCTTGGAGGAGTTAAACCAAATCACCATGGATGTTCCAAAAGACAGAGATGGATGTTCCTCTCTGATATTAGCCTTTCTGAAAACCGTTTTTTGCTTAGTCGAAGTTCGTTTGTTTTCCTTTTTCATTTTGTTCTCAATTTAGTTGTTCCGTTTAACCTCTCTTTGTTTTGTTTACAATTGTTTGTTTTTTGTCAAATTTTATTAAAGTAAGTTGATAACTACGATGTGTTTATGGCGTTCAAACTTAACATAGTTGGAGAAGTCTAAGGAAGAGAAGTGATAGCATCGTATTTTACATGCTTTCTTGCATACATTTAGCTTACTTTTATATATTTATAACTTGCATTTAGGATAGTTTTAGTGCATTTGCATTTGTTTATGTGTTTATAGGTACTTGGAGGAAATCATACACTTTCAGAGCATTTTGGGACCTTTAGAGGATATAGAGACTCTGGAGTTACTTGCTCGGGTCAAGAATATCACGGAAAACCATCTCATGAGCTTCCCAAAGGAAGCATAGACCAGAGCATCGACCAGAAGGGGTCAACGCCCGGTCCGAGCAGAACATCGACCAAGACCATCAACCAAGACCATCGACAAGGAGGGGTCAACGCCCGGCTATGAACCCAGACTTGAAACCGAAGACGAAGACCATCGATGTAAGCATCAACCAAGAGTGGTCGATGCTCATCCTGGAGAAGCCCATCGACCACAAGCATCAACCTAGGGCCGTCGATTCTGAGTCATTGTACAGAAAAGGAAACTTTGGTTAATGCTAACTTGCAAGTTATGGAAGATTAGGATATCGAGTTATGATCTTCTAGAAGCTTCTAAGGATGCCCTAGACTCGCCCTAGCAACCTAAACTCTATATAAACTCATGTAATCTCACTAGACACAAGCTTAGACTTCTAGCTACTTTTTGTCTAACTTTTAATAAAGAGTTCTTCTTTTAGGTTTACTTCTTTCTTATGCTTTTGTTTATGTTTATGTTTTGATTTCGATTTTTGCCTCGTTCTTTAGTTTCTTATTTACTGTTTTATGAACCTATTCCTTGTCTTTGTCGTCACCCTCGAAAAGACAAGAGAGTAGATCCTTTAGACCACTAGGGTGGTGGTCGATGATGGGATCATAGATTTAGGATTCAATATGTCCGACTGTGCTTAATCGATCTAGCTACTCTAATATTCATTCTTAAGGCTAAGCTATGTCCCAAGGGGTGTGCTTAAGGTCCTAACCGAGACGGTAGGCAAGGTTATGCAAATAGAAGCCCTTAGCACCACGAGAGTGGGTTAAAACTTCAGATTTGAATATTAGAGAGTATTAGATAGTATCGAGTTTGTTGTTTGATAGAGTATCTTAATGTTTATCTAATTGTGGCCAAAGTTAGATAATGATCTCAGGAATACATCATCACGAGAGTGGGATTGTATTCTAGAAATAGATTTGTCACTCACGCTTCGTCTTAGACACACTTCTAACGCAAGCTAAACACTTGGTTAATCGGTTGGTAGTGTGACAACGCCAATCGATGTGTCTCACACACAGAAGAGTAATCGATGATGGGATTATGTGTAATGCGTGAAACTCGCCACGAGAGTGGGTCGGACACAGTGACTAGCATACCACAAGAGTGGACTGGTCTATTACAGAAAATCCTTAGATTGACGAACACAAACTAAAAAGATAGAACATCCTAAAATCTGAAATCCTTGATAAATCAAATATTACCCAATTTACGGTAAATAACGGTTTTAGGATTTTATTTATGTTATTTTATTTATGTTATTTTATTTATGTTATTTATATTTCTGCAATTTATTTTCTGCACTTTTAATTTCTGCAATTTACATTTTTGCAATTTACTTTTCCGCACTTTAATTTTCGCAATTTATTTTCTGCAATTTAAATTTTTGCACTTTAATTTTAGTAATTTAATTTATGCATTTTATTTTCAGCACTTTAATTTATGCAATTTAATTTCAGTACTTTATCTTTATGAAATTTAATTATGTTATTTATTTTAAATATTTTATTTATGCAATTTAAATTATGTAATTTAATTTATGTTATTTAATTTAAGTAATTTATTTTATTGCACCATATAACTTAGGAAACAACACCCCCAATTTTATTATTCTGCCTAGATTAGATTTGCATTTGCATTCTCTATGTAGTTATTATATTCTCTCTGTGGATCGATCCCGTACGTACTACAATTGCATGACTCTGCACTTGCGGTCTTATGGGTTAAACTCTCGAGACAATTTTTTAGTAGCGCTCGGGTGAAACCTGTCAAAGAAGGTGTAACAATCCTTCCGTGACACCAAGTTTTTTCCGCCGTTGCCGGGGAGAATATGCAATAGCCATAGAGTTTTGATGTGAATCTGAGTCTAGACTTTTTATTTTATTAACTATTTATTTATTTAAGTTTCAGTTGATCACCATTAAAAAATTTTAAAAAAACAGAAAAAATAAAATAAAAGAAAAATCGTTTATGTCTCGCTATCTAGTTTCTTTTTCAAATTTCAAGTGTATGAACTTGAGGAGTATAAGCAATAAGCAGTTGAACGAATCAGTTCGTGACATCAAAGAAATCAATAAACAAGCTAGGAAGGAGAAGAGGAGAAAAGTTAGAATGGAGCAGCTAAGAAATGATTTCCTTGCTGCAGAGATTGAGGACATTGCACGTGATGGTGGTGTCGCTCATGCTGATGATGTTGCACGTCGGGCGGCTGCACATCGACCAAAGATCGCTTCGGCGATCAGTACTGATCACTTGGATCAGATTGACTAGCTTTATGGCACAACAAAAATCAACGGAGACTCAGAGGACGCTCTGAAGCTACGCCTATTCCCATTTTGTTTGGGTGAAAATGCTAGTCAGTGGGAGAAGAGACTGGAGGAGAACACATCAACAAACCTATTGGCGGACAATATCGGACCGGTGCATCAACCAAGAGAGGTCGATGCTAACATCTCAGGAATGCTCATCGGACAAGACCATCGACCAGGCTCAGTCGATGGTATCTCAGGGATTTCCATCAGAGGATTGCATCGACCACAAACGGTCGATGCTTCTGCCGTCTTCAACTCCAAATGCTAGCATAGACAGTTTGTTCATCCACATTGACCAGCGTAGGTCAATGGACTCAGCATCGACCACATAGGGTCAACGCACTTCCTGGAGACGCCGAGGCTAGTTCAGCACTGAAACGACATCATGACTAGTCCACGGAGGTACGAGACTCGACTATGACACAAAACAGAGCTGTGCGGGAAGGAAATCTTTTGGTGACAACACTCACATTGTTGACTAAACTCTTGCTTGTGAGCGACCCATTCATCATCTCCATCCCTACGTGATCAATCTAAGGCCTTATCTCTCGATCACTCGTCCTCCACCTCCATTTCCACCAGCCAACCATTATGTAAGCCCGTCAGATAACAACGTTAAAAACAATCTATCTTTGTAAATACAATTTTAATTTTTCAATTTTTCAATTTTCATTTTAAATTTTTCAGTTTTTCAAATTTTTTCAATATTTTTCGTTTCTTTTTGTTTTGCTGTTTTTCGTTTTCTCTTTTGTGTTTTTAATTTTCAGGTGATAATTCATCAAATAAAAATAAACCAAGGACTTGAAACCGTGGGAGCTGCCAACCCACACACCCGATAAGATAATTACGGTAAAATTATCTTCTTTTTATCCCCTTTACAGTTTTCGTCACAACGGGACGTTGTGATTTAAGTGTGGGGGGAGTCTTGCGATCTATGGAGGTAATTCTTTTTCCTTGACATCTTTTGATAGAAGTTTTACCATAAGTTTTTTGTATTTTGAGAGATTGTTACACTCTTTTCCTCGTTCATAGGTTCAATAACATGTTAAAAGGTTTTTAATGAGGAAGCAATAGAACTTGTTAAATTGTGTTATTTGTCCTAATGTTTGGATTCTTTTTTGGATAGTGTGTGATCTTTACTAGGAAATTTAGAAAATTCATGAGTGGATCAATAAACCCCAAAAAGATCATTCTCGGAGTTGACTTCTCACCGTAATGAACTTTAATTTTCTCGATTTGGGGCTTGAGATACATCGGATGTGATACCTCTATGAGACACGTCTAAGTAAGTGCAATTCCCCTCTTCCTTCCCTTCAATAATTAGAGAAAAGGATATCGGTATTAAAGAAGTGAACCGGGTGTTGGAAGTTACCACTTTTAACATTCGCGTCTCATGAAAACCTGTCCTAGAGGAAGAAACAGAAAGGATATAGGTATTAAGGAAGTAAACCGGGTGTTGAAAGCTACCACTTTTAATATTCGCATCTCATGGAAACCTGTCCTGAGGGAGTAAAGAGCTGAAAAGAAAAAGGCGATCGATAAAAAAAAAATGATACCCGAGAAAAGTAGGAAAAAATCGATTGACCTTGAAGTGAGAAAAGGAAGGAAAAAGGAATTGCACTAAGACGGTCTTGAGCTTACAGAAATTCGAAAGAGTAAGTGTTCATATCCTTTGATCGATATTCCCAAGTTGAGAACCCATGCTTAGAATAAAAAGAGAAGTCAACAATGAGGAGTCTAGGATCAAAGGAGGAGCAGTTCAAACTAAGATGAGTTGCTATGCTCATGGCGAAGTACATAATTACGGTAGAGATCATTCCACTTCCACAAGGTCGAAAAGCATTAAGCACAACAATGTCACAAGATACATGTTCACTCTCCTTATCTTTACTGTTTTTAACATTTCTACACCATGCTTAGCTTTTGTTTGCTTAAGGACGAGCAAAAAGGTAAGTGTGGGGGAGTTGATAGCATCGTATTTTACATGCTTTCTTGCATACATTTAGCTAGTATCGAGTTTGTTGTTTGATAGAATATCTTAATGCTTGTCTAATTATGGTCAAAGTTAGATAATTATCTCAGGAATACATCACGAGAGTGGGATTGTATTCTAGAAATAGATCTGTCACTCACTCTTCGTCTTAGACACACTTCTAACGCAAGCTAAACACTTGGTTAATCGGTTGGTAGTGTGACAACGCCAATCGATGTGTTTCTCACATAAGAGTAATCGATGATGAGATTATGTGCAATGCGTGAAAGTCGCCACGAGAGTGGGTCGGACACAGTGACTAGCATACCACGAGAGTGGACTAATCTATAACAGAAAATTCCTAGATTGACGAACACAAACTAAAAAGATAGAATATGAATCCTAAAATCTGAAATCCCTGATAAATCGACTATTACCCAATTTACTGTAAATAACTATTTTAGAATTTTATTAATGTTATTTTATCTATGTTACTTTATTTATGTTATTTATATTTCTGCAATTTACTTTTCCACACTTTAATTTTCCGCAATTTATTTTCTGCAATTTAAATTCCTGCACTTTAATTTCAGTAATTTAAATTATGCACTTTATTTTCAGTACATTAATTTATGTAATTTAATTTCAGTATTTTATCTTTATGCAAATTTAATTATGTTATTTATTTTAAGTATTTTATTTATGCAATTTAAATTATGTAATTTAATTTATGTTATTTACTTTAAATAATTTATTTTATTGCACCATATAGCTTAGGATACAACCCCCCAATTTTATTATTCCGCCTAGATTAGATTTGCATTTGCATTCTCTGTGTAGTTATTCTATTCTCTCTGTGAATCGATCCCGTACGTACTACAATTGCATGAATGTGCACTTGCGGTCTTATGGGTTAAACTCTCGAGACTACTTTTTAGTAGCGCTTGGGTGAAACCTGTCAAAGAAGGTGTAAAAAACCTTCTGCGACACCAAGAAGCCTAAGAAGGAGAATCTCCAAGATATTTTAATATTCATTCATATCAACACCTAGCAATAAGAACGCATCTGACTAAATGTATTTATAAATAAGACAATTCACATTAAATTAAACCCGAAAACCCTACTCCCAAAAGAAAGAGAAGGATGTTCCTCGATGATATTAGCCTTTCTAAAAACCATTTTTTGCTTAGTCGAAGTTCATTTGTTTTCTTTTTTCATTTTTCATTTTGTTCTAAATTTAGTTATTCCCTTTAATCTCTCTTTGTTTCGTTTACAATTGTTTGTTTTTTGTTAAATTTTATTAAAGTAAGTTGATATGTAGCGTTCAAACTTAACATAGTTGGAGAAGTCTAAGGAAGAGAAGCCTTAGAAGGAGGATCCTAAAGATTTGGCTTCTAATTTCAGGTCAAGAGCTCCAACCTCTTATGTTAAGAAAATGAGATTGATAAACTCTTAACTCGAGCTGATACTAATGGGCTGGATCTTCATCTTTGGCAATATAAGGCTATTGTTTATAGAGAATGCTTCTCGATAAAACTTACAACTAATCTAATCCGAACGCCCAAGCTGAATACGAGCTGGTATGTTAATGTTTGGTTTAAATATTCCATTCTGAAATTTTCTTTTCAGGTTTGGCTTGCTTTTATTAACCGCCTAACAAGGAGAGATAAAATCAAGGCTTGGAATTCAGGTTATAATTCTTTGTGTCTTTTATCGCACGCACGAAGAAACACGAGACCATCTGTTCTTCCAATGCACTTATAGTTCAATCATTTGGGAAGCGTTGTCGCGTAGGCTCATGGGACCATTGTTCTCAACGATTTGGACCACATACACCTCAACTTTGCCAGCCCCAACATTATCTTATCACACATGGTTTCTTCTTCGCTATGTCTTCCAATCTTCATTATATCATATTTGGTGGGAACGCAATGCAAGAAGACTTGTTAAAACCCCATTGCCAGAACGAAGTTTGTTTAGATTCATTGACAATAATGTTCAGAATATGTTGAGCAGCATCAACACCACACTTGATCCTCGGTTCTGAGGTTACTTTGCTAATTGGTTGTCATCACGAGGCTCACTATGATACGTTGGATCTTTCGATTATCTTTTGATTGTGTTTCAGTTTTTTTCTGCTTCTTTATACTCCATCTCAAATGAACAGATAGTACTCTTTTTCTAATATATGGTTTTGTCCCAACCAGGTTTTCTATTATTGGGTTTTACTGAGGCTCCTATTCGGAGATGGGTTCTATTTTTCACTCAGTATTATGTTGCATTCATTGTAAAAACGATATTTTTTTGTTTGAATATAATTTAACATTCATACAAAAAAAATGGTGGTTTTAGGGGTGTCAAAATGGGTAAAACCAACACATAACTCAATAAATTGACATTTAAAGGGTTTTTGAGTTGATCCAACTCATTTATTAAATGGGTTGAGTTAACCCATAAATCAAATTAATTTGATGGTTTGAATGGTTAAATGAATTGACCCATAAAAATAAAATGTGATCTCATGTTTCTGGCGAGAAAAATGCGAACTTGTATTTTTGGTGGGAAAATTATGAACCGTGTTTTTGGCAGAAAAATTGTCAAACCGTATTGTTGGCGGAAAAATTATTTAATATCGTTTTTGGCCGGAAAAATTTAGTATGATGATGATGAATGATGATGATATGACGATGATGATGAATTATTGTATGGCGATAATGATATGATGGTGATAGTATGAAAATAATGATGATGCTAAGTATGATAATTTAATGGGTAAATGGTTAATCCTAAACAATTACAACTCAATCCATATGACCCATCAACCCATTGACTCATAACTCATTTGACCCATCAATTCATTAGGTTCTAAATAGTAAAACCATTAGGGTTAATGAGTAAGATCGGGTCGGGTCGACCCATGAGGTTTGACCCATTTTGACACCCCTAAGTGGTTTCACAACTTAGGTATAGGTTATGAGCATAAAGCTTGCTGGCATAACAAGACAACAAATGTTGTCTAGTATTTATAAAAACAGAAACACTTAGGAAAAAGATTTGGAAATATTTTCTTTATATTAAATATTTGCTAAAAAAAACATTTTCGTTAGTTTACTGCAAATTATGTACGGTTTTGATGTCGAAAAAATACAGAACGAATTGATTTCATAATAAAATATTACGCAGAACAAATGATTTTAATCTAATATTTGTAGCTATATGAACAAGCTTATTATTATACAGAAATTAAGGTACAAACTAACCATGCTCATATATGTTATCTGAGAAAATGATTATTTTAAACTTTTTTAGCACTTCTTCACTATTCCTTATTGATGTACTCACCTGCATATGAATGGTAAAAAGACACTATTAGCTTCAGTTCTTATTAAGTTTTGTCGTTTTCATTATTATCCAATTAATAAATTCAGGAAATTAGTTCAAGAAAAGTGATGACATTGTTTTAGGAAAAGATTAGCTTATGAAAGCTAAAAGGATTTAAATAGAGCATTGACCTTTTAAGCCACCTTCGATGCTTTGACCATAAATCTAGAAAGAGTGAAATCAACACAAATTCATGAGTAGTCTATATATTTCTATTGGACATAGTCTTAGAATCGAACCTTAAACGTTTGGTTACGTCATTCCTCACACATATATGCAAAATATGAAAGAGAGCAATCACATTAAACTTAAGGTTTGTTAGGTCTATATTGTGTGAGAACTACAATTATAACCTTAATTAGTCTAATTATCGAAGGAAAATAATAAGTACTTAGCCGAGGTAGTTCATTCTCTATATTATATTCCGCATTATAGCGTAAATTGTTTTTTTATTCTAAAGATTGATTATAGTATTGCAATAATTTTAATATTTAAATAGTAATTTTGACTTAGGTTATTATTTATCATTAACCAAATTAAATATTATTTCTATAACTGTATTCTTCAAATATTAGTAAGAGGATATTACTTTCAACTATTTGGTTTCATTTAAAAAAACATATTAGTATTAAATATATATTATTTTTATATTAATTTCATGATAACTACGAGTATAAAAACAAGCTCTGTCGCTTCTCTCCCCATACCCCAGATACATGCCTTCTTTGCTCATCGTCTCAGGAATCCAGGTGATGTGTACATCGTACCGGTCCCTTCACAAACCGAACCCAAGCAACCCAAGGAGTTGAAGGTACCAAGCTTACCCCCTACTAGGAGAGTGATCCGGATCATCTCAAAGGGCTATCAAAAGGCGGTTCAACTCTATCTACACGGTCTCAAGGAACACGGTGAAGAAGCGGAGCAAGCGGAGCCATCGGAGATCATTTTGAGCGGACAAGCCGAGTCATTGGACATTAGCTCATGGACATGCAGCCTTGGAGAGAAGGCTTTATGTGTCCTCACTCTACACTAATGAGGACAACCCTCAAGACCTTGGGTAAAGTATTGTACTCTTTCCCTACTTCTAGTTTTACCATATCGGGTTTCTAGAAAAGAGTTTTAATGAGGCAAGAAATACCTAAGGCATCACATCTAATCCTCCTTGTGTGTTTGACTTGGAAATATTCATGAAAAGCTTAGATACACAAGAGATGTGATTTTATCCTTAGGAAAAATCTCTACTTATGTTTTCCCTTTCTTTTAGTTTCTTTTGAGAATTTGACTTTTCTTGTGTTTGGCTTTTGGGTTTTAATTTATGGCATAAATATCCAAGTTGTCCTTAAAAGGGCTTAGGCCCAAATTAGACTTTCTAAACCTAGTTGTAAGCCTATAAAAGGTAACTATTTTCTTTCTCATCAATTAAGCAAACATTATCTAAAAATATCAAGGTTCAAACTTTGAGTTTTCTCTCTAATCTAAGATAGTGTCTAGATTAGAAAACCCTAAGAGGAATTGAGGCGGGGTCTCTTCCTTCTAGGCTGGTTTATCAGGTGAGTCATCTCCTCACTTGTGGTACCATTGCTCCTTCATCGTCCTTACCATCGTTAAGCTTCACCGCAGGTTGAGTTTTCCTCGCCGTCGAGCTCCATCCGTCCGTGTCACTGTTTCCACCCATCAGCTTAGTCCTTCGGTCGAATTCTCCTGGAGGCTAGCATCGTCGGTCCGTGTTCGTCCAGCTGTAGATCGTCGAGTTATTCATTTTGCTGGATCGTAGTTTGCTCGAGCTCTCATCATACCGCATCCGTTGTCCCGTCGGTCCAGTTCGATCACCCGTGTTCATGAGCTGTATTTTGTTCGGTGCTAAGTTCTAGGTCTACACCATTTGGTATCAAAGCTAAAGCTCCTACTAAAGGTTGTATCTTTCCTTCTCTTTATATCTTAGTGTGCTTGATTTGGGTTTTCAAAGATGAAAACTTGAAAAAGTTTGAGTCTTTGTTACTTTTGTGTGTTTAGTTGCTAGTTTATCTTTGTCTCTTGCTTTTGCTAGGTTGTTTAGTTGGAATCTAGGCTAATGCATGTGGTAGATTCAGTTAGCAGCCATTGTAGAAACCTTGGTGAAGAAGGGGTTCTTTTTGCTTGATTTAGAAAGTTTAAGATTGTACAATCTGCTTTAGATTTCCTTTAGTACCTTTATTCCTTTTGCTTTTGTGTTGTCATTGTGTGGTCCTTCCTCTTATCCTTGGTGCTCAATTTTGAATTTTTATTGGCTTTGCTCATTTAAAACGTGCCTAGATAATTGCTGAACCAAAATTTCGAATTTCGGTCACGTTTAATTAAAATCGGGTTTTTTCTTTTGTGACTTGTGTGCGAGGTACCATCACGATGGCTGAACCACCGGACATCACAGCCATGTTCACGGCTATACAAACTCAGTTCCAACAAATGAATGATCGTCTTCGTCAAGTAGAGCAGCCACCCAGGTAAGTGCCCCCACCGTTTCGCGAACCGGTGATTGGAGAACTTTCTGATGAATCGGATTTTTAGCCTCTACCTAGAAGAGCAAGCCCCAAGCCTAGGATAGATGCAAGGGGTATATATGAGCAAGATCATCAAGAGGTTCACCATAGGCTCACACCGCCTACTTTTGCGGAAAAAATGGACTCCGAAGCGTATCTTGAGTGGGAAAGACGCATGGATCACATCTTTGAATGATATCACTATGATGAGCCAAGAAAGACCTCTTATGCTGCGGCCCAATTCATGGATCACGCCCTCACTTGGTGGGATCGAGAAGCGGCTAAAAGAAGAAGAAATGGTGATGGTCCGGTCCCATCTTGGGAAATTATGAAGTTCATGATGAAAGAAAGATATGTGCCTCCTTTGTATCACCGAGAGCATCAAAAGAAGTTTCGAAAACTTACTCAAGGAAGTAAGAGTGTAGAGGAGTACTATGAAGAATTTGAGCATCTAAGAAACCGTCTTAATCTTGAAGATACCGAGGAGACTCTCATGGCCCAGTTCTTAGACGGGTTACAAGACTACTTAATACGAAAGGTGGAAATGTTGACATATCAAGACTTCAATAGGCTCTTGCACTTGGCCATTCAAATTAAACAACAAGTGAAGAGAAAGGTTACAAGCTACTCAAGGAACAAGGCTAATCCTAATTCCCCATGGAACACACAAGCATCCGGTTCTAATACTAATGCTTCTAAGCCTTTGGACAAAAGCAAGGCACCGACATATGATCCCAAGATCAACACCAAGCCACGTGATGCACCTAAGGAAGCTAGAACGGATCCTCAAGGAGCTCCAAACCATCCAAGAATGCGGGATATAGAGTGCTTCAAGTGTAGAGGACATGGTCATTATGCAAGAGAGTGTCCTAATGCAAGGATCATGGTTCTTATCCCTTCCGATGAATATGAGTCTCAAGACGAAGAAGAACCTCAAGACAGGGATGAGAGCACCGAAAAAGAAGTTGAATATCCCGCTGTGGGAGAGTTGCTAGTCACCATGAGAGCTTTTAGTACCGTGCAAGAACCGCAAGAAATAGCTCTACGCGAGAATATCTTTCATACACGGTGTACGGTAAAAAGGAAGGTTTGCTCTTTTATTATTGATGGTGGTTCATGCACTAATGTGGCTAGTTCATACATGGTAGAGAAGTTGCATCTAGAAACCACTAAGCATCCTAAGCCCTACAAACTTAGATGGCTAAATGATAAAACCGAATTGCGCATTAATGATCAAGTTAGGATCTCATTTAGTGTAGGCAAGTATTGTGATGATGTTTTATGCGATATGGTCCCAACGCAAGCTACTCATCTTTTGTTAGGTAGACTTTGGCAATTTGATAGGGAGGTCACTCACCATGATAGAACTAATCATTATACCTTCTTGCATGATAAGAAAAGAATTAGTCTAGCCCCATTGCTTCCATCTCAAGTGCATGAAATGCAACAAAAATTGGCTAAAGAAAAGAGCATTGCTAAGACTAACTTCCTTATAGCTCCTAGTGACATTAGACAATTTTTACATGATGATACTTGTAATGTTATACTAATGGTCTTCAAAAAGCTATTAAGTGTAGGTGAGGACACGGTGGAACTACCCAAGGAGATTCAACACGTCTTGGACCGTTTCAAAGACGTATTCCCGGAAGAGCTTCCCACTGGTTTACCACCTCTAAGGGGCATTGAGCACCAAATTGACATCATTCTCGGGGCTCAACTACCAAACCGATCCGCCTATCGAGTCAATCCAAACGAGGCTAAGGAGCTAGAAAAGCAAGTGAGAGACTTGATGGATAAGAGCTACGTGAGAGAGAGCTTAAGCCCATGTGCCGTACCGGTCTTGTTGGTACCAAAGAAAGATGGGTCTTACCGAATTTGTGTTGATTGTAGGGCTATCAACAATATTACAATCAAATATCAGCATCGTATACCGCGGCTAGATAACGTTAGACGAGCTACTATCTTTTCGAATATCTTTTCGAATACTGATCTTAAGAGCAGATACCACCACGTACGAATGCGGGAAGGTGATGAATGAAAAACCGCGTTTAAGACTAGGCATGGTCTTTACGAATGGCTTGTGATGCCATTCGGTCTCACGAATGCTCCAAGTACATTCATGCGCCAATTCATTAGTAAATTTGTTGTGGTTTACTTTGATGATATCTTGATATATAGTACTTTCTTGGTTCATCATGTGTCTCATCATGAAATAGTGCTAGAAACTCTTAGGAAAGAAGGTCTTTATGTTAACCTAAAGAAGTGTGTCTTTTG
Organism: Boechera divaricarpa; assembly: GCA_026770425.1. Lineage (NCBI taxonomy): Eukaryota > Viridiplantae > Streptophyta > Magnoliopsida > Brassicales > Brassicaceae > Boechera > Boechera divaricarpa. The sequence goes on along the minus strand of CM049186.1, from coordinate 6,422,781 downwards.
CACTAGTGAACTTGTTTTCCTTGGTTTTGTGGTTAGTTCTCAAGGTCTTCATGTAGATTTGGAGAAGATCCAAACTATTCAAGAGTGGCCAAGACCCACCACCACAAGTCAAGTAAGAAGTTTCCATGGATTAGCAACCTTCTACCATCGGTTTGTCAAGGATTTTAGCACTATGGCTGTGTTTCTCACATCGATCATCAAGAAGAGTCTGGGTTTTGCATGGGGAGAAGTTCTAAAGAGATTATTTCTAGACATCAAGTATCACCTCACTCATGCCCCCATATTGGTTTTCCCGGACTTCAATAAGACTTTCGAAGTAGAGTGTGACGCATCCGGTGTTGGAATTTGAGCGGTTTTGACATAAGGAGGGAGATCGGTTGCGTTCTTTAGTGAAAATTTGAGTGGGGCTGTTTTGAACTATCTCACCTATGACAAAGAGCTCTATGCCTTGGTTAGATCATTGCAAACATGGCAGCACTATCTCCTCTCCAAAGAGTGCGTAATCCATACCGATCACGAGACTTTGAAGCACTTAAGGGGACAAACAACTCTCAAGAAGAGGCATGCGAAATGGTTGGAGTTCATTGAGATCTTTCCCTATGTGATCAAGTATAAGAAGGGTAAGGAGAATATTGTAGCCGATGTCTTGTCTAGTAGACATACACTCATCACGGCTATGGGGTCAAGAATGCTAGGTTTTGAGTATCTCAAAGGGTTGTATGAAGAAGACCTGGATTTGAAAGAGAGCTTCATAAGGCATGGTACCGGTTCATTTGCCAAGTTTTATTTGCATGATGGGTTCTTATTCAAGGAGAAGAGGCTTTGTATCCCAAGAAGCTCGATGAGAGACTTGCTAGTCAAAAAAGCACATGGAGGTGGTCTCATGGGGCATTTTGGGGTTGATAAGACATTGAGCACTTTGAAAAAACATTTCTCTTGGCCAAGAATGAAGAAGATGGTCATGTACTATTGTTGATACACGCCTGGGTCCTCAAAAAAACGAATCACTTCAGCTCAAGGAGATCACGTGGTGGACATGGTTCGGCAGAGACTAAGATTCGGCGGTGAAGGGCGAGAATAAAAAACTAACGGTGGATGGTGGGGGCGAGGGTGAGGTGAAGGCACCACAAGAGTTATGGTCTACTCTTGATACAACCACACTCTAGTTCTGAGGACAAACCTCCAAGAACAAAAGCTACTTTAACCTAAAAGCACACTAGGGTTTAGAGAGAAATAAGAGATAAGTTTGTGTAAATTGATGCTTGATTATTAATGAAAGGGTTTTGCCCTTTTATAGGCTACACAAGTGAGAGTCTAGGGTTAAATGGGGCCTAAGCCATTTAGTCACAAGCATGATACTTAGGCCCAATTACAATAATCCCAACAACCAAAACAAACCTTACAAGCATCTCACACATAAGTCTCAAAACATAAAGGCAAACAAACTAAGAAAAGAAGGAAGCTTTTGGTGACTTCCTTGATAGGATCACATCTCTTATGGGTCTATACTTGTCATCAAAGGTTTCCAAGCCAAACACATAAAGGAGATGAGATGTGATACTTTTTTCTAGAAACCCGATGTGGTAAAACTAGAAGTAGGGAAAGAGTACAATACTTTACCAAAGGTCTTGAGTGGTGTCCTCACTCATGGATAGTGAGGACACATATGGCTTTGCTCCCAAAGCTGAGTGTCCTTGCACCTTCATTCATATCTAGGCTTCTCGGGTCCGATTGGGCCACTACTCTGTTTTGAACCGGTGTTTTTTGCTCTCTGTGGTCCAAGTGCTCCCTAAGTCCATGAATGTAGGTTTGTAACTGGTTCTTGATGGCTTTAGTCTTACTTCAGGTCATCCTTTCAGTTGGAACGAAAGGAACCGTGGTCTTCTTTCCTTGACTCGCTTCGGTTTGGTCTGCGGGTTCTTATTCAGAATCGATATCCTCATCATTCCCTCCCTTTTCAAGATCTTTTGTCCCTAAAATTGCATCATTCCCTACATCAAAGGGAGACAAATTAGAAACATTGAAGGTGGTAGAGATATTAAACTCACCCGGAAGTTCAAGACGGTAGGCATTGTGGTTGATCTTCTCTAGAACTTTGAACGGTCCATCTCCTCGCGAGTCTAGCTTATGTATTCTTCGACTTGGAAATCGCTCGGGTCTCATGTGAAACCACACCCAATCTCCCGGCTGAAAGATCACTTGCTTCCTCCTTTTGTTGATCCTAACCATGATTTGTTCATTCCTCTTTTCAACATTACCATGAACCTTCTCAAAAATCCTCTTCATTGATTCCGCCTTAGAAGTATCCTCTATGTCCATCATATCCGCCGGGGGCAATGGTGTTAGACTCAAGGAGGTGTTGGGAGTATGAACATATACCACCTTAAATGGAGTCATCCTTGTTACCGAGTGTCTGGCTGAATTATACGCAAACTTTACCATAGGGATACATTCCACCCAATTTCGCAACTAACGCCCTATAGCGGCCCTAAGAAGTTCCCTTAAGATCCAGTTCACCACCTCGGTTTGCCCATCCATTTGGGAGTGACAAGTAGTAGAAAAGAGAAGCTTAGTCCCTAGCTTCTTCCATAAGGTCCTCCAAAAATGACTAAAGAATTTAGTATCCCGATCTGAAAAAAACCTCCTTGAAGAATAGATAAGTGGTTTGGGAAGCATCATTAGTCTTAGCACAAAGAATGAAGTGAGCCATCTTTGAAAACCTATCAACCACAACAAAGATTGAATCCTTGTGATGCACCTTAGGCAGCCCCAAAAAGAAGTCCATTGATATATCCACCCACGGCCTTGTTAGAATGGAAAGTGGCATGTACAACCCGTGAGGGTGAGTTGTGGACTTTGCTCTCTTGCAAACCAAGCACCTATCACAATAATCCATGACCATTTTCTTCATCCTAGACCAATAGAAGTGTTCCTTCAAAGTACCCAAAGTCTTATCCTTCCTAAAGTGTCCTATTAACCCTCTTTCATGAGCTTCTTTCACCAACAACTCTCTCATAAAACTTTGGGGTATGCATAGCCTATTTTCCATGAACACAAATTCATCATGCAAGTAGAACTTAGAGTAGGATCCAGCCCCATGACAAACAAAACTCTCCTTTAAATCCGGATCTTCTCCATATAGCCCTTTAAGAAACTCAAACCCAAGCATCTTTGATTCCATAAGAGAAATGAATGTATGTCTTCTAGATAAGGCATCGGCGACTATATTCTCCTTTCCTTTCTTGTACTTGATCACATATGGGAAGGTCTCAATAAATTCCAACCACTTGGCATGTCTTTTCTTCAATGTTGTTTGTCTCCTCAAATTCTACAAAGTTTCGTGATCGGTGTGAGTAACGCATTCTTTGGAAAGAAGGTAATGCTACCATGTTTGCATTGCTATCACTAAGGCATATAGCTCCTTATCATAAGTAGGATAGTTCAAAGTCGTCCCACTTAGTTTCTCACTAAAGTAAGCAATCGGTCTTCCTTCTAGGGTCAAGACCGCCCCTATACCAACGCCAGATGCGTCACACTCAACCTCGAAGGTCTTGTTGAAATCGGGTAAGAAAAAGATGGGAGCGTGAGTGAGTCGATCTTTGAGTTCTAAAAATGACCTCTCTTGAGCTTCTCCCCACTCAAAACCCACACTCTTCTTGATAACCGAGGTAAGTGGCGCGGCTAAGGTGCTAAAATCTTTCACAAACCTGGATATAAACTAGCTAGCCACGAAAACTTCTCACTTGGCTCACGTTAGTGGGTCTTGGCCATTCTTGGATAGCTTGAATCTTCTCTGAGTCTACTCGAAGACCTTGAGAGCTAACCATAAAACCAAGAAAAACAAGCTCACTAGTGCAAAAGACACATTTTTTAAAGTTAGCATAAAGGCCTTCTTTCCTAAGAGTCTCTAACACATGATCAACCAAGCAAGTACTATATATCAAGATATCGTCAAAATAAACCACGACAAATTTACTAATGAATTGGCGAAGGATATGATTCATCAAGCGCATGAATGTACTTGGAGCATTGGTGAGGCCGAAGGGCATCACATGCCATTCATAAAGACCATGCTTTGTCTTAAACGCGGTCTTCCATTCATCACCTTCCCGCATCCGTACTTGGTGGTATCCACTTTTAAGGTCGATCTTTGAAAAGATAGTGGTACCACTTAGCTCATCCAACATGTCAACTAATCGCGGTATAGGGTGATGGTATTTGATCGTAATATTGTTGATAGCCCTACAATCGACGCACATACAGTAAGACCCATCTTTCTTTGGTACCAACAAAACGGGGATAGCACACGGGCTTAAGCTCTCTCTCACGTGGCCCCTCTCCATCAAGTCTCTCACTTGCTTTTCTAGCTCTTTAGCTTCATTGGGATTCACTCTATATGCGGGTCAGTTGAGCTCCAGGAACAAAATCGATTTGATGCTCAATACCCCTCAACGGTGGTAGACCGGTTGGTAGTTCTTCTGGGAAGACATCTTGGAAACAGTCTACAACTTATCGAATTTCTTCGGGAAGCTCCACGGTAGTACAACCTGAATTCAACACTTCTTTAAAGACCATTAGTACGATATGACATGTGTTATCATGCAATGCTCTCCTAACATCACTAGGAGCTATGAGAAAATTAGTTTTTGCACTTCTCTTCTCTCTAGACATTTTAATCCACATATCATGCACTTGTGATGGAGTTAAAGGAGCTAGACTAGTCCGTTTCTTGCTAAACATGAAGGTATATTGATTAGTTTTTCCATTATGCAGGACCTCTATATCATATTGTCAAGGACGACCTAGTAAAAGATGACTTGCATGCATAAGAATCACATCAAACAAAGCATCATCACAATATTTTCCTATGTTAAAGGGAATCCTAGCTTGTTCACTTATGCTCAATTCCGGCTTTTCACTTAGCCACCTAAGCTTCTATGGATGAGGATGTTGAGTGGTGTCTATATGCAACTTTTCTATCATGCATGAGCTAGCCACATTCACACAAGACTCAGTATCAATGATAAGAGAGCAAACCTTTCCCTTTACCGTACACCGAGTATGGAATAAGTTTTCGTGTTGATTGCTCTCCTTCGGTTCATGAACGACATTTAAGACTTTCATGGTGACTAGCAGCTCTCCAATCTTGGGGTATACTACCTCTTCAACCACTTTCTCACTCGCCTCAAAAGTACCATCTTCCACTTTACAATCATTTTTGGCGAATGGACTTAATAGTAAGGCTTTCGAACATGGGCTTAGGAGCCCATAAATTCTCGGGTCTTAGGAGCCTTAGATTCTTGTTTGGTTTTGGTTAGAGGCTTCACCATTGGTTCGCAAGATCGGTCCTTAGGACGAGTGTCGAATTCCGATGGCCTCTTACGGTCCCGGTCCGTTGAGATGTTGGCTCTAGAGTCAAGAGTGGGTAGGCTCCATGGAGAATAGTTAGATGCACTAGACTTGTGGGATGGACTAGTTGGCCTTTGACACTCTCGGGAATATGACGGGGGTACATATATTCTCCTCATCATGTACTTCATGACCTCCCATGATGGAACCGGTTCACTTCCAATCCTTCTTCTTTCGATCCCATCTTTTTCCCACCATAACAATGCACTCCTCGTGAGATAAGTAGTAAATGAGACTTTACCAAGTTCATCAAACTCATAACATTCAAAAACTCGCTCCATACACTTCTCCCAATCCATGTAAGTTTTGGGATCATTCTCTCCCGTGAAGGCGGAGACGTTTAGCTTGAGTGTTGGGACTCGGTTTTTTTGAGGTCCTTGTTCATATCTGATCTCAACAACTCCCCTAGGATCACTTTTCATCCTCCTTGGACTCAGGAATCGGTATTGATCTCTCTTGGACGGATTTTTGATAAACAACTCTCTCTAATGACTCGATGACTGTATCCGTGGTAATCTATCTCCAAGCTATTGTAATTGGGCTTGGATGTTGGCAAGAAGTCCAGTTATGTCTGGTGGTTTAGTCATGTTTCCAAAACCTCACAACAATAGCAGCAAAGAATCGAAATTAAGAACCAATTGTTAAACCGAATGTGGTGATCAACTCGGGTAAAAATTAATGCAACGAAAATGAGATCAAGCACTACTATTTTCTAGCAGCTAAACGATCATAACATTTCAAAATTAGACTCTAGAATATCAATATATGGTTCACACAAAGCCAGCTCAAAAGAGAATCAAAGACCAAGTCAAAAGCATAAAGCTAAAGGGGTTGTACAACAAAAGGTTTTCAAATTTTATCAAAAAGGCCCTCTTCTTGCTCAAGATCTCTCTAATGGCTGCTTCAAACAACTACCACATGCCTCAACCTAGATTCCACTCTTAAAAAATTCACTAATCAAGGAAACAAACAGCTCTAACACCCTAGACAAGCTCAGTTCAAAATCAGACCCAAAGATGAGAACTTTTTCAAGTTCTATCTCTAGATTCGAACTAATACAAGCAAGAAAAGAGATATGAGCTAGAAAGATACAACCTTTAGGACTCTTAGGCTCTGATATTAGATGATACATGCTTGGTTCCTCAAGGAAATGAATCACTTGAGCTCAAGGAGATCACGTGGTGGACAGGGTTCGGCGGAGACTAGGATTCGGCGGTGAACGGCGAGAATAAACAACTAACAGTGGATGGTGGTGGCGAGGGTGAGGTGAAGGCACCACAAAAGTTATGGTTTATTCTTGATACAGCCACACTCTAGTTTTGAGGACAAACCTCCAAGAACAAGAGCTATTCTAACCTAGAAGCACACTAGGGTTTAGAGAGAAAGAAGAGATAAGTTTTGTGTAAATTGATGCTTGATTATTAATGAAAAGGTTTTGCCCTTTCATAGGCTACACAAGTGAGAGCCTAGAGTTAAATGGGGCCTAAGCCATTTAGTCACAAGCATGATACTTAGGCCCAATTACAGTAATCCCAACAACCAAAACAAACCTTACAAGCATCTCACACATAAGTCTCAAAACATAAAGGCAAACAAGCTAAGTAAAGAAGGAAGCTTTTGGTGACTTCCTTGATAGGATCATATCTGTTATGCGTCTAGGCTTGTCATCAAAGGTTTTCAAGCCAAACACATAAGGGAGATCAGATGTGATACCTTAGGCATTTATTGCCTCGTTAAAAGAGTACAATACTTTACCTAAGGTCTTGAGTGGTGTCCTCACTCATGGATAGTGAGCACATATGGCTTTGCTCCAAAAGTTGAGTGTCCTTCATTCATATATAGGCTTCTCGGGTCTGATTGGGTCACTACTCCGTTTTAAACCAGTTCTTCTTGCTCCGCGTGGTCCAAGTGCTCCATAAGTCCATGAGTGTAGGTTTGTAACTGGTTCTTGATGGCTTTAGTCTTACTCCCAGTCATCCTTTCAGTTGGAACGAAAAGACCCGTGGTCTTTTTTCCTTGACTCGCTTCGGTCCTGTCCGAGGGTTCTTGTTTGGAACCAATGTCCACATCAGTTGTAGAAGATGTCTTGTTTGTAGGAAAGCTAAGTCAAGAACACAACCCCACAGGATCTACATGGCTTTACCCATCCCTACTCGCCCATGGGTTGATATCTCTATGGATTTTGTCTTGGGGTTACCAAAGATTCAGCATAAGGATTCCAACTTTGTTGTGGTAGATAGGTTCTCAAAGATGGCTCATTTCATTCCTTACTCTAAGACCAATGATGCAACCCAAATGGCTTTCTTGTTCTTTAAAGAAGTAGTTCGTTTACATGGAATTCCAAAGACAATAGCGTCGAATCGCGATGCAAAGTTTTTGAGCCACTTTGGAGGACTTTGTGGAAGAAATTGGGGACTCAACTACTCTACTCTACTACTTGTCACCCACAAACAGATGAGCAAACCGAGGTTGTAAATCGAACCTTAGGCACTTTGTTGAGAGTAACCATTGGCCAAAACTTGAAGACTAGGGTTGAGTGTACTCCTTGGGTCGAATTCGCTTACAACTCGGTTAAACACTCTACCACCAAGAAGTCTCCCTTTGAAGTGGTCTATGGAGAGAATTCCAGCACCCCACTAGCCTTTACTCCATTACCACCAACTGAAGTGATGGATATTGATGGAGAAACCAAAGCCGTAAAGATGAAGCGACTTTATGAAGAAGTGCGGGACAACATAGAGAAGCGGAATGAGAAGCTTGTGGAACGGTCCAGCAAGAAGCGAAGATAAGTCCTATTTGAGCTGGGAGATTGGGTGTGGCTCCACATGAGACCGGAACGTTTTCTAAGCAAGAGGAAAGACAAGCTAAGCGCGCGCGGAGATGGGCCCTTCAAAGTTATCGAGCGGATCAACAACAATGCCTACCGTCTTGAACTTCCGGGTGAGTATAATGTATTTTCTTCTTTCAATGTGGCTAACTTGGCTCCTTTTAATGTAGGAGATGGTGACTTTTTGGGGACAAAAGCTCTTGAAGAGGATAGAGTTGAAGGTACCAAGCTTACCCCCTACTAGGAGAGTGACCCGGAGAATCTCAAAGGGCTATCAAAAGGTGGTTCAACTCTATCTACACGGTCTCAAGGAACACGGTGAAGAAGCAGAGCAAGCAGAGCGATCAGAGATCATTTTGAGCGGATAAGCCGAGTCATCGGATATTAGCTCCTGGACATGCAGCCTTGGAGAGAAGGCTTTGTGTGTCCTCACTCTACACTAGTGAGGACACCCCTCAAGACCTTGGGTAAAGTATTGTACTCTTTTCTTACTTCTAGTTTTACTACATCGGGTTTCTAGAAAAGGATTTTAATGAGGCAAGAAACACCTAAGGCATCACATCTCATCTTCCTTGTGTGTTTGACTTGGAAATATCCATGACAAGCTTAGATACACAAGAGATGTGATTCTATCCTTAGGAAAAATCTCTACTTATGTTTTTTCTTTCTTTTAGTTGCTTTTGAGACTTTGCCCTTTCTTGTGTTTGACTTTTGGGTTTTAATTTGTGGCCTAAATATCCAAGTTGTCCTTAAAAGGGCTTAGGCCCAAATTAGACTTTCTAAACCTAGTTGTAAGCCAATAAAAGGCAACTCTTTTTTTTCTCATCAATTAAATAATCATTATCTAAAAATATCAAGGTTTAAACTTTGAGTTCTCTCTCTAATCTAAGCTAGTGTCTAGATTAGAAAACCCTAAGAGGAATTGAGGCTAGGCCTCTTCCTTCTAGGCTGGTTTATCAAGTGAGTCATGTCCTCACTTGTGGTACCATTGCTCCTCCATCGTCCTTACCATCATAAAGCTTCACCGCGGGTTGAGTTTCCCTCGCCGTCGAGCTCCATCCGTTCGTGTCACTGTTTCCACCCATCAGCTTTGTCCTTCAGTCGAGTTCTCCTGGAGGCTAGCATCGTCGTCCGTGTTCGTCCAGCTGTAGATCGTCGAGTCATTCGTTTCGCTGGATCGCAGTTTGCTCGAGCTCTCATCGTACCGCATGTTGTCCCGTCGGTCCGGTTCGAGCACCCGTGTTCGTGAGCTATATTCTGTTCGGTGCTAAGTTCTAGGTCTACACCACTAGGGAGCATCTCTTATTCTCTTTCCCTTATTCCTCTGAGTTTCTCACTATGGTTTTGAACACGATTCCTACTAACAAAGATTTTTTCATCCTTCTACAGTGGCTGCCAAGGTCATCAAATTGCCCTTACTTAAGGCTCATCACCCACCTGCTGTTCTAAGCCACAACCTATATGCTCTTGAAGGAACGTAACAGTCGAATCCAAATAGGAGGTACACGATCGGTCATCGATCTTCACCGGACCATAAGATTACCATCAAAGCGAAGCTGGCTGCCATCATGCAAACATAACCCTGAGCGACCTATCTCTCCTCCACGTTTGGTTCGTATTCTCATCAAATACTCACCCATATCATCTTCACACCTAATAGTCTTTTGTTGTATTCTTTTACTTTCACTCGGTTTTATCTCACAGGGTTTTTCGAGTAAGGTTTTAACAAAGCATCACTATAAAAGACTCCTTCCTCCTATTCGTCTCATATTTAGCTCTCGTCTTTTCTCTCTCTATTGCTCTTCGCTTTTATCTTCATGATTTTGTTTAATAAAATTAACCCTTAAAAAAAAAAAAAAAATAGGAGGCTAAGTTTAAGCATCTAACACAAATAAACATGCAAGGTAAGAAAAAACATTCCGTTTGCTCAATTCGAGAGCATGCTATTCAAGGTGATTTACGTGTTAAGAACCCCAAACTAGTAACCCCATAGGTAGACCGTCTCCATGCAACCCAATTAAGTCGGTGTCCTAAGCAAAAACAACAATACAACGGTTCACAATTAACTAGTGAATTATATAAAAATCCCATTAACCGTACAACCTAGTCAAATTCGTGCATTAACATTAGATTTGAGGTGATCATGTCATTTTCTCAATGAACCTAACCATTTTGAGCATCTTTGTCCACAATTAAATCAAGAGCGACTCATGCGAGGTGATAGTCGTCTCTCGCCCTACCTCACTCTTAACAGATGCTCCGATCTTCTATTAAATTTTTCAACTTCCTTAGCGGGGCTGAGTTAAGTTCGTTCTCTAGCGGTCAAATCGCATACTTTACGCTCACCATCAACCCAACAACAAGAACGTCTCCCAGGAAGAACAAATTAAACTATCTAATACATTCTAAAAATCCGCCACAAACATAGATATATGCTTTTAATTTTTCAAATATTTTTACCCAAAATAAAAATAATATTTGGATCCATTTATGTATATAATCCTACCTTTTTTAAACTCAATTTTTGTAATGGCAAGAAGATGTGACTGGCTCTTACCGTGTATACAAATTTGTTATTCAAACTTGCATGCAACTAAAGAGGCGAATAGGGATGTTATTAAGGGTTTAAAACCTTAGGGCCGGCCCGACCCGAACCTTAAAAATATAAACCCTAACCCTGAATTTTTCAAATGGGTTTATTAGGGTTAGACCCTAAAATATTTAGGGCTCAAATGGGTTCATAATCTGGCCCTGATTTTTATTAGTTTTCAAAGTTTTTTCTTGACTTCTGTTTCTTATTGTCTGAGTTGTGGATAAAAAACGAGTCCGTATTTTCTCGCCAAAAACGCGACCCCGTATTTTTTCGCCAAAAACACGAGTCCATATTTTTTCCACCAAAAACACAAATCCATATTTTTCCCGCCAAAACAAGAGTCCATATTTTACTCGCCAAAAACACGAGTCCATATTTTTCCCGCCAAAAACACGAGTTCATATTTTTCCCGCCAAAAACACGAGTCCATATTTTTCCCGCCAAAAATATGAATCCATATTTTCCCGCCAAAAACACGAGTCCGTATTTTCCCGCCAAAAACACGAGTCCGTATTTTTCCGCCAAAAAACACGCGTCCGCATTTTTCCCGCCAAAAAATACGAGTTCGTATTTTTCCCGCCAAAAGCCACGAGTTCGTATTTTCCCGCCAAAAACACGCGTCCACATTTTTCTCGCCAAAAAACACGCGTCCGCATTTTTCCCGCCAAAAAACACGCGTCCGCATTTTTCCCACCAAAAAACACGCGTCCGCATTTTTCCCGCCAAAAAACATGCATCCGCATTTTTCCCGCAAAAACACGAGTTTTTATTTTCCCGCCAAAAAACACTCGTCCGCATTTTTCCCGCCAAAAAAACACGAGTTCGTATTTTTTCCGCCAAATAAAATATGTTTCACAATTTTTTTCCAAAAACTCGATTCCACAATTTTTTACCAAAAATATGATTTAGTAATTTCCTCGCAAAAAACGTTATTCATTACTTTTCCCCGAAAAAACGTGAATTTCTATTTTATGTCATTGATGATGATGTCAAATGATAATATATGATGATATAATTATTAATTAGTTATTTTATATTTATTGTTATTAAACTTGTAAATTTAAAAAGGTTTACAAAGGTTTACAAAGGTTTAGGGCTCAAATGGGTTATAAAGGGTTTAACCCTGTTTTACAATATTTAATGGGTTCAAAAGGGTTAGGGTTCATTTAGGGTCGAGCTTTTAAAAAATAGGGCTGGGTTGAACCCTAAAAACCCATTTTAACATCCCTAGAGGCGAATATAAAAGAAAGAATTAAAACGAAATCGCAATCATTATTTATTTATTTATTTTTATTTTATTTTTTTGACATCATTAGGTCAAAAATTTCTTATTCAAACTTGCATACAACTAAGGAGAAAGATATCGTAAATTTACTTCTTTCAAGTATATTTGGATTTAAGTAACTTCACCGTCTTCATAAAAGTAAAAAAATGCGACTTGACAGAACACAACTTGTCAAGTATGTCTTAAAATAAAGTGTTGGAACTTTCAAAAAGACATGATCGCATGGGTTTCTCCATCCTACCACTGGAAACTCACATAAAGCCAAGAAAGACATGCTCAGACTTTTTAAGAAAGATACATCTTTTGCCAGCTTATATAATTAATACATAGCTTTGAGAAATAACTCAAACCTAGAATTATTTAGAACTTTATTTTATTTTTATTATAATTAGATATTTATATGAAGACAATATAATCCCTATACACTTGCAGCAAAAGGTGTTAAATCCCACTATCATAAGGGAACGAGGTACTACCTAACCAACCATCACCGGTGATAAACTCCGTTGCCGTGAAGTTAAACGCATCTTCGTAACCCATAATGTGAAAACCCGGCCAGTTGACCCGGTTACCCGTTTCGGAACCCGGCCCATTATTGTTATACTCGCCATAATAAAGGTTATCAACTCCTTCCGCACCGTTCCATTTGCTCCAACCCGAACCGTCAATAAACTCATGAATATAAGATTCCATTAGAACCGTTCTTGAATATTCTCTCCATGGACGTCCCAAATAGCTCTTCACTTTGTTTGAGCTGCTAAATAAATCGTCCGTTGCAAGGATGGAGCAGTTCTTAATCGAGATCCCGGTGTCTTCATCGGGACTATCACGTGACTGAGCTGTAACTACAGTATATTGTCCTGGCATAGGCAACTTTGAAACGATGTTGCAGCCTTGGAAGACCACGGCCGCATTCCCAAAGATATAATCAATGGTTCCATAAATATCGCATTCGCGATAGAATTGTCGGAACGAGTGGGTGTAAAGTGTGTCCTGGTAACCGTCAAAGACACATCGGTATAAGGCCACAAAATCTGCATTCACTCGTAATGCAACCGCTTGGTGCTTCTCGGGTCCCGCTGTGTTCGTTATCATCATATCCCTCGCCAAAAATCCTTCGCCCGAAACCGCTGTGACAAAGCAAGTATGAGAACCATTACAATCTTGATTTAGTACCAACAACTTCTTAACTTGTCGACTTTCGACAGACTTTTAACATTTTGATTGCAATAGTCACATCTATTGCATTATAATTAAGGAAAAATAACTGAAATATAATTCTGCAACACTTTAATTAAAAGCGTTCACAAATTCTCCATTTAAAAATATATATATATATATATATATTGTAAGATTTAAAATGTTACTTTTTATTTTCATAGAAAAAAATCCGTAATTAATGAAATTAAATTCTACGGTCCTAAAAAAAAAACGAAGCAAAAATTCTAGTCCTAAGTCAACACTATGCCCCAAATAATATACCACTTGAGTCCTGTTTTATATAAAGAAGACTATAAAAAGAGTCAAAGATGATTACCAAGAGTAGCAGATCGGAAAGTGGTCCATCCATCTCCGACACTTCGTTTGCCGGTAATAAACGTAACATCAGATCCATCTCCGATCAGAACAATATTAGTCTTGTAGCTCGGAATCTCAATGTTCTCGTCATACACGCCTTCCCTTACATATATTAGCACCCTGTCGTTACTCATATCGGGAGCAAAGCTTATGGCCTCGTTAATGGTCGAAAAATTCCCTGTTCCATCGGCAGCAACCACGAGGACCTCACTCGGGTCGTACTCATCATACTCGTCTCTAGAATCTATTAAAAACCGGCGATCTTTCTTAGAGACCCAGTCAGGAAATATCCCAAGTAACCGGCGGTTCTTAGTCTTGCGACCGGTGTTCGGATTCTTGGCTCTTCTCTGTTTTGGAAGAGCAGAGAGGGAGTTACTTACTTGTTTGTACGTGGTCGTGAAGGAGGTCACAAGCTTTGGCTTGAGCGGACCAGAGGCCGATTCAAGACCTTCCAAGCAAGTGTTCTTGTTGGTGAGAGCGGCGCTTAGGTATGCTCTAGCGTCGGCTAGCTTCCGTGAATCGTCAGCACCGTCTTGGATCTTGGAGAGTGATCGTTTCAAGAAGGTAGAAGTGATATGGTGAAGATCTTTGCAGTCTTGAAGAGAGCCTCGTTGGCCCTCGACGAGGTTGTTGGAGATTCCGGGGTCGGAAAGGAGATCGGTAAGTTTTCCGGCCTCCGAAAGAGCTGTTTTGAGGGTTTCAAGGAGGAAAAAGAGAATGTTGGGGCTTATGTTGATGGAGATGGAGAGTTTTAAGGAGTCCAAACATGCATTTGGATATGGTGTGTTCTTGCAGAAACTTGTTACAGAGGTTTGATTAGGGTTTAGAGAACTCGAAAAAACGGAGGAAGTGAAGAGGAGGAAGAATAGAAAAGAGAAGTTGAGAGAGGAGAGAGCCATTGGAGAAGAAAATGTTGAAGCAAATTATGGTGAAGAGAGTGCTGTGTTTTTAAAAGTAGACAGGAATAGTTTGGAATATAGCGACAAATCAAATATCTATAATTTGGCATAGTTTCTACCGAAAGATTCGATCGAGAGTATTCAAAGAAAAGGATGTGTCTGTTTGCCGTTTAATTTGGGTTTAGATATTGTTAGTTCTCACATCGGTTACAATTTTAATAAGATCTATAATCCGTGACAGAAATAATCTCTCTCTCATGTTATCGGTTACTATTTACTATAAGATAAACTATGAGGAACCATAAGCTTTCAACCAATATTTTTAAACAAGATCCGAAAACGAACTATAATATTTTGTAGTTTACTGAGTTGATATGTTCCAAATAGGAGAGTCATGCCAAAAAAAAACATTTTTCATACACTGAGCCGACTTGACTGTAGACTAAAATAGGCTTCCGATCGAAACAGTACGCAAAACCATGAATTCGGCAGGCACGGATTAGCTAAGAATCCGACCTGCCGCAAGTAATGATAATTGATTTACAGATCTTTTTGTTTTGGACATATATCGATAATAATCTTTCTACAAGTTCTTCTTCGAAAATTTTGTATATGTCGACTTCTCCTTTCTCTAACTAATAAGGTTTAATGGACTTACATGACATAGGCTACGAATGGGAGACACGTTATATATGTGGGACGGGAGAAACCACACTGTATGTCATCATTCACGACAATTGCTGTCTTTTATCTTTTAAAATAAATAAATAAAAAATTAAAGAAAAAAAAGTGTGGTTAACTTTTGGTCTTGGTTGGTTGAACCGTATAATACGGCCAAAACATGTCTATTTGGGTGTGGTTAAGGTGTGGTATCTTTTATTTTATTTTATTTTAATAAAAAATCTGAAAATTTTTATACAAATAAATTTAATCAAATTACGTAAGTTTATATAAAAAAAAATCTTTTTCTCAAATTTGAAGTATTTAAAATAATTAACCATATTTAATAATTATTAAACCCACACCGGAATTCACTACAAGAAAACAGCACGTATTCCGACGGATATATCCGTGGGTAATCCATCGAAAACAAGGATTTCCGACAGGGTTTCCACAAGCGAGAATTCGTTGGTTTGAAGTCTTCAGAAATCAATTTCCGTCGGAAACACGTAGAAAAACTGACGGATTTTCGATAAAAAAATTTCCGACGGACTACCGATGAAAACATCCGTCGGATATACAATTCCGACGGTGTTCCGAGGGTAAAGACGGTCAAAAAAGTTTCAAATTTCCGACAACAATGTGTGTCGGAAACGTGTTGGAAATTAGATGACCGATGGTCCAACCGACGGAGAGTGATTCCGACGGCCAACCGACGGATAGAGTTTCCGATGGCCAATCGACGGAAAGTTATTCCGACGGCCAACCGACGGAAAGTTATTCTGACGGCCAACTGACGGGTAGATATTCCGACGGCCAACCGACCGTATTAGTAAATTAAATAAAAACAAATATTATTTAATGTTTTGTAATTCAAAAATTTAATTATAAATAAAATTTAAATTAAAAATAGATAAATACAAAAAAAACTCTAAAATTAAAGAAAAGTTATACAATGTTCGAATACGTAATTATAAAAACGTAAAAATACTATTCCTGGCGTGGAGGACGGAAATCCAGAAAATGCTGGTTCATAAACGTCGAGAAGTAATCCTGAGAGGAACGCAACTCGTTAATTGTTGCGTCTTTTTCCGCCAATTCCATCTTCAGCTTCTCAATCTCTTCAACAAGCACAGGATCTGTTTGTGTGAACGAAGACGTTGCAGCGTCTGCTTCTAGAAGGCGTCCTAATCCAAAAACACGTCCTCGACTTACAGGAGTTTCCTAAGAAATTATAAACAAGTATTAAAATACTGAAAATTAATAAAAATAATACAACTTATAGAAATTTATTTACCTCTAAGACCAGTTGGTTCATGACTTCCCGCGGCAATGAATTAGAACCCGAACATGATCCTCCTTCTTGAGATAGCTCGTTAAGCTTGTCCTGCTTCTTCTTCTCGATGTTGTTCATGACTTTGCACGCCAACTTGTCTTATACCTCCCCGATTTTTTTATTGGTGTGCGTGTCGACAAAAATGCCATACAAATCTGGTCACACACCACCGGCCTTGGCAGTCTAATTAAACGAATAAATTGTTAGTAAATAAAAAAAGTTAAGGAAATTAATAATTAGTAAAAGATTATATTCATACCAACTCGTCAGCACGACTCTCGAACGTCATTGCACCCGCATTATGTGTCGCGATTCCCAGTCCATCCCGTTCGCTCAAGCGGTTTGCCCTGTTTCCAGTGTAGATCTTATTGGCCTCTTCTGTACTCCAATATCGAATGTACGCCTGCTAAACATAAGGGTCGAGATCCCTTGGCTTGTCTTTTCCCTTCTTCCATTTTTGCTTCCAACTGTAGACATGCTCACTGAATTACGAACTAGCTTGCTTATCGAAAGCTTTACGAACAAGGAGCGTATGTGTGGGGTCCCAATTGAATTCTTGCTACAAAAATAAAATAAATATAAAATTAGGTACACCACAATTAAATGTTCAAAAAACCATAAGAATTGAACTAGTTATCACGCCGATCTTTTGGCATATCTCTGTAGGTGGGATACATCAGAGGGAGTTGGTTATGGAGCATATTCAAAATCACCTTGTTGATCCCATTTTTATAGCGAAACCTACAATTAAAATAAAAAAATATAATTAAATAATTAGTGTTAAAAACATTATAAAATACTAAAATTTTATACCAAGTGGCTCCATTCAGACGATGTGGGTGAAGCATCCGTAAACATTCTCATCCCGGTTGAGAAAGAAGCTCCTCAATGGTGATTCTGGTGCGGGCTTCGGAATTCGTGGAAGCTGGAACATTAAAAAGAGTGGCGGAACTACTCCTCTGGTTCGTAGGAGCGATCAGAGCTCCCTGACTCATACAGAGGAAATCCTCATAACTCCTAAAACGAGAAAATGATTAGTAAGAAATAACATAATTGCAATCCTAACATATACTTATAAATTATTCACATATTTTTACTAAATTACTAATTCACTAAATTTTTACTAATTCATAATTACTAAATTATTCACAAAATTACTAAATTTTTATCCTAAATTTATAATACTAATTTCTAACTTAAATAACAAAATCAAAATTTCTAAATCCTAATTCCAAAATCAAAATTATAATATCCTAATTTCTAAATCCTAATTCCTAATTCATAATTACTAAATTGTTACTAAATTATTCACAAATTCACAAATTTTTACTAAATTAATATTTTCTAAATTTTTACTAATTCATAATTACTTAATTATTCAAAAATTACTAAATTTTTATCCTAAATTTATAATACTAATTTCTAACCTAAATAACAAAATCAAAATTTCTAAATCCTAATTCCAAAATCAAAATTCTAAAATTCCAAAATCAAAATTATAAAATCCTAATTTATAATTTTAATTTCTAACCTAAATCACAAAATCCTAATTTCTAAATCCTAATTCCTGATTCATAATTACTAAATTGTTACTAAATTATTCACAATTCACAAATTTTTACTAAATTACTATTTTCTAAATTTTTACTAATTCATAATTACTAAATTATTCTCAAATTCACATATTTTTACTAAATTACTAAATTTTTACTAATTCATAATTACTAAATTATTCAGAAAATTACTAAATTTTTATCCTAAATTTATAATACTATTTTGTAACCTAATTCCAAAATCAAAATTCTATAATTCCAAAATCAAAATTCTAAAATCACAAAACCACAAATCCAAAATCCACAAACCCAAAATCCTCTTTTATAATTTTAATTTCTAACCTAAATCACAAAATCCTAATTTCTAAAATTTAATTCGAAAATCAAAATTCTAAAATTCCAAAATCAAAATTCTAAAATCACAAAACCACAAATCCAAAATCCACAAACCCAAAATCCACTAAATCACAAAACCCCAAAAAACTTACATCTTGTTAATGGAGAGGAGGCCGCCGGGGAGGAAGTTCGCCGGAGGAGAAGCAACGGAGGGGGACGCCGGAGGAGAAGGGCCGACGGAGGGAGAATCACGAAGGAGAAGCGTTGGGGAAGAGGAAGCCGCACCGGAGGAGAGGCGTCGAGGAAGAGGAAGCCGCGCCGGAGGAGAAGCGT
This sequence comes from Boechera divaricarpa, assembly GCA_026770425.1. Lineage (NCBI taxonomy): Eukaryota > Viridiplantae > Streptophyta > Magnoliopsida > Brassicales > Brassicaceae > Boechera > Boechera divaricarpa. The sequence continues at coordinate 6,403,972 of CM049186.1, read as the reverse complement.
CGGGGAAAAAGAAGCCGCACCGGAGGAAGAATCGCCGGAGGGAGGAGGAATTGGAGGAGAGAAGAAATAGGGAAGAAAAGAAGTTCATCGGGCATAAACTTTGGTGACCGACGGTTTTCCGTCAGTTATTAATTATTTATTCCTGCCGACCAAATTTTCTGGCGCCACAATAAATTCGCATTGGAATTCCATCGGTAATACCGACGGAAAACCGACGGTTATCGGATTTTTTTTGCATTTCTTACTATTACATATTCATCGGTTTTTTATCGGTATTACCGATGGAAAACCGACGGAGTCCGTAGAACCCGTCGGAAATTCATCGGTATTCTTTCAAAGATATTCTTTAAAAGATAACCGTTTTTAAAAACTATATATATGAAAACCCTCTACCTATTACAATATACAATCCTATTTTTTTAAAAAAATTTCACTTTATTTTTCTGGGATTCTTTGATTGTACGATTTTTCATAACTAACAAACAAAACTTATAAGAAACACATATCGGTTATTAAAATAAATTTCGACGTGTTCAATTTGTTAAGGATTCAAAAGTAGCTACAGAAAAGAACAAAGCAAATCCCTAGCAGCTAAATAACTTAACACTTTCTCATGTTACGTGGCAGTTTACTTATGCACATGTCTCTTCAAGCTTTGGTTTTCCACATCACCTCTTTCGTACATGAAAATTGCCGCCGCCTTATCTTCTTCTTTAGTATTCTTCAAGATCTGAGAGTATGAGGTCTTACTATATCATGTATTTTGCATTTTTCAGTAATGATTATGATCGAGTATGTTTTGAAAATAAAATCATATTTTTTCTTTGGATAAGAAATGGTTTTGAATCTTTTCTCCTCACCTCAGACTTAGTTTTTCTTTCCTCAGATCTGATTTCACTTTTTCATTTATTTTCCAAATCATTTTTGATGAAATTGTTATACTTATAAACATTTTTTTGTTTTACGTTTTTGGAAATCATAAATTTGAGATAAACTTCATAGGAAATACAAAAGTCAAACCGACGGAAAACCGATGGCTTATACGTCCTCCGTCTGTTTTCCATCGGTAATACCGATAGAAAACCGACGACTTATACGGACTCTGTCAGTTTTCCATCGGTAATACCGATGGAAAACCAACGGAGGACGTATGAGCCATCGGTTTTTTGTCGGTTTTACTAACGCATTTCCTATGAAAATCCCAGAATTTGAGGTTTTAGAAATTTAAAAATATACAGAAAACGAATAAATAAATATAAAACTTGAAAACTAAAGGCAATATATAAATATGATGTTTATTTTAAAACTATATGAAGTATATTGTAATAACTAATATATGTTTCTTATAAGTTTTGTTTGTTACTTATTAAGTGTAATATGATGTATAAATATGATGTATATTTTAAATATGAATTGTTACAATATATAAATATGATGTTTATTTTCAAACTATTTGAATTCTCAAAATAATATTTCAGACGATTTGGTGTATTATCTGTTTTCAGTATACTTATACATATCTTAAACCGCAAAATCATATTTTATTACATGTATATTTTGAAACTATTTGAATTCTTAAAATAATATCTCAAACCGACGGAAAAGTGACGAATGTTTACAAACCGTCGGTTTTCCATCGTAATCTTTGAAATATAACCGTTTAAAAATTAGCCGTTTACCGGATAGCTGCATTTATAGCTGTTACCGTAGAAACTTCGTCGGTTTAATACGTGTCGTCGGTTTTCTATCGGAAAGTTTAAAATATAACCATTTAAAAATTAGCCGTTTAAAGCCGTTGAACAGGCAGATGCGTTTATAGCCGTTGCCGTCAGAATTCCATTGGTTCCAGCGTTTATAAAACCCCCACAATAATTCACTCTCATAATATTTTTCTAACTATATTCTTCTCATATTATCTATACATTCTCTATTACAAATATGTCATCATCAAATCAATATAATTATTTTCGATCGTGGATGGACAGACCAATGCGTGATCCCGATACAGAACAACTTACAGAAGAGTTTGTCGAAGGTGTAATAAGACAGTTCATGAGTTTTGCAACAAATCAGGAACTTGCTTTGCAAACGGGTAAAATCTATTGTCCTTGTCTTAAATGTAAGAATCGTAGAATTCTCGATATTTTAGAAGTAAGTTCGCATTTACATCGTAGAAGATTTATTCCGGGTTACAAGATTTGGTATTCGCATGGAAAAAATGATTATATGGTAGATTTTCCTAGTACAAGTGGAATTTATGAGTTATCGGGTAGAATAGGAGAATGTACACCAGAAGTAGAGGGTAATATCGGTTCTGTTCAGATGGTACATGATGCATATCATCTGAATGCTCCAGGCTTTGTTGATTCTAGAGGAGATAGAGTAGAGAAACATAATTTAGAAGCATGAATATTCTTTGATATGTTAGATGCGGCAAAGCAGCCGTTGTATAGAGGTTGTCCGAAGGAGCTATCACCATTATCGACTGCAACTGAATTGATGGCAATCAAGACAGATTACAATTTATCTGAGACTTTTGTTGATGCGTTTGCTGATTATATGAAGAGATATTTTCCGGCAGTTAGTAATTATCCATCAACATACTATGAGATACAGAAGTTGGTGGCTGGGCTTGGTTTACCGTATCAAGTGATAGATGTGTGCAACAACAATTGTATGATTTATTAGAAAGAAGATTCAGATTGAGTAGTTTGTCGGTTCTTTCACGATCCTCGGTATCAAGAAACAGGTGGAAGAGTCAAGGTTCCATTCAAACGGATGTGATATTTGCCATTAACGGAGAGGTTGAAAAGATTATATCAATCACAGAGGACGGCGGAGTCTATGAGATGGCATTCAGATCATACACGGGATGGAGATCTATCACATCCGTTCGACGTTGAATTATGGAGACACTTTTAGACTGTTTATCCTGATTTTGCAGCTTAGAGGCAGAATGTTTACCTTGGTTTATGCACCGATGGTTTTAATCCTTTCGGAAAGCATGGAAGACAATATTCATTGTGGCCAGTAATCGTGACACCATACAATCTACCACCATCCTTATGCATGAAGAGAGAGTTTTTTGAAAACTTGATTAATACTGTTCTTAATGTCCAAGGGAAAACGAAAGATAATCTGAAGTCTATATTGGATTTGCCAGATATATGTTCTCGTGAAGATCTTCATGTTGTGGGGAATAACAACAAATGTCTTATACCCCAATTCTGTTTACCTTCAGCTGCAAAACATGAGTTTTTTGATTGGATTGCCAACAATGTTAGATTCCCGGATGGATATGTGTCGAACCTACGTAACTGCATTGATTATGGTGAAGAGATGTTTTCTGGGTTAAAAAGTCATGATCGTCATGTCATAATGCAGCGCCTTCTTCCCTTTGCTTTTGCTTACCTTCTTCCACAAAACGTTCACAAGTCAATTGCATGTAATTTTATCTGCATAAATATTACATATTATTACTAGACCAAGTACTGTTTTAATTGGTTCATGTTTTTTTTCAGGTATAACTGCTTTTTTCCGGGATATATGTACGAGATCTCTGACGGTTGACGGTATTCGTAATTTGGAGACTCAAATACCAATTATCCTCTGTAATTTTGAGAAGATTTTCCCCCTTCATTTTTTATGTTATGGAGCATCTTCCAATTCATCTTCCTCGAGAAGCAGCATTAGGTGGCCCTGATCAATATCGGTGGATGTACCTGTTCGAGAGGTATATGTATCATCTCAAGAAAAGGTTAAAATTTGAGTAAAATAGAGAGATCTATTATTCCTCAATGCATTAATGAGGAGGCGGCACATTTCTCTGAATATTATTTTCTAAAACAAGTGCAAACAAAGAGTCGTAGACCCGCTCGGCACGATGACGGAGGTGAAAAAACATTTTATCCAATCTACGTTTCTAGTCTCTTCCGACAGGTAAGACACATTTTGATTAAAAAATTTATAAATTCAATAATATTATTAATTACATCATAAATCTATTTAAATAGGTTGGCCGACTAAGTGGAAAAAGCAAAAATAAAGATTAAATAAGGAGGAACAAAATCATTTGCATATGTATATTTTCACAAATTACGAAGATCTTCTTGAGTATGAAAGGTATTTTATTTTAAAACAAATCTAAATATTTATAATAATATATAATTTAAAGATATGTAATCATATTTATATTTACAGGATTTATATGGCTGAAGTACGCTTTCATTACCCAACTTACACGGAGGAAACATTTAATACGCTCAAAGAGAACGAGTTCTCACAATGGCTCACATTTTATGTAAGTGTGTTTGATTCACTTTCGTTCTTGTTAATATTACTACATATATCATTTTTTTAATTTATGAATATACATTTTTTAAAAATTAATTCAGGTGAAGACAGGTGCAAGTAGAGGTCAATCTTTTCCAACTTGGTTAGAAGAGTTGATCAACGGTCCATTGTCTGTTTTCCACGCCTATCCTATGTATTGTACACGTGAATATGCTTTTAAGATTTTACGCGAATGAAGGATCCGGCCAACAAGTGATTATGGTATTTTTTCGGAATGGGGTGACATTGTCTACTATGGTATTCTAAGAGAAATACTAGAAGTGCATTACCCTGGTTTGCTCGACTTGCGATGCGTTATTTTTTATTGCGATTGGTATGATCCGTTTCTAGGAACAGGTGTTCGCCAAGATGAATTTGGGGTTATATCCATACATTCTGGAAATGGCTGCAAAAGTACGATCCATTCATCTTTGCATCACAAGCAAACCAAGTTTGTTACATTCCCTACCCTCGTGTGACGAACAAGCATGATCATTAGATCACTGTTTCATTGATTACACCAAGAGACCAGGTGGATAGTATTTCAGATAACGAGGCTATGCAACAATGCGTCACTGCAGGTTTTCTAGGTCCGATCGCACAAACGCAACAAGTTGATCTTGTTGTTAATTTTACTGAGGAAGATGATAACGAGATTTTTGATGATTCCGAGGAAGAACTTGGAGAATTTGATTCGCAATCAGATTCATCACCATCAGAGTATTCAGATAGTACATCGGATGATAATTAGTTCAAATGTATTTTATTTCACTCTTGTAATATTTTTATTTTTATTCGGTTTTAATTATATTTTTAGTTGATATATGTTATATTTTTCCCTAATATATTTTTAGAATTTTAAGTTGCAATTTATAATTTAATTTCTATTTTTATTTTAAATCAAATAATATATCCGAGGGAATACTTACGGAAATCGTTTCCGTTGGACATCCGTTGTAAATTCATCGGATGTTTGTCGAACAACCGTAGGTAAGCCATCGTAAAAATGTCTGCTTTTTCGACAGTCCATAACGGTCGGAAAATCGTCGGTTTATAATTAGCCGTCGAAAATCCGTCGGAAAATTCCGACGGCGATCCGACAACCAAAATAGGAAAGCTTTTTTTATCGGATATCCGTCGAAAATGTCCGACGGAACTTTGACCGTCGAAAATCGCAATGTTTTTTTATAGTGGTTGTGATATTCACCATTCATACATTATCCCTCACATTGTGCTCTACACTAACTGCATTTGTCCGGTAAATTGCGTTTCTCTCCGACGAGCCGCAATTAAACCGCACGATACTATTCAATCTGTTTTCCCGCACTGTTCGATCGGTTTTCACCATTCGGAGATAATCATATAAATAGGACGAAGTCAATAAATATTTTTATGATAAATCCTTCTAAAAACATGATGGAAGTTTTGTTTTTATATTATAACCAATAAATCTCTAGAATTAATCAAAGACCGGGAGACTAAAGTTTTATTTTTCTAAAATAATGAGATAAGTTCATAAAATATATTAGTATAATAATAAATTTCATAGATTCTTAATTCAAAAAAATTCAAAAAAAAAAAACTAAACTAACCTATTTTATTTATATATTAACTTGAAATTAACCTACATAATCACAAAAATATATTCATTGAAGTCTTATAAACAGAAGAAAACATTCTTGTCGGTGGACGTCATTTCGTTTGTTTGACTTAGATTTGGAATCGAATATAGTCAGTATTTAATTATATGAAGAGTATTAAAGGTAAGTGATAATTCACTACAAGTTGCCATTTTGAGTCTCTCTTGTCAGAAATTTGTTCACGGGAAGACGGTTTCGACCAAATCAAGACAATCATAACATTATTTTATTCACTATATGCATGAAAAAATCTTTATTAATAGCAATAAAAATTATATTTCACTAAGCGAACAAAACATAATTTTTATTTTTATCCTACCACTAAATTGTTACAGGCTAGGTAATTTTTTTTCTGTAATTTCACTTTTTACATAAATTCCGTAATTTTACTTTTCTATATAAATAATTAGTTAATAAATAAAACTTTATACTCCTTCTATTTAACAATTTAAGATGTTTTAACAAAAAAAAAATTATTTCAGAATATATGAATTTCAAATTTATCAATACATTAATTGTCATTTTATGTCTATTTATCTTTGATCAATAAACACTTAAATCCATTATTTTGTGTTTTTATTTTAGCGAAGATACATGTGTTTGTTTGAATTTCATAGTCTCTTGATTAAAATTTACTGTCATAAAAAAAAAAAACAAATCTCCACGTTATAAAATCAAGCCAATGGTTCATTTCAAGTTTCTTAGCATCATTAAACGATACTTGTTTACAATGAAAAAAAAAAAGAGAGAGGCAAAGATGTTACAGAAAAGGAAGAGAGCAAAGATCTAAGGACACAAGAAAAAAGCAAGGATGTTCAACTTATTGAGAAATAAGTTAATGGTGAAATTGATCTGAACAAGCCTTACTACAACGACAACAAAGAGTTTGAAGAAGTTGTATTGGATATGTTGAGAATTTATTTGCCAACTTTTTTCTAATTTTAGATTATGTTTCAATCTTGATTGTACTTATGAAACTATTTAATAATAAATGTGGAATTATATTCATATTTCATACTTTTTTTTTTCTTTCATTTCTTTGTTGGAGTAATGTCTTCGTGGTGCCTCTTTTCAATTTGTTTTTGTCTATTATTTGTTGTTGTTCATTAAAGTAAGGTAAAACTACTACAACGACCAGACTCTATATATTAGAAAACAAACATCCAACTTTATAAATATGAATAGTTTTTAATAAAAACAGAATAGTTTTAGAATAAAAACAGTAAATAACCACACAAAAAAAGACAAATAATGAAATTTCCACACACTAATCTGCCGACACTAACATGTCCATCACATTTTGGACTAGTTCAGGATCACAACTTATTTGAATAGAAAGACAACTCTCTCTTTCAAGTGTAGATTTCTGCATATGTGGTATTTTGTACTTGTTCGTTCCTCCAATTTTTATAATTTTTGTCATGCATGATTGAAGAGTCAAAAAGCTATAATTTGCCATTCTTAGAGGGTATTCAACAAATGACTTTTCCACAGCGCGCACAAGATCTTCAACGGTTCTGGGACATATCTTATGTTGTAGCATTTGAATAGCGGTAAAAAAATCCAAGATCTAAAATATTTAGATCCAGTGGTTGGCACATCAGTCGGATATCAAAACCATTTTTAGAAGCAGCTTCTTCAAACTCTTTATCACCACAATCAACATGTGTCCTTGCATTATCTTGTTGAATACAAACATAGTCTTTCCCTAATCTTCTTTTGGCCACCTTTCATGAATTATCAGAATGACTTTATTAGTTAAGCAAGCTCTTATTATTGTTTTGTAAGTCACAAGTTTATAAGAACTTTCTTCTTATTATTTGTTTAGAAAAGGTTCACCAAAAACTAAACAATCTTATGACTCTCATTATACCAAAGCTCACATAGCCCTTGGTATTAGAATTTATCGTAACTCTATCCTAATCTCGATAAAGGTAAAGACTAAAGCACCCTTGATATTAATCTTTGACTCGATTAATATCTAGCGGTCCAAGTAATGTTGGAATTACCCAACATTCTCCCCCTTAATTCCAACACTTGAATTACTTGCACTCCAAGCAATTTCTCATGGTTTGATCTTCTTTCAATGGATCCGTCAGATCTATGGAACAGTACGTCACATGTTCTAGCAACTTCTCTAACGCCTTCAAGCTTGCTCGATATCACCTTCAAGCTTGCTTCTTGTTTTTTTTTGTGTTCTCTCAGGGCATGTCTTCGCGAAATGTCCTTTCTTATCACACCGATAGCATACGACCGTAGAGTAATTAATTTCTTGGTTTTGATTATGGTCCGCGGTAACTCCGGTTTGTTCCACTTGTGTATTGGTCCTTCCTTGACCTCTTCCACGACCGCGACCACTTCTTCCTCTTCCACGAAATCCGCCGAAACCTCAACGTGAGTTTTGTGATTTCGAGTTTGCATACATCAACTTTCCTTGGTCTTCTCCTTGCGTCTCCTCACCAATACGCTACTTCTCACCAACGTTGCTCATCACGAACACGTTGATTCTCACGAACGTTGCTCCTCACGAACACGTCCCTTCCTCGATCGTCTCCTCTTCACAAGGAAAATCTCTGCTACCTATTATTGTTATATTACATCATAATAAAAACTAGATTAGCCAAATTGATCCATGACAAACACATCGACATGTTATATTATTAAATAAAAATAAATTAGCCTATTTGATCCACATAACTATTTCCAGAAAAAAAAAATTCAATTTAAATGGTAAATATTATCTAATGAAAAAAATGGTTTACGAATATACAAACTTGATTATCCAGTCAATAGTAGTGCTTGAAAAAATAATATTTAGGGTTGGATCACGAGGATGTTTTTAGTGCAATTGGATACCAAATAAGCAAGTTTTTCAAGTGTATGCCTCTAATGATATATCTTTTCCGGCTAGAAATATTATCAGACCACAATTATAAGTCACATATAGAGACACTCATCACAAAGACGCACAAAATTATTACAACAAGCGGTGAGAGACTTGCCTTAGAGTGTAATTTTGCATCACCAAATGTGGAATTTGATTGATAAAGCATAATGTCAGAAACAGTAATGTACTGTCGTATGCTGATCAAAATGTTTTTACAGTAGCGGACAGACCTCAATTAAATGGTAATATTATCTACTTAAAAAAATAAACTAACCCTGGATATGTATCTTCAATTTGTTCCCTGTTTGGATTATTATCAAATGGAAACTCAACATCCCCATTGTTGAAACTTTCTTCGTTCCTTGGACTTTTGTTTAAATCGAATCTCTACCATTGACATTTCCCTGGACCATCGATATCAGGACTGCTTCTCAACATGGTTGGCCTCACGTGGCTCGATTTAAGCGTTCTAATCTGCTAGTTCTTTGCACTTCAGCTCACAAGTTTTTCTGCTTCTTTCTAAACCAATTCCAAATGAATAGTTAGTACTCTTTTTTCAAATTTATGGTTTTGCCTCAATTAGATTTTCCATAGTTGGGTTTTAGTGAGGGTACTATTCATTTCTAAAACGGAATTGGTTTCTATTTTGTTCAGCAATAAGTCAAATTATTGTAAAAAAGTTGTTTTTTTTTTGTTTGAATATAATTTAACATTCATACCAAAAAAAAAAGAGACTCTTCCTCTCATCTTCCAATTCAATATTCTAAACCCTATCATCATCTAAAACTGGAAAATTCAAATCAAAATTAAAAGACATGAATGAAATTGTAGTTTTCGTTTCTTTATTGTCATTATATAAGCAAGATAGGTCTGATCGTTTTTTCATATTGGCTCCAATACAAAATTTGAATTTGTGTTATGAAATTTCATTTTGTTAATTTGGCTCCATGTTTAAAAAATTTCTCTGAAAATGTTAATTGTATATTAAAATCTGGAAGTTATTATCTTGACTAAACAATAATTAGAGATGAATTGAGTTATCTAATGATCTCAATTAATCATTATTGAATAGTTCAACATGACATTAACACTTTTGACTGATTATTAAATTTTCTAAAAAAATTGTGGGTTAAAATAGAAATAAATAATAAAAGTTAAGATTAAAATGGATATTTCACTTGATTTCTTAAATATTGTGCAAAAAAGTTAAAACTCTTACGTTGTAAAGCAGGGGGAGTAGTGTTTACTCTTTGTCATTTTTTTTGTTATATGTTAGATTATCATTAGAAATATATGTTAAATAGACTACCTATAACATATGCAATTACGATGAACAACGATTCCACGATGTATTTTTTCCCACAACATTCGGATCCATGAATGACAATTCTGCATGAACGACATCTGATGGACAGACTCTCTTCGAAACACACGAGATCATGACAGATGGGTATATCTGCAGTATTCTGGAACGTCCGATAAGCTTTGTATGTACAATCTGTAAGAAACTGCGTTCTCTAAAAATTGAACCCAAACCTGGTGTAAAAGTTTTTAAAGCATTGACCATTGGGCGAGGAGGCTTCCACTTACTCTTGTCATCTAGGTAAAAATACTGATATATTCATTTTTGAAAGACCAAATAAATATACTTTTAAAAGTATAGTTAACAAATAATATGTTAACTTTTCATTTTTTTACAAGTTTGCTATTTTCTAATAGCGTCAACTTTAGGATTTTTGATTTACCTAAATTTTCTAATAGCGTCAACTTAATAATTATAATATATATTTTCTGTTTGATTTTTTTTAACCAAATAACACTCATCTATTTATGTTCATTTTCGGAATATGCCGAAGGGTTAAATCGTGATAGTGATGTTCATTAAAAAATATCGTGTTTACTAGTTTTAGTGGACATAGGAAGAACTATAAACCACTAGAAAGTGGACAAAATGCTTTAAAGAATGTGTGGAATGACCCGGAGAAGATATCCTTGTAGTCGGCACAAAATACACCATCTCCTTCTGCTCAAAACGTCTCTACCACCAACACTGTCTCCTTTTATAAACCCAATGGATTCTTTAAACGCATTTTGATTGGAAGAAACCGAAACCCTAAGGGGATAATGTATAGAGAACCAAATGGCTCCAATCATAGATAGAGATCAAATCAATTAAGAAATGTAATTTTCCCCAAAGTAATTAACTCAAAGTCTTCAATTCATCTTCAATTCTAAACCAAAACTAAAATTTTACATATTTGCGATTGGTGATAGCAGAGACTCATCCTCTATAGCTTCTCTTCTTCCTCTTTTATAATAAAGCGAGAGAGGATGAAAACCCTTTGGGGGAAAAAAAAATCAGCCATAGTGCATAAAAGAGAAAACAGAAGCCTTTGACATCGAAAACACATGTCTTCTAAGCAGCGGTTTACCTTTGGGGGGGAAAGAAATGTCAAACGACATGGAAAGCATCCATCATCAACTAGAAAGCTCTTCCTCACAATTGAAAAGGGTGTTCCGAACAGGATCTCTACCATTCTGTCAACAGATACAAGATACAAGGATTGTTTTCCAATATGGATCACTTCTCGCAGCATGATCTAACTGGATCTAACGGATGGTTTCAATATGGTTCTAACTCTTTGACCTTGTTCGGTTTTTTTCAGCATTTTATCTATATTCCGGCTCTAAACAAACAGTTAGTACTCTTTTTTCCAAAATTGGTTTTGTTCCGACTGAGTTTTCCAACTTTGGGTTTTTCAACTTTGGGTTTTAATGAGGCTAGTATTGTTTGTTTACACTAAAGAGTCAGAATCTCAAATTATTTTCAGCTTTATGATGAATTTTTTGTAAAAATGTTTATTTTTTTTGTCCTGAATATAATTTAACATTCATAAAAAAATAAGAGATCGAAAACACCACCCGAAAAATTACATGAATAGCAAACACACATATCTTTGGACTTTGGATTGCTGGCCGAAACACAATTTGGACTGACACTTTAATGGATTGTATTGATGGCTTGCCTCTATTTTTGAAAAATCAGTGATATTTGTAGTGGTTGATAGACTGACTGAGTAAGGCAACCCATTTTATGGCTCTATCACACCCTCATACACTACAAGAAAATGACTCTGTTTTCAACGGAAATATAGGTCAGAATATTTTCGAAAATGGCCATTTTCGAGCGATTTCCGGCCAATGTCAGTCGTTAGGTCTATAACGTCAGAAAATATTGTTTGGTCGGAATTTAGATTTAAATTTCCGAACCAATAATAAGAAACAAAATTTCAAGGAAATCCCGACCAGAAAAGGAGAGAAAATATTTTGTAACCCCATTTTGACCCAACAGGTTCCGACAAAATTTTGAGGAACAGTTTAGACCTCATTCCAACCTATTATTTCCGACGAAAAACCGAGACATCTTTCCGACTAAAGTCTGAGACAACCATTTCCAAGGAATTTGCGATGAAATTGTTCCGATGAAATTCCGACCCCTGCTTTCAGAAGAAATAACGATTTATATTTATTAAAATTAATTTAAACTAAATATTAAAATATAAAAATATTAAATTAAAAATATTATATTAAAAATATTTTAAGTTTTAAAATAGTTAAAAGTTCTAAAACACCCGTAAAACACAAAGAACCGGCGTTTAGCCGGAAAAATTGGGGAGCTGCATCTTCATAAACACCATTAGTTTATGGTTTTCCATCTTGTTCTCTTCAAGCTGTTCTTTTAAGTCCGCGATATCCCTCTTGTTCTTTGTAATCTCTATATGACTCTTCTCGAGTTGTGCCTCAAGGCTCCAGTGTAGGAAGAAGACCTACCTTGAGTCAAATTGCCCAGCCTAAAGTACCCGTTCACGAGAAACAGAAGTTTCCTGCAAATAAATTTAAATATTAAAAACAAATTTAATGGTAATGTTACTTGAAAACTAAAATTAAAACCGAGTTGACATCTACTATTTACTAAAAACCAAGCTCAAACCAAGGTTTAGAACAAAATCAATTTTGAAATATTATTTAAAACGAAATTCATATCTAATCCCTAAATCAAAGTAAAAATTTAAATACAAATAATTACATCAACTCCTAATCTAATACTAAAATTTAAATACGAAATTGTTACAGTAAATCTAAAAATTTTAATCATACAATTTATTTAAATTGATAGAGTCGAAAAATATGATAAAAATTGTAAACCAAACACGCTAATGTTACACAAAATAAAGTAAAAATGAGTCATACTATTTCTATAATTTCTTACATAATATAAAGCTCTAATTGGTGACCATATTTGAAGAAAAAAATGAGGAGGAATGTCATGTTCTTCTTTGTTCCTCAATTTTTGTTACCATTTTCAAGAATTTTTTTTTCAATTTTCAGATCTGTGGGTCCTATATTTTTTCTTCTTCGTTCCTCATGAAAAAGGAACGATAGAAGAAAAATATTCCTCTCCAAAATTGTAGAGGAACAACGAGGAACAAAAATTAAAATTTCGTTTTTTATTATTAAATAATATAAAATAGGTTTTTTGATAATATTTACATTTTTATAGATAAATACTTTTTGTATTATTTATTATAAATTTATATATACATCAAAAATTTTACTTTAATTGAATGATATGATTTTAATTTAAATTAGTATTTATAATTAAATAAAAATAAAAAATTTATATATATTTTTAATAAGATATTCAAATTTCTTCAAATCCGGTCTACACAAAAACTTACATTAAATCATAAGAAACAAAAAATTATTGAGTTGTGCTTTACAAATGAATTTTACCTCCAAAATAATTAAGAAACCCGGAATACATCATGATGACTTCACACAACCATTAGAATGATCCATCATATGGAAGATATTTTGAATCGTGTCTTCAAATGTGCATCTCCCCCATGGAAATATTTCACACGTATATAAATCATCCACAATTCTCAGTAAAAAATGATCTATGTACCCATACTTTTTTTTCGGTCCACTGATCGTGCTCAAGAACAAGAGGACCACAATCTTTAACTGGTCTCCATCTGCTTCCATGGAACGTAGCTTTTCTCTCACATCTTTGAATCTTACCACTGCCTTCTTTCCGTTTCCAAAATGCCTTTGCACAAACTCTTCACTCCCCAACTCTTTATGGTTTGGTGGATGACTATGACAGTCTAATCAACACAAGAGGCCATGTTCCCTAATCGGATACCGGATATGAATCCATTAAGCATAAACCAGCAGCCTCTATCCTTATCCATACAAACCATGTGCACCAAAAGCATCCACATACACTAATACTTGTGGTTCTCCTCCCTATGAAGGTGTCAAATATGCTTAAATTGTGGGTGGAGTAGTCTAAACCAGTTCTTCTCATCCTCCTCAAGGATGTTTTCTAAGTTTGCCATCGTAATGTTATCCTCAAACCTTGATGATAGCTTACAAACCTTTGTATACTCAGTGTGGCTAAAGTAAAACTTCAGAGGTTGTAGTGGTTGTGTATCCTCATCATTTTCCTGCAAATCTACACACAATTGCAAATCTAAATAGTTGTACCAAGCAAACTTATTTGTACCAAAATTTTAAATATGATATAGTTCTCCCGCTCAACCAACACTCTCCTCACCTGTGAATGCGGTTTCTGCTGGCGGCAGAGGAGAAGCGGTTTCTGCTGGCAGCGGAGGAGAAGCGTTTTCTGAAGACGGAGGAGACGCGCTTTCTGAAGACGAAGGATAAGCGTTTTTGGTGTCCTCATCCATATCCATCTCTGTTTCCTACAACATAAACACAAATCCCAAATTTTCAGAAATTTTAGTAACAACAATACAAACCCTAAATCCACAAATCTAGAAACCCGAAACCTAAATCTTCAAATCTACAAACCCGAAAACTAAATCCACAAATCTACAACAAGAGAACATCGATTCTATCAACAACAATACAAACCCTAAATCCACAAATCCATCCTCTAGAAACCCGAAACCTAAACCCATGACAATTAAAACAAAGGGAACAAAAGAAGGATAGATTACCGGCGGATTCATGGCGGAGATAAATGGCGAAGAAGAAATTGAGAAGAACGGCGAAGAACAAATGAATGGCGAAGATTTCCGGCGAGATGCACGGTGAAGAAAACTGTGGTGCACGAGAGAAGAAGAAAGGCCGAGTCGTGAGGGAGAGAAGAAGGGTCGATTTTGATTTTGGTTTTTGTTTTTGGTTAAGTGGATCCGAAATGGATTTGAATCAAGATCCGTTGCCCGGTTTAAGTATGGTTGGGTTTGTAATTATCTCGATTTTGTAAGAGCAACAAGTCTTTTCTCAATTTAGATTTAGAATCAATAAAAAAGAAATAAATTATTATATGGGGGCAAAGTGGAATTGTTTTTAACGTAAAAGGCCAATATAGAATTTGATCCGCAAGAGAACAACTACCTCACCACGTGCACTCACGTGTGTTTAAAACTTGGTAACCCTCTAACCTAATCAAAGTCTTCTACTCAGCCAAAATCCCCGAAAGCTTTCAAATCCTGAAGTCCTAAACCAATTCGAAATTGGGCCTAAGTTGAAGTAGGCCCAATTGTTTTCTAATTTTTTTTTTTTTAAAAGCAAAGATTATTTCTCCTCCGCTTCTTCTACCTCGATTTCCGATTTGCCTCGTTGTGGTTCCGTCGCACCGCCGTGTCTCACCGCTTTCCTGGTAAAATCCTAAAACATTTTCCGTTTTAATCCAACCTGTATTGGTTTCTAATCTCGATTTCTTCCTTCGCTTAATCTCATTTAGGCTTGGTTGCTTCGAATAGCTTGAACTCAGATTAACTTACTTGAAACGAGGAGCATAATTTCTTTATCAATGTAGCAAACAGCTAAAATATAGTTTAGTCTCTTGGTTATAGTAATCAGTTTGTGATTCGAAATTTTTAGCAAAAATCCTAATTCTGAAGTTAGGGTAATATATGGTCTCTCTGACCTCTAAATCATAGTTTGATCCTCTGAAATTTATACTACTGATGTTGTTTATTGAATATGAAATGTTTTTGCATTAAGATATCCAAAAATTGCATCATATGTTGCTTACAATTGATGTAGAACCTGGAACTTTTCTTGCCGGTTGTGTGTGTGTGTGTGTGTTTTTTCATATTAGCATCATCTAAGGGATGTTTCATTAAGTTTAGTCATACGGTGGTAGTAGACAGTGGATTGACTTTAGATTTAATATTGAGTATTTTGATTTCATTCTCTTATGCAATATTCTTTTTTGACGCTCTTGCTCTTGTGTGCACTGATTCCTAGTTTCATACTTGGCTTTGATGTCTGAAAAAGGTTTTATGGAGTTTGCTGCGAAGTCCTTTATGATCAGAATTTGGGAAATGTTACTGTAGCTAAAATAATTTATTGGGGTTTGATGCTTCTCGATGCTTAATGTACTAGTGTCTTATGCAAATCAAAAACTACATGCTTAGATTTATTTGTTTGTTTGTTTCATTAAGTTTTCTTTTTGTCTTGCCGTTTTCTACAGTAAAGCTTTTTAGTCTGTGTCTTAATCTAAATTTTCTTCTCTTGATGGTAGTAGTGACCCCCGTTTAGAGAACTGATGATTTACACGACAATTTCTACCTAACCGACGAGCAGCTGAAGGCTTCACCTTCCAGGAAAGATGGAATAGATGAAACAACTGAAATCTCTCTTAGAATCTATGGATGTGATCTCATCTAGGAGGGTGGAATATTGCTCAAACTGTATCCTTTCATTGGTCTAATTATTTTGCAAAACTCTAATGTCATATAGCTGTGATTTTCTTAATCTATATGGTTGTCTTCAGACCCCAGGCAGTTATGGCTACCGGACAGGTTCTTTTCCACCGCTTCTACTGCAAGAAGTCTCTGGCCAAATTTGATGTTAAGGTACTTATTTAGTTTCTTTCGTATATTTCTGTGTTCCGAGGCATCTAAAATTAGTAATGGTGGTGGATTGAGTTTCAGAATGGCAGTTCTATAGTAGTGTACTGCCTGTTACCATAATGATCTGTAGTTTACCTTGTACAGATAGTTGCTGCGAGCTGTGTCTGGCTTGCATCGAAACTGGAAGAAAACCCTAAGAAAGCAAGACAAGTCATCATTGTATTCCACAGGATGGAGTGCTGCAGGGAGAACTTCCCACTGGATCATCTAGATATGTATTCCAAGGTTACTTTGCTTCTGCGCCATTACATGTGACCAATTACATTTGTCATATTGAATGTTTTTCATATCCATATGTGTCGTGCCAGGCAAAAAGTTGAGGTGCTGCCACCTTTTTATATCTTTTCTTATATCTTTTTTCCTACTTGTTAACTTTTTTCGCAGAAGTTCTCTGAGTTGAAAGCCTTTTTATATCTTTTCTTATATCTTTTTTCCTACTTGTTAACTTTTTTCGCAGAAGTTCTCTGAGTTGAAAGATGAATTAAGCAGAACTGAGAGGCATATACTGAAAGAGATGGGTTTTGTTTGTCATGTTGAACATCCTCACAAGTTCATATCAAACTACCTTGCCACACTTGAAACACCTCCAGAATTGAGGCAAGAAGCTTGGAATTTGGCAAATGATAGGTAACCCCTGATTCCAAAATTTACTATGGATATTATTTTGTATGATTACTTGATAGTTAGTTGTACATCATACTGTTATTAGGTTTAGAGCTGACATTTCAGCTGAAGCTCGGTATATCAGTTGTGTACTCTGTACTGACATATTCAATGTGCTGTTTTGATTTGTGTATGCTTGTCATGCTTTCTCAATATTTGATTATTCCTTTATGATTTTATCTTACTTAATCTCTCATTATATGTCTATAATTGCAGTCTGCGTACAACCCTTTGTGTGAGGTTCAGAAGTGAGGTTGTGGCATGTGGGGTTGTGTATGCTGCTGCACGTAGGTTTCAAGTACCTCTCCCAGAGAATCCACCCTGGTGGAAAGCATTTGATGCAGATAAATCTAGTATTGACAAAGTGTGTAGAGTTCTTGCTCATCTATACAGCCTTCCAAAGGCTCAATATCTCTCTGTTTGCAAGGATGGAAAGCCATTTACATTTTCAAGTAGATCTGGGAATCCTCAAGCTCATTCAGCTACAAAGGTGAGGTAGATCACTATATAGATTTTGTGATTTTTGCAATAGCATTAGATTATGGTCCATATCACAGCATTTCTAGACTCTGGATGTTGAGTCCATTTCTTAAGGAGCAAACAAAACAGCTACTACCACATTTCCTGTTGTGTAGAATTAAAGTAGCGCTGTTCTTTATTTTGTTTGGTCGGTTCAACAAAATCTGAAATCTGAGTGCATTTAATTTTTCTGTAATCAGAGCTAGGTTTGAAGTACTTTTCCACTGTGTTACAGGATGTGTTGCCGGCAATAGGCGAGGCTGTTGATACTAAGTGTACTCCAGGATCAGCTAATTACGACTCGAAGGATGGAATGATTACTACGCTTTACGAAAAGGCTACAGATACCAAGAAGAGCGATACTGAGTCAAACAGTCAGCCAATTGTAGGAGACTCAAGGGAGAAAAAAAGTGAAGTTGGAGAAAGAGAAAGAGAAAGAGAGAGAGTGATAGAGAGAAGGACCGAGGTAGGGAGAGGGACAGGGGTAGATCTCACAGAGACAGAGATTCCGACAAGGAGGGTGATAGGGACAGAGACAAACCCAAAGATCGAAGTCATCATTCGTCAAGAGATAGATTGAAGGATTCAGGTGGACATTCAGATAAATCAAGACATCACTCTTCTCGGGACCGTGACTATCGCGATTCCTCTCACTCATCGAAAGACCGTCGGAGGCACCACTAAGCCAATCTTCTTGTAACCAAATCGGAGGTACCATTAAGCCAATACTCTTGTCACCAAATCCCTTGAGTTACTTAATGTTAAGACATTATAGTATTTGTATTGTGTTAAGAGTCAAAACCCATATGTTTCACTCTTGAGTGTACTCAATTAAACATTCAGTATGAAATCACATGTTAAGATCACGTTAGTTTAACATATAAACACAAAATCAGATCGAGATAGTTTATAATTAGGTATAGTAAATGTGGTTTTGACTTGGTACTTGTATGCGTTGGGACACAGCGTTGAGGAGAGTAGGTATCGATTTCTGACTTGTGGCACATGATTGTATCCTTGAAGCACGTTCCCAAACATTGTTTATATATTTAGATACTTGTCTATTAGCTCCACCTAAGAGTACCGCATATTCTTATAAGATATCGAACCATGTACTAGATCTTCTGGAAGCCTAATAATTCTAATCAGAAACATAATTAATGATTTATACAAAGATGATGATAGAGGCTAGCACGTCGTTTTGTTGCCGGCTACATAAATAATCGAAAAAAAAAAAACGGCTACATTTTCATCGTTGAACCGATGATTTGATACCCTTTTGGAAGAGAGTTTTCACCATTCCTGATAAATCTTTCCTTCGACCTTCATTCTCTGCTTTCAAGTTTTACGAATTCGGATCATCAAATCCATCACACTTATCTTATTTTCTGGACTCCTTTGTCATGTCGGTTGACTATACATCAATTTCTCTTCTAACTATTCAGGTAAATTTGTTTGTTTTCTTAGAATTTTGATGTCTTGTACATTCCACTCGATATGGGATCTTGAAATAGTCCGTTTGATCATTTCTTTTGTCAGTCAACGAATCCAATTTAGTAATGACATTAAAATCTTAGAGATTTTTCTTTTCTTTTGGATACAAGATCTTGATTGTAATAAATCCATTCAGATTTTAACATCAAAGTGATGTCCATGGTCATTGATCGAAGCTGTTTTTGTTTAAAAAACAATTACAGAACAGAAGAAATGTTTGAACACTAAATGTTATTGGAGGAGACAAACAAGGCAATAAAAAGTCAACGAGATATGTCTGACTTTGGTGGGCATGGAGTAGAGTAAGAAGAGAGCAAAATGCAAGAGACTGTGTTCCTCTTCACGGAAGAGAATCTGAACAAAGGGCAATCCTCAGGGGGCAAATACAAACAAAGCTCTCGGCGCGTTGTCCCTATGACAAGTTGCGAGGTGAGTGATGCGACGGCAGAGATTAGAATAGTAGAGAAGGTGCTTAAGAATGGTGACCTTTATAATGGAGGCTTATCCGCGGGTGTTCCGCATGGGACAGGGAAGTATCTGTGGTCGGATGGTTGCATGTACGAAGGGGAGTGGACACGTGGCAAAGCGAGCGGTAAAGGACGTTTTTCTTGGCCATCGGGAGCGACCTATGAGGGTCAGTTCAAGGACGGTCGAATGGATGGGGAAGGAACATTCATTGGAATCGACGGCGACACTTATAGAGGGCATTGGCTGTGGGGAAGAAAGCATGGCTACGGAGAGAAGCGGTACGCAAATGGTGACGTTTACCAAGGAAACTGGAAGGCCAATCTGCAAGATGGTAACGGACGTTATGTGTGGAGTGATGGGAATGAGTATGTGGGAGAGTGGAAGAATGGTGTTATCTCTGGGAAAGGGGCCATGACATGGGCTAACGGAAACCGTTATGATGGACTATGGGAAAATGGAGCTCCGGTTGGCAAAGGGGTGTTGAGTTGGGGTGAAGAGAAGACTAGTAATAATGGGTGGGGGAGGAAGAGCAAGAAGAAAGATGATGAGATTGTGCAACATCATAAGCTCTCTTCCGTTGAAACTTTGTCAATGAATACCAATTTTCCGAGGATTTGTATATCGGAATTGGAGGATACTAGCTTTTGTGATCATGTAGAGGCAAGTCCGTACACGAGTGAGTCGGATACGAGCGGATGCGGAGAGCATGAGTGGGGAAGAAGTCCTTTGCTTTTGGAGAGTGGTGGTGCCCTGAGTTTGCAGCAAAGTCCAAGGTGGTTAGATGAAGGAGATTGTAAGAAACCGGGACATACAGTTACGGCCGGACATAAGAACTATGATTTGATGTTAAATCTACAACTTGGGATTAGGTACTCTGTTGGGAAACATGCTTCCCTTTTGAGGGAACTTAGGCATTGTGATTTTGATCCTAAAGATAAGCAATGGACCAGGTTTCCCCCCGAAGGCTCTAAATCTACGCCTCCCCATCTATCAGTCGAGTTCAAATGGAAAGATTATTGCCCTATTGTATTTAGGTAAGTAAATGTACTAAGAGTTTGTAGTTTTGAGACAAACGATCCAATGGTTCCTGATTGTACATTTTGTGTGGTGAAACAGGCATCTAAGAGAGTTATTCGCGATAGATCAAGCGGATTACATGCTCGCTATTTGCGGAAATGAATCTCTTCGGGAATTTTCTTCGCCTGGAAAGAGTGGAAGCTCCTTTTACTTGACTCAAGATGAACGCTTCATGATAAAAACCATGAAGAAATCCGAAATTAAGGTGTCTTATATCATCATTTGCTTTCACATCGCTTTCGATAACACAATAGAGTTTGAGTTTTTTAAAACCATGCTTAGGTATTGCTTAAGATGCTCCCAAATTATTACGAGCATGTTTCCAAGTACAAGAACTCTTTGGTCACCAAGTTCTTTGGCGTGCACTGTGTCAAACCGGTAGGAGGCCAAAAGGTATGAGAAATGGTATTCCATTACAAGGTTATCTTCATAAATCAAATAAAACTTATCTTTTGTTATTTTTGTGAAAAAAAAAAAAAAAAAAAAGACTCGGTTCATAGTGATGGGCAATCTGTTTTGTTCGGAGTACCGTATACACAAACGGTTTGACTTGAAAGGTTCATCACACGGCCGTACCATCGACAAGGGTGAAGGTGAAATCGACGAGACCACAACACTCAAAGACTTGGATCTCAAGTATGTTTTTCGACTCGAGACCTCTTGGTTTCAAGCCTTCATCAACCAAATCGATATCGACTGTGAGTTCCTTGAAGCTGAGAGGATTATGGACTATAGTCTCTTGATTGGTCTCCATTTCCGTGAATCTGGCTTGCGTGATGACATTTCCTTGGGCATCGGTATCAATCACTCTTATATTTCTTTAAACTTTATTTATTGGTATTTTTCTTCCTTTGTCTTAGAAATTAGCTACTTGCTTAATTCAGGTCGAAGAGATCAGGAGGACAAATTGATGAGAGGGTATAATTCGCTTCCAAATATGGACTCTGTCACCCAAACTTGGTACCTTCTCTTACCATTTCTCGAAATACATAACCATATATTATACCGTAAAAGAGATACAACAAAATTATCCTAATTAAGTAGGTCTTGGATTCTTTCATTCATATTGAGTGGTCATTTTTGGATCAACAGAACTGATTTTATCCATATTGCATAGAAACATTAGTGTTTACTTGATTGAATATTTATCACTAACTTCAGATGAACCTTACAATCACTTATATACATGCTAGCTTAACAAATTATAATCAACGTAAATATATGCCTCTTTTCAATTTTGAAAATATTTTGTTTGTCTTTGAAAATGTAGTAACGGACCCTTATTGAGACTAGGGGAAAGTACACCGGCAAAAGCAGAGCAGGTGAGCAGATTTGAGGAAGAGTCGTGGGAAGAAGACGACATTGACAACTCAAATCCTAAGAGTACGAGGAAAGAGGTCGTTGAGGTGATCCTTTATTTCGGCGTTATTGACATTCTTCAAGACTATGATATCACCAAAAAATTAGAGCACGCCTACAAGTCACTCCACGCAGATCCCACTTCCATTTCAGCTGTTGATCCTAAGCTCTATTCCCGAAGATTTAGAGACTTTATAAACAAAATATTCATTGAAGACAAATGAGAATGAAAGTAACATGCAACACCTACACAAGTTCAAAAAAGAAGAATTTTACTGTACATCAAAATCTCAAGCATGGTGGCATTTAATTTTTAAAGTTTTGAATGTCGAATGTTTGAAACCTAGAGGCCCCTAAACGTTATGAGATCGCACGGCAACCCGCAATGTTGCTCGAATCCAGGATGTTCAAGAGGTTGCCGGCTGTTTTGAGGAAGAGGAGAGAAGGGGGGGGGGATGTGCGGGGTTGGGGGTTGGACTTCCTCAAAACCTAGTGTAGATATTAGGACAACAATGCTTCTTGATTTTATTGTTATATCGCAAGCCGAACTGACAAAATCTACATGGACAAAGAGTAAATGTTTTTACGTTTTGTTTCTGTCTCTTATTCATTACTTTTAATCTTTATATATATATATTATATCTATAGGGTTTCTTTCTGTAATATTGTTTTCTACTAGGATGATCCAAACTAACTTTCTATATATATAGGTTTTTCATAAAAAGTTGTTCTTTCTGTAATGATATTTTCAGTTATTGCTTCAACAATGCCATCCCGCAACATAAAATCAACAAGAGGAAACAAGTCCTCATACGGCAAAAAGTTGAGTTAAGCCACCGAACTCAAGTAGGGGATGATTTTGACGAGGGGATGAATTATACACTAGAGCAAGTAGGGTGTTACAACAAGTACAATCCAAACTGGAGAAGCAATCATTGTTTAGAACTGAGCATGCACCACCTAAACAATAAGAATATGATACCAGTTGTGGAGGAATTGGCAGTTGGAAGTTGGAACCAAAAAATAAATTTGTGCTGAATCTTTTCGATAAAAATATTAAATAAAACATAGAGATAGAATATGATAAAGCTAGATAGATTGATGAGATTCTCCACATTGATGAGATTGAGGAGCTGGTTTAGACGGGATTGATGAAAGCCACAAAGAATACAAAGGTCCTTTTAGGTTCGTAAGTGCCGGTAGACCAGTCTCAAGGAAAAACCATTTCGGCACCTAAAAAACTACAAGAAAAAAATGTGACATTTGTAATCTTGTATCTTTAGCGAGGTAACAATCACACACATTTTTTTTTTTTCGTTTATTGGATTAATATTATTAAACACAAAATGTAACCATTACAAATAGAAAAATGTGTAAGTGCAGGAAAACCGCACATGTTGTTGGAACAGCTTGCAGCTGTTCCAGTCAGATGAGTTACCAAGGATAACAGCTGACGTGGACAACTAGAGTTGCTGAGTTGGTGATGAGGATAAAACAACTGCCTAAGTCGATTATACAAAGAGAATAATCATCTAAGATTTGGTAGTTACCAAGATAGAGATGAAGCGAAGATTTGGAATAAAAAGATTATCTAATCCAACAACCAAGATGTCTTCACGAGCCCTATGAATATAAAAAGGGTGCTTGATGGAGCTTTAAGGTTAGCAGTTTTTAGAGAACAAAAAGAGAGAAATAGCTAGATAAGAATCTGAGTACTGTCTTTGCTTTTTGTTAAGAAAGAGATCGTTTAGGATACAAGCTAAGAGAGAATTCTTTAGAGTTGTATAAGAACCTATTGTGATTTCTAATAAAGTGTTTACTTGACGTGGTCGAGTATTTGGAGAATACGGCTCTAGATCCATCCGGTATTTTCAATTGGTATCAGAGCGGGCATCTGAATCAAGTTGTATCACTACAACAGGTGAGAATCCTGTGGAAGGGATGGACTACTCCAAGGAGCTGTACGCTGTGACTCGACCAATCATGCTGAAGAAGAAGAGTTACGGTCACTGGAAAGTGAAGATGAGAGCAGCCATACAAGGCATAAGTGTGGAAGCTTGGATGGCAATGAGTGAAGGTTGGTCGTCTCCTATGGCAAGAGGAGAAGATGGGAAGGACGTTCTAAACCTGCAAATCTATGGACAGACACAGAAAAAATTCAAGCAACAGCCAATTCAAAGGCACTCTCAGCAATCTTCAACTCTATCAATGAGAATCAGTTTAAAAGGGTTCAAAATTGCGAATCAGGTAAAGAAGCATGGGACAAGCTTGCAAAAGCATATGAAGGCACAACTAGTGTGAAGAGATCTAGACTTAACATGCTTGCTTCAAAATTTGAAGACATCACCATGGAAGAAGGAGAAACAATTGAAGAGTTCAGTGGAAAACTAAGTGCAATTGCTAGTGAGAGTGAAAACCTTGGGAAAAGGTACAAAGATAAGAAACTTGTGAAAAAACTTCTCAGATATCTTCCATCAAGGTTCGAGGGCAAGAGAACTGCCATGAGCACATCACTGGACACGGATTCAATTGAGTTCGAGGAAGTCGTAGGAATGCTACAAGCTCATGAGATGGAGATTGCACCTGGGAAGAATGCTGAGTCAAAAGGAGTGGTTTTCTCTGTTTCAGAAGACAGACTCAAGGTTCAGGAACTTGAAAACCAGATGAGTCCAATGGCTAAGAACTTCAACAAGGTTTTGAAGAAATTTTAGAAAGGAAGCAGCATATATTTTGTGAAAGGACAAGGAAGTGAACGTGAAAGAGGTGTAAAAAAACAGAAGTACAATGTCACGAGTGTCAAGGATTCGGTCATATAAAAGCTGAATGTCCGAACTTCAAGAAGAGGGATCAACTCAAATGCTTTGGGTGTAAGGGTATAGGTCACACAAAGGCTGAATGTACAAGAAGATCTTCAAAAAATGATAAGTCTTACATCGTAGAGAGTGAAAGCGAATCAGACGACGATGATTCCGAGGATGAAATGACAGGATTCGTTGCTTTTATGGGCACCACTGAAGACATCACCGACAGCGATTCTGAGACATCAATGGATGAGTTAGGAGAAGTGACTGAGAATGATACATGAATATCAATCTCTCGGAGTAAATATGCCCTGAATCTGGTAAAACGGTTTGGTATTTGTTCTAGCAAATCTGCAAAAATGCCAATGAGCACTACTTTGAAATTGTCCAAAGATGAACCTGGTGAACAAGTTGATGAAAAACTGTATCGTGGCATGATTGGAAGTCTCTTGTACCTGACAGCTACCAGACCAGACCTTTGTCTAAAGTGTTGGTTTATGTGCGCGATATCAAGCAAATCCAAAGGCATCACACTTGGCTGCAGTTAAACGGATCATCAAATATGTAAAGGGAACATTCAACTTCGGCCTTCACTATACCAAGGATACAAACCTGAACTTGGCTGGGTATTGCGATGCATGGGCTGGTTGTGTAGATGACAGAAAGAGTACCACCGGTGGATGTTTTTTTCTTGGCAACAATCTCATCTCCTTGCACAGCAAAAAACAAAATTGTGTGTCACTGTCAACTGCTGAGGCTGAGTACATTGCTCTTGGAAGCTGCTGCACACAACTCCTGTGGATGAGACAAATGGCAACAGATTATGGTACAACTCTCTATGATCCATTACTTGTTAAATATGATAACAAAAGTGCTATTGACATTTCTAGGAATCTTGTGCCACACTCTAGAACTAAACATATTGATATTAGGCATCACTTTGTTAGAGAACTAGTTCAACAAAAGCAAGTAGAGATAGAACATGTGCCTACTGAGTTCCAGCTCGCTGACAATTTCACTAAACCCTTGGACCATGCAACATTTATCAATTGGCAAAAATCTCTGGGTATTTGTGAATTCTCACTATCTTTTTGATGAGTGTTTGTGCTAGAAACAGGGGTGATTGTGCACTTCAAAGTTTTTTAAAAAAAATTTTAGGTGGTTGGATCAAAAGAACTAGTTTGCAAAACTTCTTGCTGTACAATTCAACATGAGAAAGAGCTACCCTTCATGTTTTGGAGCTGCAAAATGGGTAAACAGGTGACAGACAAAAGTGTGTAGATTGTTAAGAAAGGGGTGAAATGCAGAAAGGAGCAGTAAGACACATTTCACGTCATAAGATGAAGCATGAGCTTATCTAAGTTACGGGAGACAGAGGAGAAATCCTGTCACTAACTCGAGGGAACAGAGGAGAAATCCTGTTCTTCAAATTCTTGGGAGGATCACACAACACTCCGAGAGCTACAAAGAACACAAAGTCAAAAAAAAAAAAAAATGGAAACCAATCTATCAGAATGATCTTGGAAAGCACAAATCTATATCACAAAGACTCCTCCCAGTGCAAAAAGGAGCATAAAGAAGCACACTTCCAAGGTTTACATAAAAAAAAAAAAAAACACTTACCAACCTTGATGATTCTTGCTTTAGCTTTGCTACACAGTCTGTCATACTCCTTTTCCAAGGACCTAATTGCCCTCTGAGATATGAAGGTGTGAAGACTACTCATGTAGAATCAACATAAACTGTAACATCCGTGTTCCTAAGTCTCCTCTCGAGTTGTAATTGTATTTGATGTTTGTTGTAATGGACCCTCGGGAATTGTTGTACTTGACGAGAAATTATTAATATGTGAATGTTTATCGAATTTGTCGAGGATGATTAATACATGATGTGGTATTTCATGTATTAGGGATGTCGAGTACATGATGTGGTATTTCATGTATCGGCGGGTTTGACACATGATGGAGTATTTCATGTGTTGCGGAGTTGGGAGCGGTGTTTTGTTCCGTCTTGGTCCAGGGATATTTTGGGTTTATGTCATTCGATCCTAATGCGTGGTTGGGGTCGATAGGATTATGCGATATTTAATCCTATTGACGGGTCATTGGGGCTATACGATATTTAACCCTAATGAGGGGTCGTTAGAGTTATGTGGTATTTAGTTCTAATGACGTTGGTTAGGATTATGTGGTATTTAATCCTAACCGAGGGGTTTACCGATTAGGATCATGTGGTATTTGATCCTAATATATCGGTAGACTGGGGTGGGGTCCTATGATGATTGAATCTCACGGAGACTTATTATAATAGGGTCCGGTGTTATTGGATTCTAATGTACTAGGTCGTTTGACGGAGTTAACTCGTTCGAATCCGGGGATATTGGATTTCAACGAATTAGTCGTTGGGTGACCACGTAGGATCTTGTGATGTTAGACCGAGGGAGTTATTGGACCGAGTATGGAACAATACCGAGCTTGATTGATGGCCCTAGGGGCAGTGATTGGGTTGAATCGATCAAAAGATTGATCGTTGAGAAGTAATTCTGAGTGGTTCGGTTTTAGCGGAATTAAGCGGTAATTCTGGGGTTTTAGTGAAGTAAAAAAAATATTTTGGGACGAGAAGATGTCTCAAATAATTCGGGAAATTTGACGGAGTTATTAAACCGAGCGGAAAGGGTTAAGTGGAAGAATTAATTATTGCGGTTTACTAATTTTCGGGTCGGTTTGGTTTAATTAGATTAAACCAACAATTACATATACATATATGTGTATGTATACTCTCTCCTCTTCTCTATATTCTTCTTGAAGCTTCTCTTGTCTCATTAGAGAAAGAGGAAGAGAGAAAAAGTGAGAGAGAGAGAGAGCTAGAGAAGAAGAGGGAAGAAGGAGAAGAAGAGAAGAGAGAAAAGCTTGAGAAAAACAGAGTTTTTGGGGTGATTTGTGAGGTTCGACCGGGGTACCAAAAGGACACGTATTGAGATACAATTTTGTGGGTAAGTTCTTCAATCTCTTTCCTATTTATCTACCAAATTTCGTGGGATTATGTTGAGTGGTTTGAGAGTTATGATTTTTCTCCCAAAACCGCTCAAAACAGAGCAAACTCGACGGGATGAGTTTGAGAGAGTGATTGAACACTCAAATCTTCATTTGTTGGGCTGAAAATTGGTAGATAGGTTGATGAGAGTGTGATCTTAAGTATCACCGAAGGAATTTGTCAAATTTGGTCTAGGGCAAGAGATATGCTTGGTGTAGTGAAGCTTGTTTTTGGTTAAGGGAATCCGAGTTTGTTAAAGAAGTAGATTGAGTTTGGAGCTTGTGATCAATTGATTGAAGTGTTTGATGATCTCTTATCAGGGAGTAGTTGATACCTTGGTGTTGGTTGAGTAAGAACCAAGGAGAATCAAGCTTGAGGTTCTTAAATCAAGAGAGTTCTTCATTGTCAATTGCTAAGCAAAGGTGAGTGCGTAACCGTCGGCTTAGCTGTGTGATCTTTGAGTTTTCGTGATTGATATGTGTTTAGGGACTAGTCCATATGGGTGTGACTTATGGCTTAGCCATAATGTGTGATGATTGTGTGTGCTTGAGCTCTTTTACAGTATGTATTGGCTTGTTCTTTAAGCATATGTTGATTGCGTTAAATTCATTGATCATATGTGTGTATAGCCGTGGGGACGGGATGACCGACTCACTAAGCATTATCAATACTTACGCACCTCTTTTGATGCAGGTAAAGGGAAGTCATAAGTCTTGGAGCTCGTGGAACCGAGGGCCGGAGAAGAGGAGTGATCTAGGTGTTTGACGGGTTTCATTCTTGTGTATCTTATGTTCATATGCTTTTGTGCTTGGGTTTGAATGTTTGGGACTTGCTATTGTGCTCAAGTTGTTGGTGTAAGAGTGTTTTTGAACGTTAGGAGTTGTTATGACTTGTGTTGGTGTGTTGAGAAATTTGTGTTGTTTGACTTGTTGATCGTTGTCTTGGTTGTGTTTGTAGTAGCTTGGGTAGCAAGTAAGGATCTTATTAATATCGTATTAATTCGTTTTGAGAAAAGTTTTTTTTTAATTCCGCATTTTATTATTTTCGTGGATTTTCGTCTTTTCGTTTTCGGGGTGGGTCTTTTCATTTTTGGTATTAGAGCGGTAGCGGTTCTAGGACTTGTTGGAGTCATGCTTGCTTGCTTGTGATTATTTGACCTGATTCCATGATTAAGTGATGTTATTCATGATTGCATGTGTGATTGTTGATTTGTGATTATTTAATTGTGGGTTGGGGTTAGAGATCATCCTCTTCGGCCAAGTAAAAAGTTCCACGGTAAGACTTCTCTCTTGTTTTGTGTTGTTTAAGTTTGTCAGAATTGAGCACCTTTGTTGTTTTTGTAACATGGTGAGGAGTACCAGAAGTGGTAGAAGTAGAGGAGGAGTGGCGCGGAAGCCGGCTGAGCCTAGGGAACAAGCGGACCCCGGGGTGAAGACCAAGTGATGGTAGAGAGGTCTGTTGGCTAGGAGAGCCAATGGTGTTGATAAGGGAGGGTTTCTGTGAAGAGTTCAACCTCAAATATTTCCCGCAAGAATCCATAGATCGATTGGAGACGAAATTCTTGGAATTGTCTCAAGGAACGAGGTCGGTGAGAGAGTATGAGGTGGAGTTCAACCGACTTCGAAGGTTTGCGGGAAGGGGTCTTGAGGATGAACAGGCCCAAGTAAGAAGGTTTTTAAGGGGGATGCGTTTGGAGTTGAGGAATAGATGCATTGTGAAATCATATGCATCGGTGGCCGAGTTAGTGGAGAGGGCGGCCATGATTGAAGAGGGATTATTGGAGGAGACTAAGGTAGTTAAGTCTCAAACTCAAGGGAAGAAGTCTTTTACTTCTGATTTAGGGAGAGGTGGCAAGTTCATGGGAAGACAGAAGAGAAAGTGGGAGGACTCTTCTCAGAGTGCTTCTAGCGCTCAATCCGGGTGCTTCAAGTGTGGAGGCAAATGTCATAAGGCTATTAACTACCCTAATAAGGATATCAGGACTTGCTACCATTGTAAGGAGGTGGGACATATCAAGACTTCATGTCCCAAACTACAACAAGGTGAAGGGAGTTCTGGAGCTCCACCCGCTAAGAGGACGGCGGTGACTCCTTGAGTGTACGCTTTAAGCATCGAATCAGGAGAAGGGAGCAACACCAAGCCGATCATTGGTATGAATTCTTTTCTTATTAATTATTTCGTTGCGATTGTGAGTTTTTTCAATTGTGTGTTGTGGTGGTTGCTATTATTGTGTAGTCTCAATGCATAGACTATGTGTAGGGACCCTGAACGTGGGAGGGGTCACATCTCACGTATTATTTGATTCCGGAGCATCTCATTGCTTCGTTACTCCGAAATTAGTGAGAGAGGGGAGGCTCCAAGAAGAGCCTAGTGTGGGTTTAAGAAGGGTGAAAGTGGTTGGGGGTCAACCTTTTGAGACTCATAGTCTAGTAAAAGATGTAGATGTCCATATTGCTGAAGAAGTGAAGCCAGCTGATTTGATTGTGTGGCCGATGGAGTTATATGATGTGATATCGGGAATGGATTGGCTTGGGAAATATAAGGCTCACCTGGATTGTTATCGAGGTCGAGTGGTGTTCGAAAATGATCATGGAAAAGTGGTGTATCACTACAAGAAAACTGGCTATTTGCGATGGAAATTTGCGATGGAAAATATCCGTTGCAATTTGCGATGAATCCGCGATGACTTAGCGATGATATTGCGACGTACACAATGTTCATCGCAATTTTGCGATGACATAATCCGTCGCAGATTTACGATGGCATAGCGATAAGATTGGCGAGAAATCTGCGATGGATGGCCGTAACCCTCGCAAATCCATAGCAAATTTGAGAGAATTTGCGATGAAAAATTTATGTACAAATTTGCGATGAATTTGCGATGAAAAATTTATGTAGCTAATTTGCGATGAATTTGCGATGACCATAAGTCTCTCTCGCAAATCCATCGCAAATTCATAGCAAATTTGCGATGATGCTGCGATGGACAGTCTTTTGCGACGGATTTGCGAGGTTGCCGACATGGCAGAAGTAGGTAGAGCACGTTTTAAATGATATGTACGTAACAATTTGCGATGAATATCGAGATCGCAAATATATCGCATTCCATTGCAAATTAGTCGCAAGCCATCGCAAATCCATCGCAAATGTGTTGCAGAATCATCGCAAATTTTTGTCCGTAGCAACTCCGTCGCAGATTTCCATAGCAATGTCGTCGCAAATATTTCCAATCTCTATAAATAGCCAAACAGATTTAGTTATTTTCATAACAATTCAAACACTTATTTAACATTTGAGAGAGAAAAAAAAAATATACAGAATCTGAGTGTGTGAGTAAAAAAAATGGCGTCTGGGCATGAAGTATACGCATTACGGAAGTGGATGTATAATCGAAAAGATCCGGAGACGAGGGAAGTGACAAAGGAGTATCGTGTCGGATTGCGAGCATTCATCCACCAGGCCACTAATAACCCATATGCGAAGCGTGACGGTAACATATTCTGTCCTTGTAGAACGTGCAAGAACAATCAATATTTGGAAATTGATATTGTGAAGACGCATCTGTATAATAGAGGATTTATGCCGAACTATTATGTCTGGTTTTCACATGGATAGGGTTTTAGTCTTGGTGCAGGAAGTAGTAGTACGGGTGATGGTGTTGATCAACCAGGTTATAATGCTAATTATAACTACGGCCAAAACATGTTTGAAAATTATGAAGAGTCTCATCTAGAAAATAGGTATCATGATATGGTCACTGATGCATTTCATGAATCTATTCCTGCATTTGTTGATG
This sequence comes from Boechera divaricarpa, assembly GCA_026770425.1. Lineage (NCBI taxonomy): Eukaryota > Viridiplantae > Streptophyta > Magnoliopsida > Brassicales > Brassicaceae > Boechera > Boechera divaricarpa. The sequence goes on along the minus strand of CM049186.1, from coordinate 6,371,948 downwards.
AAAATAGGGAAGAACCTAACGTTGAAGCACAACAGTTTTATGATATGTTAGACTCTGCAAATCAACCTATCTATGAGGGGTGTAGGGAGGGGTTATCTAAACTGTCACTTGCATCTAGGATGATGACAATTAAAAGTGATAATAACCTAACTGAAAATTGCATGGACGAATGGGCTGAATTATTTAAAGAGTATTTGCCAGAAGATAATATTTCTGCTGAGAGTTACTACGAAATACAGAAATTAGTTGCGAGTCTTGGGTTACCATCAGAAATGATTGATGTGTGCATTGATAATTGTATGATTTTTTGGAAAGACGACGATAAGCTGCAGGAATGTCGATTTTGTGGGAAGCCGAGATATCAACCAACTACTAGAAGGACTCGTATCCCATACCAACGTATGTGGTACTTGCCAATCACTGATAGATTGAAATGGTTATACCAATCAGAAAGGACATCGGCGGCAATGCGATGGCATGCACAACATTCAACAGAGGATGGGGAGGTTAGGCATCCGTTGGATGCAAAGGCATGGAAACACGTTCAGACGGTACATTCTGACTTTGCTAACGAATGTAGGAATGTATATCTTGGCTTATGCACTGATGGTTTTAGCCCATTTGGTTTGTCGGGGAGACAATATTCTCTATGGCCTGTCATTTTGACGCCATACAATCTTCCACCGGAAATGTGCATGCAAAGAGAATTCTTGTTTATGAGTATTCTAGTGCCGGGTCCGAAGCATCCAAAGCGATCTCTTGATGTATTTTTGCAACCTTTGATTCACGAGTTGAAACAGTTGTGGTTTACAGGGGTTCGGACTTTCGATTATTCACGACAACAAAATTTCAAAATGCGGGCAGTATTAATGTGGACAATTAGTGACTTTCCGGCGTATGGAATGTTATCGGGCTGGACCACACATGGGAGGTTATCTTGTCCATATTGTATGGATCGATCAGATGCTTTTCAACTAAAGCATGGAAGGAAACCATGCTGGTTTGATTGTCATCGTCGGTTTCTTCCCTTGCATCATTCTTACAGAAAGAATAAAAAAACTATTCAAGAAGAACAAAGTTGTGCGTGTTCCTCCCCCAGTGTATATGTCAGGAACAGATTTGTTAGAACAGATTGATTATTATGGTGCGCAGGAAACATGTACACGTGGGGGAAATTGGCACACTACGGTAAACATGCCTGACAGATACGGGAGTTGTCACAATTGGCACAAAAAGAGTATCTTCTGGGAGCTTCCATATTGGAAAGATCACCTATTACGGCACAACCTTGATGTGATGCACATAGAGAAAAATTTCTTTGATAACATCATGAATACGATTTTGAATGTGCAGGGTACGGGCAAGAGTAAAGACAATTACAAATCACGGTTGGACTTGGCCGAAATATGCGGAAGAAGCGAGTTGCATATTACAAGAGATGGAAAATTACCTATTCCGAGCTTTCGCTTGTCCGGGAATGCAAAACAGACGTTGTTTGACTGGGTTGCTTCAGAAGTTAAATTTCCTGATGGGTATGTGTCCAAATTCTCAAGATGTATTGAACAAGGGAAAAAAATTGCTGGTATGAAGAGCCACGATTGTCATGTATTCATGCAGCGACTATTACCGTTTGCATTACTTGAGCTCTTACCGACACCTGTCCATGAAGCAATTGCGGGTACGTAAAATATAGTAGTAAATTTTTATTTAGTCTTGTCCCAGTAATTAATTCTATAAGTGTTTAATACTAATTCACTATACATCAATTTTCAGGCATTGGAGCATTTTTCAGAGATCTATGCACACGAACACTTACAGAGGAGGGCATAATGCAATTACACAATAATATCCCAGTGTTATTGTGTAACTTAGAAAAAATATTTCCACCATCGTTTTTTGACGTGATGGAACATCTTCCGATCCACCTACCACATGAAGCAGCTCTTGGTGGTCCTGTGCAATTTCGATGGATGTACCCGTTCGAGCGATTTATGGGACATCTAAAAAGAAAGGCAAAAAATCTTGCAAAAGTTGAAGGATCGATCGTTGCAGGAAGTTTGACCGAGGAAACCACTCACTTCACTTCATACTACTTTAGCCCAACTGTCAGAACAAAGAAAACCCGTGTTAGACGATATGATGATGGAGGGGTTGCGCCAACATATAACGTAGATGTCCCTGATATTTTCGCCCAAATAGGGAGACTCGGTGGGAAGTTGAAAGAAATTTGGTGGGAAGACCACAAATATTCTCGTGCGGCTCATAATTATATATTGCGAAATTGTGAGGGAGTACAACCGTTTGAGAGGTATGATTTTATTTATTTCATATTTTAATATAAATCTAACAAGAGAAATATTTTTGTTAAAAGAAAATTTTTTTATAGTGAATTCGACATGCAAATGCGAGAAGCCTTCCCTGATTTACAAGAACAAGAGTACGAGAAGTACAAAGAACGTGATTTTGCTGGATGGTTAAAATACTATGTAAGTTTTGAACTATAAATATATATATATATATATATTAATTTCTTTCAAAACTAAATAACATAATTTCGTAATTAATATCATATAGGTCATGACTGGATGTGCAAACCAGCCCTTGCCTCTCTGGTTACACGAGATTGTTCAAGAACCAATTGCGAAGATCACTACTGCTCCAATGTACTTCACTCGCGGTTACACTTTTCACACGTATGAGCATGGCTCCAAGAGGTCAACCGCAAATTATGGAATTCACGTGCCAGGTGAAAATGACTTCTACGGTATTTTGCACGAAATTATGGAAGTATCATATCCAGGAATAATCGGGTTGAAATGCGTGTTGTTTAAATGTCATTGGCATGATCCAACGGTCGGTCGCGGTGTTCGCACAAACTCTTTTGGGGTAACTGATGTTAATGCCACCAAAATTTTTTCCAAATTTGAACCGTTCATCCTAGCATGTCAAGCAGAACAAGTGTGTTTCATTCCATATCCTCGGATAAGGGAAAGACGCGAGACGTGGTTATCTGTGATCAAAGTGAATCCAAGAGGTCGAATAGTCGGAGAAGTTGGTGATGTGGCTTTACAACAAGAAAGATCAGCAGAAGTTTCTGTAGTAATCGAATCAACAGAAGATATCTTTCATATTGATCCACAAAATAGAGAAGTAGAAGAGATGATCATGGATGAGACAGGGAACAATCCAGAATCTGACGAGTTCGAGGAGACAGATGACGGAGAAGAAACTGGTGGCGATAGTGAAAACTCATATGTATCTGAAAATGAATCCGATTAAATGTAGGTGTTTGATGTGTTATTTGTAGATTACGATTTTTTTTGTTATTTTTTCTCTTATTTTGCGAGGGATCTGCGATGGATCCATCGCAGATCCCTCGCAAACTTTATTATTTTATTAAGGGTTCCCTCGCAAATCCATAGCAAACGTTTGCGAGGGATTTGCGAGGGCTCCCTCGCAAGGCCATCGCAAAGTCTAATATTTTTTTTGGTTTCGCGGTTACTAAACTTTTAATTATTTGGAAATAACATTGCGAGGGATTTGCGATGGATCCATCGCAATTCCCTCGCAAAGTGGGAACCGAAAACCCTAGTTATGCCATGGAGTTGCGATGGATTTGCGACGGCAGGGTAATTTTAATACCCTTCTTCTTCCCCAGCGGTATCGCGATACTTAGAAAATAAAACCAAAATTCTCCTCCGGCGATAGCTCCTCCTCCTCTGGCGATAGCTCCTCCTCCTCCGGCGATAGCTCCTCCTCCTCCTCGGCGATAGCTCCTCCTCCTCCGGCGAAAGCTTGCATATTCCTACTGGTTTTCGAAATTACTCCCGCGGATACATATAATTCAGAAGAATATGTAAATGATTCATAGACCCTTCAAATTGTATTAGATTAGGTTGTGTTAGATTAGGTTTTGTTAATTGTTAGATTAGGTTTTGTTAATTGTTAGATTAAGTTGATTTAATTGTTAGATTAGCTTAAATTTTAGGTTATTTGTTAGATTTTTAGAATAATTTGTTGAATAATTTGTTAGATTTTTAGATTAGGTTTTATAATGTGTTAAATTATAGTTGGTTAATTTGTTATAATTTTAGATTAATTTGATAAATTAAATGTTATAATTTTAGATTAATTTTAAATTATAGTTGGTTAATTTATTACAATTGCAAAATTATTTTTTACCATGGATATGAATATGATTTTTTCATGAATTTAAAAAAGTTTAGAATTTTTGATTTTGATAATTTATAAATTTGAAAATAGTTTTTAAATTAAGTATATCAATTAGTATTATGTATTTATGATTTCAATTTACTAATACTTATGATCAATCATTTTTATGTGGGATTTCAATTATGATATTATGTGCATTAATTTGAGAATTATTATAATTGATTTTAGATTTTAGGATTCTAATAGGATTTTTTCATGAACTTAAAAATTTAACAATTTTTGTTTTTTTAAATTTGAAAATAGATTGTATGCTTTGAAAATATAATTAATAACAAGTTTTATTAGTTAAAAAGTTTAGATTTGTAATTTTATTTTTATTAATTGTTTTCCAATCGTTATCTTTCGAGAGGCGGATCTAAATTTAAATGATTTATTTAATTTCATGTTAGTTAAAACCTTTTTCGTAAATATTATTAAAACTATAGATATATATATATATATATAAAATGTTTATATAATTTTGTAAGAATGAAAAAACATTTTTTAAATTTTTTTAAAAATTTTACAATTTGATAAATATATAGTTTTTTCAATGTGTTTGAAAATTATCATAATTTATTCATGAGTTTAATATGATTTGAATATGATTTTTTTGATTTTAATTTGAGAATTATCACAATTTGATTTTATGATTTTAATATGATTTTTTTAATTAAAAATGATTAATTAATAACAAGTTTTATTAATGCAAAAGTTTAGATTCATTTTTTTTAATAAATATTATTTGTGAAATTAAGTTTTATATTTTATAATGCTTTGGTTTGTTATATTATGAAATTTTGAGAATTATTATATAGTTTATGATTTTAGTTTTTAGGTTTTGAATATGATTTTCCCATGAATTTTATTATTTGAAATATTTAGATTTGTTATTTTATTTATTTTACTTGTTTTACATTTTTTTCCTTTTTTTGCAGATGTCTCGTTCGTCTAATGATTATACGCGATATCTTTCGCGAGGTGGCGGATCGACGCCGCCTACTCCTGGGACGAGTTTTACTTCTCAGATGGGCGGGTCACATATTCCCGACACTCATCATCAATCACCGCCTCCAACCACATACCCTCCAGACCCATTGCCAGCACAACCGTCAGCACCTCCACCTACACCGCCTACAATGTCTGACGCTGACCATGATCGGGTCATAGAGGCGCTTCTTGATCAGCCAGGTCATAACCGTCTACCACATCTTGATCCTGCCCGTCCTCAAGGGACTTTCTGGTAATTTTTTATCACATATTTAATTTTATATTGTTTAATAATATATATTAATTTTACTTATCTTTTAAAAATATTTCAGGTTTACAGATGACGGATCTGTAGCTTCTAGGGTGCGGTCGATCCTGGAAAGAGACTTCAAAGAACCTCATGCTAATTGGACGCAGACTCCGAGATATATCGTTCACCGGTGGTTCGAGACGTTTGCTGTAAGTTTCAAAATTTAATTTATATCAAAGTCTTAATTGTTATATTTTTATCAACATAACTTTTTATTTTTATTGTAGCAATCATATCACTGGGATCATGTGATTACATCACTGGTTCGCAAGGAGTTTGAAAAAAAGTTGAAGGCTCGCATGTGTGACCAGGTGGGACGGTGGAAGAGCAAGTGGAGAAAAGAGGGCGACAATGCGATGCCTAGGTGGATGGATCCTGAGGTATGGAAAGGCCTCGTGGCGTATTGGTCGGCTCCGAGGAGTGAGCCTCTGAGCGAAAATGCTCGAGCGGCCCGACTCTCTGATCCTGACGGAGACGGGTGTCATAAACATCGTTCCGGACAGCTATCGTTTCAAGTCCGAGCACGAAAGATAGTAAGTTTTAAATTTTAAATTTTTTTATTTTTAAATTAAATATGATAGTAATTATTTATATATATATAGGCTGAGACCCGTGGAGGCGATGCGACACCGGATTTGCTCGCCGTTCTTGAACAGACGAAAGGAGACCGGATGGATCGTTTGTCGACGGGAAATCCGAGAAGCTCTACAATGACGTCACTTCGAAGATGCAGGAGCTGACTCAGACTTCTGAAGGTGATGATCCCGAGAGCACTGCTTCCGTCTCTCCGGCCATGAAGAACAAAATTTTTACTGAGGTATGTCTTTAAAATTGTTGTAAATATTTGTAATTATGTTTATTATAAATTACAAATCTTTTTTTTTTCAGGTCGCTCCCCGTAAAAAAGGGAGAATTTATGGTGTCGGTTCCCTGCAATCGAAGATTGACTCTTGTACTTCTTCTGCTTCGTCTTCATCTCAATCCCGCCAGGATTCGGAAGCTCTTCAGACTATTATCCAGTCCCAGGCGAAAATTATCGAAGCTCAGAGTCAGCAAATGTCCAAGTTTTGTAAGATTTTTGACTATTTGGGCACCAAGGATCCAGATTTGGCACAGCTTCTTCAGAACGAGTTCGGAGATGATCCCGGTTCTGGTAGCGGAACCGGAAGCGGGACAGGAACCGGGACGGGAACCGGGACCGGGCCATCAGAATCGTTTTAGTTTTTTTTTTGTATTACAAACAAATATTATATTTTAATTTTATTATAATATTATGAATTTTATTTTTATTTGGATTTTAATATTAAATTTAATTTAATTATATTTTATTATTTAATTTAACTAAATTAAATTATAATCTTAATTTTAATATAAATTGAAATTATATTAAATTTAAAATAAGAATTCCATCGCAAGTCCCTCGCAATATTGCGATGGATTTGCGATGAACATTGATGTTACATCGCAAATCCATCGCAAAATGTTGCGATGAATTTGCGATGGAAGGCGCCTTAGAGTCGCAAAGCCATCGCAATAGTGCGATAGATTTGCGATGTATATTTGCGATGACAGTTGGAACTCGCTTCTCCGTCGCTGCTGTGCGACGGATTTGCGAGGTTATTTTGCGAGGGATTGGCTACTATATCTTTTCCTCGCAAATGTTGCGACGAATCTGCGATGATTTTCGATTTGCGACGCGCGATTAGCGACGATTTTATGTGCGTCGCAGTTCCGTCGCAGATGGCTATCTGCGACGGATCTGCGACGGATATTTCCATCGCAAAGCCTTCATTTTCTTGTAGTGTATCATGGTGTAAGACCTACGCCGGGAAGTTTGGTAATTTCGGCTATTCAAGCCGAGAAATTGATAGAGAAAGGATGTGAAGCATATCTCGTGACTATCTCGATACCCGAGGAGATTGGAGATTCAATGCTTCAAAATATTCCCGTGGTGAGAGAATTTGAAGATGTGTTTCAACCCTTGAAGGGATTACCACCGCCGATATCGGATCCCTTCACGATTGATTTGGAACTGAGGACGGCTCCTATTTCTAGAGCTCCATACCGTATGGCACCGGCGGAGATGGCGGAGCTTAAGAAGCAGTTAGATTGGATAAAGGTTTCATAAGACCGAGTAGTTCGCCATGGGGAGCACCCGTCTTGTTTATGAAGAAGAAGGACGGGAGTTTCAGATTATGCATTGACTACCGAGGTTTGAATCGGGTGAAAATAAAGAACAAGTACCCTCTTCCGAGAATTGATGAGTTATTGGATCAGTTGAGAGGTGCTACTTGGTTCTCGAAGATTGACTTGGCTTCTGGGTACCATAAGATTCCTATTAAGGAGTCAGACATTCAGAAGACGACGTTTAGAACGAGATATGAGCATTATGAGTTTGTAGTGATGCCTTTTGGGTTGACGAATGCACCCGCGGCGTTCATGAGATGATGAATGATGTGTTTCGCGAATATTTGGATGAGTTCGTGATTATCTTCATCGATGACATATTGGTGTATTCGAAGAGTTCTGACGAGCATGATGATCACCTGAAAAGGGTATTGGAGAAGCTAAGGGAGCAGAAGTTGTTTGCCAAGCTAAGTAAGTGTAGCTTCTGGCAAAGGGAGATTGGATTTTTGGGTCACGTGGTTTCTGAGAGTGGAGTTTCCGTCGACCCAGAGAAGATTAAGGTCATCAGGGAATGGCCGAGACCCGAGAATGCTACCGAGATAAGAAGTTTTCTCGGTCTAGCTGGTTATTACAGGAGATTCGTCAAAGGTTTTGCGAGTATTGCTCAGCCTATGACGAAATTGACAGGGAAGGATGTTCCTTTTGTTTGGTCTCAGAAGTGTGAAGAGAGCTTCTTGAGACTTAAGGATTTGTTGACTACTGCACCAGTGTTGGCATTACCGGATCCTAAGGAGCCATATGTGATCTATATGGATGCATCTAGGTTGGCACTGGGTTGTGTTTTGATGCAACATGGGAAGGTGATTGCTTATGCTTCGAGACAGTTGAGGAAGCATGAGGCCAATTACCCTACTCATGATCTAGAGTTGGCTGCGGTAGTGTTTGCTCTGAAGATATGGAGATCATATCTGTATAGTGGTAAGGTGCAGGTGTTCACGGATCATAAGAGTCTCAAGTATGTATTCACTCAGCCTGAGTTGAACTTGAGACAGAGGAGGTGGATGGAGCTTATGGCAGACTATGATCTCGAGATAGCTTATCACCCGGGAAAAGCTAATCTCGTTGCTGATGCCTTGAGCATGAAGCGAGTAGCTGCAAGTACAGAGAAGGATGCCGAGGAGTTGATGAGTATGATTAGTACCTTGCAGCTATGCATTGTTTCTGATGAGTCAGAGCCGTTGGGGTTAGAGGCAGCTAACCAAGCTGATATTTTGAGTAGAGTATGAGCGGCTCAAGAGAGGGATGAGGCGTTGGTTAAGGCTTCTAAAAATGAGAAGTCCGAGTATCAAGTCTCGAATAATGGAACCATTCTAGTTCATGGTCGAGTTTGTGTGCCTATTGATAAGGAGTTGAGGAGAGATATTCTTCGAGAGGCACATCAGAGTCGGTTTTCTATTCATCCCGGGGTGACTAAGATGTACCGAGACTTGAAGCGGTATTATCATTGGGTCGGGATGAAGAAAGATGTAGCCAAGTGGGTGGCTAGCTGTGAGACTTGTCAGTTAGTAAAAATCGAGCATCAGGTTCCCAGTGGTTTGTTACAGAGTTTACCCATTCCTGAGTGGAAGTGGGATATGGTTATGATGGATTTTGTGGTTGGATTACCGAATTCTCGGGGCAGAGATGTTATTTGGGTTATAGTTGATCGATTGACTAAGTCTGCTCACTTCCTAGCCATAAGGAAGACAGATGGAGCTCGGGTTTTGGCAAAAAGGTACATCAATGAGATTGTGAGGTTACATGGTGTACCTGCGAGCATTGTATCGAACCGTAACAGTAAGTTCACATCGGTTTTCTGGCAAGAGTTCAAGAGGGAGATGGGAACTAAGGTACACATGAGTACAACATATCATCGTCAGACGGACAGGTAGTCAGAGAGAACCATTCAGACTCTCGAGGATCTATTGAGGATGTGTGTGCTGGATTGGGGTGGCCATTGGGCCGACTACCTAAGCTTGGTGTAGTTCACATATAATAACAGTTATCAGGTGAGTATTGGGATGGCACCATATGAGGCTTTGTATGGTAGGCCTTGCAGGACGCCATTATGCTGGACTCAAGTGGGGGAGCGAAGCATGTTTGGCGAAAGTTTGGTGGAGGAGACTACGGAGAAGATTCGAATCTTGAAATTGAACATGAAAGAAGCTCAGGACCGACAAAAGAGCTATGCGGATAACCGCATGAAAGAATTGGAGTTCACCGTAGGAGATATGGTTTATCTCAAGATGGCGATGTTTAAGGGTTCGAACAGGTCTATCTCAGAGGGCAAGTTGAGTCCGAGGTATTTGGGACCATTCCGGGTATTAGAAGAGTTGGACCTGTTGCTTACAGGCTGGAGTTGCCAGCGTCTATGCAGGCATTTCACACTGTTTTCCATGTTGCGAAGTTGAAGAAGTGCTTGCATCGGGATGATCAAGTGTTACAGGAGATTCCACCTGAGTTGTCACCGAATTTGAGGGTCGAGGCGAGATCCGTGAGGATTCTAGATCATAGAATGAGGGTTGACGGAAGGAGGAGAACTCCCGAGGTTAGGATTTTATGGGATTGTGACGGGATTGAAGAGGAGACTTGGGAACCGGAAAGGAGGATAAGGGCAAAATTCTCCAAGTAGTTTAAGGAACAGGTTGAGACGTGAGATTCGAGGACGAATCTAATTAGTGGGGGAGAATTGTAACATCCGTGTTCCTAAGTCATCCTCTCGAGTTGTAATTGTACTTGATGTTTATTGTAATGGACCCTCGGGAATTGTAGTACTTGACGAGAAATTATTAATATGTGAATGTTTATCGAATTTGTCGAGGATGATTAATACATGATGTGGTATTTCATGTATTAGGGATGTCGAGTACATGATGTGGTATTTCATGTATCGGCGGGTTTAACACATGATGGAGTATTTCATGTGTTGCGGAGTTGGGAGCGGTGTTTTGTTCCGTCTTAGTCCAGGGATTTTTTGGGTTTATGTCATTCGATCCTAATACGTGGTTGGGGTCGATAGGATTATGCGATATTTAATCCTATTGACGGGTCATTGGGGTTATACGATATTTAACCCTAATGAGGGGTCGTTAGAGTTATGTAGTATTTAGTTCTAATGACGTTAGTTAGGATTATGTGGTATTTAATCCTAACCCGGGGGTTTACCGATTAGGATCATGTGATATTTGATCCTAATAGATCGATAGACCGGGGTGGGGTTCTATGATGATTGGATCTCACGGGGACTTAGTATATTAGGATCCGGTGTTATTGGATTCTAATGTACTAGGTCGTTTGACGGACTTAACTCGTTCGAATCCGGGGATATTAGATTTCGACGAGTTAGTCGTTGGGTGGCCACGTAGGATCTTGTGATGTTAGACCGGGGGAGTTATTGGACCGAGTATGGAACAATACCGAGCTTGATTGATGGCCCTAGGGGCGGTGATTCGGTTGAATCGATCAAAAGATTGATCGTTGAGAAGTAATCTTGAGTGGTTTGGTTTTAGCGGAATTAATCGGTAATTCCGGGGTTTTAGTGAAGTAAAAGAAATATTTTGGGATGGGGAGATATCTCAAATAATTCGGGAAATTTGACGGAGTTATTAAACCGAGCGGAAATGGTTAAGTGGAAGAATTAATTATTGCGGTTTAGTAATTTTCGGATCGGTTTGGTTTAATTAGATTAAACCAACAATTACATATACATATATGTGTATGTATACTTTTTCCTCTTCTCTATATTCTTCTTGAAGCTTCTCTTGTCTCATTGGGGAGCAAAAATATCTGAATTTAGAGAAAGAGGAAGAGAGAAAAAGAGAGAGAGAGAGAGAGAGCTAGAGAAGAAGAGGGAAGAAGGAGAAGAAGAGAAGAGAGAAGAGCTTGAGAAAAACAGAGTTTTTGGGGTGATTTGTGAGCTTCGAGCGGGGTATCAAACGGACACGTATTGAGCTGAAATTTTGTGGGTAAGTTCTTCAATCACTTGCCTATTTATCTACCAAATTTCGTGGGATTATGTTGAGTGGTTTGAGAGTTATGATTTTTCTCCCAAAACCGCTCAAAACAGAGCAAACTCGACGGGATGAGTTTGAGAGAGTGATTGAACACTCAAATCTTCATTTGTTTGGCTGAAAATTGGTAGATAGGTTGATGAGAGTGTGATATTAAGTATCACCGAAGGAATTTGTCAAATGTGGTCTAGGGCAAGAGATATGCTTGGTGTAGTGAAGCTTGTTTTTGGTTAAGGGAATCCGAGTTTGTTAAAGAAGTAGATTGGGTTTGGAGCTTGTGATCAATTGATTGAAGTGTTTGATGATCTTTTATCAGGGAGTAGTTGATACCTTGGTGTTGGTTGAGTAAGAACCAAGGAGAATCAAGCTTGAGGTTCTTAAATCAAGAAGAGTTCTTCATTGTCAATCGCTAAGCAAAGGTGAGTGCGTAACCGTCGGCTTAGCTGTGTGATCTTTGAGTTTTCGTAATTGATATGTGTTTAGGGACTAGTCCATATGGGTGTGACTTATGGCTTAGCCATAATGTGTGATGATTGTGTGTGCTTGAGCTCTTTCACAGTATGTATTGGCTTGTTCTTTAAGCATATGTTGATTGCGTTAAATTCATTGATCATATGTGTGTATATCCGTGGGGACGGGATGACCGCCTCACTAAGCATTATCAATGCTTACGCACTTCTTTTGGTGCAGGTAAAGGAAAGTCATAAGTCTTGGAGCTCGTGGAACCGAGGGCCGGAGAAGAGGGGTGATCTAGGTGTTTGACGGGTTTCGTTCTTGTGTATCTTATGTTCATATGCTTTTGTGCTTGGGTTTGAATGTTTGGGGCTTGCTATTGTGCTCAAGTTGTTGGTGTAAGAGTGTTTTTGAACGTTAGGAGTTGTTATGACTTGTGTTGGTGTGTTGAGAAATTTGTGTTGTTTGACTTGTTGATCGTTGTCTTGGTTGTGTTTGTAGTAGCTTGGGTAGCAAGTAAGGATCTTATTAATGTCGTATTAATTCGTTTTGAGAAAAGTTTTTTTTTTAATTATGTATTTTATTATTTTCGCGGATTTTCGTTTTTTCGTTTTCGGGGTGGGTCTTTTCATAAACACCTTGTTGGATCAGCAAGATTGTGTTTTTATATCAAATTCCATCACAAAATTGGGTTGCTTGTATTGCACAGTAACCTCTGAATCTACTCAGGCTACACAAAGAGAAGAGATGGTTGTTTTTTGCTTAAGCCTAGAAGAGAAACCTGAGAAAAATTGGTTCTTGCAATCTGGTCCTGTTAAAGGGTGAAGAAATTTGAGCTGAACTTATCGGTACTTTCTATCACTATCTTTGATCTAATTTGAGCTGCAATTATTGTTGAAGAAGATATTTATTTTTACACGTTGTTGCTGCAGTTTTTTTTGTTAAGATTTATTTTTAATCGTGTGTCGGTAATGGACCTTTAGGCTTGATTTTCGTTTTTGAGTTGCTCTTAAGAATATTTGCAAATTAAGGCCCATTGTAGCCAAAAAAGCCCTACTACTTGAAAGAAGGGGAGAAGGGTTTTCTCATTTTCGCAACCCTAATTTTTTTTCTCCTAACTCTTTCAGCAATTTCTTTCTTCCGCTGCCGTCGAATTCTCGCCTCTCGTCGCTCCAATGCCGATGACTCGAAGCAACTCCAAACAGCGCCGTCTTGATCAGCTTGAACTGCATGATTCCGAGAGTTCTGTAGAGGAGATTCGTCTTCCTCCAAATCGGCAACCTCCGCGTCCCTCAGCGCGTCCTACTCGTTCGACTTCTCGTGTCTCTCCATCTCCAGAATCTCTGCCGTCTCCAGCTCCAACAGTCGTGCCGTCTCCGTCTTCGACAGGTCCTCCGCCTCAGTCCTCCACAGCTTCACCGCCCGATACCTCTGCAGATCCGTCATCTCCATCACAGCCAGCTCCGGCAAATCCTCAGGCTTCGGACACTAACGCCAATCCAAACGCTTCCCACCCGACGCGTGTTGATTCTGAGTTTATTTGTCACACTTTCTACCGTCCACAATCAACCACTGCTCGTCCGTCTGTTCCAATCAACGATCCCACGCCTGATAACATTCGAGACTTCATCCGAGCTCATGGTCATCCACCTTATCATCCATTTGATCGCTGAAGCATTAATCGCTATTATCAGGCGAAGAAAGATGCAGCAGATCCTAAAATTTGGAAGCTTTGGTACAACGCCCTGGATTTCCATTTCATGACATCTCAGGAGGAGTTCAGGTACACAGATTTCAAAATGCGTGAATTGTTTGATCAAAGATTCATTCTTTTTGGTCGTGTTGATAATGCTGAGATGATGGAAGTGATTGAGGAGAATCATATGATGGATACAGTTACTGATATTGATCCATATGTCAAAGAAGTTGTCTGGGAATTCTACGCTAACTTTCATGTGTATGATGCTGAGAAGAAACAAACTAAAGTCTTTGTCCGAAACAAGATGTTTGAATTCACTCCTCAGATGATCAACAAGGTGTTTCGCACTCCTGCTATTCAGTGGCATGAAAAGTCTGAGATTGATAGTGCGGACATCACCAAAAATACTTTGGCCAACTATCTGTCACAAGACAAGATTCTTCACTGGAAGGATTTGAAGACATCTTCTATGCCTACTTACTTGGCTGGGTTATATCTGATATGTTGCTTGAACTGGATACCGTCTAAGAACAACTCCAATGTCACTGTGGATCGGGCAAAGCTGCTGTATCTACTTGATAAGAGAATTCCCTTCAACTTTGGCAAGCTGGTGTATGATCAGGTGGAAAAGGTAACGACGAATCCGAAACAAAGTCAGCATATACTGCCATTTCCCAATCTCATCTACAGGATCCAATTCTTTCAGCGAACAATCACTTTGTTAGACCATGAGTCACCTGCCCCAGCTCCCAAGAAATTCAATGTTAAAGTCAGAGGCGGAACAGGATATGTGAGGAAACATCTGCGTGACTTTGACTTTGGGCGTTCCATGTCTGCTGATCTCTGTTACATTGTATCCTTGCTTAACGACGTTGCTAATCGATTCGATGGTATGTTTTTCTTACTGCCTGTTGTGTGCTTACTGCTTTATTTATTCTCATAGGTTACTTAGTTTGGTTTTTGTTCCAATTGTGCCACTCAAGCAGGGCGATATTATAACCATGCAAATGGGGATGATCAAACTCAGAATGCTGACAGTGAGCCGAGTTGTTATGAACCTGAAGCTACTGGAAATTCGCCTAGGACTCAAACTGGAATCTTTGATGATGAAACTGATAATCATTTTCACGTGCGAAGGAACACAACTTTTGAACCTGAATATAATGCTAATGAGGGTTATGAGGATCCTGAGGATGTGTAGTTTTATGGGGGAGTAGACATAAGTTTTTTTTGGATTGTGGTTCCTTGTCTACCTTAGTTTGCTTTATTTCTTTTCGGATGGCTAAATCATGTGTGAACCATGTTTTTATGAAATGGATGTTATGAATCTCTTGGATCTTATTTTGCGCTTTGGAGTAGTTAATATTTTTTTTGTTCTATGATATGATGGTGCTTGTGAAATCTAGAAATGTATATTTGCAGGTGAGATTGAATTGTCAAATTGAAACAAAAAGAGGAGATTGTAAGTGTAGGAAAACTGCACATGTTGTTGGAACACGCTGCAAAGCTGTTTCAGTCAGATGAGTCACCAAAGATAGCAGCTGACGTGGACAACTAGAGTTGCTGAGTTGGTGACGAGGATAAAACAACTGCCTAAGTCGGTTATACAAAGAGAATATTCATCTAAGATTTGGTAGTTACCAAGATAGAGATGAAGCGAAGATTTGGGATAAAAAGATTATCTAATCCAACAACCTAGAGATCTTCACGAGCCATATGAATATAAAAAGGGTGTTTGTTGGAGCTTTAAGGTTAGCCGTTTTTAGAGAACAAAAAGAAAGAAATAGCTAGATAAGAATCTGAGTATTGTCTTTACTTTTTGTTAAGAGAGAGATCGTTTAGGATACAAGCTAAGGGATAATTATTTAGTGTTGTATAAGAACCTATTGTGATTTCTAATAAAGTGTTTACTTGACGTGGTCGAGTATTTGGAGAATAGGGTTCTAGATCCATCCGGTATTTTCAGAATGTTTTGAATAGAATTAAGGAAAGGAAGAGATTAAGTAAGAAGGAAAACAAATATGTAGCTGTTTCATTAAAATTTTATTCGGAAAACCCGAATGGGATAAAACTGAGCGAAAGAAAATTCGAATGGGACAAAACAATCACACACATTATTATAAAGTAAAATATAAAATACTGGTTTACAAAACCCAGAAAAATTCAATTCATTAGAGAAGGGAAGTCAAAGTATCTTAATTAGTTCTAAACAATCTGTCTCCAGTTGCACTTTGGCCGTATGACGTGGTATGAGTGAGTTCATGGCAATAGAAGAACTTAGTGTGAAGAGGAGAGAGACAACAAGTATTAAGAGGTTCGCACGTACTCTCCCTGCCGACTTCCAAACAATTAATTAGAATTAAAAGGAAGCTACACAAAGTTGTTTTACGTTATAATCTTCTCTCTCTTTTTTTTTGTTAATAAAGATGGATAATTGTTGCACGTTCTAATCTTGGATTCATTATGGAACTGAAGAGTTTTTTTTTCTGAATTTTTTTTCTTTGGAATGAATGTTAAATTGTATTCAATCAAAAGTTTTTGTACAAATACATGTTTTAAGAAGGAGATACTAAAACTGATTATTGTTCAGTTTAAGAGCTAAAAAGAACGAGTAGAAAATCATAATTGTAATCCGTCAATATGTCTTTTGTCTCTCCCATTTCTCGTAAGGAGCTTAAATTTCTTCGAACGTTTTTGTCGATGATACTGGTGAGGAGACCTGCTGGTATTCCGATCTCATCATGTCGTCTTGAGTTTTGCTTCCTCCATACATGACAAAGGGATGCTTGAAATGTGTATCGAAGTATGAATTGAAAAGTTTTTTGGGGAGGTAATCTGAGGAGTTGTGCAATATATGTCCAGTCGGTCAAAACTCTGAGAGCAAAAGACTTTTCACCAGAGATTCCCAAATTTCAGACGTGTATGTGTACATACGAAGAAAAAATGATTTCTTTACTATTTGTGATTTTTACTATTTAGCATCCTCTTTACTATTTGTGATTTTTTTCTTATCATTGTTAAAATTCGAATAAACCCTTCATCATAATTATGTTTCTAGTTTGAGAATCAGTCTCACAATTCGCATCTATATATTCTTCAGTTAATTGTTAAAGTTACCTTAATTTTTGTTTTGGCTTTGCTCTTCTATTCCGATTGCGTTACTCATTTCTTGATGATGAAGAAAACTCTCGACCAAACAAAAGAATGGAAGGTAAAAGTGAGAACTAAATCCAGAGTGGAATGAATAAAGAGCATTAGCATCATCCAAACTCTAAACCCCAAATTTCTAAATTTGCCTAACACTTTTAGATAATTGTTAAAACAATAAAAGCTGGTAATTCTAAAAACTACAACACCAGAAATAAACAAATAAATTGTAGATAAAAATAACATATATAGAAAGAAGTTATAACTTATAACGTATCTGTCGTTAAATCTGTTGAGTCGTTCTTATTAAACACAATAATCGTTACAAAAGTCAATTAGGTTCCCACGAAACTGTGGGGCCCATCGCGACCAGGTCTACTTTCACATAATCTCATCTCTTTCACATAAACTTTCATTTTGTAAGAAAATGTTTCAATGAAAGATTTGTCTGAAAATTTTCAGGAGAAGATCGATGGGTAAGAGCTGGTTAACATGTGTCTCCGTGGCTTGTTTATCTCCAGGAAAAGACAAAACGCATCAAGTTGGTTTTTTTCGAATCTTTCCTTGAATTATGAATTATCAATATGTAACCTAATTATGCAATCAAGATTTGCTAATTCTTTTGATTTGCTTTTGGTTTTGCCTTGTTTTTCAAGAAACCGGAGAAACCGAAGAGGAAATGGTCGTTTGGGAAACAAAAGAGTAGAGAATCTTTTGATTTTCCTGTTGAGGAGACTCCACCGGTTGACCCTTCATCTTCTTATGTTTATAGGCCGTCTCCTCCTCCTCCTCCGTTGCCGGATTTTGATCCTCAGCCATCGTTGCCACCACCGTCTCCTCCTCCTCTTCCTCCGGCATCTGACAGCAATACAGGCTATGGTGAGTCTAAAGAAGCAAAGACTAGACAAGCTCTGGCTCTTGCATCGGCTGTTGCAGCCGAAGCAGCTGTGGTGGCTGCACATGCTGCTGCGGAGGTTGTGCGTCTCACGACGCCGTCAACACATCAAATTAGCGAATCAAAGGAGGAAACTGCCGCAATCAAGATCCAAAATGCATACAGATGTTACAAGGTATACATACAAATCATTAATTCCTCTTATTATGAGGGACGTAGTCTAAATTTTTTTGGGTTTCCATAGGCGAGACGCACTCTTCGTGCGCTGCGAGGAATGGCCAGACTCAAATCGTTGCTACAAGGAAGATACGTCAAAAGACAAATGAACGCAATGCTTAGCTCAATGCAAACTCTTACACGTTTACAAACACAGATTCAAGAGAGGAGGAATCGCTTATCTGCAGAGAACAAAACTCGTCACAGGCTGATCCAGCAAAAGGGTCACCAGAAAGATAACCATCAGAGTCAAAATTTGGTAATTAATCTCCCATATCTTTTTACCACACTGTGTGAACCAAAGTTCTTAGATGAATTAAATCGTGTTGCAGGTTATCTTGGGAGATTTTGATTCCAGCAATAAATCAAAAGAACAGATCGTGGCAAGGTCAGTGAATCGAAAAGAAGCTTCTGTAAGACGAGAGAGGGCTTTAGCGTATGCTTACAGTCATCAGGTAAATATAAGTTTTTAAAACCAACTTCATTGTGAACTTATTCATATTCATAGATATTGATGTTGGAAAATAAAACAGCAAACGTGGAGAAACTCATCAAAACTTCCACACCAGACTCTGATGGACACAAACACAACAGACTGGGGTTGGAGTTGGCTTGAGCGGTGGATGGCTTCTCGTCCATGGGATCCGCAATCCAACGACGATCAAGTCTCCCTCAAAAACTCTCTCAAACGCGAAAACAGCATCAAGACTTCTCCTGCCAGATCTAAAACACTAAAGTCAGCCAGCCAAAGTTCTATCCAATGGCCTGTAAACAATGATTCCAAGAGCAAAAAGAGCGAGTTTACTAATAGCAGGCAGAGCATCGGTGGTGGATCATCTACAAACGTTAAAGATGATGAGAGCGTTGGTAGCTCGTCATCGCGCAGAAATTCCTTAGATAATACACAAACTGTGAAATCTAAGGTTAGTGTGGAAACAACAAGCAACGTGAGTAATGCGCAACCTGTGAAATCTAAGGCTACAGTGGGAACAAAAAGAAACTTATATAACAAGCAAGCATTGAAATCGAAGGCTAGCGTGGGAACAACAGGAAACTTGACTAACACACAAGCTGTGAAACCCAAGGTTAATGTCGAAACAACAGGCAACTTGAAGAAGGTTGTGTCTGATAAGAAGAAACCTCCGCAGGCAGTACTGCCAAAGAAGAGGCTTTCATCTTCTACTTCTCTCGGGACAACTAAAATATTGTCGGATTCGGACAAAGCAACAACAGGTGCTCCAAATGGAGAGAAGAAGAGAAGAAATGGTACTGGTAGCAGGTAACCTAAAGTAATAGCCTTATCTAAGACCAAGATGTTGCTTTGGTGGCGATTTGATAGATTTAGTATCTCAAATTCAAGATTTGTTTTCTATCAACGCAACTAGAAAAGAGAAGGAAAAAAAAAAAAAGAGAGTGTATTTTGGAGACCTTATTTTGATTGTTTTCTTTGAGTGAGTATAAATGATGTATGTCTGTTTCGGTTTGGTTTTTCATCTGCTGGGTTATTCTTTACATTTTTTTTTTTAAAACTAAAACCCATTTATTTTGCATTGATGTTTGAAAATAATCGTTGAAATTCGTTCGAAATGACAAATGCAATTGTTACTCTAATGTCCCGACCGTCACCGTACATGATCCCCAAGCCGAGACTTCATCTTCGTCCAACGGTTGGTTCGCTATTTTTGGAGTCTTTAAAAACTTGTTTACTGACCCTACAAAACACCAAGTGATATTTTATGGTGTTTAGTCTTCACTCACACGGTACCAAAAATCACTTCCCGGCAGATCACCCATCCTGAAATTACTCCAGGCCAAGCATGCTTAACTCTACAGTTCTCTCTTAACAAGTGACCGCAAAGATAAGTGCACTTTGTTGAGATAGATAGTCAAATCAATTATTTTTAAGCCTCTTGGCATGTACCAACATATTCATGTAATCAGGATGTTACAATCATCCCCACTAACAAATCGCAACGTCCTCGTTGTATATCAAGACCATCACCCTGACGGTGTGAGCCCATTTAACTCCACACTCGTCTGGGTTTGACTCTCATACCACTTGTAACGCCCAGAATGTCATTGTCCATCTCCCCCACACCCTATCTCGACCCGTAAGCCCACCTTCGTCCATCAGCTAGACTTGTTTACCAACCCTACAAATCACCATGTGATTTTTTCTGTTTTTATTCCTCACGCACACGGCACCGGAAATCACTTTCTGCAGTCACCCATCTTTAAATTGCTCCATCTCAAACACACTTAACTCTAGAGTTCTCTTTGGAAAGTGATCGCAACGATAAGTCTACTTTGGTGACATAGGTAGCCAAATCAATTATTTTTAAACCTCTCGACATGCACCACAATATTCCTGAAATCATGGTGTTACAATTATGAAAATGAACTGGAGCTGGTTTGTGACTAAGTTTGTTATCGGTTTAACAGTTTGTTAAGAAAAAAAATGAACAAAATACAAGTGTATAAAGCTGTGTTCATGTTATGATCGTGAAGACTATGTATCTTGATTGTAAAACATTGGATTGTGGACCTCTCGATAGTATGTACATTTGAGATAGTTTATTACTGGATTACGTTCTGGCTGAGTCATAGGATCAATCAGACTGGTTGATATGAATTAGCAAACTTCGTGTAGTGTCATTCTTCCTCTTTCTCTTTTTCTATACAAATTAAAGACAACAAGGGGATGTTGGTTTTATAAGAAAGATTGACACTTTGGAAAAGTAGTGTAATGCAGTAATGCAAGACAAAAGAAGTTGAAAAGCGATGCTCAAGGTAATGCAGTAATTATAGAGAATTTGGTAATATTGATGCCTTAAGCATGAAAGAACAACTATATAAGGATCAATGGGTATATGATTCTGGTTGAACGTATCACATAACTTCTCGTAAAGATTGGTTCATGGATTATCAAGAGATAAATAAAAGTCAGATGCTACTAGAAGACGATATTATTGTTGAAACACTTGGAATATGATCCATATCATGGAGGCACAATACACACAAGGTGAAAGTGTTCAAGAGACGCACATTTAGAGTTTAACCATGAAAAGAGAAGAGAAATACCACATTTGGGCTAAGTACAACTCTAGGAAGCTCATCTTGGTGGTCCATTTCGTATGGGAGGAAGAGCGGCTGGAAAACCTCAAAACCAGTTCAGAAGAGTTGGGAGTTTATTATAAAAGGTACAAAAGTGGTTGAGATCTTCTTCATGTTTGTAGCCATTACTTAAAGCTCAGTTTACCACTCTTTCAAAAATCTGTAACAAGACCTATTTACACAGATAAAAAAATATTTGATTAAAGACCACAAATTTAACTGAAGAACGAAATCATCTTTGGTAGGATTCTATCTACTTTTTCAGTCGTTCGATTTGTTATATTAAAGAGTACTACATACAGTAAAACTCTGTACATTATACATTATTAGTGTTTAGATTATGATAATTTATTCATTTATAAAAATATTAATTTATCGATAAATTAATAATTTATTAATATGAAGAGTGAAATTTTAAAAACTTGTTATATAAAAGATTTTAGTATAAATTTTAGAAGGATACAACTATAGACAATCTAAATCACGTAAGAATAATGTTATAAATATTTATGAATAAACTATTACAAAATAAATTTGACACTACAAAATCTGTTTGATATATGTTAAAATTTTAAATGTATTCACTTATGAAAATAACATTCATCAACTCGGGTAATGATTAGTGATTTTAATCATTATAAGGAAAATCATATTTAGACTATCCAAATAATACTTGTACATGTTCAAAGATTTAGAAAAGTGTTCATGGTAACTCTATGTAACATTAGATTATCAAGTTAAAGACAATGACATAGAAAATTTGAAACCAATAGAGCTAATAAAAATAAATATAGCATCTAATTTTATTTATAAATTTTGAACAGTTAACACCAAACAATGTGTAATATGATAAAATATTTACAAAAGTTAAAATATAAAAAAAAAATCACAAAAATCATATATTATAAAATGATCTTAGGTATGTTTGGATAAATTTATATAAATGTTTAATTTATGATATTATTGAGACCGTATATTTATATAAAGGTTTGAAAATATTATTATTTTATTATCTTATCGAATTGTGTTAAATTTATTGGGTCCCAACTTCAACCTAGAAAAAATATTAATTTAAAATAATTATTAATTAATCAAATATTAATTTATATAGGTTTTATTGTATACAGACATAATAAATCCACTAGATTCCACATAATATTATGAGGCGTGGGCTTCATAATAGGGGCCATATATAGGGGCCCAAAAATTGAATGTATGTAAATAAGGGCAAAAAAATTGCATATATTTTTGTGAATTCAAGGAGGGGCTCATATCGTATGGCTTTTAGGTTTGTTGGAACGGATATAATTTTTTATCTAGATTAACCTGATTTCTTATATAAGGTTCCTAAACTCTGTATTCTTTTCAATTTTAGCAGCACCGCAACTATTAGAACAAAAAATCATTTCGGGTGTGCCGATGATATAGTCAAAGAAAATATGTGTGAGATTTTGATCACATTAAAAATAAAATCTTGAAATCAGTTATGCATTCAGAAAGTATGTTTTAATAAAAATAAGTTTTACGAATTCTCTAATCATGCCAAGTTTTCAAAAAGAATTTGAATAAGTTTTTGTGCTATTGTGATCATTGTGATTATATCCTTATTTTTATTTTCTAATAGTTTGTTTTGTATTTTTTTAAGATTAGATTCATGATGTGTTTAGGTCGAGGGATTAGAAAAATATGTTTTATAGAAAATCATTTAAACTTCATATAAACTTTTTCTACCAAAAAACAAGCAGATTTCTTCTGGTATATCATATTTTTATAATTAAAACCCTTTGATTTCCATGGAAATATATCTTTGATTTATTGCGAGAAAAAAGAAGTCAATATCTCTCTTAATTTTCTTTTTAATTTGGTATTTAATTTATTTGTAATGTCCACTTTTATATTTGTAATATGAAAGTTCAGAGGTTAAGATCATACATCTTCCAGAGCTGAAACTTTTTATAAAATATCACTCCAATCGAACTCATATCATCTTAAGTGCTTATTTTTTCAGCTTTCCTAGATTTAACCATTAGCCCAACCCCACGTTGCTAACCTGTTTTTGTATTAGGTTGTTGATTCGCTAAATTTCTCAATAATTTCAGATTTATTGCTTAGAAAAGCTTTCTCTATTCTATAAGAATGTGTATGATATTTTATTGGCATCAAAGAAAATATGTTCTCATGGATTAGAAAATCTCAAAATAGTTTCTCTTTTTATAAACACAATTCAATTTATAAATTTCCTCTCGTCCAAGTTAGGGATCAAAACCAGAAGAAACATAGTCTTAAATTATTTATTGAGAATGTGTATGAGATTCTAATCACTCCAAAGTAGAGTTTCTGAGTTTAATTTCAAAATATCTATGTATTATATATTTTCGTGAACACAAAATAAAGTTATAGACATTTTCGTTCAAGTGATATTTATAATTGGAGTCATGATCCATACTCCTTAAATGAAAAGATACTTTGAAGAATCAAAAGGCCATATCAATAGTTAAGTGCTTTTGTTTTTTCTCCTAATTTTTTTAACTGGTATTTTATTTATAATTAAAGGCCCACACTTCTTTTTTTTTTTGTTAATCTCAGTGGCGCTACAAAACTTTAGAACATAAAAATATATTTGAAACTCCGATTATACAACGAGATATCATATCAGGTTTGCGTTGAAAACGTAAGTTTTAATAAAAATAATTTTTTTTTTCTATTTATTTGATTTCCTACCAAGTATTTGAATACTTGTGGCAAATGTTATTATTGTGAATTTGTGAAAGGTTTTTAGTTTTTAGTTTTTTTTCAATTGTTGTGTAGGATTGATTCATGAGATTCTTAGATCATAACATAAGAAAGTTAAGTAGGTAAAAAATTTTTTTAACTTCATATGAAACCTTTCAAAGAAAATTTATTAGATTAAAACAAAAAAGATATAAGATTTATTTTATAGATATATTATGTTGTTTGATAGTAAAATGAGTATTCCACTTACATGAAAAAGTGTTATAACTAATAAACTTCTATTGTAAAATCATCTGATTTACCATAAAAACACCAAAAGATCAAACTCTATATTTAAATTCTTTGGAGAATTTAAGAATTAAATATCTTTAATGTGGCCAATTTTTTAACAGAAATATTGTGCCTAAAGCAAATGTTTCACTTCCCAACTAATTTCCGACGATTTTTTCCGTTAAAAAAAAATTCTGTCGAATTTCCGACCACCTTAATTTTTTTTTAAAAAATTTCCGACGAATTTCTGACCACCGTAATAAAAAAAAAAATCCAAAGATTTCCGATCACTTTAAAAAAAAAAGTTTTTTGAAAATTTCCAACGAATTTCAGCCAATATTTTTTTAAAACAATTCCGCCTAATTTCCGAACAAATTATGTTTTCGACTATTTTCCGACGACATTCCGACTTACGAATTTCTTCGGAAATTTTGCAGATTTTCGATGATTTTTCCGATAAATTTCCGATGAAAGTGAATTGGTCGGAAATTAGTCAGAAAGTTATTGGAATGTCGTCGAAAAAATTCTGACCACCATTTTCGTCGGAAGCAGTGGTCGGAATTTGACATGTTTCCTTGTAGTGATAGTCCTTTATGACATGAGCCGGTATGTGCTGCATCAAGAAAGAAACATCATAAAACATATTGATATATTCCTATTGATGCATTCACAAAAAACACCATAACCAATAGATCTCTTTAACATTCAGTTTTTGCTTACCAGTTGGCTTTTCCTGTTCGGATTGAGTGTCACAGTAAAGCACGGGTTCTTGCCATCATCCTCATCCTCACCATATCATCATCCTCATTCTCAGCATCATCATCATCTTCATGCTCAACATCCTCAGCATCATCATCATCATCATTAATATGAGCCTAGAACCACAAGGAGCAAACCGATCTAAGCTCACAGAGGGCTAGCGGACAAGCGGAGCTATCTCACGGTGGGAGAGAGGTTTCGGGAGCGAATGGGGGTGATGGGCGTGGACGATGGGGCTAAGGTGGAGGAAAAGAAGGATGGAAGTGGTGGAGAAGAGCTGAAGAACCTCGGACAAGGACTGGACAAGCTGGTGAAGCGGAGGTGGGGCAAGATCCCGAGATATAGTTCGACCGGAATGCAAGCAGATGGTTGGTGGATGGTGAAGCAACCGTGGAGATGATTAGCACCACAAGGGAAGTGAGAATCCCTTGATAGAGCCACCTTCGAGCATAAGACCAACCTCTATGCTTTAGGGTTTTCTCAACCTAAACAAGGTTTAGATTAGAGAGACAAAGTATAAACTTTAGATTTAATGTAATGATTGCTTAGCTTGTAAAAATGAGAAGGGTTTGCCTTATAAAGGCTACAAATTAAGGCTCCTTGAATAATGGATTGGACCTAAGCCCATTAAGGCACAAGCTGGATACTTAGGCCTTCTACTTTACAAAACAAGCCCAAAAGCAAACCAAATAAAAGACAACAAGTCTCAAAACAAGCATTATAAAAATAAGGGAAAAACATTTGTAGTTGTTTTCCCTAAAGATAAGATCACATTCCTAGGCTCCTAGGCTAACTACTTGTCATGAATGTTTCTAAGTAATTAGACTAAGGAGGTTGGAATGTGATGCTCTAAGTTTTTCTCGCCTCGTTAAAACTCTTTTCTAGAAAACCCCGGTGGGAAACCTAGGAGTAGGGAAAGAATATGATACTCACCTAGAGTCTTAAGAGATCCTCACAAGTGGTTAGTGAGTACAAGCAAAGCCTCACACCTAAGGCTATATGCATGTGAGCTCCAACACTTTTCGTTCGTGGCCCGGTCTCTCTTGACTCGCGGTAGTGGAAATGATCGTGATGATGACCGCATCAATCATCCTTAACATTAGCATATTTAGGGGTGTCAAAATATCTCAAACCTCATGGGACGACCCGACCCTAATGATCTTACTATTTGGATCTGATACTTAGAACTTTTAATCGGGTCTATGCAAATATCCTAGTACTTGTAGTACTTAGGGATCAAATCCACGAGGATCAAATGTTCCACTACAGACTATAGAGATTGATTAGGTCATCATCACGATCATTTCCACTACCGCGAGTCAAGAGAGACTCCTAAATATTGCCCAAAAGCAGTGATCTTGTTCCTCAGAGAATCTGTCTTGGACTTGGTGTAGAAATGGTCAATGAAAGCAGCTCTACATTCAGCCCAAGACCTCAATGACCCTGCAGGTAGTGACTTAAGCCATCTTGATGCTTTGTCTGATAGAGAGAAAAGGAATAGCTTGCAGTTGAGGTAATCAGCAGGTACCCCATATGACTTTGTAGTACTACAGATTTCCTCAAAGTTCTCTATGTGGTCCATTGGATTTTCAACAGGTAACCCATGGAAAAGATGATGTTTTACCAAACCGATCATCTGAGGTTTGATTTCATAGTCCTGCCTAGCAATCTCTGGCGGATATATGGCAGCTCTTTTCTGGTAGAAGATATGAGGAGTGTCAACATCCCCAATGGCACGCTGCTGCTGTTGTAGTTGTTGCTGTTGTAGCAACTGCTGCATCTGCTATCTCAAGGTCTGAAGTTCATCAGCTGTAGCAGCCTATACGTCAGCTAGTGCTGGTTGTCAAACTTATCACCCATGTTGGCTAGTCTTGACTGTTCTTTCTGCGCTTTTCTGTTTGTTCGCTCTATTCTTGCTAGCTCTTGATTACTCAGTTGCAGGAGGTTGTCAGAGCCTTGACTCCTTTTAGGCATGCACCTAAAACACACAAGACAGCAAAAATAAAACAAAGTTAGTAAGATCTAACGAGAATACCAAAGGGAATGTCGAATGGTTAAATATAGAATGATTTTAATTTATCACATGTGCTTGAGATTACATGGTCTTATTTGATAAGGTTTTTAGGAGGATAGATGTGTAGATAAATAGATAGATACCTGCAAGTTATGTGATTACATCCTTGTGTAAGTTTAATCATGTGTTGGTACATGCCACATTGGCGCCACATCTTATTTTTTGCAAGAGATTTTAGCTTCACATCATCTACTGGAGGGTTAGGATGAAATTTCTTATACTCGGTGCAGGACAGATTTCCATGCCACGGAACTTTACAGTCCACACAGAAGAGGCCACGACATTCAACACATCTCCTAACTCCAGATTTAGGGTAAAGAGACAGTAAGCTCTTGGCAGATTCAGAAATCTTGGTTTTGGACATCAAAGCCGAGCACTTCAGGTAAGGGCAGTAAACTCTCTCTGTGACAGGTATTGCATTCTCTTTAAGTCTTTGTTGCCACATTTTACTCAGTTTTGGAGTCAAAAGCTTGCCACAGGCATCGATAACAAGCTCATAATTACAGCCATCGTGAGGACATTTCGGAAACATTCCGTGAAGCAGCTTCACCTCTACATGTTGTTTCACACATTGAAAGCAAAAGCGGTGACAGCATTTGTCAACAGAAAACATGCGCTCAGCATAGATGTCGTTGAAACAGATAACACACTCCTCTTTCCGAGCTGTTTTTGCTTGAAGAGGATCTTCATGAGGGGTGACCTTAGAAAGTATTGATTCCCTTGCAAGTTTATAAGCAAATTTAACATCTTTTCCAGCCACCAAAATAGGCTGACTAGATGAAAAGTGTTGCATGATGCTTTGCAGATCATTTAACAACAGGGAAATCTTCTTTTGCTTAGCCACCCATTTTTCCATGACCTACATTCAAGTAAAACTCATTGCAATCTAAACAATCTCGTAAAACACAAGCATATAACCTTAGAAGTCACAGTCTACTGTCTCATAACTAGTAAAGATTAGCGCAATCACATCTTTATATAATGCAAACCAAAAACATATGATAGTGGCTTACAAAATGGTCACAATATGGTATGCTACAGTTGGCAACTCTATTATCATATTCTTAACCGTGACTTTCTTTCCTTTCTAGTCATCCTAGTTTCCATATGAAAACTCCCAACAAAAAAAACACATACATTCACTACAATTTTGAGATTTCAGGATAGAGGAATCAACAATGAATAAACATGAAAGTCGGAAACTTACGTATTGGAAAATAGGAAAAGAATCTCAGCAAAAAGCGATATATTTAATCCCCAACTCTAATGCTTGTGTTAGTCCTCGTATTGATGCCTTAAGCTCTGCTCCCTGACGATTCATGCCATGGTCAATCAATGGTCCCTTCATCTCAAACAACAAATTATCCCTCTGGTCACAAATAGCAAACCCAAATCCAGCCAATACATCTGTCTTCTTCTCCTTCCCATTCTCTTCGCTAACCAAACCCTTAAAGTATAGCCTATACAATACATTTCCATTGAATTTTTCGGCAGCAGCGTTAACCCTCGAACTACCCTCGCCGACGACTGATTGGGCCGGCAAGGGTCTCACATTATAGCTTCCCAAAGTGTTACCAGCTCCAATGTTAGGGTTTCGTTCATCTGCACGTACACCAGTGACTGACTCATAGATTTTGCCTATTCCTTTAGAGTTTCCTTCGCCGACGGCTCTTCTAAAATCGAAACCGTAACCTCTGTTTCTGATACGCACATCCGCCAAATCAGTTTTAGCCGGCGTCGACTGGTTCCTATCGTTTTCAAGGGCGATAGCGAGACAACACATATCAACAATCGTTGAGGAGTACGAGATCGGAAAGAGACAGTAGCCGCGAGTGCTTCCTCCATACTTTGCTCTCTGCAGCGATAAAGTCAACTGTTTGTGACGAATGGTTTTTTGGGTTTTGCTTTACGTCGTCCTTTTTAAAAATATACAGAGAACTCTCACATCAACGTGTGGGGAAGGTTTTGTGAATGACTTACATGAGACGTCTCTTCGTTGAACTTGGTCAAAACTAGTAAAAAAACAATAAATTCTTAATTTGAACCAAAAAACAAAGGGAGCCTTACTAGAATTGTCTAAGGAGGTTATTCAATGATGAATTTTAATGGATTTCAAAATTTTTGTCAAATTATGTATTATTCAATCATTGATTTTAAAATTATTATCAAAATTATGTGTTATTCAATCATTGATTTTAAAATCTTTATCAAAATCATGTGTTATTGGTTCTATGATTTACATATACTATTTAAAATCACCCTTTATTCAATATTAAATATTTGAATATGGGTTTGATTTCATATTGGATTTGAATGGATTTGAAAATCCATTTTACTTCAAAATAGAGAGATTGAAATCCGTAGTCCCAACCATGTTATTTTGGTGAATTTCCAAAAAAGAAATATATTATTATTTTAAAAAACTAAAATCCAAAATACGTGATACTAGAAAAAAAAAATGAATCCAACCTAACAAGTAATAATATCTAGTACTCTATAACGTTACGTTTAATCCCAACCATAACGCTCATTAGTAGACATACTAACAAAGACTTCTTTCATCTCTAATTGGTGAATCACTTTAACCGCATCGTAACAAACATTTTCTTCCAAATTAGAGACTTCTTTGATCGCTTCCCATACGTTATTTCTTTTCTCAGCCTCTTTTTGTTTAACTTCTCTTTGTTCAGCTTCTCTTTCTTATCTTGTTTCTCTTTCTTGTATTATATTGAAAAGTTTTTGAGTGATTGTTGTTAATGAATTTACGTACCTGTTCCAGAAGATACGTACATGTCTTTTTATTGTAAATATGTTTTCTTCAATAAGATAAATGACTTATATTATTGTATTTCAGAAAAATTTTATGTAGTAGATTGTTGATTTTCAAATCGTCGAAACTTTTTAGCTCCTTATCGTGGTGTCATATATCATCTACGAGAGTTTTCTAGTCGAAATTCAGAACCAGCGGATGAAAAAGAGTTGTTTAACCATCGTCATGCATCCTTAAAGAACGTAGTTGAAAGAATATTTAGTATTTTTAAATCTCGATTTCTAATTTTTAAGTCTGCACCTCCTTTTCCTTATGAGTCACAAGCAGAGATTGTACTTGCATGTGTTGGTTTACATAATTTTCCTTGAAACTTTTGTCGAACGATAATTTTCCAGAAGAAAACGAAAGTGCAGAAGAAGTTCTTGAAGAAATTAACGACAATAGTGATGAAGTTCTTACAACCCAAGACCAACAAAGAGGATATGCCGATCAGTGGAGAGATACAATAGTATCAAATATATGGAGAAATTCAACCGAGAGGTCATAAATGAAGACATGAAAGATTATTTATTATTTTTATATACTATATTTTTATTTAATCATAATGATTATTTTTTAAATCTTTTTTGTATGATTTTAAAATCTATATTGTATGATTTTGAAATCTCATTTGTATGATTTTCAAATTCAAATTATTTAACTTTCAAATCCACGCTTTTGATTTTAAAATCAATAAAAATCCATGGATTTCCAAATCTATTAAAATCCATGATTGACTAATCCCCCCTAAATCTTTTTGTTTATAACGAGAATATACAGAATCTATTAAGTTTACTAGATTACCTGGATATTTTTTTAACCCCGAAAATGTCCCTTATTGAAAGTGTTAGGAATAAAAGTTTTACGAAAATGTCATTAATGAATTTTGGCGCCACTGGAAAAAGTTCGTCTAAATTACAAAAAAACCTTTGAAAATTTATGGTCTTGCCACTCCAGGACCACAAATCGGCGAAAAAAATCTGTTGCCGATTTGTTGGCATAGAAATAGCAGATTTGTTATTAATTGACCACATACTTGTAAATCTGCCGCCAAAGCGATTTGTTATTAATTGACCACATATTTACAAGTTTGTCGCATATTTACAAATCTGTGGTCCGATGGAGCATATCCATTTGGCGACAGATTTGTAAATCTGCCACCAAATAGATTTGTTGATTTGTTTCGCAGCAATGGCAGATTTACAAATCTGACACTGTTTTATAAATCTGCCACAAAATGGATATGCCGATTTGTTTGGTAGGCACGACATATTTACAAATCGGCCGCAGAATTACAAATTTGGCGCAGACTTATTCTACTGTTTTGCAAAGAAGATAATTACTAGATTGACTCGCAGCGATGACAGAGTTATCGTAAGCGACAACAGATTTATTATTTTTGGCAGACTTATTTGTCATGGATGCAGATTTGTTTGACCATGTATCGGTAGACTTAATCCTGACCAGACTAATATTTTAGTAGCCGCAGTCTTATTACCCGCATACTTGTTCACACTCTTTGGGCGCAGATTTATACCCACAGATTTAATTCCAGTATCCGCAGATATTTTTTCTTACAAATGAGATTGACAAATCTGGACTGTTCAATTTAGAGTGTCGTATTTGTTTTGGTTATAGCCGCTGCGTCTTCCTCTTCTTCATCGCATTATAGCTGTTGTGTCTTCCTCTTCAGCTGTTTGCGACATCAAAGGGTATGTTAAAGAAGACAAAATATCGAAACCCTTGACTCTTTTGTTGCCTGTTTGACAGATCAAAATCATCCCATAAACATAAGTTGCTTCTCTGATGCCTTTGACCGTAGCTTTGACCAGAAGATCGAGACCTTTTGGTTTCCGGTCATAGTAAAAGTAACAGACATATACATGGCTTCATGATTTCCACTCTGCCGACATCGTTTCATAAAATTATGAAACAGTTGATAATCGCATATCCAGGAACGCCATGGGGCAAAAAGAGGCACTTCTTGTAGAGATAGGCGAGAAATAACATATGGATCATCACATAGTCGTTTAAAATATCTCGACACACTTCTGAGATTATGAACTAATTTAATTAAAGAAGAAGCGGTGCGTGCACAAATATCTACAACAATATGCTCGGAAAGAAGTTAAAAAGCCATTTTTTAAAGGAAAATTTGTTGAAGAAAGGAGACGTGAATGAAAACGTGTTGAAGAAATGAAACTATGTGCGTCCTTTTATAACAAAACCATGGAATTTATGGTGAATTACAGTCGTGACTCTCCTTGCAGTCGTGACTCTCTATGCAGTCTGGACTCTCCATGTAGTCGTGACTCTACATATACCAGCAAAGTAATAAATCTGCGGGTTCGAGGGAATAAATCTGTAATTATTACCAGAAAACGCATGAGTACTTTTACATAAAGAAATTGCGGCTTCGAGGGAATAAATATGTAATTATGACATTAAAAACTGCGGCTTAGAACAAGTAGTTGTTTATGGTATTTGAACACAAGTGATCATAAGATTAATAAGTCTGTGGTAAGAGTAATAAACCTGTGGTAAGAGTAATATGATTGTGGCATTTGACTACCAAAATACATTTGAGTTTTTCAACAAGATAGATCCCTCAAATGAGGGATCTGAATATCTGCACTACGAGGCAATTTCTTTGACTTCCACATGATTCCATATTCTTCATATTCTGGTACTTCGTCAAATATCTCAGCTGCTAGTTTCTCCCGAAGCCGCTGAATGCCTCGATCATTAAGCCTAACAAATTTCCTTCCTAAGGCAAGACACTCTAGGTATTTCAAAGAGTATACTCTGCAATCACCTATTAAAACGGATGGTGACGGAAGCGACGAAGAGAGAAGTTGATGGAAACTTCACAGGGTTTGAAATCGAACTACGGAGACTGCGGCGAGAGGCAGCAACGACAGGAACGACGATGACGACGACCAGAGATGAGGATGCGAAGAGAGACGGCGAGGAGAAGAGAGACGGCGTGGAGAGCGTAATTCAGATTTCTAGGTTTTGAATTACTTATTAATGAGAAGCAATTTCTGAGAGGCTACAAATTTATTCTAGTAAACCCACATACTTAACGTTTCATTTATGTTTCAATGGCAATTTCGTTATACTTTAAAAAAAAAACTGGCTTACTTGATCTTTGTTAACCTGGAAATGAGATTGACAAATCTCCACTGTCTAATTTAAGGTGTCAGAGTATATGTGGTTATAGTCGCTGCGTCTTCCTCTTCTTCATCGCATTGTTCCTATTCTGCATTTTATTACGCAACCCATCTCGATTATCAAGCAACCCCAACCAACTTTTTTCGTTGTGAGATGGATCAGATTATTCTTATATGTGGAAAATGGCAGTTTGAGAAAAGTCGATGGTTGTTTAATGTTGATAATAAGCGTGGGTCTAGAATGCTAAAAGCTGGATCAAGTACTAGCTTTGAAGATTTCATCAAAATTGTGTATGGGGATTACACATTCGATAAGAGATCCTCTAATGTCGAATTGAGCTACATGTTTCATAAGAAAATTATGCAGAAATTACCTCCTGATACTCCTCCGGTGTATGTTGGAAATTGTAGACAATTCCAAACATTTTTGGAGCAATCGAAAGGGGCTACTGTTCGACTAAGTGTGAAAGTGAACGACAAAGCTTGTGATTCATGGAGAAGAGAATTTGACGACGATAATGGTGAACAAAAGCGTAAAAGAGTTATTTAAATATGCGACAAGAATGTTGAGCTTCCATTTGTTGAAGAGAATTGGGATGACAATAATAACCACAAGAACATTGGCAGCGGTAAGAAAGTTGAAGTCATGTCGGAGAAGAAAGATGAAGAAGATGATAAAGACGATGATGGATGCAAATTCGATTATTGTGATGATTCTGACGGTACAGAATCTGGTGATGAGAATTTTACATCGTATGGGATCGTGCCCACAGTAGAGGATGAGAAGCCTGATGTTTTTATAACTGAAGGAAGTAAAAATGGTGAATTTGCGAATATGAAAATTACTTTTAAGGATTTAGTTATCAGCCAATGCTTTGAGATGAAAGGGCATCTGAATACGAGATTGAAGATTCAAAATGTGATACGGAGGTTTGATTTTGATGTAGACAAATCAGACCCATCATTGTTGACTGTCAGCTCTTGTGTTAAAGGATGTTCATGGAAGTTACGAGCAACACCAATAGGAGATTATCCAAAGTTTTATATCCGCATGTTCAATTGTAGATCTTTCTGCAAGATGCCGACAAGCAACGTATGACATACTGGCAGGGTTATTTAAAGAATATGTTGGTGGAATTGGACCATCCGTTTTACCAATGCATGTTGCTGAGGCTCTAAATAAACAATTTTAAATTAAGGTTAGTAACCGCAGTCAGGTTTAGTTACTGCAGATTTTTCAATGGAGCCATGCTAATTACGAAATATTTATACTTTGCTGTCGAATTGTGTATAGATTAGATATTGGAAACCCTATCGGACATTAAGACATGCAAGAACTTTGGTTAATGGGACACCGGAGAGTGGATATGAGTTACTACCTGCTTAGTTATACATGATAACTCAAGCAAATCCCAGAACAATAACACGACTTGAGGTTGATGAAAATCAAAGATTCAAGTATATGTTTATAGCGTTTAGTGCAAGCATCAAGGGATTTACATTCATGCGCAAAGTGGTGGTAGTTGATGGTACATTTTTGCGAGGGAAATACAAAGGAATCCTTCTAATGGCGACAACTCAAGACGGTAATTTTCAAATATTTCCTATTTCTTTTCCCGTGGTTGATACTGAAAACGATGAATCGTGGGAATGGTTCTTCATGCAACTGAGTTCTATTATTCTCAAATAATGAAGGCCTCGCCATTATATCTGATAGGCACCAGTCTATAGCTAAAGAGATTTCTATGGTTTACCCGAAGTCAATCCGTGGAATATGCACATACCATTTGTACAAGAATATATTGGTTTGTTTAAAAGGTCGAGATGCATTTGGGTTAGTTAAAAGGGCAGTCAGTGCTTTCAGACTCGTTGATTTTCAAACAATAGTCGATCTGATACAAGTGATGAATCCTCCACTGCATAGTTATCTCGTAAGAGCGGATGTCAGTCTGTGGACACGCGTGCATTTTCTTGGGGATATGTACAATCTTCTTACAAGCAACATTGTTGAGTCAATGAATAGCATTCTATCTAAGGTTAGGGATTTGCCTATTGTACAACTGTTGGAGGTTATCAGAAGTATGATGACAAGATGGTTTTCACAACGAAGGAATGATGTAGTTAAAATAAAAACAAGGCTAACCCGCAGAGTTGAAAAATTACTTCAGGTATCGCAGAATTGGCTTATTCTTATCGCAAATTTTTCTTACTCTTCACGTAGATTTTCATTCTACATCTCGCAGATTTTCATTCTGCTTCTCGCAGATTTTCTTTTTCTTATCGCAGAGTTTTCTTATTCTTCCCGCAGATTTTCATTCTGCATCTCGCAGATTTTTCTTCTTCTTATCGCAAATTTTCATATTCTTCACGCAGATTTTCTTCTTTTTATCGCAGATTTTTCTTTCTTCTCTTATAATGTTCGCAGAGTCGTGTAGAGCATGCTAAGCTTTTAGAGGTCCAAGAAATAGATACCTATCAAGTGCAAGTCACAAGCGGGACATCTCTACATGTTGTCAATTTGAGAGACAAAAAGTGTTCATGTCGTAGGTTTGACTTGGAGAAGTTGCCATGTGCACACGCAATAGTAGCTGTTGAAACTAAAAACATTTTCCGTATTTTACTTTGTTCTCCATTCTATCAAACTCTATACTTCTACAACGCCTATGCAACTGCCATCATGCCGAGCGATTTTACGGTACCAATACCCGAGCATGTTGCAATAACAGTTTGTTCTCCCCTATTGCGGGACAACAGCCAGGGAGGCCGGAAGAAGTCAAGGGTTAAATCCGCACTTGAAGTTGGCATGTTGAAGAAAAAGCGTAGAAAGCAACACGCATGTACCAACTGTTAACAAACTGTACATAATCGCAAGACATGTAACATGAAGTGAATATGTTGAACTTAACAATGT
Organism: Boechera divaricarpa; assembly: GCA_026770425.1. Lineage (NCBI taxonomy): Eukaryota > Viridiplantae > Streptophyta > Magnoliopsida > Brassicales > Brassicaceae > Boechera > Boechera divaricarpa. The sequence continues at coordinate 6,336,007 of CM049186.1, read as the reverse complement.
TGAAGTATAAGCTTCAGTACAATGTTGTATTTTTAGTAATGTTTTCCTTTTTTTTCTCTAACTGACATGTAAGAAACAATTCTGAGGCTTCAAAAACAAATCTGCAGTTTGGTACAAAACAACAAAAGAAATATACATTCTCGTACAAAAGAAATGCGTTGTCGTACAAAACAAATCTGCGGAATATATCTGCATAACATAGGAAACAAATCTGCAGAATATATACCGACCTCATTCTCAAGCAAACGAAGAGTCAGGGACTTGGAGGAGGAGCTTCAGGCCTTACGCAAGAAGCATGCTGCCTTTCAGGAGGATTTGAAGGAGGTAAGAGACACACAGGCAGAGGTTTGCGCCGAGTTAAAAATGTTGAGAGACACACTAGAGAAGCTGGAGAAGCACACAGATCTGTGGGTCAAAAAGCAAAAAAGGAGGGAAAATTCTCCATTCTATACAAACTGGAGAAGGAGAATGGGGCTTTTGGCCAATTGCAGAGACCGTGGCCATGACTAACCGCTTAGAACAAAAAGTTGCTTTCCTTGAGAGTTCTTTGAGCGATTTCAAGGTCACTACTATTGACAGGGAGTAAATCATGTGCTCTTCATGAATAAATAAAAAGTTGTAATGTGTGTTTCCCTTTTTATTAATGTAAGTCGGTTTCGGTTGTTCACATGTCAACTAACAAACTAATCATGGACAACTACAAAACAAATCTGTAGAATCTAAGAAATAAATCTGCGTTTAAGAGAAATATATCATTTTCCTTTCTCACTATATCACAAGCTTATTCGTTCACTTCCACACAAAGTATGTCATAATAACCCAAAAAAACCTGCGATACCTTTTACAAACAAATCTGCGACAGAAAAGAAATAAATCTGCGAAATCTAAGAAATAAATTTGTGATTATAACCAATAATATTCAGCGTACTTATACAAACAAATCTGCGGATTAACTATCCACGTCACATCCAGTAAATTGAGGGAGTTAAAGACTTTAACTCCCTCTAACGCTCATATTAACTTCTCCTCTATAAAACCAACCCTTTTATAAACTAATTTGCAACACCAAAGAAACAAATCTGTGGAATCTAAGAAATAAATCTGTGATTATAATCAATAATATTTAGTGTACATATATAAATAAATCTGTGGATTAAAGAACAAATCTGGACCATGTGATAAACAAAACGGTGGCTACTAAAATAAGTTTGTGGCTATTCAAAAAATATATTTGTCAGTTCCTCAACAAGAATTATCCCTCATATAAGGGATAATTTTCTCTGCACGACGAGGCAATGGGTTAGTCATCCGCACGATGCTTCCATATTCTAGTATTTCATGACATATTTCAGCTGCTAGTTTCTCCCGAAGCCGCTGAATGTTTTCATCATTAAGCCCTTCAAAATTCCATCCTAAGGCAAGACACTCTATATATTTCAAAGAGTATACTCCACAATCTCCTGGGTCATAGTTGATTGGGATTTTGTTGGCCGAGTTTCTCAGACTTCTAACTGAGAACTGAGCTATTCTATTCTTGCGTACATGGTTCTCTACGTAGACATTTAGAAGTGCAGGTACCATTCGGCGAAAAGTGCCACAGCTTCAAGAATTTCAGCGTCTGATGCAAACTCGGGGATGGAATCATAGACGTTTATCTTTTGCCTGAGCAAATTGATGTCCAAAGCAACCCACTGCTTATCTTTAACGTTAACCAATGCATACAAGTTGTCGATATCGTAATACCTTTAATTGTTTGTCGGCGCTTCTCGAGACAATTTACCATAAAATTCGTCATTATAAATGCCACTAAAGTAAAATTTCCCAGGCTTGAAACTCGGGTAATCGGTAATCATTGTGGAAACGAACCCTTGGTCCAAGAAATCGATCCTCTTGCGGTAAGATGAAGGAACACGCGCAGACCTAAAACAAAACATTGTCACTGCAGCCGTTAGGTGTTCTGAAGCAAAACAACGGAAGGGAAACACTGTTAACATCATAAGACAAATTTGTGATAATAACTAAACAAATCTGCGGGAACAAACCAATAGTTCTGTGATAATAAAAAATATATGTGGCTAATAGGAACTAAGTCTGTCATAATAACTAAAAACTCTGCGACTACATAGAAATAACTCTGCGAATACATAACAATCAATCTGTCAATAACACAATAAATCAGCGGCTATAAATATAATTCTGTTCTAATGTTAAATAAATCTGTACTAATGAAAAATTTGTTATCAACCTCACAACGCAAACATCCATACTTATCTTGCTTCCAATTGGTCATTCCTTTTTATTAAAACAAACAGTTGCTGATCATTGATGATCAAAATGAACACAAGGGTTGATGATGGAAGAGAAGATAAGAAATACGTACTGAAACTCTTTCATGAAATCCTTTAGTGTTTCCCATTTGGTGGCTTCCACCTCCTCCATAGGGTCATAGTCGGCTGTAGAAGTTAGGACACCTCGGATGATTCGTTTGACAGTTGAGTTCCCTATGTATGGTAATTTTTGAGTACGGCCAATTTTGGAACTCGTTTTCCCACTGGTGTAACAGCTTTATGCTATCATCAAGGACAACCATTTTTTTTGCCAACACCCTGTGAAGAATTATCTTGTCTCGCTTCAGAACTTGGTGCCATTTTATTTTGCTTAGAAGTTACATCTTCAATATCACAATTTTGAACCTTTTCCACCACCTCCTTATTAAAAATCTTCCCATCAGGCTCTCCTAGGTTGACAACATCCTCTTCGGGTTCCTCATTTTTTCCCTTCTGTAAAGATACATAAACAAAACTGGGGTCACATACTAACCATACTATAGCTTAAAAAATAAAACTACTACAACTTACCGGTGCACTACTGGCTCCATCATCTTCTTTTCTGTTAGGGCTGGAAACAATGGGATATGGCCCCTTCCGAAGCTTCTCTACCTGCTTCTCTAAATAACCCAGTTTGGCATCAACTGATCCATAAAAGGTTGTATAAATTGATGACATTTTACCCTCCAATTTATTAACCGCCTCTTCCACAATATTTTTAATTACACCATGCATGGATGAAGCCTATTTCAGGTAACAAAAGTTTAATTACCTTAAACGAAAACAAATCTGCGAGACCTTATAATCAAATTTGCTAGACGCAGAAAACAAATCTGCAAGTACAAAAAACAAATATGCGCGAGCTACATAACACAATCTGCGGCTATTACAAAACAAATCAGCAAGTTCGACAAAGTGACTGCTACAATCAAAAAACAAGAACTAACCTCTGCGTCTTCATTTCTTTTCGTCTTCTTCTGCTTGGACACAGATTCAGCAAGATCAACAAGAAGAATACGCGCATCATTTTTTTTTCTTCTTCTTCTTCTTCTTTTCTTTTACGCCAGAAGCCATGGACCAAGGCCAACCATTTGGATCCAAACGATCTACAAAGATATCTTCAATTAACTTCTGAAGTCTTGGATCTGGGGTCTGCTGTCCATCATCATCAATCCTTTCAGGGTACACATTTTCCAGTGGAACATTAATCATATTCCTCGCACGCACCTATATAATAACTCATCAGTTTACCATATGAAAATCTGTCATACAAAAAAATCTGTCATCAGTTGAAAATAAGTCTGTCAGAGAATAAAAACAAGTATGCGATATATCAAAAAAGTCCACCTTATCAGAATATGAAAACAAGTCTGCGATATATCAAAAAAACTCTGACATCATATAAAACAAGTTTCAGTTTACCTGCCCATGATCTCTCCGCTCTTCCAAGAGAAAATCTTCGTATCTAAATCGTTCACGACTTCCTTTCCAATTCAGTAGAGGAATCCGAGTGTTTTCCCTTCTAAAGCCATACTTTTCTCCCAAACCAGGAACAACTTCAAAGATCCATACTAGCAGTACATGAACGCATCCATGTAAGGTGTAATTGGTACTATTACCCTTATACTTATCAATTTCTACTTTAATGGAATTTATGAAACTTGAGAAACGCAACTCTCTCCCACGGATAGTTCTCAAATTTCTCTAGTTCCAACACTCTTCTGGCATGACTCAGCGGAAGCTTCGACATATGACTAATGCCAAAAATATCAACACGTAGGATAAACAACTTTCCTAACATCACCCTTTTCTCAAAACTCTAATCCTGACATATGGGTAAAACCATTTTCAGTTCATCCAAAGTAGGTACATCCGTTGTGGAAATTTTCAATTCCTTCCAAAACTCACTATGGTCACCAATCCAATCCTCTGAAGGGTCAAATTGACCACAGTTTAGACCCGTTATAGCCTCATACTCGTGTAGTGAAAATCTTATAGGTTGACCACCGATGATCGACCAAAATTCATGATCGCTATTGATTTCCAGCTGATTCGTCATGAAATAATGAACGATCTGGGCAGACAATATGATTTTTCTATGGAAAGCTTTAGAAGTACACCAATAGATAAATCCTTCAAATGATCCCAAGAATCTTCACCAATATACTCTTTCATCTTCCGCAAAGTGTTCAGATAGCAACTGTGGTTCAAGCTCCTTTTTTGAATAGGAGATTTTCCTTTTTCATAACATCGATTAGGGTAAGACGCCATTCTGCAATCAATTACAAATCCAACACTGACAAACAAAGAAAACAAATCTGCGAAAATGAAACAAAAATCTGCGACAACAGAAAACAAATCTGAGAGAAAAAATAAACAAATCTGAATCAACATAAACAAATCTGAGAGGAAAAATAAACAAATCTGAGAGTCAACTTAAACAAATCTGCGGCTACTGACAGATCTGCGGTTATTAAGAAACAAATTTACGCCCACTGAAAGAATAAATCTGACTTTACTAAGAAACAAATATGTACTACTGTCAAACAAATCTGCTGCCAATACCAAACACAACTGCGACAACTAATAAACAAATCTGCCTCGCCAGATAAACAAATATGCGGCTCTGAGAGTAACTAATCTGTAGCTACTGGGAATTTGGAAATGACCGGCGGCAAAACAAGATAAAGGAGATGACATAAGGAAGCGAACCCTTACCGATATGAAAGTTAGAACCAAAACACTTATCGATATGAGGGTTATAACCGAACCCTTACCAAAACGACGAGGAGAGACGGGAACAGAAACGACGAGGAGAGACGAGGACGGAAACGACGGTGATGGAAACTTTGCAAGGTTTGAAATAGAACGACGGAAAAGGTGACGAGAGGCAGCGACGATAAGAACGATGGAGACGCCGACGACAAAAAGGACACCGACGAGAAGATAGATGGCGTCAAGAGAGAAAACCAGATTTTAAGGTTTTCAATGTTTTTTTTTTTTTTTTTTTTGTGAAGCGACATATTTATTATTCATAAGGTATAAATTTTGATATGGTGGGAAATTTGAAACATTTTATTGTTTTAATGGTATTTTCGTTATTTTTTCAAAAATAACTGGTTTATTGGACAAATCAAAAGATTTTAAAGTAATTACTTGAAACTGGTATATTATAGTTATTTCTCTCAATTCTTAGAGCATACTAGATAAATTTTACAAAAATAAAAGGTAATAAATTGATTGATGTCCATCTGTATCAATTAGATGTCCATCTATCAATCAGTTGAAGTTGTTAAATGGAATTCATAAGATTAAATTAAGGGATATTTGAACAATGCCATTTTCTTCAAAAAAATTGTCAAATACTTCGGTAGTCTCGAAAAATGCCAAAAAGGTCATGTACTGTTGTGAAGAAAAGATCGAATTGCCTTCTTGCATCAAACCTTCTTGCATCGTTTAAGAAGCTAGTTGGCATCTCTGTAGTTGAACCCAGAGTAATTAAAAAAAAAAGAAACAGCAAAACATTTTGTACCCTTTTTTAAAATGAGTAATTGTCCCCCAAATATCTGAGTAAATTATTTTCTATGTTTACGCGAGATTCTAGAGGATCTAGAATATATTTGATTTCTTGTTCAGCAAATCGGGGGTATGTTCTGAAAGATTTTATCATTCCATAAACCTTTCATCCATGATAGGTTTTGATGAATAATAACATAAGAGGAAGCTACGAGTGATTATTTTGCACTATGCCAAGAAATAGCTCCACCGGCCAGCATAAATACATAATCTGATATAGATTTTCTACTATCTTGACATCCAACAAAATCAGAATCAGAATATCCAATGATCTCCAAATTATCTGATCTCTGATATGTGAGCATATAATCCTTTGTTCTCTGCAGGTACCTCATGACCCTTTTGGCCGCTTTACAATGGTCCAATCCACTTAAGTATCTGCCCAAAACTCCAACAATGTACGCTATATCCAGACGCATACAATCTTGAGCATACATTAGAATTTTTACAGCCGACGCATAAAGAATCTTTTGCATTTCTTGAACTTCTAAATTTCCTTTAGGCATTGACTGAGACAAAATTTATCTCCTTTAGCGACAGGGGTATCTCCTGGTTTGCAATCATGCATGCCAAATGTCTTAAGCACGTTATCAATATAACTCTTTTGTGATAATCCAAGAATTCCTTGATTTCGATCTTGGATAATCTGGATTCCTATTACAAAAGATGCTTAACCAAGATCTTTCATCTCAAAATTATCCTTAAGAAATTTTTTGGTTTCATGCAACATATTGATATCATTAGTGGCCAATAATATGTCATCCACATATAGAACAAGAAAAATAAGTTTACTCCTACTGAACTTTTAATACACACAATCTTCAACCAAATTCACCTCAAAACCATATGAGATGATCACCTTATGAAATTTGTGGTACCATTGACGAAAAGCTTGTTTAAGCCCGTAGATGGATTTATTTAAGTTGCATACCATTTTCTTCGAATCATGTGATACAAAGTTTTCTAATTGCTCTATATAAATTATTTCATCAATGTCTTCACTGAGAAATGCTGTTTTTACATCTATTTGATGAAGCTCTAAATTATAATGTGCAACAAGAGCCATGATTGTCCTAAACGATTCCTTTGATGAAACTGGAGAAAATGTTTTTTTATAGTCAATCCCTTCTTCTGAGTATAGCCTTTAGCATCTAGACAAACATTATACCTTTGCACATTACCACTTGAGTCCCTCTTGGTCTTAAATATCCATTTGCAACCAATGAGTTTTTGTCCTTCTGGTAACTCGACAATTTCCCAAACCTTATTGTCTAGCATCGACTGATACTCTTCTTCCATATCTTTAACCCACTTTTCTGAATTGGAACTACCCATAGCCTCATGAAAGTTGACAGGGTCATCTTTCAATAGGGTTTGATTTTCCTCTTGTTCCATAAAAAACACTAAATAATCGTCCAGAATAGCATTTCTTCTTTCTCTAGTGGATCGCCGTAAAGGCATTTGTTCTTGTTGTACCAACTCTTGAGGATTTTGAATTTGCTCTTCATGTCCGATATCGTCATTTTTAGTCGAAAGAATCTCAATATCATTTTGAGGTTCCAAATTTTGTTTATCAAAAGCAACTATCTGAATCGGATTAACAGCTGAAACCGACTCTTCCTCAAAGATGATATTCCTAACTTTATTTCTTCCCCCAAATTCATTATCCTCAAAGAATGTTGTTGTTCCCGTCTCAAAAATATTCTTCACGGTGGGATCATAAAACTTATAGCCCCGTGATCGCTCAGAGTAACCAATAAAGTAACTGCTCACAGTTCTAGAGTCTAGTTTCTTTTCATATGGCCTATAAGGCCTAGCCTCAGCTGTACATGCTTTAGACTGGGTTTTCTGCCAGTCCAAAGCTCATATGATGTTTTTGCTGTTGCTTTAGTTGGCACTCTATTAAGAATGTAAGTTGCAGTCTTTAGTGCTTCTCCCCAGAGTGATTCAGGTAAGGTGGAATGACAAATCATACTCCTTACCATGTCTTTAAGAATGTGGTTTTGTCTTTCAGAAACTCCATTCATGCTGGGAGACCTAGGCATTGTATGTTGTGGGACAATTCCACACTGTTCTAGGTATTTAGCAAATGGTCCTGGACATTGTTCACCTGAACCGTCATACCGACCGTAATACTCACCACCACGGTCAAATCTGACAAACTTTATTTTTCTTTCAAGTTGGTTCTCAACTTTTTTATGAACACGTCTAGAGACTTTGATTTCTCATGAATAAGATATATGTATGCATACCAAGAATAATCGTCGATGAATGATATAAAATATTGTTGATCATTCTAAGATGCCGTAGGGAAAGATCCACAAATATCTGTATGCACTTGATTTCTTATGTAGCTCTGTAGCTCTATATGCACTTGATTTCTTATGTTTAGTCTGTTTTCGTTTAATGCAATCCACACAAACTTCACAATTTGTAAATTCAATGGAACTCAAAATACCATCTGACACAAGACGCTCAATTCTTTCTCTAGAAATATTACTTAGGCGTTTGTGCCACAGAGTTCCTGAACTTGTATTTTCGAATTTACGTTTTGTATACCTTGTCTCAATATTTAAGCTTTCATCTTGAGAGTCTACAGTGTCAACCATATAAAGACTGTGATTTTCTAGAAGTTTACGAGTTCCAATTATACTTGAATTTAAAGACAAAGTAGCTTTTCCATGTTCAGCTAGAAAAAAATAACCAGATTTGCCTAAATAAGAATCTGAAACCAAATTCTGCCTAGATGACGGTGCACGAAACGCAATCGCCAATACACTATCCACGAAACGCAAAAAACTTTCAGAATTCTTTCTCTTTTGCTCGTAAGTCGTTGCAAGATGAAAATAGAAAGAGTCATCAAAGTCAAGATTGGGTACAAAAACAAGCAAAGTCATCGAACTCAAAACCTTTGATCGAACACGGGACCAAGTATTGTGCAGAATCGTCTCTCTTGAAGAGTGTTCTAACTCGTTCTTTGAGTTTTGCTTACACGTATAGCTCTTTGATCTTATTGAGAGTCTATCTACTTTCACTGAAGCATATATAAATATTGTAAAGAACAAGAGCTCTTTCAAAAGTAGTACATTCGGGAAGCGATCGAACAAGGTTGGTGAATTGACATAATCTTTCCTGGCTTATGCGCTTGTAGTACAATGTAATTTCATTCTACCATGTTGGTGGAAGTGGACGGATCGGATAAGGTCTCCTTAGAGTCTAGCTCCTTTGAAAATTTTTACGATGCCATCGTTCCTCTCATCCGTCGTTTCAAATAAATCCCGTAGAGGATATCTCTTCCATGCATCCTTGAATGATGGTGTCTCAGAAATGCATTTTACCAACATTTGAAACCTTTTCTTGTTGATTGGGTTGATGAACGTCCTTATCCTCCTCTGTTTCTGATGAGAATTCTCACGATAGAACGCAGGCATCGGAAGAAATTTTGATTCTCTGTGGAACGAGCGAAGAACTTCCATGAAGTTATCCTTCCAAATAGTTGGTGATGATGCTACAACTATTTTTCTTGTAATGAATATGTCCTATGCCTCCGTGGTAGTCGTCATGTGAACGTTTATGACACGATTAGGCATTTTTGTTAAAACTCAGGATAGCATCGACGGCATATGGTTGATGCATATAACCAATGGGGTCTCCAGGAAATGCATCGACATCATTTTGTCGATGCAAGTGTTTGATGTTTGTTGCATCGATCGTAATTGGTCGGTGCAAATGTCTGATAGTATCTACTGTAAGACATGTGCTAGAGAAAACTTTTCAGAAACGTTTTTCTTTCGTCTTAGACCTTCTGTACCCAACTTTTCTGACACTTCTTAGTGTAATAACATTCAAAAACCTCTTAGGATTAGTCTCCGGGTTATCTAGAAGCATGCCTTGAGGTATTTGAGATGAAACCGCAACTTGAGCCATTTAAGTCTCCAAAACGTTGATTCGAGAAGCTAATCCGTCAAATTTGTTGTTCAGCTCATTGTATCTCCGATGAACAGAATCGGTCAATTGGTCCTTTCCTCAACCTCGTAAGTTCATGCACCTGAAATTCGGAAAAACAGCTAGTTAGTAAAACCAAAAAACTTAATCTCAGATTTAGACAAAATATTTATCGCTGTTGCTGCAATCCTCGTTAACAACGCCAAAAACATGATGGAGAGGATGTTTCACCTCTTCTCAGATTTCAGCCGAGTGCTATTAGAGAGTAGTCTCGAGATTTTAAAATCCGACGTTACTGCAAGTGCACAATTTAGATGCAATTGTAGTAGGTCCGGGGTCTATCCACATTGACTAAGAATAACGCACAGAGAATACAGGTGTAAATCTAATATAAGCTATATATAGAAATTGGGGTTTAGTTCCTAAAGACTACAATGTATAAAGTAAATAAAGCGATCAATAAGCGTAAAGTAATAAGTAAGGATGATGAATGATTTCAAGGGATGATCATAGGGATGATGAATGGTTTCAAGGAATCTATATCTAGGGTTCTTGTTCTGTAACCTATATGTAACTGTTTGTCAACCTAAGGATTTCGATACTAGAGTAGTCTACTGCCGTGATATGGTTATATCGCGTATTATTTTGACTTTCTGGAGTTAGAGGGTTTTTTGCAGAAAACTCTTTAAAATTTAAGGTTGATAAATAAAAAATATACTGAAAATGCATTAAATTTTTACCTTTGATGTAAATTTGAGGAATATAAGATCATATATATGAATGCATTAAATCTAAATTCTAGATATATAGGAATGCATTAAATCAAAATATATTTTTCACCTTAAAATATAGTGTGATATATGTCATTTCTATATTTTATTCCAAATTATTCAAATTTATTAAACAAACATAGGTTTGATAATATTGATATTGTATATATTTCAAAATATCAAAATATGTTTAGATTTATTAAACTTATGCCATATATATATATATATATATTCAAAATATACACTTATAAATTCAAAAATCCTATCGCATTTTAGAAACTCCTTTTTTAACAAAACGAAATTGGTATCAAAATTTATAATTAATTGTATTTCCATCAAATATTTTATGGAATGTAAAAATTGTAAAATTACTATAATTTCCATATATGTATATTTATGGAATTTTACTTTCCCGAATCAGTATACATACATATTTAGCTTATTATATAGAAAACTTTATATAAACTAAGCAGAAGGAACCATAATTAATCATGCATCTTTAACTGGTTAGGTACAAATAGTATTTTCCAACTGGTTAATCGTGAACCATGATATTGTATAATATTGTAATGCTCTTCAACTGGTTAGGTAAAAATATGTTTTCCAATTTGAAATCATATAAGAGTTTGCTGTTTTTCTTGGATTTTAACCTGAATCAAGATATAAATTTTGAGTAAAATTTCCATCACATTAAATTTTTAGAATAAATCTTATTTATCATATGTTAATGTTAACATGCAATTACCTTTATGATATTTCTGATATGGCTAAGAGAAGAAACTAAATACTTTTCCATGATATTGAGTCGGCCTAAATCATTAACTAAATACTTCTTCCAGTCCCTTATGTATTCATAAAAAAATAATGTTTAAAATTAATTAGAAAATATTTTTATTGAATCTTTAGTAGTGGATTTTTTCCCTTACTCCAAAATTAACTTCTTCTCATCAGGTAATTCTTTGGCTTCTCTTAGTTCACTGACATTTTTATCATCCTAAATTATAAATAGTTATTGTACTAAATTAACATTTATTAAAAAATGATTAAAAACAATTCTTTCAAAAACTCTCTACAAGAAGTATTTTTGTACCTGGATCACATCATCTCTGCAATGAATATAATTAAATTAGATCTAGTCTGGTGAATAATCTATTTACATATGTTTGAATATAAATGGTATCATACCTTTTAGGCGAAAGATGATCAATTTCGATGGGAACTTCTGTATTGTTCTTGCACACCAATTTTTTCAACATCTGTGGATATAGAGAACAGAAAAAAGGTTTAACATAAAAAAGAGGAAAATGACTTAGTTGTCTTAATGAAGAACATATTAGGTTTCAAGGTTTATCCACCGATCCACTGAAATCAAGAATGGTGGATAAAGCTTTGAGAAGAAAACATGTATCACCTGAATATCTTGAGACTAAAAGTATATGGTTTTTGGGATATGTGTAGGAGTAAATCTGTAATTGTTAGGACAAGAGTGGGATTAGGTGTTGGTCATCTTCTTAAATCTGCATTAGCTGGAGGAATTTCATGTGCTTTCTCTGCTTTTCTTATGCATCCAGTGGACACTGTCAAGGTATAATCATCTCTTCACTCACTTCAGGTTCTTGTCTTGTGTTTATGAGATTGTTCTCATTACTTATATTTGGTTTTGGATCATTAGACACAAGTTCAAGCATCAACAACATTGTCGTTTGTCGAAATACTGTCAAAGATTCCAGAGATTGGTGCTCGAGGTTTATACAGCTTGGTTCCCGCTGTTGTTGGTCAATTTGCAAGGTTTCATCTCCTATGCTCTGACTTGGGCTTTTTGGTTATAAGTAGCTGATTGGTGTATTTATTACCTCTTCTCAAATTTCATCCAAGCGCTACTAGAAAGTAATCTCGAGAGTTTAACCCGATCATAACGCAAGTGCACGGTTAAATGCAATCATAGTATGTTCGGGATCGGTCCACAGGGACTAAGAACAATTACACAGAGAATACATGTGTAAATCTAATCTAGGTGAAATTATAAAGGTTGTTGGTTTGTTTCTAAGTATTAAGGTGCATAAAATAAATAAAACAATAGAATAAATAAAAGCAATTTAAATAAAATAAAATAAACTACTAAAATAAAAGACAAATGAGATTAAACAACCAAACTAAAGTAAAACATAAATTAAATAGCATAAATAAATTGCATAAATTAAATAACATAAAATAAATAACAGAAAATAAATAGCGTAAATATAAATTAACTTATATTAAATAACGGTTAAGCAATAATAAAGAAAACGATCCCAAGGGTGAAATGAAACGAATCCGGGAATCTTCTAATACTAGAATTGATGTTCTTTAACTTTTTGTTAGTATCCATAGATCTAGAGATTTCATATATAGATTAGTCCACTCTCATGGTAAGCTAATCCCTCTGTAGAGCCCACTTTCGTGCTGTTTCACAAGCATTAAGAACGATCTCTACTAACTGACTAGCAATTGCAACTTTACAAAATAGTCAAGTTCCTAGCATGCTTAGTTCCAAAATCTTAATCCACACTCATGGCATCAAGACTCTAAGATGCTAAACTAACTTGATCAAACCTAATTTAGATAAGCTCACAAGTAAGAAGAGATTTATCGATTAACTAGAATTCTGAGTATGTAGATCAGAAACTTCTATACACTCTCATGGTATAGAAAATTCCCGAAACACTTGGTCATGCTTAATGGATTAGACCAAGCTCATAGACCACTCCGGGAGTAGATCTAGCCTAAGAAACAAATACAAGGTAGCCAATCTGTTAAAAACACAAAACATCAATCTCTAATTAGTAGATTCCATCATCGATCTCCATCACTCATAACTCCGAGGATGACGGTAGTATATGAGGAAGAATACATGATAAACAATAAATAAAAGTAGTAAAGTAAATTAAAATAATATGAAGATGAAGAACTAATGAACTTGCATAATAAAATTTAAGAACAAAGAGTATTTTTGAGATCTCTCTCTAGTGTGGTGGCTCTAAAAAGTGTGGAACCCCTTTCTAATTAGCATACATGTGTTTATAGAGTATTAGGGCTTCTGGAGCAAGCCAAGTTGTGCATCTAAACCTTCTAGAAGCTTCCAGACCGGAATCACAAAGTTGCCTTATCTTGATCGTGTAGAATCGAAAGTTTCTTTTTTCTCTCGGACAGCTCATCATCAACTGTGTATGGTCGTTGCTCTCGGTCGATGCTCTGACTCAGGAACTGCATCGACCTTTTCTGGTTGATGCTAACATCGATGGCCTTCGTCGTCAGTTCAGCATCGACCCAGCCTGGTCGATGCTCTGGGCCACTGGTTGTTCCAGGGGTTGCATCGACCAAGAATGGTAGATGCTTCCTCTGTGAAGCTTCTGAGATAATTTTCTGTGATGTTCTTAGTCCGAACAGGTAACTCCAACGTCTGTATGGTTGATTAAGACACCAAAACACTTCAAACACGTTGGTTTTGCTCCAAGTACCTATAAACACATAAATCATGCAAATACACTAAAACTATATTAATGCTAACTATAGCGTACGAAAATAATCTATATGAATGCATAAAAATGTATAAATATGAGTGTTATAATCTTATCTCTTCTATCAACATTTCAGCCATGGTTCACGAACGACTACAAGTATATATGAAGCAAGTAAACTGGCGTTACCGCTCGTCGTTCCTACTCTCCTCGACATTCAAGTTAGTTATTAATAGCTCATGGCCAACTTCATGTTACATCATGTTTCATTCTTTGAATTTGTTTTCTTCTTGATTCTTGTAGGTTCAGTCAATCACGTGAAACGACCTATCCCGAAAACACATAGCAAGCAAGATATTTACATACGAAATAAAACATACACATCCTTAACATCCAAGAACAACCTTCATACATCCTAATAAGCATATTAACACTTCCATAACATCATCATCACATAACATCATACACATCCAACACAAAAGATATCAAACCCCTTTTTAAGATCATCTAAATCATCCTCCTCCCTTGGCCTTGGTTCCACGAACTCCACAACCTACACCTTCTCTTACCTGCACCCAAAGAGGCGCGTAATATCAATGCTTAGTGAGGCGGTCATCCCGTCCCCACGGCTATACACACACATGATCAATGAATTTAACGCAATCAACACATGCTTGAAGAACAAGTCATTACATACCGTGAAAGAGCTCAATCACACACAGTCATCACCCATTATGGCTAAGCCAAAATCACACCCAATGGACTAGTTCCTAAACACATATCAATCACAAAAATTCAAAGATCACACAGCTAAGCCGTCGGTTACGCACTCACCTATGCTCAACGATTTGAGAATGAAGAACACACTTTACTTCTCTATAGCTTTAAGCCTTAAGCTTGATTCTCTTCTTGGCTCTTAGTCAACCAAACACCAAGGGCACCAACTTCCTAACAAGATATCATCACACACACTTCAATCAATTGATAACAAGCCCCAAAACTCACTTGACTAACCCCTCAATTTCGGATTCTCTTAACCAAAACAGAGTTTTAGGAACTCAACCATATCTCTTACTCTAGACCATATATGACAATTTCCTTCGGTGTAACTCAAGATAAGACTTTCAAGAACATATCTACCAAATTTCAGCCCAAACAAACAAGCGTTTAGTGCTCAATCACTCTCTCAAACTCAACCCGTCGTTATAAGCCCGAAACAGAGTAGTCTAGGGAGAAAAATCATATCTTCTAAACCACTAAACATAATCCCACGAAATTTGGTAGAAAACTAGTCAAGAGATTGACGAACTTACCCACAAAATTTCAGCTCATTTCGTGCTCTCTAGCTTGGTCGGTCGGACCTTGTACTCACCACAAAAACTCTGTTTTTCTCCACCTCTTTCTCCTCTTCTCCTTTCCCTTCTTCTCCCTTTCTCTTCTTCTTCTCTTTCTTTCTCTCCTTCTCTCTCTCGTTCTCTCTCTAATTCTAGAGTTTTCTTGGCCAAATGGAGAGAAGAAGAAGTATCTAGAAATAGAGAGAAGGAGATGTATACATATGTGTATACATATCTATGGTTTAATCAAATTAAACCAAACCAACCCGGATCACTAAACCGTAACGATTAATTTTTCCAATAAACCTTTCCCACTCGGTTTAGTAACTCCGTCCAATTTTCCGAAATATTTGAGGCATCTTTCCGTCTCAAAATATTTCTTTTATTTCCGTCGAAACACCGGAATCACTGTTTAATTCCGCTAAACCGAACCGCTCGGGATTACATCTCAATAATCAATCTATTGATCGAATCAACCTGTCTACCGACCCTAGGGCCATCAATCAAGCTCGGTAACATTCCATAACCCATCTCGGTTTAATTTCTTCTAAACCGATTAATTCCTTCAAAATACTATTCCTTCTGTAAAACATTATTCCAACCAAATTAACCCGAATTGGTTCCAAAATAATTAGTTTTTCGATTAATCAAACCAATCACAGCCCGTAGGTTAAACAACTGAGCTCAATGTTGTTCCTATTTTTCTTAGGAACGAATAAAACACGGTACCAACTTATACTACAAGTACCAATGACTTGTTCGGCAAGAAACAACTTGGGATACGGATGTTACATCACGTCTTTTCTTGGCACTGTTTTGGGGACTACACTGCGAATACCGTGTGAGGTATTGAAACAACGGTTACAAGCTAACCAGTTTGATAACATAGTGGAAGCTACAGTTTCGACTTGGCATCAAGATGAAAGGACTCTTTCGTGGGACTGGTGTTACCCTTCTACGCGAGGTTCCGTTCTACGTTACTGGCATGGGACTTTACAACCAATCAAAGAAGGTAATCATGATAGAACAGAACAATCACATGTCTTTGTGTAATTAATATGACGTGGTTGGGATTGAGTTTCACAGGTGGTAGAGAGACAATTAGGAAGAGAGTTGGAGCCGTGGGAGGCCATTGCAGTTGGAGCCTTGTCCGGTGGTTTCACTGCTGTCTTAACAACTCCATTCGATGTGATTAAAACAAGAATGATGACGGCTCCACAAGGCGTGGAATTGTCGATGTGGATGGCTGCTTATTCCATTCTCACACATGAGGTCCTCTGGCTTTCTACAAAGGAGCTGTTCCAAGGTTCTTCTGGACTGCTCCTCTTGGAGCCTTGAACTTAGCTGGCTATGAACTTCTTCAATAGGCTATGATCACACCTCTAAATAAGTCAGTGCATAGTGACTGAGTTTTGTTTTACATATCATAACTACTACTGGAGTATCATTCTTTCACATGTTTTGATTGTTGATAGTAACTCTGGCTATTCATTTTGCCTGTAAAATTCAACCCAGTAATTATTCCAAATTTCAAATCAATAACAAGAGCATACATTTGATTAAAGACCACAAATTTAGCTTGTGAACAAATGTTCCTTGTTAGGATTGTCTTTCTAGAAAACTAGACAAGCATTCGTAAGGTAAGTATTTTTATTTATTGTGAATTGCTTAGGCTTTATGAGATTTTATAGATCCAAAGATATAAAAACTTAATTTGTAGAAAAAGTAAGCTAACCTTCATATGAAATCTTTTTAAAGAAAACTAGGTGGTTGAGAAATTCAAAAGTTGCATCCTAATTGTTATTAAAATATATTAACTTATATCTACATCTATAATGAAAATATATTAAGATATAAGCTAAAACTCAAAAATATGTAGAATATAAATAATTTTGGGTTGTGCGAGATTAGTATTAGGAATTACTTTCAACCAACTTTATTTTAATCATATCTTTATAATTGTTTTATTATATATGATTTTTTTTGTCAACCGCTTATATATAACTTAAACCATTCGGAAATCTACACCGACTATACGACGTTTATATAACTAATATTTTACAGGTGGAGTCGAGTACTACGTGCTAACCTATCCACTTTAAAATTCAAACTCTAATGTATAAGCGAGATAGAATAAATTAAACAACTTCTTACTCTTCGCGAACTCTTCCAACTGTGAAAGAAAGCAGGTCAGTCTATCTCTTTCCAAAAGCCATCTAGAGAACAACGATATCCCAAAAAATCTGAATTCTCCTATGAATGAGTAATTTGTTGTTGGTCCAAATTATGGTCCTCAGCATGTGCCATATTCCATATTATAGGTCTCTGATTCAACCAATTTTAATATATCCTTGGGATCTCTATCCAAATTTTTAAAAACCTTGTCATTTCTAAATTTCCAGATATAACATATTACCCATGAAAAATTATTGTTCTTTGAATATCATTCGGGATATTCCAAAAAGAAAGTCCAATTTATGAAAAACTGAAGTCCTCGAAAAAATTCTTGAACCTGTTGGTACCTGGGAAAGTGCCCATGTTTGAACTACTGGAGGACATTCAAAAAGAGCATGATTTATTGTCACCTCGTCAATGTGTATAGTGTCTATCACAATTAATACCTCTCTTCTTTAGGTTTGAATTAATTGAGACTCATCCCGTTAAAACTTGACATCGAAAATGTCCAAGTATCGTAGGGCACTTCAGTTTCCAAGTAAATGCATTTAATGGCCTGACATCAGGACCGAACATTTGCTTGGACTCAAAGTTATGGTCCTCTTGTGCAATATTATATTCTGATTTTACCACATATTTTCCGGATTTAGTGAACTACCACCCTAGTACATCTAGTTTATAAACACAACTTATAGGGAGACTCCTCATGAGAGGTATATCTGATGGATCAATTATAGCATTGATTAGCTGTTAATAGCATCGTATTTTACATGGTTTCTTGCATACATTTAGTTTAGTTTTATATGTTTCTAAAGAGCATTTAGGATAGTTCTAATGCATTTGCGTTTGTTTATGTGTTTATAGGTACTTGGAGGAAATCATACACTTTTAGAGTGCTTTGGAGTCTTAAGAAGCCATAGGGACTTTGAATCTACTTGTTGGGGCCAAGAACATTATGGAGAGACATCTTAAGAGCCTCAAGAAGGAAGCACCGACCTTAGCATTGACCAGGAGTGGTCGATGCTTGTCCTGGGCAAGCCATCGACAGACAACATCGACCCAGGGCGGTCGATGCTCTTCCTCGGACCTGAACCTGAAGCTGGCGACGAAGACCATCGACGCAAGCATCGACCATGACCATCGCCCAGGGCCGTCGATGCTGACTCAGTACTGGACAGAAAAAGAAACTTCGATTAATGTAAAATGCAAGATATGGAAGCTTTGGGATTTCGAGTTAAGACCTTCCAGAAGCTTCTAAGGATGCCCTAGACACCTCCAAGCATCCTAGACTCTATATAAACTCATGTATTCTCATTAGACATAAGTTTGGAGACTCTCTCTTAGCCACCTTTTGTTTTCACCTTCAATAAAGAGTTCTTCTTTAGGTTTTTCTCTTTCTGATGTTTTTGTTTATGTTTATGCTTTGATTTTTTTACTGTTCTTAGTCTTTAGTTTATTGTTAATTGTTTTATAATCCTATTCTTTGTTTCTACCGTCACCCTCGGCCCTCGGAGAGACAAGAGAGTAGATCCATAGACCACTAGGGTGGTGGTCGATGATGGGATCGAAAATTTAGGATTCAGTATGTGCGATTATTCTTAACCGATCTAGTTACTCTAATATGCACTCTTAATGCTAAGCTATGGGGTGTGCTTAAGGTTGTAACCAAATCGATATATGTGGTTACACAAACAGAAGCCCTCAGCACTACGAGAGTGGGTTAAAACTTCAGACTTACATATTAGAGAGTATTAGCTATGGTCGAGATTGTTGTTTGATGGAACGTCTCAATGCTTGCCTAGTTGTGGCCAACCTAGGTATTGATCTCAGGAATACTTTATCACGAGAGTGGTATAATATTCTGGAAATACATATGTCATTCACTCTTCGTCTTAGACACACTCTAACTCAAACTAATCACTTGGTTAATCGCTGGATGGTATGACAGCCTCCAATCGATGTGTCTCTCACACATAAGAGTAATCGATGATGGGATTGCGTTTAATGCGTGAAGGTCGCCACGAGGGTTGGTCTAACACAGTGTCTAGTTTATCACGAGAGTGGTCACTAGCCTACTTCGAATATTCCTAGATTAACAACACAAACTTAATTGGTAAAGACATGAGTCCTATAATCTCAAATCCCTCTAAATCGACTACCACCTAATTCTGTGTAAATATTTATTTAAGTATAATATTTAAGTCATTTTATTTTTATTTATGTTATTTATATTTCTGCAATTTTCTTTCTGCACTTTAATTTATGCAATTAAATTTATGCACTTTAATTTTATGCATTTTATTTTATGTTATTTATTTTATGTAATTTAATTACGCAATTTATTTTATGCACTTTATTTTCTGTTATTTATTTTACGCAATTTTATTTTAAGTACTTTAATTTATGCAATTTAATTTCAGTAATTTAATTATGCAATTTAATTTAAGTTATTTATTTTATATTTTAGTTTATTTAATTATTTTATTTAATTTTATGTTTTATTTATTTCGCATCATATAATTTAGGACTCGACACCATCCTACTTTATTATCCCGTCTAGATTAAATTTGCATTCGCATTCTCCGTGTGTTATTCTGTTCTCTCTGTGGATCGACTCCGTACTTACTACAATTGCATGACTATGCATTTGCGGTTTTATGGATTAAACTCTCGTGACTACCTTATGGGTAGCACTCGGGTGAAACCTGAATAGAGGTGAACACACTTCGCCTATGCATCAGCTGTATATTCCAAGATTGTGTCATCGGATCGACCATATTATTAACCATAAAAGAGGGATAATAATTAGGTACCTTACATGTTTCTCGCCTCGGCTGTTGAGCAGGTATTCAAAGGTCATTCCATACAGATATAGAACACCATCATCCCACTCTTTGAATTAGTCATTTTTCAACCAGAGCTCTAGCCAATATAATTTTCCTCTATCCATAACACGATAGTAGGATTTAATTGGATCCATATGATCAGATTTTTGATAGTACCGACTCTTAAATACTTTAGCAAATAATGAATCTGGATTCTGCATTAACCGTCATAATTGTTTTACCAATAATGCAATGTTAAAATCATCAAGATTTCGAAAGCTGAGTCCCCCATCCGATTTACTTTGACAAAGTGTTTGCCATTTTAACCAGTGTAACCCTCTATGGTTTCCATTCGAACTCTATCAAAACTTCGCTACAACACTGGTAAGTTTCATAGTTATTGATTTAGGGAGTCGAAAACATGACATAACATAGGTTGGTAAAGCTGCAACGACCAATTTAATCAAAATCTCTTTGCCTCTTTTTGATAAAATTTTTGATGTCCTTCCATTTACCCAATTATGAAGTCTTTCTATGAAAAAGGCAAAAAATTGACTTTTCGCACCTCTTAGACTTTCTGATATAACTAAATAAGAACTCATTCCCTCGTTTTTTGAGATGCCTAATATAGTTTTGATTTCCTCCTAGGTCATTGATCATCAGGGAGATTGAGTGGTTTTAAATTGTCATCCCCCTTCTCAGGTTTCATCCGAGCACTACTAGAAAGTAGTCTCGAGAGTTTAACCCATAAGACCGCAAGTGCTCAGTCATGCAATTGTAGTAATACGGGATTGATCCAATGCAAATGCAAATCTAATCTAGGCAGAATAATATTAGAGAAAATTGTGTCCTAAACTATATGCAATAAAATAAATATGCCATAAAATAAATAACTTCAAATAAATTGCATAAATTAAATAACATAAACTAAATTGCATAATTAAATTACTTAAATGAAATTGCATAAAATAAATAACTGAAAATAAATTGCATAAAGTAAATTACATAAATTAAATAACATAAATTAAATAGCGTAAATTAAGGTGCATAAATTAAAGTGCGTACAATAAATAACATAAATTAAATAACATAATTAAAATAACTTAAATAAAGATTTACAGAGAATTGGGTGATAGTCGATTACAGGGATTCTAGATTATAGGATTCATGTCTTTGCCAATTAAGTTTGTGTTGTCAATCTAGAGATATTCGAAATTAGGCTAGGCTACTCTCGTGGAACTAGTCCTTGTGTTAGACTCACTCTCGTGGCGACCTTTATGCATAAAACGCAATCCCATCATCGATTACTTCTATGTGTGAGAGACACAACGATTGGCGCTGTCACACTACCAACCGATTAACATAGCTATTAACTAAGTTAGAGCGTGCCTCAGACAACGAGTGAATGATAGATCTATTTCTAGAATACAATCTCACTCTCGTGATGATGTATTTCTGAGATCTTAGTATAGTTTTGGCCATAACTAGACCAACTTTGAGCTTCTCCGTCAAACAACAAACTCGACCATAACTAATACTCTCTAATATGCAAGTCTGAAGTTTTAACCCATTCTCGTGGTGCTAAGGGCTTCTATTCGTATAACGTCATCTACTGATTTGGTTATAACCTTAAGCACATCCCATAGGACATAACTTAGCATTAAGATTGCATATTAGAGTTGCTGGATCAATTGAATCCTAAATCTTTGATCCCATCATCGACCACCACACTAGTGGTGTAAAGGATCTACTCCCATATCTCTCCGAGGGTGACGGTAGAGATAAGGATTAGAATCATAAAGCAATAAACAATAAACTAAATGCTAAGAACAGTAAAGTAAATCAAAGCATAAGAATAAACAAATGCATAATAAAGAAGTAAACCTAAAAGCAGAACTCTTTTATTGATATGAGAAAGTGAGACAAAAAGTTGGATGGGCTCCGTCACAGGGTATGGTCGACGCTCGCATCGGGACTTGGCTCAGGAGCATTTCGACCCCCAACGGTCGATGGTGGGGTCGACGCTCGGCTTATCGGTCTTTACGAAATCTTTTCACGAACACACTTACATACTTGATCCAAGTGATGGCTCCATCTTCCCCTTAGGCTTCAGCAAGCTCTCAAAACACCTTAAACATGATGGTTTTCCCCCAAGTACCTACAAATACATAAACACACACAAATGCACTAAAACTATCCTAAATGCATGTTAGAACATATAAAACTAACCTAAATGCATTCGAGAAAATAGGTAAAATATGATGCTATCAACTCCCCCATACTTATCCTTTGCTTGTCCTCAAGCAAACAAAAGCTAAGCATAGTGAAATTATTTTACTGAAAAACGAGAAAGATAAGGAGAGTGAACTTTGTACCTTGTGACATTGTTGTGTTTAGTGCTTTTAGTCTTTGTGGAAGTTGAATTATCTCTAACGTACTCCATGTACTTCGCCATAAGCATAACAACGCACCTTAGTTCAACCCGCTCCTCCCTTCGAACTTAGACTCCTCATCGTTGACTACTCTTTTTATCCTAAGCACGAGTTCTCAACTTGGGAGTATCGATCAAAGGAGATGAACACTTACTCTTTCGGATTTCTGTAAGCTCAAGACCATCTTAGTACAATTTCTTTCCTCTCCTTTTTCTCACTTCAAGGTTGAACGATTTCTCCCTACTTTTCTAGGGTATCATTTTATTTTTTATATTGATTGCCTTTTCTTTTCAGCTCTTTTTTTTTTCTAGCACAGGTTTTCATGAGACGCGAGTGTTAAAAGTGGTAGCTTCCAATATCCGGTTAAATTCTTTGCTACCTATATCCTCATCTTTTCTTTTCTTTTCTTTTATTTTCTCTCTTTTCTCTACTTATTGAAGGGAAGGAAGAGCAGAATTGCACTTACTTAGATGAGCCTTGCAGGGACTCATAGAGGTATCATGTCCGATGTATCTCAAACCCCAAATCGAGAGAGATTAATTTCATTAAGGTGAGAAATCAACTCCGATTTGTCAAAGCCTCCGAAGAAATGATCCTTTTGGGGTTTGTTGATCCACTCATGGATTTTCCATGTTTCCTAGTAAAGATCAAACACTATCCAACAAAGCATCCAAACAAAAACAAAAATAACACAACTAACAAATTCTATCGCTATCTCATTAAAAATCTTTTCACATGTTATTGAGCTTATGAATGAAGAAAAGAGTGTAATAACAATCTCTCAAAAATACGAAAAACTTACGGTAAAACTTCCATCAAAAGATGTAAAGGAAGAAGAAGTACATCAGCTGATCGCAAGACTCCCCCTCCCCCCCCCCAACACATAAATCACAACGTCCGTATTGTGACATAAAACTGTGAAAAGGGATAAAAAAACAAGAGAATTCATACCGTAATTCTCTTATCAAGTTTGTGGGTAGGCCGCTTCCACAGTTGCAAGTCCTTGATTTTTTTTTTTATGGTGAAAGACACATGAAAATAAAACACAAAAACGAAAAACAGAAAATAAAAATATCGAAAAACTGAAAATGAGAAAAATTAAAACTGAAAATTGAAAGATGTATTTACAAAGATAGAATGCTTATTTAATGTTGTGAACTCGACGGCATTACGGAATGGATGGCCGGTGGAGATTATTGCCAAAATGAGAAAATTCTCCCGAAGTAAGGCTCGAGATTGGTTCTAATTCTCGCCGTTCGTCGAAGAAATTGTTGTTAGACACGTCGGCTGATTGGTTCGGATAGGAGGTGGTGGTCTAGTCGCTCCCCAGCAGGAGTGTCCTCACCAACATGAGTGTTAGAACAAAAAGATCTCCTTCCTGGACAGCATCGTGGAGTGCTAGCGATTGGTATTGCATTGTATAACACGTATCTGTCTATGTAGGTGAATGAGACTCTTCGATTAGGCCAATCAATAACTGCTCCAACTGTTGCAAGGAAAGGTCCATTGAAGATGATGAGACTGTCATCATCTATCCTCATATCGATCACATGGAAATCAGCTCCACGATCTTCGATCCATACTGTGACGTTTTCAGCTATGTCGTGTGAACGCGCGATTTCTTGATTTGCAAACCCGATTCTAGCATTCGAACGTGTGAGGTTGTTGAGTTCCAACGTCTTGGCTCTCTCTAATGACATCACGTTTAGGCTAGCACCTGAATCACACAAAGAATCTTCGAATTCTTGACCAAGAATCGAACAAAGTACCTTTTAGAGACCGCGATCGTCTCTCTTGATAATTATTCTGTTGGGCTCTTTGATCTCTATGTAAAGATCCTTGATTTCTTTGATGGTCTCCTTAGAATTGCTAAAGTAGAGGTCAAGGTTGTGCTCAAAGAGGGCTTGCTCGAACGTAACATCTCTTGGGAGCAATTCAACAAGCCACATGAATTGATGGAGACTCTCTAAGCTTATTCTCTTAAAGAACCATGCTACGTCATTGTACTTAGATGGTGGTAGAGGATGATCAGGATAAGGATTCTCTGGGAGGCGAGCCCTTCTGAATAGCTTCTCTCTGTTGTAGATCGTTTCGTCCGCTGCGAAGAATTCCCCAAAGGATACCTTTTCCATGCATCTTTGAAAGAATTCGTTTCTGGTATACTTTTGACTAGCATCTCGAACCTTGCCTTATTGAATGTATCATTGAGCCATGGTCTGTGTTGGCTTGTCACGATGTTACAGCTCTGTCTGGTCATGTAATCAGGTTGTTTTGATGTTGAAGAGGAAGCATCGTCAACTTCATCATCAACGTCGATCGGTCGATGCTGGTGTGAGCATCAACCGTGTCTCGTCGATGCTGTTGTCCGGACCTTGGTGCAGCTGGTACATCGACATGGGCTAGTCGACGCAGAGGTTGGTGAGAGTGCAGGATAGTAGCGTCGACCGTGGGTGGTTGATGTAAGGGTCCGGAGCTTCAGACATGGAGGGCATCAGACGTGTATACTCGATGTTGGTGTCCGATGTTCAGTGCAGTGATGCGGAAGGTTTGTTACACCTTCTTTCACAAGTTTCATCCGAGCACTACTAGAAAGTAGTCTCGGTAGTTTAACCTGATTATACCGCAAGTGCACAGTAATGTAGTTGTAGTACGTACGAGATCGATCCATAGAGACTGAGAATAACTACACAGAGATTGTAGGAGTAAATCTAGTCTAGGCACAATATAAATGTTTTGGGTTTTAATTTTAAATCCTAAGATGCGTAAAATAAATAACCAATAATTAAATTACTGAATTAAATTATGTAAAATAAAATGCATTAAATAAATTACAGAATTTAAATAAAAAGATTAAATGGCGTAAATTAAAGTGCATAAATGAAATTTCGTAAATGAAATTGAGTAAAATAAATAGTGTACCTTAAATATCAGAAAATAATTTGCATAAAGTAAATTGCATAAAATAAATTGCATAAATTAAATAAAAGAAATTAAATCGCATAAATTAAATTACATAAAGTAAATTGCAGAAATTAAATTGCATAAAATAAAATAACTTAATTTAAATAACTATTAAATAATAATAAAGAAAACGATCCCAAGGGTGAATGGTAACGAATCCGGAAATCTTCTAATATGAGAATTGATGTTTTTTAACCCTCGTTAGTATCCATCGGTCTAGAGATTCTGTATATAAATTAGTCCATTTTCGTGATATACTAATTTCTCTGTAAAAATCCGACTCTCATGGTGCTCTACAAGCATTGAGAACGCTCTCGTCATCGACCAGATTGACTATCAATTGTAATTCAACAAAGTAGTCAATCTTCTAATGGTTTTAGTTCCGCTATCTTTATCCACTCTCATGGCATCAAGACCTTAAGATGCTAAACTAACTTGATCAAAGCTAATTTAGATAAACTTATCCACTCTCATGGCATCAAGACCTAAAAATAGATTTATCGATTAACTATTATTCCGATTATGTAGATCTGATGCCCTCTACCCACTCTCATGGTGTAGAAAATTCCCGAAACACTTGGTCACGCCTTTTGGATTAGACCAATCTCTTAGACAACTCCCAAGGGAGTAAATCTAGCCTTAGAACACATACAAGGTAATTAATCGGTTAAGAACACAAAACATCAATCTCTAATCAGGAGATCCCATCATCGATCTCCACCGTAGAGATCTAAAGGATTTACTCACTCATAACTCCGAGGATAGTGACAATATATGAGATAGAAGACATGATAAACAATAAAAAAAAGCTGTAAATAAAGCAATAGAAGAACAAGAAGAACTAAAGAACTTGCATAATAAAACTTAAGAGCAAAAGAACATATGAAAAAAGTGGTGGCTACAAAGTTATGCAAAAAGTGGGAACCCTCTCTAATGAGCATTACATGTGTTTATATAGAGTTTAGGAGGCTTGGAGGAGTCTTAGGGCGTCCTTATAAACTTCTGGAAGGTATTAACTCTAGATCCAAAGATTCCATATCTTGCATTTTGCATTAACCAAAGTTTCCTTTTCTGCCCAGTGAGTCAGCATCGACGGCCCTAGGTCGATGCTCTTAGTCGATGTGGATCCTCAGGACGAGCATCGACCACTCCTGGTCAATGCTTGCATCGATGGTCTTCGTCGTGAGCTTTAAGTTCGGATCCGAGGAAGAGCATCGACCAGTCCGGGTCGATGCTGTCTGTCGATGGCTTGCCCAGGATGGGCATCGACTACTCCTGGTCGATGCTAAGGTCGGTGCTTCCTTCTTGAGGCTTTGAGATGTCTTTCCATGATGTTCTTGGCCCCAACAAGTAGGTTCAAGGTTCTTATGGCTCCAAAACACTTCTTAAATCATTGATTTTGTCCTAAGTACCTATTAAAACATAAACACATGAAAATGCACTAAAATAGTCATAAACGATAGCTAAAACCTATGGAAATAACCTATATGAATGTATGAAAATATGTAAATATGAGTGTTATCAACTCCCCCAGACTTATCTCTTTGTTTGTCCTCAAGCAAACAAAGGCTAAGCTCTTGAAGAGGTTCCACAATATATATATTGAACAATCCCTTACATTATCTTATCGTACTAATATCCTTCAACTTAGCGAGGTAGAACTAACTTCAAACGTACTACACGTACTTCACCATAAGCTAGCGAGTTACCCTAGTTCGGAGCCACATTCATCTTCGAGCTTTGACTCTTCTTTGTTGATCCCCCTTATTCATTTTTAAGCGTGAGGTCCCAACTTGGAACTAATGATCAAAAGACGCAAGCACTTACTCTTTTAGATTTCTGTAAGTTCAAGGTCGTCTTGATACGATTCCTTTCCTCTTCCTTTTCTCACGTCAAGGTTGATCGATTTTTCCATACTTTTCTAGGGTATCATTTTTTTTTTTAATCGATCGCCTTTTCTCTCTTAGGCTCCTTTCTAGGACAAGTTTTCTTGAGATGCGAACATTGAAAGTTGTTGCTTCCAATGCCCAGTTCGCTTCTATATCCTTTTTTTTCTTTCTTTTCTCTTCTTTTTCTTTTCTTTTATTTTCTTTTCTTATCGAAGGAAAGGAAGAAGGAATCGTACTTACTTAGACGAGCCTTGCAGGATCTCATAAAGGTTTCACATCTAATGTATCTCCAGCTCCAAATCAAGAGTAGTTAGATTAATTAAGGTCGAGGGATCAACTTCGAAGCGTTTAAGTCGCCGAGAGAAAATGGTCCTTTTTTTGGGGTTTGTCGGTCCACTTATGGGTTTTCCAATATTCCTGCTTGAGGCTAATTGCTAATTCTCAAAAAGCGTAAGAATATTGGTATAGATAGCATCATGATAAAGTTCAAAATTGTTGTCTCATTAAAAACCTTGCCATGAGTTATTGAACCATGACTAAGAGAAAAAGAGTACAACAATTTTTAAGTCTTAGAAAATAAAAACATAAGAAAAATAAAAGCATAAAAAGATAAAAAATAAGAAAAATGTGAAATGTTAGAAGTGAGTTTACGATGCTTTCTCCAGACTTATTTTTCATCGTCTCGGTGAAAAAAAGCAAGAGAAAAACATCGTAAACAATACATAAAAATTAAAATTAGAAAAAAGAAAATAAAATAAGGATGAAGAAATAGAAGTGGACTAACATATCTTACTCGATAACTAGTTTTTGTCAGTCCCGATGTAACGTACGAAAGAGATTTCGGGAGAGCGTCGAGGCGAAGTATGAACGGGGTTATGCTCGTCTTCAATGAAATTCCACTTTCGAGCCCTTCAGCGAGTAGGGCGAGTTCCTCCCTCTGCATTTTTCCTATATCATATCTAGGAAAGAAAGTGTTCACGAGTACCTGTCGAGCATAACGAATGGCAGGGTGGCGAATCTGTGAGGCGTCAGATTTTCCTGATCTGAAACGACCACTAGCGATGGTAGTCCAAAGTGATTGCGAGGAATGTGTGCTTTTGAGTTAGTTCCTGGAAGAAACCCATATAGCTCTCTCATCTCTTCAAGAGTGATTTGATATTTGTTACATCCAATTAAGAAGATGAGAGAGTCTGATGCATCATTGTTATGTTGTCTCCTTTCTAACCTAGCTATGGTGAGAAAATCACATGTCTATTTTCGAAACGTGGTATTCGCCATCTCAAAGAAATGCTCGAGCCCCATGTTGTGGAAGAGTAGCGAGACATCTCTATCAATACCCAAATCCCATAGCATACTATGGTCAGCGAAGCGAGTTATGTAATTGGAAGCGAATGCAACTTGTGTAGCTTGTGAATCAGTTCGTCTCTTCCCCTAGACATGGTTTGTTCTTCGTTTGAGCAATTCTAGAGTTAAGTGATTATTGACTAATCTAATTTGCTCAATGACACGATACCAAACACCATTCGTCATCAGAAATTTCTAATTTCTCTAATAATTATTTTTTAATCCCAATTAAGAATCCTAACTACCAATCAACCTAAATTCTTCAACATATGCTAAAATTAACTTCTATTTCCAACTTCTCTATCATAATCTAGGAAAACCCATGATTTTCAAGCTAATTTTCCATCAATTTCATCAAAGATCAAACTTTATAACAATGGAGAGGTTGAGAAATTTGAGAACATACCTTGGTTGAGAATGAGGTTAATGGAGTAGAAAGAGAGTAAAATCTAGAGTTAAAACAACTAATTTCCACATATAATCAAGGTTTAAGGATGGGGGATAATGAATGTGAAAGAAGCTTGGGAGAGAGCTTCAATGGGGGCTAAGGGTCTATTTTTGGAGAAGAGAGTAGGGTTTTCTCGAGTTTTTTTGTTTATAATGCACTAAACCAGACCAAATTTCACTTACCTTAACCGGATTAAACTGAAAAAATCGATTTTGGCCCTAAACCGAAGAGTATCGACAACGTACAATCGATGCTCGTGTTTTTTTTTGGCGAGCGTCGACAGCGATCGGTCGATGCTCGCGTCGATGCTTAACATCTTGGAGTAACATAGACCTTCCTTGGTCGATGGTCACGTCGATGTCCTTCGTTTCTTTATCGAAATTCTTCATTTTGCCTTTGATTGATCTATAAGACATTGTAAAAATAAAAATATGCAAGAGCGAGAAAGTGTTAGTGTTAGTTTTATTAAAATAATCATGAGAATGCGTCTCAAGTGCGCTCGTTTAACGTCGTTGAGCTTGAAGGTGTTGTTGTCTCAGTGATTTTTGGATTCTTCCAAAAGTTCTGAAGGATCTTCCAAGTCTATGGTTTCACGTTCGAGAGTGACTTCAAAACTGATATACGGTTTTCGTCGAGCTCGTTTAGTTGCATTAGTCGCTTCTCCGCAGCGCTCTTTATATCGTAGTTCAACATCTTGACAGCCATCAGCGGATCTATTCATTAATATAGGGGTTCACATGAACCTCTTTCTTTTCAAAAGAAAAAATATTATGCTATGTCCATTACATATATATATTTTTTTTAATATTAAATTTTTATGGTATTGTCTATTAGATGTGAACCCCTTTATTTTTTGGAAAAACGTTCATCCCATTAAATTGTTATTATATTTTTAATATTTTTATATTTGATTATGATCTCAATCCGTTAAAAACAAATTCTGGATCCGCCATTGTAGACAGCCCACATAGCTTTGTACTCGAGCTCCGGTAAATGACACGACTTCCCATAAAAAAGGTTGAACAAGGTTGTACCTATAAGGGTCTTGAAAGCTATTCGATAAGCCCACAAAGCATCGTCTAGTTTAAGCGGCCAATCTTTCTTTATTTACCGTTTTCTCTAAGATTGCTTTGATTTCCTGGTTTAAAACCTCCACTTGTTCGCTTGTTTGAGAATGATATGTTGTTGCCACCTTGTGTCTAATGCCATGCTTCCGTAGGAATTTATCGAAGGTTCTGTTGATGAATTGTGTTCCTCCATCGCTAATCACCACTCTTGGAACCCCAAATCTTGGGAATATGATGCTCTTAAAAAGTTTAAGAACTACCTTCATGTCATTTGTTGGACTTGCAATGGCTTCTACCCATTTATATACATAATCAACCGTCACTAAGATGTAGTTGTTACAATGAGAGTTTGGGAAAGGTCACATGAAATGGATGCCCCACACATCAAAGACTTCCACCTCCATTATCGGGTTTGAGGCATCTCGTTTCTTTGGCTTATGTTTCCTTTTCTTTGACATGTGTCACAAGTGAGGATGAATCGGTGAGCGTCTCTAGATAAAGTCGGCCACCAAAATCTAGCTTGTAAAACTTTAGCCATCGTCTTGAATGTAGCGAAATGTCTTTCGTATGTTGATCATTGGCATTCCGTCAAAATCCCATGAACTTCATGCTCCGGAACACATCATTTATATATCTTATCTTTGCACAGCGTGTAGAGGTTCGGGTCATCCCAATAGTATTGGTTTATTTCCTTGAAAAACGTTTTTTTATGGTATCCGACAAGATCAGGCGATTTCTCTCCACAAGCAAGATAGTTGATGATATCGGCGTACCATGGTGACTTGTCTTTGATGGCGTTGATGCTTTTCAGTTTTTTGTTGAGGTTGTGTTCGCCAGTACTCTAATGGCATATACTTGTTCCTTCGGTAGTGAATCGTCAATAGGGATCTCGTCAGTGATTCTCATCCGAGAAAAGTGGTCTGCTACTCCGTTTTCTTTTCTTTTCTTGTCTTTTATCTCCAAATCGATCTCTTGAAGTAGTATTATCCAGCGGAATAGTCGAGGTTTAGCATCCTTCTTAGCGAGTAGATACCTTAGTACCGCATGATCCGTGTGTACAATGACCTTAGAACCAACTAAGTGTTGGCGGAAATTCTTAAAAGCAAAAACGATTGCTAGAAGCTCTTTTCCGTAGTGGCGCAATTCATTTGTGCTCGTCTAGCATTCGACTCACATAATAGATGACATTTAGATTCTTTTCTTTGGGTTGTCCCAGCACAGCTCCTACGGCATAGTCACTAGCATCACACATAATCTCGAACGGTAACTCCCAATCTGGCGGTTGTACTATTGGTGCACTCACTAGCTCTTTCTTAATCGATCGGAATGCTTCGAAACATGCGTCATCGAAGTTGAACTCGACATCCTTTCATAGCAGGCTGGTGAGTGGTCTCGCTATCTTAGAAAAATATTTGATGAATCTTCGATAAAACCCAGCATGATCAAGAAAACTTCGTATATCTTTCACCGTTTTTGGAGGTCCTAAAGTTGTCATCACATCGATCTTACCTTTGTCGACTTCAATCCCTCTTTCCGATATTTTATGCCCGAGAACGATTCGTTCTCTAACCATGAAATGACACTTCTCCCGATTAAGCACGAGGTTTGTCTCTTCGTATCGTTCAAGTACCTTTCATTAGTTAGACAAACAACGACCAAACGAAGAAATATACACAGAGAAATCATCCATAAAAACTTCAACTACTGAGTCAACTAAATCTGAAAATATTGACATCATACACCGTTGAAAAGTTGCAGGTGCATTATATAATCCAAACGGCTTTCTGCGATACGCAAAGATACCATAATGACATGTAAATGTCGTTTTTTTCTTGATCTTGAGGATGAATCGGGATTTAAAAGAATCTCGAGTACCCATCTAAAAAAAAATAGTGAAAGTGATTTGCTAATTGTTCTAACATCTGATCAATAAACGAAAGAAGAAAATGATATTTTCTAGTGGCCGCATTTAATTTTCTAAAATCATTACACATCCTATGTCCGGTGATTGTTCTAGTACGAATTAATTCATCGTTTTTATTTTTTATCATAGTGATACCACCTTTTATAGGTACTACATGAACAGGTGAAACCTAGGTACTATATGAAATAGGATAAATAACACCTACATCTAGATGTTTAAGAATTTTTTTCCATACTACATCTCGTAAATTTGGATTTAAACGTCTTTGTCGTTCAATGAAATTTTTAGATTCATCTTCTAGATGTATTCTGTGCATGCATAAGGATAGGGATATGTGTAAGACCCGTGCTTCAGGCAACTCATTCCTCGGCATGGGCAGGAACTCATGCAGGCTAGAAATAATGATGTTTGGGCTAGACGGACAGTACGTACGGATGGTGGTCTGCGGACGTACGTATGGATGTGGTTTGCGAACGGACGGACAGGACGTCCAGACGCGATTCGGTCATCGAATAGGATCGGATGCTGCGAACGGATGGTACGAACGGATCGTACGTCCGGATGAGTATTGCGGACGCGGAAGGACCGTCCGGATGGACAGTCTGGATGCGATCCGGACGGATGATGCGGATATCCAGATAGACATGCGGACATATGGACTGCGTCCATACAGACGATATGTCCGGATTGGGAAATTTCAGACAAGACCTTGTTATTTTAGGAATTTTTGGACAAAAGTGGATAATTAGAACAGGTTGGTCCATTTGCAGACATGATTGGTCGTTAGGAAAAGTTTTGTCCGAATGAGAGATTTTTGGTCCGAGAGGACAAGGGACCGTTGAGGATCATTCGGACATTGATCCTAAAATTTTGGATAGGATAAGATTCGGACAAGATTTGTCTGAATTCAGACACACGGACCGTCCGAGGGACCGAGAAGGGACCGTAAGGACAACATCCCTAATATTTTGGACATGGATAGATTTTAGGACAAGGCCCGACAGGAAAAGAAAAATTAGGAATTTTTCTAAGTCTGGACCGTTCAATGCAAGGGCTTAGGGGTTGATGTTTATAAGCATTAGGTTAAGTTTCCCAGCCGCCTAGACACTTGATACAATCAGAGAAAGTTGAGTTTTTGCTGAGAGAAATCGTGACCCTTGTGGAAAAAGAAAATATCCTTTTTGCCGTGTGAGAGCCTTGACGTTTTGGGTAAGCGTTCCTCTCTCTTTTACGTTTGTTTGGACTCAATTATGAGTTGTTTCTGATGGTTTTAGTCTGGATTCGTGGTAGTGAGAGCATATCCATTCAGAGTTGAGAGATCCTTGAAGAAAAAGCCGATTTGGTAAGGTTTTATCTTTTAGATCCGTTTTATATTGTAGATCGGATTTGTTGCTGAACCTTGTGAGGTGTTTTTGATGTTAGTGTGTGCTGTTTAGGTTGAGA
Organism: Boechera divaricarpa; assembly: GCA_026770425.1. Lineage (NCBI taxonomy): Eukaryota > Viridiplantae > Streptophyta > Magnoliopsida > Brassicales > Brassicaceae > Boechera > Boechera divaricarpa. Next base: position 6,302,050 of record CM049186.1, on the reverse strand, counting down.
AAAGACCGATCTGAGTGTTGGAGAATTCGATCTGTCCTTGATTCGGTAAGGAGATCGTTTTTTAGATTGTTTTTGGGACTAAATGGTGAATCGGTTTTGATGGAGCATTTATTGCGAGTTTTTGGTCATCAGCGTGTGTTGATCTTGCTGTAGTGAAGCTGTGTGGTTGCTGAGGCTTCAGTCTTGGTCATCGTTTGGTAAGAGTTGCTTTTGGGATCGTTTTTGAGGCTTTGTTTAGATTCGTTTTTGATGGGGTTTTGTTGTGTGTTTTTGTGGGGTCTTTCTTATGATCAGCGGTTGTTCTAAAGACTGTGGTGAGGCTGATCAGCATGTACAAGGCCTTGGCTTGTGCACCGTTTGGTAAGGATCTTTTTATAAGATCGTTTGTGAGGTTATTTTGGGATCGGATTCTAAATCCGAATTTGTTTTGTTGTCTAGGCTATTGGCGTGTTCTATCAACCTTATTTTCTGTGCTTTTAAGTTATCATCAGTAACTCTAAGGTGAGTGTGTGACCGTGGTGCAATTGTAGAAATAATTTGGTGTTTGTGCCTTGACTGTTTTGTGTTACCTGAATGCGTTTGTGTGTCATGACAGTTTGAGGTTCCGTTTGATATGGCATGTGTCTTGAGTGTAGACTCTTGACTTATGCGTTTGGGAACCAATTACATGCAGTAATATCCCTTAACATATCTTGCTTATTTGTGTTGAATTATTTTTGTAATTGTGCCTAGTGAGACGGGACGACCGCCTCACTAAGCAATTATGTTGCTTACGTATTCACCACATGGATGCAGGTAAAGATGATTGAGGAGCTCGCGGGACATGGGGGCGTTGGAGTGGATGGATGGTTATTATCTTGTAGTTTTTGAGTTTTGAGTATTTTTGTTGATTTCGTATGCATGATTGCATGAGTTGGACGATGATTTGAGATCAGAATATTTGAGATTAGTTTGAGGAATTTTAGAGTTTAATTTGAGTTGTTAGAATTTATTTAATTGATTTAAATAAATTGTTTGAGTTTGTTGATTCGAAATTGGTGTGGGTTAAAATTGTTAAGTCTTCCGCTTGTGTAGTAAAAATTTGATAGTATTCGAGAAGTAACACATCGTAAGAAAATTTTAAAAAATTTACGAAATGGGGGTGTTACAGTTTGGTATCAGAGCGCGATCGGCTCTAGGATTTTAGAAATTGTGGGGATTTTGTTGATACTCTGATACCAGTTTGGTATCAGAGCGCGGTCGGCTCAAGGATTTTAGAAATTGTGTAAAATTTTGTTGATACTATAATGCCAGTTTGGTATCAGAGCATGTTTGATTCTAGGATTGCTAGGATTTTTGTGAGTATTTTGAGGTTAAACCATCCTTCCAACGCCAAGTCTCGCAGTAAGTCTTAAATTTTTCTGTGAATTTCTGAAAAATTTGTGATAATTGGTTTATGAAGCCGTTTGGCGTGGGAGTTTTTGCTGAGTTTTTGTGAACTTAGCATGAATTATTGAGTCTTTGCAGATGGCTAGACAGACTAGAAGCATGCGCATAAACGGTAGAGATTCTGAGAACTCTGGAGCTAACTCAGTCTAAGCAGAAACGGCTGAGAATGTTGGTGAAAATGTTGTTGAGAACCATCGTCAGGTCTATGTTGACGCTATTCAGGAAGCGATGGCACTTGTGTTGGCCACTATGGCTCAGTTGCTGGCTAGAATTCCTGTAGCAGGATAATATCTTGTGGTACCCCTTGTTGGAAACGATGGAGCCGCAGAGAATGTTGTACCCGAGAATGTGGAACGGGTTGAGGTCCGTGTAAAAGCACCAGCTAGAGGAGCTGGAGATCGTGTGTTTGAGCCTCCTGTACCAACTTATCTGAAGGTACTAGAGCATATGCATCGTTTGGGTACTCGTTGTTTCCCGGGTGGCACTAAACCTGTGGAGGCAGATGAGTGGAGGTCTAGAGTTGAGAGGAATTTCGCTGCTGTGAGATGTCCTGATCAGTACAAGACGGACATTGGTGCTCATTTCCTGGAAGGAGATGCACACGTTTGGTGGGAATCTATGTTAACTCGTCGTGGTAGGATTGAATCTTGGAAGATTTTCTGTGAGGAGTTCAATTCTAAGTACTTTCCTCAGGAAGTTGTGGACCGTTTGGAGGGTCAGTTCTTGGATTTGCGTCCGGGTTCCAAGACGTCCGTGAATATGAGGCTGAATTCAATGGCCTGAAGAAGTATGCTAGTAGGGATCTTGAGGATGAGAGGGTCCAGATTCGTCGGTTTATGTGGGGTATGCGGTTGGAGCTGCGTAATCTGTGTCTGATGCGCGACTATCAGACCATAGCCGAGCTTGTTGAGAAAACTACCGTGATTAATTCTGGTATGATTGCTAATGATAGCAGGAGACAAGCCCAGGCTGGGGGAAATCGTAAGACTCAGGCTGCCTCTACCGGGAACAAGTCAGGGAGTTTGATTGTGTCCGCGGTCCAGGTGGAGCGTTTGTTGGAAAAGGGCTGTGAGGCCTATTTTGCTAGTATCACTATGATGGAGGAGAGTAGTGACTCGGATATTAGTAACATCTTGGTAGTCCAAGAATTTGAGGATGTGTTCCGTGAGGTGACAGGATTACCACCATCGAGGTCGGATCCGTTTACCATTAAGTTAGAGCCAGGGACTGCTCTTGTTTCGAAAACACCGTACAGAATGGCACCTGCTGAGATGGTTGGGTTGAAAAAGCAGTTAAGTGAGCTTATAGATAAAGGGTTCATAAGGACCAGTAGTTCACTGTGGGAAGCACCGGTGTTGTTTGTCAAGAAGAAAGACGGCTACTTTAGACTTTGTATCGATTACCGTGGTTTGAACCGAGTGACGGTTAAGAATAAGTATCCTCTTCCAAGGATAGATGAGTTGTTGGATCAGCTCAGAGGAGATACTTGGTTTTCTAAGATCGATTTGGCTTCGGAATATCATCAAATTTCGATAGATGAGATGGATATTCGTAAGATTACGTTCATGACTCGTTATGGGCATTTTGAGTTTGTGGTTATGCTGTTTGGATTGACTAATGCTCCTGCAGCATTTATGAAGTTGATGAATACCGTCTTCAGAGAGTTCTTGGACGAGTTTGTGATTATCTTCATTTGAGGTCCGTGATGAGTAAGCTCTGTGAGCATAAGTTGTTTGCTAAGTTGAAGAAGTGTAGCTTCTGGCAGCGTGAGATCGGTTTCTTGGGTCATGTAGTCTCAGATAAGGGAGTATCCGTGGACTCGGAAAAGATTCGGGCCATTGCAGATTGGCCGAGACCGAGGAACACGACAGAGATCCACAATTTTTTGGGTTTGGCCGGTTATTACCGATGTTTTATGAAGAATTTTGCGAGTAAGGCCAACTTATTGACTAAGTTGACTAGGAAGGATGTCCCATTTGTTTAGACCGAGGAGTGTGAGAAGAGCTTCAGTAAGCTGAAGGAAATCCTTACTAGTACTCCGATCTTAGCGCTACCTGAGCCGGGTGAGCCGTACATTGTGTACACAGACGCTTCAAGGATAGGACTTGGATGCGTTTTGATGCAGCAGGGTAAGGTGATAGCTTATGCTTCTAGATAATTGAGGAAGCATGAAGGAAACTATCCTACCTATGATCTTGAGATGGCTTTGGTCGTTTTTGCACTTAAGATTACGATCTAAAGATAGCTTACCATCCTGGTAAAGCTAACTTAGTGGTGGATGCACTAAGTAGGAAGCGAGTCGCTTCTGACACGGAGAGAGACATGGAATGTTCTTATTGGTATGGTCAGTACTTTGAGGCTGAATGGGTTGATTGATGAGGTAGAACCGTTGGTCTGGTTGCTGCAGACCAGGCAGATTTGTTGACTCGGGTACGGATTGCCCAAGAGAAATATCAGAATTTGAGGAAAGTTGCTCAAAATGATAAATCTATTTCTAGAATACAATCCCACTCTCGTGATGATGTATTCCTGAGATATTAATCGAGTTCTCGCCATAACTAGACCAGCTTTGAGCTTTCCATCAAACAACAAACTCGACCATAGCTAATACTCTCTAATATGCAAGTCTGCAGTTTTAACCCACTCTCGTGGTGCTAAGGGTTTTTATTCGTATAACCGCGTCTACTGATTTGGTTATAACCTTAAGTACATCCCATAGGACATAGCTTAACATTAAAATTGCATATATAGAGTAGCTAGATCGATTAAGAATAATAGTACATATTGAATCATATATCTTCGATCCCATCATCGACCAACCATCCTAGTGGTCTAAAGGATCTACTATCTTATCTCTCCGAGGGTGACGGTTAAGAAAAAGATTAGAATCATAAAGCAATAAACAATAAACTAAAAGCTAAGAACAGTAAAGTAAATCAAAACATAAGAAAAAGCATAAGAAAGAAGTAAACCTAGAAGAAGAACTCTTTTATTGATATGAGAAAGTGAGACAAAAAAGGTCGGAACTTGGACAAAAGATGGTTATGAAAGAGACTGCATGTGTTTATATATAGTTAGGAGACTTAGAGGCTGTAGACACAAGCTTGAGAAGCTTCTAAAAGACCCTAATTTGCACTTACCAAGATTCCATGTCATGCATTACGTAAAAACATAAGTTTCCATTTCTGCTCGGAGGGGTAGCATCGGCCACCCACGGTCGACGCTCTGGGTCAATGCGGCTTAGGATGAGCGTCGACCGTGTTGCATCGATGGGCTTTGTCACAGGATCAGCGTCGACCATGGGTGGTTGACGCTCGTGTCGGAACTTAGCTCAGTAGCAGTTTGATATATGGTCAATTTGATATAAGTCTAACTGATATGGGTCAATTCTCTAATGCACTGTCATTGTAGCACATAAAGGTGTCAATCCAAATGGGTGAGCTATTAACCAGAAAGGATGCAATCAAACCAATTTAAGTCAAGCCAAGCAGTAGATCATGAAATTAACAATCTAACAAAACAATAATATAGAAGCATTAGAAGAACTAACATAAGCTAACAGAACTGGTAGTTACTAACAGAAACTACATAGGCAATGCAAACATAATTCAATCAACTAAACAGAAGCTCCTAAGGGTGCAGTTATTGATTAGTGTATCCTCTTAATCTACCTAGGTGTTTAACATACTCAAACAGAGCTAATTCCTAGACCATAAACTCAACAGCAGTTAAATCCACTCTCATGATAGATAACCTCAAGCTAAACCAGTTCCAGACCTAAATCTCTTTAGCGAAATCTAACCTAGCAGGCATTAAGATTCAGTCTATTGAAGCCAATAAACACCCTAGACAGCTAATCTCTTAGGCTAGAAATGTAAATCTCTGGAATTAGTTGGTTCACGCATTTCATCAAACACTTGGTGGGCGTGGAAATGCCTAAGTTGTAATTTCAAATGATCAGAGAGGAACTAGCATTAATAACACTAATCCAGAAGGGAAATCAAGTAATCTAAACTTAAACCACCTAAGAGACTAAGATTCCATACTTAATCTATCCCATCCTTAAGAACCCTAGAACCTACTCAGAACCCATGAAGAACATCAAGAACACAAACCCAGAAATCATTAAAACTCGCATAAATGGAAAGATTAAGAAGAAAACAGAGAGATTACTGAGAATTAAACACAAATACTAAGTAGATCAAAAGAAATCTGATTACAAAGCAAGAACAGAGGTAGAGAGAAAAAAACCAGCGGACTCCCTTTTGTCCAATGGATAATACAGAGTATTTATAGGATTTGGCAAAACCCTAGCTCACTAAAAGACAAAATAGCTTAGTTCGGAGGTGGACTCGAGGTGGACTCGAGGTGCTTGGGCCGAGTCCGGCGAAAAACTTCAAGACGACGACTTTTGGGTGGACTTGAGTGGTGAACTCGAGTGGTTGGGTCGAGTTGGTTTCAAGGTGCAGTCTTTGGTGCTGACTCGACCTGGGGCTAGAGTCAGTCTCCAAGTCCTCTTTTTTTAGTTCCACTCGACTCTCTACTCGAGTTCTTGTTCGAGTCCGGTTCCAAGGTCTCTGTTTTGTGCTCCACTCGAGTCTCTTGGTCGAGTGCATGGTCGAGTTAAGCTCTCCTTTCTTTCCTTCTCTCCATTTGACCTCAACATCTTCAATATTACTTGAATGTACCTGATACAACTCCAAAATGCAATATGCATGCAATCCTAATGCAAAACACTCTAAGTATACAAAACTGGAAACAAGTGACATGAAATGGTAAGAATATGCTATGAGACAAGGCTAAATGGATGATAAATGCATGCTAAAAGCATGTAAAATATAGACATATCACACTTCGACCCCCTACGGTCGATGGTGGGGTTGACGCTCGGCTTATCGGTATTTACGAAATCTTTCCACGAACACACTTGATCAAAGTGATGGCTCTATCTTTCCGTTAGGCTTTAGCAACTCTCAAAACACTTTAAACATGATGGTTTTCCCCAAGTACCTACAAATACATAAACTCACACAAATGCACTAAAACTATCCTAAATGCATGTTAGAACATATAAAACTAAGCTAAATGCATGCGAGAAAATAGGTAAAATATGATGATATCAGTCATATCTGCAACCGTGTGCCCAAATTGGAGCGACGACTGATCAAAGTTGATTTGTTGGTCGGCCACCTCTTCGTAGTGTTTCAGAACCTTTAAAATAGTTATGCACTCATCAATATTTGCTTTTTAAAAAATAAGCTATCATCCGAAAATAAGCGTTTGTTTACACGTTTAAATATTTATTTATAATAGAAAAAAACGGCCAAAATCGATCCAAACAGTTTGCCAAATGCTTTTTCATACCCAAATAATGGTATCATGCATTTATGAACTTGAACCAACAAAAAAATTCAAATTATACACTTGAACTATATGACTGTTAGCTGATTTCTACAGTGACCTACACAATGTTAGCCAACCGTGTAACGATGATGAGTCACACGACACCGTGGCGAACACGTGGCATATGGGCTAAGTAAAACGAGTCGTTTTGGTCGTTATTGTTTGTTTTCTGTCATGAGCAAAATGACGTCGTTTTCTCGGAAAAGCTCATCTTCGCCGTGAATCTCCAGATTCCAGGTAAAGATCATCACAACGCCGTGATGAGAGATTATCAAGATAATAAGACGATGATGTTTAAGGAAGAAGACAATGGTAACAACGGCATAGATGAGCTTTTAGCAGTTCTTAGTTACAAAGTGAGGTCATCAGAAATGGTGGAGGTTGCTCATAAGCTTGAACCACTTGAAGTAATGATGGCATTCAAGGAAACGATATTTTTCAACTCTCTATAGATATTATACATTACAATCCAGCTGAGCTTTACACTTAGCTTGATTATATGCTCTCTGACCACAATCCCCCGTCTTTTAACTTTGATTACGATCTCAAAGCTATTCCCGGTGACGCAATTCTCAATCAATTCTTAGTGGATTCGTCTTTTTCGTTGAATAAGGCAGCGAGATACGAATTTTACAAACAAGCGGTTGAAATGCTCAAACAGTGTCGTAGGCACGATGGTGACAATCACAACAATGACGTCATAGTCAACTCGGTCTGTTATCCTGGTTGACTCGCAAGAGAATAGTGTGCATCTCGTCCACACGCTTTTGTTTGCGCTGGAGCTGTGCAGAATGAGAATCTTGAAGCTCTAGTGAAGCAAATTGAATTCTTAGATGTGTCTCAAATCGTAACAATGAGAAAATCCGCTACTTACTTCGCGGAAGCTCTCGCACGACGGATCTATCATCTCTTTCCAATACTCTTCGGATGTACTTCTACGAAACTTGTCTTTACCTCAAGTTCTCTCATTTCATGGCGAATCAAGCAATTCTTGAAGCTTTTCAAGAGAAGAAGAGAGTTTTTGTCATCGATTTCTCTATGAGTCAAGGTCTTTAATGGTCGACGCTTATGCAGGCTCTTGTGCTTCGACTTAGTGGTCCTCTAGTTTTCCGGTTAACCAGAATCGGTCTGTGTGTGGTATATGGGCTATGTAAAACGACGTTGTTTTGATCATCACGAAAAACAAACAAAAAATACCAAAACAATGTTGTTTTACTTAGCCCATATGCCACGCGTTCGCCACGGTGTCTTCTGACTTAGCATCATTAAATGGCTGACTAATACCGTGTAGGTCACTGTAAAAATCGTCTAACGGTCATATAGTTCAAGTGTATAATTTGAATTTTTTGTTGGTTCAGGTTCATAAATGTATGGTATCATTCTTTGGGTATGAAAAAGCATTTGGCAAAATGTTAGGGTCGATTTTGGCCATTTTTCCTAATAAATAATTATCAAAATATTAAAAATATTATAAAACCTGAATATATAAAAACATTAAAAGGAAAATATGATGTTTGCTCTTAAGCTCTTATTTAACATCTTTTTTGTTTGGTCAAAGATTTATTAAAAACTAAACAGTTCATAGATCCAAACCGGCGGAACAATGTCTACATAACAAACCTCATGTGAAAGAACTCTAGCACTAGGAGATAAGTTATCTGCATCCGTATTGGAAAGACGAGGGATTACTGACAAAGAAAAAACACTAAAAGTTGCTTCGAGCTTCTCCACTTCTTTCAAGTGCATCTTGAAGGCTGGTGATAGCATGCATAATTATATGCTTTCATGCATTCATATAGGTTAGTTTTATGCATTCTGACATTCATTTAGGATAGTTTTAGTGTGTTTGCATGTGTTTGCGTTATTATAGATATTTGGAGCTAAACCGATACTTCTAGAGTGTTTGAGATCCTTGAGCAGCCATACAGATGTTGGAGTTACTTGATTCGGGCCGAGAACATCATGGAAAGCTTCCTTGGATGCTTCACAGAGGGAGAACATCTACCATACACGGTCGATGCACCTCCGAGAATACTGACCAAGTAACATCGAGCAGAGCATCGACCAAGAGGGGTCGATGCCAAGTTGATGATGGGCCACATCAACACAAGCATTGACCAGGAGTGGTCGATGCACATCATGAGCCAGAGCATCGATGCTGACGTTCCGAGAGAAAAAAGGAAACTTTGGTTTCTACATGATTCAAGATATGGTAGCTTGGTAAATGCGAATTAAGGTCTTCTAGAATCTTCAGAGGCTTGTGTTCATTGTTTCCAAGGGCCTTATTACAATATAAACACATTAGCCTCACTCATAAACAATCTTTATCACTTTGACACATTTTGATATAGATAAAAGAGTTCTTCTAAGTTTACTTATTTCTCTTGTTTATGTCTATATTTATGTTTAAGCTTTGAGTTTATGTTCTTAGTTTAGATTATTGCTTATTGTTTTCTATTCCTAAGCCTTATCTCTTTTGTAACCTCGCAGAGAGATAAGGGAGTAGATCCTTTAGACCACGAGGGTGGTGGTCGATGATGGATATACTTTATAAGATTTCAATTATATTTGTTTGTTATTAATCGTTCTAGCTATTCTATTATGCAATCTTAATGCTAAGATATATCTTATGGAAGATGCTTAAGCTTATAACCAAATCTATTAGGTGTGGTTATACGAATAGAAGCTCTTTGCACTACGAGAGTGGATTAAAACTTCATATCTACATATTAGAGAGTATCAGTGGATGGTGTGACAGACCCCAAATGATATGTCTCTCACACGTAAGAGAATCGATGATGAGATTGCATGTAATGCGTGAAGGTCGCCACGAAAGTGGGGCTGGCAAAGTGACCAACATACCACAAGAGTGGACTAGCCTAACTTCTATATCCCTAGATTGACGAACATAAACTAAAAAGGTAGAACATAAATCCTATAATTTAGATTCCCTATAAATTGACTATCACTCAATTCTCAGTAAATATTTATTTATGCTATTTTAATTATGTTTTTACTTTTATGTTATTTATTTAAGTTATTTATTTATGTTATAATTTATGCAATTTAATTTATGTTATTTAATTATGAAATTTAATTATGCTTTAGTAGTTTAGTTAATTTAACTGTTTTATTTTATTTTAAGTTATTTATTGTTTTATTTATTTTATTGCATATTAGTTTAGGACACAATCCCCTTTTATATTATCCCGCCTAGATTAGATCTGTATTTGTATTCTCTGTGTGGATCGATACCGTACGTACTATAATTTCATTGACTGTACACTTGCGGTCTTATGGGTTAAACTCTTGAGACTACTCTATAGGTAGAGCTCAGGTGAAACCTAAGAGAGAGGAAAGGCTAACAATATTCTTCCCTACCAAGTTTTTGGCCTTGTTTCCGAGAAAATAAGCAATAGCCATAAAGTTTTGATGTGGATCTAAGACTAGGCGTTTATATCTCGCTATCTAGTTTCTTTTTCAAATTGCAGGTGTGTAAATTTGAGGAGTAGAAGCAATAACTAGCTGACCAAATCAGTTCATAACATCAACGAAATCGAGAAACAAGCTAGGAAGGAGAAGAAGAGAAAAGATTGGATGGAGTAGCTACGAAACAAACTACATGCTGCTGAGATGGAGGACATTGCACATGATGGTGGTGTCGCTCATGCTGATGGTGTTTCATGTCGGCCGGCTCTAGCGATCGGTACTTATCACCTGGATCAGTTTAACAAGCTTTGTGGCATAGTAAAAATCAACGAAGTCTCAGAGGACGCTCTGAAACTAGATCTATTCTCGTTCTTCTTGGGTAACAAAGCTAATCCATGGGAGAAGAAGGTGGAAGGAGACGGTTTGGAACAAGCTGCCATAACATCTATCGGGCGTAACCATCAACCACATGCGGTCGATGGCTTTCCAGAGCAACTCATTGGAGGTATGCATCGACTAGGAGCGGTCGATGCTCGATATGCAGAACGAACCACCGTACAATACCATCGACTAGGCGCGGTCAATGGTCATCCAGGAACATCCGCTGGACATATGCATCGACCACACCAAGTCGATGCACTTCCTAAGGTTTCCGATACCCATTCTTCAACACCGAAACGACAACATAATAGAGTTCGAGGAGATATGGGACCAGACTACATAACAAAATGAGGTTGGAGCGGTTACCGATTGGCCGAATCGAAGAGTTTCGGTCACATTTGTGAACTGAGACGTGTTCTACAAAGCAACACCAGTCAACGCTTTACGGGAGAGAGACTTGTTGGTGATGACACTATCATAGATGATGAAACTCCTGCTGGGGAGCGATCCTACCACCATCTCTTTGCCGATGGGATCGACTTGAGTCCTTATCTTCTGATCTTTCAACAAATAGCGAGCATTAATCCCGAGCTTTACTACAGACGAGTCTTCACACAACGGTCTTCACCACGACCATCTCCACCACCGACTAACCATTCTGTAAGACTGTCGAGCTCACGACGTTAAAAAACATTCTATCTCTTTGTGTTTTTCACCATTAAAAACAAACAAAACAAGGACTTGCAATTGGGGAGCTACCAACCCACAAACCTAATAAGAGAATTACGATATGAACTCTCTTGTTTTTCACCTCTTTTACGGTTTTATGTCACAACGCGGACGTTGTGATTGATGTGTGGGGGAGAGTCTTGCGATCAGCTGAGGTATATCTTTTTCCTTAACATCTTTTAGATGGAAGATTTACCGTAAATTTATTGCATTTTGAGAGATTGTTACACTCTTTTCCTCGTTCATACGTTCAATAACATATGAAAAAGTTTTTAATGAGGTAGCGATAGAACTTGTTAATTGTGTTAATTGTGCTATGGTTTGGATGCTTTTTGGATAGTGTGTGTGATCTTTGGTAGGAACAGTGGAAAACCCATCAGCAGATCAACAAATCTCAAAAGGGTCGTTCTTCCGGAGGCTTAGACAAATCGGAGTTATCTTCTCACCTTAATGAACTTAAAATCTTCTCGGTTTGGGGCTTTAGATACATTGGATGTGATACCTCTATGGGATCCAGCAAGGCACGTCTAAGTAAGTACAATTCCCCTCTTCCTTCCTTTCAATAAGTAAATAAAAGGGAGAAAAAGAAAAGAAAATAAAAGAAAAGAGAAGATGAAGATATAGGTAGTAAAGAGGTGAATTGGGTGTTGGAATCTACCACTTTTAACATTCGCGTCTCATGGAAACATGTCCTAAGAAAAGGAAAGAGCTGAAAAGAAAAGGCGATCGATTAAAAAAAATGGTGAAGTACTTGAAGTACATTAGAGATCATTCCGCTTCCACTAAGAAGAAAAGCACTAGCACAACAATGGCACAAGGCACAAGTTTACTCTCCTTATCTTTATTGTTTTTCTTAGGATTTTTTCACCATGCTTAGCTTTTGTTTGCTTGAGGACAAGCAAAAGATAAGTGTGGGAGAGTTGATAGCATGCATATTTACATGTTTTCATGCATTCATAAAGGTTAGTTATATGCATTCTAACATTCATTTAGGATAGTTTTAGTGCGTTTGCATGTGTTTGTGTTATTATATGTACTTGGAGCTAAATCGGTGCTTCTAGAATGTTTAAGAGCCTTGATCAGCCATACGGACGTTGGAGTTACTTGTTCGGGCACAAAACATCACGAAAAGCTTCCTTGGAAGCTTCACAGAGGGAGAGCATCGACCATACACGGTCATGCACCTCCGAGAATACCGACCAAATAACATCGAGCAGAGCATCGACCATACAGAATCGATGCTGACGTTCCAAGAAAAAAAAGAAATTTTCGTTTCTACATGATTCAAGATATGGAAGCTTGGTAAATGCGAATTAGGGTCTTATAAAAGCTTCAGAGGCTCATGTTCATTGTTTCCAAGGGCCTTATTACTATATAAACACATGTAGCCTACTCATAAATTGTCACTTTGACACATTTTTATATCAATAAAAGAGTTTTTCTTCTAGGTTTACTTATTTCTCTTGTTTATGTTTATATTTATGTTTAAGCTTTGAGTTTATGTTCTTAGTTTAGATTACTGTTTATTGTTTTCTATTGTTAAACTCTATCTCTTCTGTAACCTCGCAGAGAGATAAAGGAGTAGATCCTTTAGACCACGAGGGTGGTGGTCGATGATGGGATCTACTTTATAGGATTTTAATTACGTTTGTTTGTTCTTAATCGATATATCTACTCTTCTATACAATCTTAATGCTAAACTATATCCTATGGGAGATGCGTAAGCTTATAACCAAATCTAGTAGGTGTGGTTATACGAATAGAAGCTCTTAGCACCACGAGAGTGGGTTAAAACTTCAAATTTGCATATTAGAGAGTATTAGCTATAGTCGAGTTTGTTGTTTGATAGAGTATCATAAATCTGATCTAATTGTGGCCAACTTAGTTTATGATCTTCAGGCATACATCGTCACGAGAGTGGGATTGTATTCTAAAAATAGATCTATCATTCACTCTTCGTATTAGACATGCTTTAACGTAGTTAATCGTTGGATGGTGTGACAACTCCCAAACGATGTGTCTCTCACACATAAGAGTAATCGATGATAGGATTGCGTGTAATGAGTGAAGGTTTCCACGAGAGTGGGTCTAACGTAGTGACTAGTATAGCACGAGAGTGGACTGACCTAAGTTCTATATCCCTAGATTGACGAACATAAACTAAAAAGGTAGAACATAAATCCTATAATATAGATTTCCTATAAATCGACAATCACCTAGTTCTCTGTAAATATATATATATATATATATATTTTGTCAACTAGCCTAGTGGTTTTAATAATCTCTGTATATATTTTTTTATGTTATTTATTTTATATTATCTATTTAAGGTATTTATTTATGTTATTTATTTTATGCAATTTAATTTATGTTATTTAATTATGCATTTTAATTATTCTTTAGTAGTTTAGTTAATTTAAGTGTTTTATTTTATTTTAAGTTATTTATTGTTTTATTTATTTTATTGCATATTACTTTAGGACACAACCCCCTCTTATATTATTTCTCTTAGATTAGATCTGCATTTGCATTTTCTGTGTGTTATTATATTCTCTCTATAGATCAATCACGTACGTACTACAATTGCATTGACTGTGCGCTTGCGGACTTATGGATTGAACTCTCGAGACTACCCAATAGGTAGAGCTCCGGTGAAACCTGAGAGAGAGGAAAGCCTAACAATCTTCCTCCCTACCAACTGGTCCGTCTGTTGTAGAACTCACCATTGACTCTAAATCTGCACATTTAGTGAGAAAACTGATTAATAGTTGCTATTTGATTATCATGCATTGCATCGCGCATAGGAGAGCTTCCAGTTCCGAATGCAGTGGAGACAAGTTATGATGAATACTTCTCGATCCCGTCGATACTTTAGGGTTCTCATCCTGGTTGCAAATCCAGCCCATCCTTAAAAAACTGTCTATCCTCTTCCAAGATCTATCAATATGGCATCGGGTACCCGTACTTGCTACATCCGTCCTTGTTGGATCTGTTGCATATTCTTATATCTCCTTCTCGTTTTTTTTAGCTTCTATCCACGTCGTTGCCTCCCTCGATGCCAAATCTACGATATCACGAGGGTCTGTACCCTTCTTTAACATCACTTTAATTCTCTTTTTGTTTAATTTTTTATAGTTAATTCATTTTTTTCATTTTTTTGTTATATTAAAGATAAAGTTAAAATTATTTTAGAATTCTATGAAAACAAAAAATATATATTTGAAAAAGGAAAGTATGATTCTAATTTTTGTAATTCCTTTTTCGTTTTCATTGCTTATTTAAAAGAAAATCAAAATAAGAAAATATAAATTTGGAAAAAGGAAATTTTATAAAATTCTTTTTTTTCCTGATTTTCAATAAGGTCTTATGAAAAAAATATTAAAACAATTATTGGCATGGTTCGTAATTATTATCATTCACTAATGTAACTTTAATCTTTTCTAAGTGTGAGACTGAACGTGAGAGTTCTTTAATTTAGCAAAAAATCATTATGGTAATAATATATAAGATATATTTGGTGAAAAATAAAATAATAATTATTCTATAGATATATCATCTCGATTTATATAAATTATAATGGATATTCCAGTTATATAAAAAGTGTTAGCAGAACAAAATGTTTATTGCAAAATATTTAATTTACTATGGAAAAATGAAGCAATGTCTAAATTAAAAAAAATTTGGATAGATAAAATTTTCAATCGATTTCCATGTTCTTCTTAATTTCTTTTGTTTAACTTGGTTGTTTATTTTCTAAAATAGTAGAGACATAATTATTTTGATATATCCATTTTTTATATTATCTATTATCGTATTAGTTTTTTTGCTAAATCTCTCAAGAATTTCGTATTTATTTTTGATATATTTGTTTTTTACTATGTTTCAAGATAATGTGTCTGAAATTTTAGCCGCATCAAAGAAATATTTGAATATAATTACTACATATCAAAATGTTTTCTCTTTTCAGTGATAAACAATAAAGTGTTAAAACATTTTTTTCATCCTTTTTATATTTATAATAATAGTCATGATGAGCCATACTCATAAAAACACCTACTTCGAAAATTCAAAACGTTATATCAATTTTTCAATGCATTTGCCTTTTTTCTTGATATTGGTATTTCATTTGTATTAGTCAGTACTACACCATATATTCAAATATGACATATTAAATTCACTTATATCCAATATTTTCTATTTTATACGATGTTGTTTGATCCCCTATATATTATTTAGAGAGTACATTTATAAATAAATATTAAAAAATGTAGATATTTACATCACATTGCCATTGAATCAAAAAACAAATTTTATTCTCTCATTAAGGATATTTTAGTCATTAGTTATTATGTGATCATTGAATTTTAAAATCAAATATTTATGGTAGCTAATTAAAATCAAATATTTATGGTAACTAATTAAAATCTTATATTTATGGTAACTAATTAAAATCCTATATTTAAGGTAACAAATTAAAATTATATATTTATGGATACAAGAAACTCATATTTATAGGAGATATTCTATAAAATATTTTATATTTATGAAAAAAGTTTCATAAAATCTTTGCTAATATATTGTCCATAAATTTTGATAATATCTATATATATTTAGCATTTATCTTATTAATTTATAATCTATAAATAAAAATTTATAATATCAAATTTTTTGAAAAAAATCAACCCGTACTATTGCACGGGATATTTCTAGTTTGTTTTTATTTGTTCTTTACAACCTAGCTTGAGAGACATGAACAGAATTGTGTGGGCTTTATGGACGGTCTCCGTTTAATAAAAAAAAATCATATAAAAAGACCCATTTTTGAAGAGAAAATGAAAATAAGGGCCCAACAAATTAAATTGAGTGTAAGTAAAGGCCAATAATTTGAAATTTTTTTTTTACACTTAATAAAAAGCCCATTTTTTCATAGGGCTTTTATTTTTCATAAGTCCTTACTATATTCTTTATTTAGGTTAACCTTTGTTTCATATTTAAGGTTCACAAAATCTATAAACATTTTTCAATTTCAGTTGCACCGTATCTACTAAAACAAACACAAAAAACATTTCGGATTTGCCTATAATATTTTGTAAGAATAAGATGTGATAGCATCAAATAAGTGAACTCGAAATCAGCTATGCATTCAAAGGTATGTTTTAATAAGAATGGGTTTTAAGATTCTTATATTCAGTTCGATTTTATATATTTTGGAATTAATGTTTCTGCTCATGTGATCATTGTGATTTGTTTTACTTTTTATAATAAGTTATTTTGTAAAAAAGAATTGGTTTTTTTGAAGATTTGGTTTTCTTTCACACAATAGATTGACGTTTTATTTCTAATTGATCTAATACTTTACACGATGTTATTCGATTTGTTATTTATCTAGTTTACTTTTTATTTTAACTATATATTAGGTTTCCAATTCAACCACACTGGAACATTAGAAGAGGTCTCGAAATTAATTATACATTCAAAAGGTATGTTTTAATAATAACAAATTTTTATATTTATTCGATGTCATGCCAACTTTTAATATTCGTATAATTTGTTTTTGCTTATGTTATCATTGTTACTATATCTTGTTCTTTTTTAATTGGAATAGTTTTATTATTTTTTAAAAATTGTTAGTTGTTTAGGATTTGATTTATGAGATTTTTGGATCTAAAGATTTATTAGATTCATTTCAATAGTCACAATTTCATTATAACACTTATAAGAACTCACATAAACAAATGTTGAAATCACTAAAGAACATAACATATTGTTGCTCCTTCTCATATGAGATGTGCTTAAAATCAATTATCAGCTTTCTTAGGCGCCAACTTGATTCAATAAAATGTATTGTGATGACCATGTAGCTAGCTCATGTTGTGGGAGCAACCTCTACGTCTACTGTCAGAGATACCTTTTGCTTATTAGCACCAAGCAGCTTTATCATAACTGCTTTCCTTTCCACATACATCTTCACAATGTCTCTACTTGTTGTTATCCGAGAATGAGACTTGTAAAGATTAACTTGAGTGCAAAAATGTCTCCAAGCAAAACTTTCAACTCATGAAAGTGGCAATTCACCCAAAACAAGCATCTCATTAGAAGCTTCCCTGAAAACATCTTCAGAAAAGACAACTTCATATTACCACCATCACCTTTAGGATTTAACATATGTTCAGTTTAAGTATTACGTTTATTGGAAGAGAACCGGAGATGTACCAAAATCGACAGTCGAGATGATTGTCCAAGATTATGGAAATCATGATTGACATCGAGAGCTAGCTCAAAGGAGGAGGGTTGCCATGTCATATATATATTATCCAGGTTCTTTTCCCAACTCTCGATGTGGAACTTTTCTCCTTACCACATCAACACACCCCCTCACGCCCACGATGCACATCTGCAGGCGTGGTTGTTTGGTTGGACACAAGAGATTGGACTGGGCTCTGATACCATGATAAAGGCCTAACTCACTCTTAAAAGCTAGCTCAAAGGAGGAGGGTTGTGATGTCATATATATATTACCCAGGTTCTTTTCCCAACTCTCGATGTAGGACTTTTCTCCTTACCACATCAACACTTTTGATGAGATGATTGTCCAAGATTTTGGTTCCGTGTTTTGAGTCGTGATTGACATCTTGAGCAAGGATGAGCGAAACGGCAAGAAGAAAACTCTGTTTTCATGAATGAAAAATAGAGATGATAACAAGACTTAAGAAGAGAAAATCTTGTTCTAGGTCAAAGAAAAGATTGAAAGAAAATAGAGAAGACGATAGAGTTTAATAATCAAAGGTGAATTGGATCTGGCTTTGATACCATGATAAAGGCCTAACTCACTCCCAAAAGCTAGCTCAAAGGAGGAGGGTTGTCATATCATATATATATTACCCAGGTTTTTTTCCCAACTCTCGATGTGGGACTTTTCTTCTTACCACATCAACACACCCCCTCACGCCCAGGATGCACATCTGCAGGCGTGGTTGTTTGGGCAGACACGAGAGATTGGGCTGGGCTCTGATACCATGATAAAAGCTAACTCACTCCCAAAAGCTAGCTCAAAGGAAGAAGGTTGCCATGTCATATATATTACCCAGGTTCTTTTCCCAACTCTCGATGTGAGACTTTTCTCTTTACCGGAGATGTACCAAGATCGACAGTCGAGATGATTGTCCAAAATTATGGAAATCATGAAGATTGAGAAGAATCTAGAAGATTATGATATTTGGCAATATCTTAGTTTAGGAATATTTACATTTTTTTTATAAGTATTATTTACATTTATCTTTATCTTAATTTAAGAAACTTAAGTCTATTCAATCTAGGACAAGTCATCCCGAAATCATCTTTAGTTTCGCCCACTCCATCATTATCCTTTAGAAAATCATCTTCTGCTTGATGTGAGGAAGAATCCATCTGCAATAATGAAAGATTTGATCAAAAATAAAATTCAAAACAAAACATATCATAACTAAGCTACATAACGAAATCAAATCTATACTAGGAGTCTAAGACTAGGAGAAAGATACTAGGCGTCTAGGACTAGGAGAAGAACACAATGCTTTGATTCAATCTGTACTCTGTAGGCTAATGCATAACATGAAAAGAGGAACACCTAATCAATACCAGTTAGAAGTTAAAACATCGAAAGAAGACAGATTCGAATATGTCCTCTTTTTTCCCGCAGACAGAAACATAACTAAACCAAATGAAGAAGATAACTTCCCAAAATCCAAAATCCAAATTCCAAATGCATGAGACTTGTACTTAGTTTCTATTTACACATTTCATCAAATTAAACGAATTTAAAAGAGGACAAGTTACACACCAATGACTACGATTGATTTCTTGACGAAGCTGAGAGACGAGAAGGAGTTGCCGGTGCTCGTCGTTAATCGTTTAGGTCAATTAGGGATTCGAGGTTTTTAATTTTTTGGTTTATTTGTATTCAAACTTGAAAGGATTGGTTTTGTTTAGGGCTTAGGCATATTAGGCATTATATGTGTGTATAAAACAAAACCAAAACCATAGGGAGGTTCAGTTTTTATTTTGTTTCAACAAGTTTTCTCCTAAACAAAAAATGGACTAATAAAACATCAATCAAATCTGAAACAAAATGCACAATTTTAAAAACAGCAGTTCATGTGTGAGTGAACAAACCACAATATGCGACTTCGTTTAGATTTTAAGCCACAACAAGGGGCACAAAAGAAGATTTATTCGATGAAGACGAACCAGTTTCGGATTAGGATTTGTTCTTCCTCCCTTTTCTCCTTATCATAAGTACTGTATCTTCAGATTAAAGTATTTGAAATTGATATGTGGGATTTTTGTGACACGGTACTTACGAGAGGGAAAAAATGAAAGATCAAATAAGAATCCGAATATGGTTCTTCTTCATCGAATAAATCTTCTTTTGTGCCCCTTGCTATGGCTTCAAATATAAACGAAATGCTTTGGTGAGTTTACTTAAAGTCGCATATTGTGGTTTGTTCACTCACATATGAACTGCTATTTTTGGAATTGTGCATTTCGTTTTAGCTCTCATTGTTGTTTTGTTAGTCCAGTTTGGTTTAGGAGAAAACTTGTTGAAACAAAATCAAAGTGAACCTCAATATGGTTTTGGTTTCGTTTTATACACTACCTTAGGTATATAAGGCATAATATGAGTGTATAAAGCAAAAGCTTGGAATCAATCGTACATTTAGGGATTAGGCATAATATGTGACTATGTGTGTCTGTATATAATATGTGACTATGTGCGTCTTATAATAAATTATCAATAAAATGTACTACTTTAAAAAAAAACTAAAGAATAAAAGGTTAATTATTTAGGCGAAATAATAAGATTAAAATCTTAAGAACGAAACCTATTTTTTTAGGATATTCTAAAAAAAAAAAAAAAAAAAAAACATTTAACTCGCCAATTTTTACAACCCTACCCTCCACCTGAAAAAATGCAGATTATGAAGTCAAAAATCATACGCAGTATAAGCCTTATAAGTATTTTATAAACGTTTTCAAGGTCATATATATTAGATTTTTAAAATTGTAAAATTAGATTTGGACTTTTTCGTCGTAAGGGATTCGATTAAATTTATTATTTATCAAAATTTTACAAACTTGACGGTAACAAAAACGTGTTATATTGTGTATTATTTTTAACTTCGCGAGATTAACCTATATTTTTTGGATATGAAGGGTAAAATTGTAAAAAATAGAGACTTTGAAGGTTATTTTTGTAGAAAATTCATTTTTTTAATTACATGCACCACTTTCATAATGGATATTTTTTATTTTAAATAAAACAACCATTCCACCTCTACTAACTACACCAAAGATCTACGTTAAGTTTGCCACCTTTTACATTCAGTAAGAGTCAAACCTATTTAAAATATGAAATTATTAAAATATAAAAAGATATTATTGAGAAAAAAAAAAACAAATGTTAATAGATTTTAGAGGTCTGGATTTAGTTCGTAAGTCGCACTTAGTTCTTAAGTGAATAATCAAACCAAGGCATGTGGCTTTTTGGTTTTTCTAATGTCATCGATGTGTCATAGGTTCAAATCCGCATATTGCATGTTGCTACTAAAAAATGGCTAAGAAATCAAGACCATACAACATGGTTAGAGGGTGTGAAAATAAATGTGACATTCCATAGAGATATAAGAGAATTCTTAAAATTTAAACCATCTTTGGAGGAGAGAAGTACCCCTATTTCTACCTATAAAATTTTGTTGTTGTATCTCCATAATTAGGTTCATCATAAAATAATATTTTAACTAAAAACTATGTTTCAAAATCGTCTATCATCTATGTAATCAATGTCAGATTTTTAAAACCTGAATCGTGTGGAATAGGAAAAAAAATAGAAGTTATATTTGTGGTTATTTGTTTTTCTTTACATGAACCCACAATAATAGAGAAAAAAACATAATTTTATTTCAAGTTTTATTTGCCTAAAATTTTAATTTGTTTATACAAAAATAAATTATGCAGTAAACCATGCGTAGGAAATTATTTTCAATAATAGATGTGTATTTAAAAGTGAAAATCTATTATCTGTTAAAAATTATTTTTCGCTTGATTTCTCTTAGTTTAAAAAAAAAAAAAAACAAGTTACTTGAGTAAAAACTAAATAATCTTTATAAATTTGTGTTGGTAACTCTACTAATTGCAATTGTAACAATTGTCTCATATATATATGGGTCCACGGCAGTAACCGATTCCAGTACCACTAATAGAATACTGAATACATAAATAAATCTGTTGGCGATGCCGACCTTCATAGATTGCTCAATAGAGATAGTTAAATCAGAATAAAATGCTGACACTGGTCTTAACGGAGTAACATATTTCATCATCCGAAACATATCCATAATACTAGTCCTGAGAAAAATATCAGAATCGAATAAACCGAACCAAAAATAGAGGAACCGGAACCGAACCGAAAAAGACAAAAAAAACCGAATGGATCTTAAATTTGAGAACCGAAAGAACCAGAACCGAACTGGTACCGAACCGAGAACCGAATGGGTACCCGAAATATAATTATATACCGAAAATATTAATTATATTTAGACTTGATATAACTCAATTATCCAAAATTATAATTATAAATCTGAAGATATCGTTATTTTTAAATCAAAATAACCAAAATACTCAAAATAATATATATTTTTAATTATCTCTTTCATCTTACTCCTAGAATATTATACGATGGTATAATAACAAATAAAGGAGTTAGAATTGTATATACAATTCGGGTCGCCATCCCGAACGCCAAATAATTCACCTATATTCAGTAATTGTTCATAAAAATATGTTTAATCTACCAGCTTAAAGTTTCAATAAGAGAAATCTGAATCTGAAATCGTTTTTTCCCAAAACCGGTTTATAAACAGCCGAACCAGTCCAATTTGATGTCGTTTTAAAATTAAAACATGACCAAATCTGATACGCCCTTGATCTCGCTTAGAAGTAAGGATTGATTGATGAACGTGGGTGGAGGTGGAAGGACGAATATGGGGATAAAAGTATGGATTGAATGGCGCCACTAAGAATTGCAGAAAACCCTTTGATAAGCCAACTGATCTTCTTCTGGATATTACGCACCAAAGAAAGAATCAGGTTTTCTTGTGGATATTACACACCAGCAAGAGATGAGACTAATCTTGTAAGAGTTTTTGATAAAAAGATAGTCTGAATTATTCTGAAGCCAAAAACAGAGTTTTAAAGGGAAAAGGAGCCTTTGAACACAATAAAGGCTGCCTTGGAAACATAATGCACGAAAACAGAAAATACAAAGCATAAATTATAAAGTTTGAATTCTGAATATATCTCCTCCTCTCCCAAAAATGTGGCTGATGTAGAATAGGGCTTTGACTTCTTATTTGGGCTGAATGTGATCTAAAGATGACATGCTAAAGGATTTAAACAAATGGACATACAAGTGACCATCTTATGCCTCATTAAAAACCTTGAGAGAAAAACCCAGTTTGGGACAAAAACTCATCAAGGGAAAAAGAGTACTAAGATAATCACTTTTCCCACTCATTTAAATCAGTTAGCTTGGATCAACATTAGTGTACCTTCATAATTGTTGTTCAGGTCAAAAGGAGTCGCCATTTGATTAAGAATTCCTCCAACGGCTTTGTTAAAGAGTTTGGCTCTAGATCGAGTCATTAGACCAACTGAGATGACAAAAACTTCCTTAGCTTCAAGCTGCTCCTCCTGTTCAAGCTGCTCTTCAGGTTCAAGCTGTTCCATTCCATGATCCGTGCTCGTTGTGCCGTCTAGGATCATATCATCCTCCCCCACTTCAAAAGGATTTGACCTCAAATCCGCTTCATCTGCAATATAAAAACCCAGATAAGAAACATTGAAGTTAGGACTCACATTATACTTACCTTGAAAATCAAGTTGGTGTGCATCAGGAGGCTCCTCTTTGATCCCTTGAGTTTTGATTGCATATTTCCATGTTTTCACAGCAGGAGGCTCTTCTTGCATCAGGGCATTGTTGGTGACTAATTCGTCATTTTTAAGTTCAATGAAGAACATGTGAAGTGACGTGATCCAAATATCATGTAGAACAGTGCTTGGACGTCCTAGACAGTCTCTTATTCTCCAAATATGGTTTTGAAAATCATCACAGATGGGTGATAATCTTATGGGGTTACCCTCTGGAAATTTGTCTGCATAATCCTGCAAAAGAAGAATTATCTCACTCGGCAGCACCGGTGCAAGGTTAGTCAAGCTCATGAGAGCTTCAATATAAACAAACAATAAAAATGGCTGTTCTGAAAATAAATGTTGCTTAACCTCACCAGCCTTCTCAAAAAGATTTGATTGTTTGTCTATGTGTTCTTGGTGCGTTACCCAAATTTGTTCTAGATACACGTCAAAGTGATCTTGTGCTTGGTTCCGATGATGAGAAAATATTTCTCCATCATTATGGTGTGGTTTGGATGACCGCTTCAAGTTCTTTCCATTGATAAGATCTCAACCCTAAAATTGTACATTCCGCTCCAAGAGAAAGTGGGTTAGCCTTCATTCGCTTTTGAGAGTCTAGATAGTTACCTCGAGATTTAATTGGTTGTGGAGCATCTGGTGGTTTCTCCTTGATCAAAATGATGCATTCAGCTCCAGGTGATTGATTCCGGACAAAAACTTTTCCATCTTGAGTGAATTCTCTTTCATTGTTGGCTCGAAAACACGCTTTAAGCTCTGAGTTTGATTGCAAGCCATTGCACCTTGTTACTTCCTCTGTTTGTTCCATTGTCAATCATTTTGTTGATGTTGTTCCGAGCAGGCCATTGCACACATCTAAGCTACCTATATATTCCTTGGCACTTAAGAGCAAAATCAAGTGCGTTATACTTGAAATTCAACATATAAAATAGGTTGTTTGATATTACGAGTGAATATGAAATTATTCTAATACCGAATACACTCGTAAGATAAACTTACCTGAGTACCAAGTAAAATGTTTGGTAACATTTTAGCTTTGAGGATGGTGATATTTGAAACACATATAGCTGATGTTGGAGATGGTTTAGTCACCACACGTTTTTCATTGGCAGTTTGCTCACACTTGTTATCTTGGAAAGCTTGTGAAGTGGTTGACACCAAATGTTGATGCCTTCTTGGTTGTGCAAATGCTTCATCATCACTATTTTCAACAGAAAATGAAGCCTCAACGTCTTTTGATACTACTTCTTGAATTATGCACTCAGACTGAATAATCTGCTCTTGCTGCACTTTTTCAACCATAGGAACTAAATGTGAATCATCTTGAATTTCCAATAATTCTTCTTTATCAGGCTGCTCTGAAATGCTTCTCAGACAAATCAGAATCAGCTTCTTCTTCCTCTGAAATTATGTCTCCATTATCCAGATTTGTCACAGTTTTTTTATTTGCACACTCATTAGCATAATGACCCAAGCCCTTGCACTTGAAGCACTGAACTTCACGAGTTCTGGTTGCATCCTCTTTAGCTTTGCTTTTGTTATCAGTAGACAATGGTTTTTCAGATTTTTGGTTCACTTCTGGATCGATTTCTTTTCCATAACTGGTCTTTTTGATAAGTGATTTCAGTTCCTCTCCAATCTCCTGAATCTCTTCAAAATCTGGAAAACCCACTGATATGCTCAAACTAATACCCTACGATGATACTAAAGCAGTTGCTGCAGTAAAGTTAGGGGTCGAACACAAGAACTCAAGAAAACTCACTCAGTAGATGAAAGATGCAGATTGTGCTAAGCAAACAGTGAATGACAAGAAAACAAATGATCAAATTAAACTTAGGTTGAATTAATATGGATGGGAGCTAGGCTCAGGGAAATTCTCAGGAAATCAATGATAGATAATAATTAATCAATTAAGGTTCAATTCAATTAAGCGCCGTTCTTGAACTCAAACACGATAATATAGTCAACCAACTGTCGTTGCGAAAACTAACTAAGTCTAAAATCTAGAATTCCAAATCTCTTTGCAAATCCTACAAATTAAACCAGCAATTAATTCAAGTTTGATATGTTCACAATTCGATTAAACCAAATCTCTTTGCAGATAACCAAATTGCTCACCCTAGGTTTTATCAGATTACTCAATTGCACTGTCGTGCCTAATCGATTAATCTAAGTTCTATGTTCTAGGTGATCAGACTAGAAATAGCTTTGAGAACAACCTATGGTGAAGAACTATTCAGGTTATGAACCCTAACAAATCAATCATCATAAATCAGAGAAATCCATATGAGAAAACCCTGAACCTAAAATGAGACTACTCAGACATGATAGATGAAACAAATAACATAACTGTATAAATCATGAAATTAAACAAAGGAATAAAAACAAGGGTTCGGGATCTTCTCTATGATGAACAAAGTCTTGGATCCGTCTCCCTCACAAAAGCTCTCAAATCTCAATGGTGGCTCAAGAATAATAGTAAAAAGTAAAGTCTGCCTCTCCTATAACCTAATGACTAAAAGTTTGCTTAAATAGGTCTAAAAACACGAGCTGGGTCCCTTTGTAAATAAGGGAAAGTATTGGGCTTCTTATGGTGAGAATTCTCTTCCTTGGATATCTCTTTATTCCGCGTCAGTTACGTCGGTATCGATCGATACCGGGGTGGTGTCGATCGATACTCAGGCTTCAAAACGGGTACTTTCTTCGGTTTGCTCCAAAAAGCTCCAAATGGTTCCAAAATCTCCAATTTCGTCACAAACGTGCTAAGACCTGAAAAGACTCCAGAACGATACAAAAAACACTAGAAAGACTCGATAAAATAACTTATATCATGGCTAAAAACGGGTAAAAACCATGATATATCAACTCCCCCAGACTTAGCCTTTTGCTTGCCCTCAAGCAAAACAGAAAACTAAGTTAGAGAAAGAGGTTTGAAAAACCTTAGAGACCTGACCTGTTACCGAAATCGCTGTAATGATCCTTTTTCCAAGCGCCCACTGCTGCCTGATCAGCTCCAGATCTAACCACCATGTACTTCTCCGTAGGAACCCCAACTTCCCAAGACTTCACTTATTATCTCACACCAATATTCATCCAAGCTCTCATCGCTAGTTTCATCGCTCCAATCAGTGTTCAAGAACCTTCTAGATTCTTGCCCATACAATATCATAGCTAAGGAACCATTTATTCAACGACATTTATTGCTCTCCGGTATTCTTTATCTCCCCCAGACTTATTTCATAATCAGTTCTAATTGGATTTCAACAGTGCAGGTTTATCTGAACAGCAAATACAAATCAAGGTCCGAAACGCGAGTATTGATAGTGTTTGCTACCGAATCCCCGGTTCTTACCCTCTCAATGTATCAAAAGTCTTAGGTGAATAATGGGGTCATAAGAAATTTTCCTACCCCTCACTTCAGGCCTTTGTGTGATCATTCCTTATCTAAGTAGAATAATGGGGTCATAGGAAATTTTCCTACCCCTCTACTCGGAGGAAATCATTTCATCTTTTATATAGATTTTACCTGTTTTAACGCAAATATGTATCCAACAATTTTCACGGGAGAGATATACCACAATTTTCAAGCATGATGGGTTCCTTAGCCAGATATGAATGATGAATCAAGCTCTAAGAAGACTAACCGCGTAGATGAAGTGCAAAATTTGGCTAAAGCTTGTGAAGAACATTGCTGGAGACATGAGTGATTTCTAGCTGGCTGGTTATCCCTTGGATTTTTCATTAGTCGAACTGAAACTAATCCTGTAACAGTTGTCACTCAAAAGCAAAATCAGAACAACAAATTCAAGCAAAAGACAGATCTTCAAGTGGTTTTGACTCAATAAAAACATATAATAAATAAGAAAACAAAAAGTCAATGTCAGTGACTACCTCCCCCAGACTTAAGCAACACTGTCCCCAGTGTTTATCAAGCCCAGAGAAGGTGAAAGAAATCAAAGGACAAAACGAAATAGGTCAAGAACAAGAGGTGTTACCATAGAGCGGTGGTGTCGATCGATACCAAGGTGGTGTCGATCGATACGGAACAAAAACGACCATCCTTCTTCCGACCTGATTCGCAAGACACAACAAAACACAAAAACAAAAACACATATTTATAAACTTACCAGTGGGTTGCCTCCCACTAAGCGCTTGTTTAATGTCACGAGCTTGACTTTGGCGAAGATATCAGTCAGGACAAGGTGGAGAACTCACTCCGAAATAAGCTCCACAACCAGACATCTCCAGCTTCAAAGTTGTGCTCATCATATCCTCTTCTTTCTCTTTCATCTCTGTAGGAATGAGAATTCTAGCCTTAGAGAAAGGTTTTGAGGTTCCCTTGCACTTCACCTTATATTCGATCGAATCTCCATCACACTTCTGAGGAATCAAAGTGAAATTAGCAGCACCGTTGATCTTCTTGCGCGTCGCTTTCCTCTTTGTTACCTTGGTCTTCTCCACAACTTTCTTGGGGTGTTGGGGGGGGGGGGGTTCATTTGAAACAACTGCGACTTTTGGTTCATCATAAGACTCATCGAGCAGATCGATCATCAGAGTCTCGCCCGAGGCAATGGTGATGCACGAGACATGTCTGAGTGCTCCTCCAGAAGGAATGGCATCGTAGAAGACGTCTCCGTCAATGCAAGAGAAAGATATTCTCTTATTAGGCGTGTCCATGATCGCGCCAACAGTAGCCATAAATGGTCTTCCCAAAATCAAGGGCACCTTGGATCCTTGGCTCATCTCCACAACCTGAAAATCAGTAGGAATCAGACAATCTCCTATTTTAACAGGTAAATCAAGAATTGTAGCGTAAGGGAGTGAGCTAGAAGAATCCGCATATGTGAGAAGCGTGTTAGGAGATCTCATATCAGCTTTCAATCTCTCTGCAATCGTCCTCGACATGACGTTGACACTAGACCCTGAGTCAACGAGAGACTCCTTGAAGTTTACTCTAGAGATGGAGCATGGAACTGAGAATTTCCCTGGGTCTTCCCTCTTTGTCAACTGTCTCAGCGGTGGTGGTGTATCAGCAACGGGAGGTCCTGCAACCATTTTTGACAAAAACTTGCTTCTAGCAGCCGCCCACTCCTCTCTTGTCAGCTTGGGAAGAACAGGGTAAGGTAGCTTTGGTTTGTATACTCGTTCCTCAACCATCTCTGTCCTTTTCTCAGTTATTGATTCAGCCTGCGAAGGGTATCGACTGATACCAGATGAGTGTCGATCGATACTGGAGTTTTGTATCGTCTCTGCAGGTTGGTGTCGATCGACACAGGTAGGGGTGTCGATCGATACGCGTGGAACGTCAGAATCCTTATCTTCATCTTCAGCAACCTTCGAATCTACAGCAGGTCTCGGGAAGTATCGATCGATACCAGGCAGGTATCGGTCGATACTAGTATCACTGGATACGAACACAGTCATCTCAGGCTCAAAATCCTCTTCTCTAGCGCTCGAGGTGATTGCATTGACATGTCCATGCTGTGGTTGAACTATCTTTCCCTTGACAGCTGCTGATGTCTGAGCTATTTGATTTTCCAGCATCTTCTGATGGATTTCGAGAGCGTCGATTCTCCCATTCAGATCAGTGTATAAATTATCCAGCTTTCTATTAAAATCTCCAGTCATCTTTTCTTGTCCCTGCAGAATTTGTTCCAAGAGGATCTCCGTCTTACTCTCTGTAGACCTCGGAGAATGCGGTTGGTAAGCTGAATTACCGTATTGGCGAGTAAAATCACCGCCTTGAAGTGGTTTTTGGGCGAATTGAGTGGCACCAAAACCAGATTGGTTACCTCCAGACTTGTAGCCACCTTGCTGATTGTTGTTGAAGCTTCGGTTGTTGTTGTAACCATATCGCTGACCCTGAAAACCAGAACCACCAATGTAGTTAACATCCTCTGCCTCATCTTCAATGTTCTCTACTTCCTCAGCAAAATGTACAGCCTTCTTCGTCTTTCCCACTAAGAGGTTGTGCATCGTGTCCAGCTTCGCCTGAACCTCAGCAATCTGCGAACCGTCAGCAACACTAGCGAGCCTTTTCCGCTCAAAATCAGCATTCTTGGTGCTATTGCTAGACGCCAAGTTCTCAATCAGCTTCACAGCATCGGTTGGAATCCTAGTGTTGAAGTTCCCGTTGCTTGCAGAATCCAGTGCCATCTGATACCGCCAATCAATCCCTCTGTAAAAGATCCCGAGCAGCTGAACTTGACTGAAACCGTGATGCGGACAGTCTCTCTCGTAGGATCTGAATCGTACCCAAGCAGCCTTGAGTGCTTCTGTTGGACCCTGAGAAAATTGAGAGATCTTGTTCCTGAGCTCCTCCGATCTCGCATCGTCATAGAAATTGTTCAGGAATGCGTTCTTGGTCTCGTTCCAAGTAGCGAGAGATCCGGGAGGTAGCTGCTTCAGCCAGTAAGCTGCCTCTCCACCAAGAGAGTATGGAAAAAGCTTACAAAAGAGGTATTCATGTGGTACTCCATTGTACTTCATACTGGTGACCAAGTCTTCGAATTTCTCAATGTGATCCATAGGGTGCTCATGAGAGAGACCGGTGAAGGGGTGCTGTCCAACAAGAGCGAAGTAAGCAGGCTTCAGCTGAAAGTCATTCCTCTGGAAAGTCGGAATACGGATCGCTGCACGATTTACATAGAATTGATCCGGTCGGTTGTACTCGCCAAGCGTCCGTTCAGCCTCGGCGTGAGGTTGCTGAGGTTGACGTCCAGCCTCGGCAGGAAGTTGGCGTCCACCTTCCTCATCCTGCACCAAACCATGTGGAAGATCCATCTCAACTGTAGTCCTCTTCGTTGTCCGATTTGTGTGTTCAAGCTCTGCTAGCTCTGTGAGGGAGAGATTGATCAGTGGTGTGTCCTTCTTTCTCCTGGTAGCACGCTGATGCATACACCTGAAAATCAAAAGACGAGAAAATAAGTAACCAAAATTCAAAAACAGACGTTCAGTGTCGATCGATACCAATGGAGTATCGATCGATACTGACGACGGACTTAGACGAAAATCGACAACTAAAATTCTAATGGTGAATTTTTAGAGTCCCCGGCAACGGCGCCAAATTTGATATGCTCAAATTAATACCCTACGATGATACTAAAACAGTTGCTGCAGTAAAGTTAGGGGTCGAACACAAGAACTCAAGAAAACTCACTCAGTAGATGAAAGATGCAGATTGTGCTAAGCAAACAGTGAATGACGAGAAAACAAATGATCAAATTAAACTTAGGTTGAATTAATATGGATGGGAGCTAGGCTCAGGGAAATTCTCAAGAAATCAATGATAGATAATAATTAATCAATTAAGGTTCAATTCAATTAAGCGCCGTTCTTGAACTCAAACACGATAATATAGTCAACCAACTGTCGTTGCGAAAACTAACTAAGTCTAAAATCTAGAATTCCAAATCTCTTTGCAAATCCTACAAATTAAACCAGCAATTAATTCAAGTTTGATATGTTCACAATTCGATTAAACCAAATCTCTTTGCAGATAACCGAATTGCTCCCCCTAGGTTTTATCAGATTACTCAATTGCACTGTCGTGCCTAATCGATTAATCTAAGTTCTATGTTCTAGGTGATCAGACTAGAAATAGCTTTGAGAACAACCTATGGTGAAGAACTATTCAGGTTATGAACCCTAACAAATCAATCATCATAAATCAGAGAAATCCATATGAGAAAACCCTGAACCTAAAATGAGACTACTCAGACATGATAGATGAAACAAATAACATAACTGAATAAATCATGAAATTAAACAAAGGAATAAAAACAAGGGTTCGGGATCTTCTCTATGATGAACAAAGTCTTGGATCCGTCTCCCTCACAAAAGCTCTCAAATCTCAATGGTGGCTCAAGAATAATAGTAAAAAGTAAAGTCTGCCTCTCCTATAACCTAATGACTAAAAGTTTGCTTAAATAGGTCTAAAAACACGAGCTGGGTCTCTTTGTAAATAAGGGAAAGTATTGGGCTTCTTATGGTGAGAATTTTCTTCCTTGGATATCTCTTTATTCCGCGTCAGTTACGTCGGTATCGATCGATACCGGGGTGGTGTCGATCGATACTCAGGCTTCAAAACGGGTACTTTCTTCGGTTTGCTCCAAAAAGCTTCAAATGTTTCCAAAATCTCCAATTTCGTCCCAAACGTGCTAAGACCTGAAAAGACTCCAGAACGATACAAAAAACACTAGAAAGACTCGATAAAACAACTTATATCATGGCTAAAAACGGGTAAAAACCATGATATATCACCCACTTTGATGTCTCTTTCACGATGATGCTTCTGCTGTACTCCTCTCTTTCTCTCATGTTCCATAACCTCATAATCAAATTCCGAATGGCGAGAAATATGTCCACCTCTAGAAGATGAAAGATAATCCTCTACTCTTTTTCTCCTCAACAGCTCACAGTGATAATGACTAGGAGTGTATCTCTTCCGCATAATGGCCTTCATTTCTGTCCATGTCTCTATAGGATATTCTCTATTACGCCTTCGTGATTTAACTAGTTGATCCCACCAGCTGAGAGCATAGTCACAAAACGCTGCAGCAGCAACTCTTACTCGGTTGATCTCTGTGTAGTGCTGAACCTTGAAAACGAGTTCAATCTTCTTTTCCCATTCCAAATATGCATCTGGATCATTTTTCCCATGGAATGGTGAAATCTTAGGCTTGAGACCTCCAAAATTATTTTGCAAGCAATCACTGTCTTCTCTTGCACGTCTATGGTGACTTCTATGATTGTTTCGTGATGAAAGCTCTTGGCGAAAAGTATTAAACTTGGTGTTTATGATCTGCTCCATTTTGGCTGTCATGGCTTTGATGAGAAATTTGTTGTTGCGATTGTGGCTGGTTTCGTTATTTTCGTCTTCTGATTTAGCCATGTTTCCCTGAGATTCAAACACGCAAACCCCAGTAAAACGTTCTTTGGAAAGACTTAGAACAGATCACAAGTGAACAACAAGAATTTTATGCACACAATCACAAAGAACAGAAGATGAACAGACAAAATCGCAGACAGACAAGGGTGTATTCAAAATTCGATTTAAATTTCAAATCAACTCCGAAAAATCCTGATTCCAATTTTAAAATTAAGTTAACTCACACTAGAACTAGAATCAGTTAACAAAACATCAAAACAAGCAACAAACGATTTTATAAAATTCGGACAACACAGAAGATGAACAGACAAAAATCGCAGAATTGAGCAGACAGGCAGGGGTGTATTCAAAACTCGATTTAAAATCAAATTCAACTCCTAATATCCAGATTCCAATTTTAAAATTAAGCCAACTCATCCTAGAACAAGAATCAGTTAACGAAACATCAAAAAAAGTCACAGGCGATTTTATAAAATTCGAGCAATACAGAAGACGAACAGTCAATTTTCGCAGAAATGATTTTTCAGAAGATCCAGAATTCAAACAGACATAACTAGCGGAATACAACCTAGAACAAGTTGATTCAAAAGCGAAACTGAAAGATGAGACTCTAAATGACAAGATATGATTGGTTTTAAGCGATTTCAACGAACGGATTGAGAACGAGAATACTTAACTTCTAAACGCTGCTCTGATACCACTTGATACGCCCTTGATCTCACTTAGAAGTACGGATTGATTGATGAATGTGGGAGGAGGTGGAAGGACGAATATGGGGGTGAAAGTATGGATTGAATGGCGCCACTAAGGGTTACGGAAAGCCCTTTGATAAGCCAACTGATCTTCTTCTGGATATTACGCACCAAAGAAAGAATCAGATTTTCTTGTGGATATTACACACCAGCAAGAGATGAGACTAATCTTGTAAGAGATTTTGATAAAAAGATAGTCTGAATTATTCTGAAGCCAAAAACAGAGTTTTAAAGGAAAAAGGAGCCTTTGAACATAATAAAAGCTGCCTTGGAAACATAATGCATGAAAACAGAAAATACAAAGCATAAATGATAAGTTTGAATTCTGAATATATCTCGTCCTCTCCCAAAAATGTGGCTGATGTAGAATAGGGCTTTGACTTCTTATTTGGGCTGAATTTGATCCAAAGATGACATGCTGAAGGATTTAAACAAATGGACATACAAGTGACCATCTTATGCCTCATTAAAAACTTTGAGAGAAAAACCCAGTTTGGGACAAAAACTCATCAAGGGAAAAAAAAGTACTAAGATAATCACTTTTCCCACTCATTTAAATCAGTTAGCTTGGATCAACATTAGTGTACCTTCATAATTGTTGTTCAGGTCAAAAGGAGTCGCCATTTGATTAAGAATTCCTCCAACGGCTTTGTTAAAGAGTTTGGCTCTAGATCGAGTCATTAGACCAACTGAGATGACAAAAACTTCCTTAGCTTCAAGCTGCTCCTTCTGTTCAAGCTGCTCTTCAGGTTCAAGCTGTTCCATTCCATGATCCGTGCTCGTTGTGCCGTCTTGGATCATATCAAAATCAAAAACTGATTATAGGCATTTATTCTTCTCAACCAGACCAGTTCAAAAAATTAAGAACCGGTCTAAAACAATTTCAATTTGACTACAAAACTATCAAACACAGACATTTGAATAAAGACCACAAATTTAACTGAAGAACGAAATCATTGTTGATTTGTTGGTAGGATTGTCTTTCTACTTTTTTAGTCGTTTGATTTGTTAATAATGTTGGTATTCTAATATTCTTTAATTTTTAAAAGTATTAATTTATCGATAAATTAATAAATTTAGTAATTTAAATAGAGAATTTTTAAAAACTTCTTATATAAAAGATTTCAACATAAATGTTTAGAAAGATACAAGTTCGTTTTTTTTGTCAGTAATATATAACTTAAAAGAGATTGAAAATCCAATCCGGAGGAACAGAGTTTACATAGCTAACATCCTGGACATATAACCGAGCACTACGTGCTAATATAAATATAGATAATATAAATCACGTAATAGTAATGTTTTAAATATTATCAATCTTTCAATTTTGGTTTGGACAAATAGTATTAATGAAGTAAATGATAACAAATTGAATTTGACACTACGAAATTTGTTTGTGATATATGTCAAAAATTTAAATGTAGTCAGTTATGAAAATAATCTTCATCAATTATTAATATAAAAAATTACCAAAACAAAAAATATAAAAAACAAATTTCACTAAAATCATATATTTTTAAATTATAAGCTATATTTGGATAAATTTGTATAAATACCAATTTATGATATCATTGTGACCAGATATTTAAATAGAAATTTGAAAATAATATTATTTTATTATTTTATCAAAGTTTGTTAAATTTTATATTGGCCAACTCACAACCGAAAAAATCCATTAATTTATCTAGTATTAAATAAAAGAGTTGTTACTATATGTGGAAATATTAAATCCACTAGATCCAATATATTCTACGACATCATAAAAAACTTTATTCTTTACTGACCTAACTTAAAAAGCCGTGGGCAAAAGTGTGTAGCTGGGCTCTAAAGCTTGTCTTCATATTAAAAAAAAAAAAAAACCCTATACAAAAAGACACATTTTTAAGGAGAAAATGAGAATGTGGGCCCGAAAAATATTGTTTTTAGTTTTTTATCTAGGTTAACCTAATTTCTTACATAAGCTTCCTAAATTCTGTATTATTTACAATTTTAGCAGCGCCGCCGCTTTTAGAACAAACAATCATTTTGGGTGTGTTGAGGATTTAAAAAAAAATGCGTGAGATTCGACCACATTGAAAAAAAAAATTCTCGAAATCAATTATGTATTCAGAAGGTATGTTTTAACAAACATGAGTTTTAAATTTCTCTATCCATGCCATCTTTTCAAGATATTTTTGAATAACTTTTTTTGCTAATGTGATCATTGTGATTAGATCCTTCTAATTGGTTATTTTTGTTATTTGTTTTTAAGATTAGATTCATGATGTTTTTAGATCGAGAAATTAGAAAATAGGTTTAAAAAAACTATTTAAACTTCATAAGAAGTTTTATTGTGTGTATATCATATTGTTTATCATTAAAATCCTTTGATTTTCCATGAAAAAATATCTTTAATTTACTATGAAAAAGACCAAGTTAATCTCTCTCTTAATTTTCTTTTTAATTTGGTGTTTCATATATTTGTAATGTTTGAGGGCATATTTACTTTTTTTTTTTTTTCAACAGATTACTTTTCATAAATTAAAGGCCCAATGGGTTACAAAAACTTTGAAGCAAAAGCAGAGAAGATAGTTTTGGGTACGCAACCCCTGAAAACATCAAAATGGATTGGGTCTCTAAGGCCCACCCGATAATATGCTTTGATAACTCGATAAGCCCCATGGCCCAAGTTCTACAAACGGTTCGCCCTAGCAACCTTACAAAGACTGCGCCGTCGGAGGAGTCACGGCAGCGACGGCGCGACAACTTGATCGGAGCAGCTGGATGATCGGAAGCAGGGAGACTCAGCATTATGATGGCTTGGGGATGTCCCTCGGAATAAACTGCAGCGGTGAGAGACACCTGAGAGATTTGATCGGAAGTTAAGCCTAGATCTCGTTCGGTGGTGGCACACAGGGTCCTCATCCTGCGGCGGATCAACAGCGAGAACAGGGAAAATTCGTGAAGGCTCTCGGAAAGAACTTCGCCCGAAAGTGACTGGACGAAATCCAGCGAAACCACCTGAAAACTCTTTACCATTTTGTATGAAAGGGTTATATATGAGACATCGATTGGAAAAACACTTAACATGTGTGCTATCAAATTCAGAGGGACTAGATCTACGGTCAGCTACCGAGAAATGGCCATCCAGTGAGACTTCCAAGGAGCGCATGCCGAGATGAGCAGCACAAGAAAGCGGAAAAGTTCGACGGCTCACGGGCGCGAGTGGTAACGGAAGGCAAAAACTCCAAGATTCGACCGCGGAGTCATGATATGCTCAAATTAATACCCTATAATGATACTAAAGCAGTTGCTGCAGTAAAGTTAGGGGTCGAACACAAGAACTCAAGAAAACTCACGCAATAGATGAAAGATGCAGATTGTACTAGGCAAACAAATGATTGATGAGAAAACAAATGATCGAATTAAACTTAGGTTGATTTGTATAGAAGGAAACTAGGCTCAGGGAAATTCTCAGGAAATCAATGATAGATAACAATTAATCAATTAAGGTTCAATTCAATTAAGCGCCGTTCTTGAACTCAAACACGAAAGTATAGTCAACCAACTGTCGTTGCGAAAACTAACTAAGTCTAAAGTCTAAAATTCCAAATCTCTTTGCAAATCCTACACAGTAAACCAGCAATCAATTCAAGTTTGATATGTTCACAATTCGATTAAACCAAATCTCTTTGCGAGATAACCGAATTGCTCACCCTAGGTTTTATCGTATTACTCAATTGCACCGTCGTGCCTAATCGATTAATCTAAGTTCTATGTTCTAGGTGATCAGACTAGAAATAGCTTTGAGAACAACCTATGGTGAAGAACTATTCAGATTTTGAACCCTAACAAATCAATTATCATAAATCAGAGAAATCCATATGAGAAATCCCTAAACCTAAAATGAGACTACTCAGACATGATAGATGAAACAAATAACATAACTGAATAAATCATGAGATTTAAACAAAAGAATAAAAACAAGGGTTCGGGATCTTCTCTATGATGAACAGAGTCTTGGATCCGTCTCCCTCACAAAAGCTCTCAAATCTCAATGG
The DNA here is from genome assembly GCA_026770425.1 of Boechera divaricarpa. Taxonomy (NCBI): domain Eukaryota; kingdom Viridiplantae; phylum Streptophyta; class Magnoliopsida; order Brassicales; family Brassicaceae; genus Boechera; species Boechera divaricarpa. The sequence continues at coordinate 6,265,034 of CM049186.1, read as the reverse complement.
TGGCTCAAGAATAATAGTCAAAAGTAAAGTCTCCTCCTCCTCCTCTTAACCTAATGACTAAAAGTTTGCTTAAATAAACCTAAAAACACGAGCTGGGCTTCTTATGTAGATAAAGGGGATGATTGGGCTTCTTATCGATCGATACCACGATGGTGTCGATCGATGCTAAAGCTTCAAAACGGATACTTTCTTCGGTTTGCTCCAAAAAGGCTCCAAATGTCTCCAAAATCTCCAATTTCGTCCCAAACGTGGTAAAACCTGAAAAGACTCTAAAATGATAGAAAAAGCACTAGAAAGACTCGATAAAACGACTTATATCATGGCTAAAAACGGGTAAAATCCATGATATATCAACTCCCCCAGACTTAGCCTTTTGCTTGCCCTCAAGCAAAACAGAAAACTAAGTTAGAGAAAGAGGTTTGAAAAACCTTAGAGACTTGACTTGTTACCGAAATCGCTGTAATGATCCTTTTCCCAAGCGCCCACTGCTGCCTGATCAGCTCCAGATCTAACCACCATGTACTTCTCCGTAGGAATCCCAACTTCCCAAGACTTCACTTATTATCTCACACCAATATTCATCCAAGCTCTCATCGCCAGTTTCATCGCTGCAATCAGTGTTCAAGAACCTTCTAGATTCTTGTCCATACAATATCATAGCTAAGGAACCATTTATTCAACAACATTTATTGCTCTCCGGTATTCTTTATCTCCCCCAGACTTATTTCATAATCAGTGCTAATTGGATTTCAACAGCGCAGGTTTATCTGAACAGCAAATACAAATCAAGGTCCGAAACGCGAGTATTGATAGTGTTTGCTACCGAATCCCCGGTTCTTACCCTCTCAATGTATCAAAAGTCTTAGGTGAATAATGGGGTCATAGGAAATTTTCCTACCCCTCACTTCAGGCCTTTGTGTGATCATTCCTTATCCAAGTAGAATAATGGGGTCATAGGAAATTTTCCTACCCCTCTACTCGGCGGAAATCATTTCATCTTTTATAATGATTTTACCTGTTTTAACGCAAATTCGTATCCAACAATTTTCAAGGGAGAGATATACCACAATTTTCAAGCATGATGGGTTCCTTAGCCAGATATGAATGATGAATCAAGCTCTAAGAACACTAACCGCGTAGATGAAGTGCAAAATTTGGCTAAAGCTTGTGAAGAACCTTGCTGGAGACATGAGTGATTTCTAGCTGGCTGGTTATCCCTTGGATTTTTCATTAGTCGAACTGAAACTAATCCTGTAACAGTGGTCACTCAAAAGCAAAATCAGAACAACAAATTCAAGCAAAGTCCAGAAAACTCTAAGTTGTTTTGACTCAATTAAACAAAATTTTTTTTTTTTTTTTTTTTTTTTTAGCAAAAACAAAATGAAAACAATGTCAGTAACTACCTCCCCCAGACTTAAACAACACTGTCCCCAGTGTTTATCAAGCCCAGAGAAGGTGAAAGAAATCAAAGGACAAAACAAAATAGGTCAAGAACAAGAGGTGTTACCATAGAGCGGTGGTGTCGATCGATACGGAACAAAAACGACCATCCTTCTTCCGACCTGATTCGCAAGACACAACAAAACACAAAAACAAAAACTCATATTTATAGACTTACCAGTGGGTTGCCTCCCACTAAGCGCTTGTTTAATGTCACGAGCTTGACTTTGGCGAAGATATCAGTCAGGACAAGGTGGAGAACTCACTCCGAAATAAGCTCCGCAATCAGACATCTGCAGCTTCAAAGTTTTGCTCATCATATCCTCTTCTTTCTCTTTCATCTCCGGAGGAATGAGAACTCTAACCTTAGAGAAAGGTTTCGAGGTTCCCTTGCACTTCACCTTATATTCGATCGAATCTCCATCACACTTCTGAGGAATCAAAGTGAAATTAGTAGCACCGTTGATCTTCTTGCTCGTCTCCTTCCTCTTTTTTGCCTTGGTCTTCTCCACAACTTTCTTGGGGTGTTGGGGGGGTTCATTTGAAACAACTACGACTTTTGGTTCATCATAAGACTCATCGAACAGATCGATCATCAGAGTCTCGCCCGAGGCAATGGTGATGCACGAGACATGTCTGGGTGCTCCTCCAGAGGGAATGACATCGTAGAAGACGTCTCCGTCAATGCAAGAGAAAGAGATTCTCGTGTTATGCGTGTCCATGATCGCGCCAACAGTAGCCATAAATGGTCTTCCCAAAATCAAGGGCACCTTGGATCCTTGGCTCATCTCCACAACCTGAAAATCAGTAGGAATCAGACAATCTCCTATTTTAACAGGTAAATCAAGAATTGTAGCGTAAGGGAGTGAGCTAGAAGAATCCGCGTATGTGAGAAGCGTGTTAGGGGATCTCATATCAGCTTTCAGTCTCTCTGCAATCGCCCTCGACATGACGTTGACACTAGACCCTGAGTCAACGAGAGACTCCTTGAAGTTTACTCTAGAGATGGAACATGGAACTGAGAATTTCCCGGGGTCTTTCCTCTTTGTCAACTGTCTCAGCGGTGGTGGTGTATCAGCAACGGGAGGTCCTGCAACCTTTTTTTTTGACAAAAACATGCTTCTAGCAGCCTCCCACTCCTCTCTTGTCAGCTTGGGAAGAACAGGGTAAGGTAGCTTTGGTTTGTATAACCGTTCCTCAACCATCTCTGTCCTTTTCTCAGTTATTGATTCAGCCTGCGAAGGGTATCGATCGATACTAGATGAGTGTCGATCGATACTAGAGTTTTGTATCGTCTCTGCAGGTTGGTGTCGATCGACACAAGTAGGGGTGTCGATCGATACGCGTGGAATGTCAGAATCCTTACCTTCATCTTCAGCAACCTTCGAATCTACAGCAAGTCTCGGGAAGTATCGATCGATACCAGGCAGGTATCGGTCGATACTAGTATCACTGGATACGAACACAGTCATCGCAGGCTCAAAATCCTCTTCTCTAGCGCTCGAGGTGATTGCATTGACATGTCCATGTTGTGGTTGAACTATCTTTCCCTTGACAGCTGCTGATGTCTGAGCTATTTGATTTTCCAGCATCTTCTGATGGATTTCGAGAGCGTCGATTCTCCCATTCAGATCAGTGTATAAATTATCTAGCTTTCTATTGAAATCCACAGTCATCTTTTCTTGTCCCTGCAGAATTTGTTCCAAGAGGATCTCCGTCTTACTCTCTGTAGACCTCGGAGAATGCGGTTGGTAAGCTGAATTACCGTATTAGCGAGTAAAATCACCGCCTTGAAGTGGTTTTTGGGCGAATTGAGTGGCACCAAAACCAGATTGGTTACCTCCAGACTTGTAACCACCTTGCTGATTGTTGTTGAAGCTTCAGTTGTTGTTGTAACCAAATCGCTGACCCTGAAAACCAGAACCACCAATGTAGTTAACATCCTCTGCTTCATCTTCAATGTTCTCTAATTCCTCAGCAAAATGTACAGCCTTCTTCGTCTTTCCCACTAAGAGGTTGTGCATCGTGTCCAGCTTCGCCTGAACCTCAGCAATCTGCGAACCGTCAGCAACACTAGCGAGCCATTTTCGCTCGAAATCAGCATTCTTGGTGCTATTGCTAGACGCCAAGTTCTCAATCAGCTTCACAACATCGGTTGGAATCCTAGTGTTGAAGTTCCCATTGCTTGCGGAATCCAGTGCCATTTGATACCGCCAATCAATCCCTCTGTAAAAGATCCCGAGCAGCTGAACTTGACTGAAACCGTGATGCGGACAGTCTCTCTGGTAGGATCTGAATCGCACCCAAGCAGCCTTGAGTGCTTCTGTTGGACCTTGAGAAAATTGAGAGAGCTTGTTCCTGAGCTCCTCCGACCTCGCATCGTCATAGAAATTGTTCAGGAATGCGTTCTTGGTCTCGTTCCAAGTAGTGAGAGATCCGGGAGGTAGTTGTTTCAGCCAGTAAGCTGCCTCTCCACCAAGTGAGTATGGAAAGAGCTTACAAAAGAGATATTCATGTGGTATTCCATTGTACTTCATACTGGTGACCAAGTCCTCGAATTTCTTGATGTGATCCATAGGGTGCTCATGAGAAAGACCGGTGAAAGGGTGTTGTCCAACAAGAGCGAAGTAAGCAAGCTTCAGCTCAAAGTCATTCCTCTGGAAAGTCGGAATACTGATCGCTGCTCGATTGGCATAGAATTGATCCGGTCGGTTGTAATCGCCAAGTGTCCGTTCAGCAACAGCTTGGGGTTGTTGTGGAGGAGGTAGTTGTCCACCTTCCTCATCATGCACCAAACCTTGTGGAAGATCCATCTCAACTGTAGTTCTTTTCCTTGTTCGACTCGTGCGTTCAAGCTCTGCTAGCTCTGAGTTGGAGAGATTGATCAGTGGTGTGTTCTTCGTTCTCCTGGTGGTACGCTGATGCATACACCTGAAAATCAAAAGAAAACGAGAAGATAAGTAACCAAAATTTTAAAACAGACGTTCAGTGTCGATCGATACCAATGGAGTATCGATCGATACTGACGACGAACTTAGACAAAATCGACAACTAAAATTCTAAAGGTGAATTTTTAGAGTCCCCGGCAACGGCGCCAAATTTGATATGCTCAAATTAATACCCTATAATGATACTAAAGCAGTTGCTGCAATAAAGTTAGGGTCGAACACAAGAACTCAAGAAAACTCACGCAATAGATGAAAGATGCAGATTGTGCTAAGCCAAATGATTGATGAGAAAACAAATGATCGAATTAAACTTAGGTTGATTTGTATAGAAGGAAACTAGGCTCAGGGAAATTCTCAGGAAATCAATGATAGATAACAATTAATCAATTAAGGTTCAATTCAATTAAGCGCCGTTCTTGAACTCAAACACGAAAGTATAGTCAACCAACTGTCGTTGCGAAAACTAACTAAGTCTAAAGTCTAAAATTCTAAATCTCTTTGCAAATCCTACACAGTAAACCAGCAATCAATTCAAGTTTGATATGTTCACAATTCGATTAAACCAAATCTCTTTGCAGATAACCGAATTGCTCACCCTAGGTTTTATCAGATTACTCAATTGCACTGTCGTGCCTAATCGATTAATCTAAGTTCTATGTTCTAGGTGATCAGACTAGAAATAGCTTTGAGAACAACCTATGGTGAAGAACTATTCAGATTTTGAACCCTAACAAATCAATTATCATAAATCAGAGAAATCCATATGAGAAATCCCTAAACCTAAAATGAGACTACTCAGACATGATAGATGAAACAAATAACATAACTGAATAAATCATGAGATTTAAACAAAAGAATAAAAACAAGGGTTCGGGATCTTCTCTATGATGAACAAAGTCTTGGATCCGTCTCCCTCACAAAAGCTCTCAAATCTCAATGGTGGCTCAAGAATAATGGTCAAAAGTAAAGTCTCCTCCTCCTCCTCTTAACCTAATGACTAAAAGTTTGCTTAAATAAACCTAAAAACACGAGCTGGGCTTCTTATTTAGATAAAGGGGATGATTGGGCTTCTTATGGGCTTCCTTGAAAATCTTTTCTGCGCGTTGATTACGTCGGTATCGATCGATACCACGATGGTGTCGATCGATGCTAAAGCTTCAAAACGGGTACTTTCTTCGGTTTGCTCCAAAAAGGCTCCAAATGTCTCCAAAATCTCCAATTTCGTCCCAAACGTGCTAAAACCTGAAAAGACTCTAAAATGATAGAAAAAGCACTAGAAAGACTCAATAAAACGACTTATATCATGGCTAAAAACGGGTAAAATCCATGATATATCAAGTCACCCGAGCGGCGGTGAAGAGAGGTGGAACGGTGAAGAAGTGATCTTCTACCAGAATCTGAGAACGGGTCCCGACCGAGACCTTCCGGCGGAGACAATGGTCGTAAAGTGAAACAACAAAAGAATTAAGGCGCGAGAAGCAAGCAGAAGAAGCTGAGGCAGAGCCGGAAGAGACACCTGGCGCGGCGGCAGACCGGCGGAAAAAATTCGGGAACCCTCAGATCTAGAGAGAGAAGGGAGAGTTTTTTATTGTTTTACTAAGTTCTGTTCCTAGGTTAAATCTTCAGAGTCCATTCATTTTTTTTTAATATTACAAAAAACCATCATGATCATATGGAAAACTACATTTATTCATACCAATTTGAAAAAGAAATTCTCAATAGTTGGATTTGATCGTTGACTTGTGTGAAATATACCAAAAACCTCATACTTGTTAGCTATATTAGTCGCTTTGAACAAATCAATAATCTCGATATGTTTCACTTTCCCTAAAGCTTACATCATCACCTTGTTATATCAAATACAATTTGTAAGTTGCACATGTTTTCGGCAATTGTTGAAATTTAAAAGCTTCAAATTCTTTTTAACATTTTCGCCGAAGTAAGAGTCTTAAATAAAGTCATAAAGTCTTGTCCTTCCTTGAAGTGATTGTACTAAAAGTTTCTTGCTACAATCATAGTGGTAATTTAAAGATAGATAACAACAATTTGAAGCTCTTGCATGTGTCATGTTATAATTGATGGTAATGAAGAATTTTTAACAGAAAATTTCGTCCGCACAACCCCTAGAGTACCCCTATTTAATAGAAAATAATAGGTGTCAGAAGAATCTTTTCGCACATCAGCTATAATATCATGTTCATCTCAAGTACAAGTATACAATCAATTACTTAGTTTTTAATTTGCTTGATATATATTAATCTTAGGAGAAAGAAGCATTAGGCATGAATAATTGGTGAGAAGGTTCAGTGACGATATGAGACCCTTTGGATCTCTATCCGTAAGTGTAGACTTGTTGAATCTCATAATAGTTAAAACTGGTAAAAGAAAATCTAGTCTACAAATTGCCACAAATTTTGAATTACAAGGGTTTTTTCACAACCGTTGTTAGTTTAGCAAAAAGGTTTTTCTCCCAGGCCCGATTACGAAGACAATTTGGGCTACCTGGTTTTGCACTTCCTAGGAGTATCAACTAACGGGTTTAGTTAATATCTTCTGGTCCTTTTAACCGGGGAATATTAGAGAAAAACCACCGTTCTCTTCGCATTTTCAACCGGCTTCTCCCCTACTCCCATTGCCGGCGAAAGCAAATAAGTGGAAAAATGCTCCCGTCAGCGCCGGACGAAGGTGTCGATGAAGCCCAACCTTAGGATGCTCTGGTTTCACAAGGTTTCACCCCATTTCGAAATGGATTTTGAATCTTCTGCTACAACTTAAAATAGGAAGAAAACGATATCGTCAAACCTGTAGGATCTTCTGTCACTTCTACTACAAGAAAAGTCTTTGCTCCCTGGAAGCGGCTCAAGCAACTGTTTCGAACTCAGGTTAGCAACTTGATATTTCAAACAGTGACAAAAGCTTCTCATTATGAATCGAAGACTAACTGCACAAGAAAAGGGTAAAATGGTTGCTCCTCCCCCGAAAGAGACGCCATGCCTGAGAATCCGAGCTCCACACATTGATACGTTAGACTTAGTGAGTGAAAACAACCTTAATCTCATCGAACGGCTAACTAATCCAGTCACGCAACACCTGTGGTCGCTCATTCCGTTCTTATCTAGAAGCTGGGAACTTAAAGGTAGGGCAACGGGATCAGATCTGGGCAAAAGTTGCTTTCAATTCCGTTTTAATAACAACAAACCTTGGGAACCAATCATCTCAGAGACGTTCCGATCGGAAATCCCTTCTTATCAGAATTGGGAGAGCAGTAGGGAGACTGGAGAACCATGAGCTCACTCCGCTATCGGCAAGGGTCAGGGTAGAAGTCAATGGACTTGAACCCTTAGTCAAGGAATCTGTCGTCGAATTTGAAAATGATGAGGAAACCACCATCTCTTTGGAATACGAACACCTAAGAAACCATTGCTCCCTATGCAATAGGTTGTCCCATGACAACAAAAATTGCCCTACTCAACATCTTTCTCCAGAAAAGTTCACCTCAAGAAATAAGAGAGTTGAAGAGAATAGAGAAAAGCCAAAAGGGCATGAGAAATACAAAGCTCAAAGAACAGAGCGATAATACTCAAATCAGTACTCTCCCATCGAAAGAGGAAGATCAAATCTGCAATCCAGAGAATACGGCAACCATTGCCCAAGAAGGATGAATTCTGAACCTACCTTAGAGAGAAGACACCACAAGGCATACCAACCAGCAAGTCGTCAAGTAACCCCACAAAGAGACTTATCTCACTGTAGGGATCATAGACAGGATTCACGGCAGGATACTAACTACCACAGATACCAACCTCATTAAAAGAGTAATGTTAAAGTCTACTCTAGAGTAAGATCTCCTCTACATAGAAAGGATATCAACTTTCACAGGGAGGGCTCAAATGACATAGTCTATAGAAGATCTGATGGAAATAGGTCATATCTGAACAGAGAATGAAGAGAAAAACTTGATAACACTGCCTTTCTTGAACCCTCAGATCAATCCCATAATCGCAAACCTCCTTTAGAGAGGAACCTCAGTCCACAAGAACTCTTACCACTGCCTCCAAAGTCTACTGAGGAAGTGCTAGAAGAGTTGACGAAAACCACGCTTCAGTACATATCCTACGGGGATCATACTGAAAGTGCAGCAAGACGAAGACGCGTGATATGGAAGATTGAACAACAGCTGAGCCATCTCCATTAAAAAGAAAAAGGGGTCGGCCTTCTATTGCTAGCCGCCTAACTTTTGGTAGCCCAAAGACATTGGCTGGCACTAGTGGAAAGAAAAGAAAGGTCAAACAAGTTCAAAAATCTCCACGAAAGGCACCTATACGATCAAAAGCCATCAGTGCAAAACAAAAGGGGATAGCTTCTACCTCAGCAAGCAAAAACAAGAAACTACCTAGCCCAAAAGGAAAAGGTTAATCAGCGCCACACTTAGTATACACAAGACAACGGTCCTCTCATAAACCTTATTCTTGTTATCGTTAAGGATAAGGCGGATTTTCAAAAACCGCCTCTCCTTCTTCCTTAAAGATTATGACTTATAATTGTTGTGGTTTGGAGAATCCCATGATAGTTCGGCGATTGCGGGATATACAGAGAAGTACACTCAGACATAATAATCCTAATGGAGACAAATAATCAAGAATGCTTCATCTTAGAGAAAACAAAAGACTTGAATTTTGATTCTTCTCTCTTTGTACCACCTCAAGGCATCGGAGGAGGAGGCTTAGCTTTATTTTGGAACTTTGGTCTTCATCTTCTTGTTAACAGCTCCTCTGCTAATTGTATTGACACTACCATAATTATAAAAATTCTACCTTCTATGTTACCTTTCTTTATGGGCCACCGGAAAGGCAGAACAGAGCCAGCTTTTGGGAGTCTTTATATATTCTATGCTACTTTTGTTTATGCAGCCTGGTTTTTAGGAGGAGATTTTAATGATATCATCGACAGTTCAGAGAAAACTGGAGGTCCACTAAGACTGGAAAGTTTTTTCTCAACATTCAGAATATTCCTAGCTCAAAACGATCTGTTTGATATTCCACATTTTGGAAATTATCTCTCTTGGAGAGGTAAAAGGGGAGAGCATCTCATACATTCAAGATTAGACGGAGCTATGGCAAATAGTATATAGGCAGAGGATTTTCCAGGTAGCAAAAGTGAGTACCTTCGTTTTGAGGCATCTGACCATCGGCCTATCATAACTATATTTGATGCATCAAAACGCAAAAGGAGAGGTATGTTCATATTTGATAAAGTCTTCAAAATAATCAGGAAGTTTCAGAACATGTCAAACATATTTGGGAGTCCCAAAACTCAGCATCTGTAGAAGAACGTATCTCACTTTGTCGTACAACCATATCTCGTTGGAGTAAAGCAAAACAGATTTCCAGCCAAGAAAAGATTGGAAAGCTCCCATCGGAACTAGAAAAAGCTATGTCTAATAAAACCAATCATGAAGATATACTCAACAATCTAAATGCAGCGTTGAAAGCCGACTACCAACAGGAAGAATCATTTTGGAAATAGAGAAGCAAGCAACTTTGGTTAACCCTTGGTTAAAAAAATTCCAATTAGTTCCACGCAGAGACAAAATCTCGGAAGACAGTCAACAAAACTGAAAGGACCTACCCCGGAACAATAAGATGGAATCCGCGAAAAATACGAAATTTTTAAAACTTTTTCTTAAAACATTTCTAATCGATGAATAATTAAAACTTACTTGTTACTCAAGCTAAAGACTCCACATCTGATACAAGACAAACACTTAAACCTTAATGCAATAGGGATCGATCGATCTTCCCCAGGATCGATCGATCCTATTCCCTAAAAATAGACCCGAAACTTCTGCCTTAAGAACGCCCCTCAGGAACGGTCGATCCTCCCAAGAACGGTCGATCCTGACCCCATAGGATCGATCGATCACCCTTGGGCCGATCGATCTTCACACCCTAAAACGATCCGGAAATTTTGACGTCAAAACGGATCGATCGATCATACCTTGATCGGTCGATCTCTTACCTCCACCAAAATAACCCGATCATTCTGGCCAAAATAACCCGCCAGGATCGATCGATCTCACCCCGGGATCGGTCGATCCTAACCCCTAAAAACTTGGCCAGAAATCTTCTGCTTCGAAAACAACCTACATGATCGATCGATCCTACTTGGATCGGTCGATCTCTCCTTTGCCCAATATGTATCATATCAAGTTCAAACATTGCATCCTAAGTACACAAGTTATAAACAACGCAAAAGATGCAAAAAGGGAACCCGATATGCCTAGATCATCCATCTTCCTTCTCGGCCTTGGTTCTACGAGCTCCGCTATTTAAGACTTGTCCTTACCTGCACCAAAAGAGGCGCGTAAGCATTGATAATGCTTAGTGAGGCGGTCATCCCGTCCCCACCGCGACACGAACATACAATTACCAAACTTACCGCAATCAACATGCAATGCAACAATCAAACCATAACATGATAGAGCTCTATCGTCACACATACAACACAAACATGGACTAGCCATAAATCACACCCATATGGTCAAACCCTACATCACACATTAATCACGAAGAGTCTAATAATTGTATGACTACGCTTCGGTCACACACTCACCTCGAATACGGTTGAAACGAAGAACACTCCTTTGATGGTTTCCAAGCCTTAAGCTTACTTCTTCTTGGCTCTTACTTAGCCAACACCAAGGTAGCACCAATCCCTAACAAACGATCACCACAAAACTTCTCAAGAGGTGATAACAATCTCTCAAACTAGGATTATCCAAACCCCCAAATCGGATTCTTTTCTCCAAAAATCAGTTCAAATTTAAGAAATTCCTTCGGTGAACTTCAAGATCAAACTCTCAACAACCTATCTACCAAATTTCAGTCCAAACAAACAAGATTTGTGTGCCCAATCACTCCATCAAACTCGCCCCGTCGCTACAGCCCGAAAACAGAGTAGTCTAGGGAGAAATATCATACCTCCCAAACCCCTCAACACAATCCCACGAAATTTGGTAGATAACTATTCAAGAGATTGAAGAACTTACCCACAAAATTTCAGCTCAATCAGAGCTCTCTAGCTTGGTCGATCGGACCTCTCAAGACACCCCAAGAATTCTGTTTTCTCACCTCTTTCTCCTTTACTCTTCTTCCTTTCTCTTCTCCTTCCTCCCCTCCTTCTTCCTCTCTTTCTTTCTCTCCTTTTCTCTCTTCTTCTCTCTCTCTAAGTCTACATTTTTCTTGCCCAAATGAAGAGAAGAGAAGCTTCAAGAACAATATAGAAGGAGAGGGAGATATATACATATATGTGTATATATCTTTGTTGGTTTAATTAAAATTAAACCAAACCAAACCGAAAATTACTAAACCGCCTCAATTAAGTTCTCTCGCTCGGTTTAGCAACTCCATTTAATTTTTCGAAATGTTCAAAACATCTCTCCATCCCAAGATATTTCCCTCACTCTGTCAAACCTCGAAATTACCGCTAATTCCGCTCAAACCGAACCACTTGGGATTACATCTCTTCGATCAATCCTTTGATCGAATCAACCCGCCTACCGCCCCTAGGGCCCCTAATTAAGCTCGGTATCATCCCACACTCGGTTCAATAACACTCACGGGTCTAACATCACAAGATCCTATGTGGTCACCCAATGGCTAACTCGTCGAAATCCAATATCCCCGGATTCGAACGAGTTAAGTCCGTCAAACGACCTAGCATATTTGAATCCAATACCACAGGACCCTAATATACTAAGTCCCTGTGAGATTCAATATCGTAGGACCCCACCCCGGGCTACCGATCTAGGATATCACATAATCCTAATCAGTAAAAACCCTCTGAGATCATAAGATCTCAACCTGGGCTACCGATCTAGGATACCGCATATCCTAATCAGTAAAAACCCTCTGAGATCATAAGATCTCACCCTGGGCTACCGATTTAGGATACCGCATATCCTAATCAGTAAAAACCCACCCTGTTAGGATTATCAGGTAATCCTAACCAGCATCATTAGGGTCAAATATCAGATGACTCTAATGACCCCTCGTTGGGGTTATATCACACAACCCCAATGACCCGTCAATAGGATTAAATATCACACAATCCTATCGACCCCAACCACGTATTAGGATCTAGTGATCTAAACCCAAAAATCCCCGAACCGAGATGGAACAACCACCGCTCCCAACTCCGCAACATATGAAATACCACATCATGTGTCAACCCGCCGATACATGAAATATCACATCATGTACTGGATATCCCTAATACATGAAATACCGCATCATGTATTAATCATTCTCAACAATTCGATAAACATCCATATATTAATAATTTCTCGTCAAATACAACAATCCCGAGGGTCCATTACAACAAACATCAAATACAATTACAACTCGAGAGGATGACTAAGAAACACGGATGTTACAATTCTCCCCCACTAATTAGATTCGTCCTTGAATCTCACGTCTCAACTTGTTCTCTGAGCCACTTGAGAATTTTACCCTTATCCTCCTTTCCGGTTCCCAAGTCTCCTCTTCAATCCCGTCACAATCCCACAAGATTCTAATCTCGGGAGTTCTCCTCCTCCCATCAACCCTGATTCTACGATCTAGAATCCTCATGGGTCTCGCTTCGACCCTCAAACTCGGTGACAACTCAGGTGGTATCTCTCGTAACACCTGATCATCCCTATGCAAGCACTTTTTCAATTTCGCAACATGAAAAACATCGTGAATTGCTTGCATAGACCCTGGCAACTCCAGCCTGTAAGCAAGAGGTCCAACTCGTTCCACCACTCTGAACGATCCCAAATACCTCGGACTTAACTTACTCTCAGAAAAGGACCTGTTAGAACCCTTAAACATCGCCATCTTGAGATAAACCATAGCTCCTACGGCGAACTCTAATTCTTTCTTGCGGTTATCCGCATAGCTCTTTTGTCGGTCCTGAGCTTCTTTCATATTCAACTTCAAAACTCGGATCTTCTCCGTAGTCTCCTGCACCAAACTCTCGCCAAACATGCTCCGCTCCCCCACTTGAGTCCAGCATAATGGCGTCCTGCAAGGCCTGCCATACAAAGCCTCATATGGCGCCATCCCAATACTCGCCTGATAACTATTATTATATGTGAACTCCACCAAGCTCAGGTAGTCGGCCTAATGACCACCCCAATCCAATACACACATCCTCAGCAGATCCTCGAGAGTCTGAATAGTTGATATATCATGGATTTTACCCGTTTTTAGCCATGATATAAGTCGTTTTATCGAGTCTTTCTAGTGCTTTTTCTATCATTTTAGAGTCTTTTCAGGTTTTAGCACGTTTGGGACGAAATTGGAGATTTTGGAGACATTTGGAGCCTTTTTGGAGCAAACCGAAGAAAGTACCCGTTTTGAAGCTTTAGCATCGATCGACACCATCGTGGTATCGATCGATACCGACGTAATCAACGCGCAGAAAAGATTTTCAAGGAAGCCCATAAGAAGCCCAATCATCCCCTTTATCTACATAAGAAGCCCAGCTCGTGTTTTTAGGTTTATTTAAGCAAACTTTTAGTCATTAGGTTAAGAGGAGGAGGAGGAGACTTTACTTTTGACCATTATTCTTGAGCCACCATTGAGATTTGAGAGCTTTTGTGAGGGAGACGGATCCAAGACTTTGTTCATCATAGAGAAGATCCCGAACCCTTGTTTTTATTCTTTTGTTTAAATCTCATGATTTATTCAGTTATGTTATTTGTTTCATCTATCATGTCTGAGTAGTCTCATTTTAGGTTTAGGGATTTCTCATATGGATTTCTCTGATTTATGATAAATGATTTGTTAGGGTTCAAAATCTGAATAGTTCTTCACCATAGGTTGTTCTCAAAGCTATTTCTAGTCTGATCACCTAGAACATAGAACTTAGATTAATCGATTAGGCACGACAGTGCAATTGAGTAATCTGATAAAACCTAGGGTGAGCAATTCGGTTATCTGCAAAGAGATTTGGGTTAATCGAATTGTGAACATATCAAACTTGAATTGATTGCTGGTTTACTGTGTAGGATTTGCAAAGAGATTTGGAATTTTAGACTTTAGACTTAGTTAGTTTTCGCAACGACAGTTGGTTGACTATACTTTCGTGTTTGAGTTCAAGAACGGCGCTTAATTGAATTGAACCTTAATTGATTAATTGTTATCTATCATTGATTTCCTGAGAATTTCCCTGAGCCTAGTTTCCTTCTATACAAATCAACCTAAGTTTAATTCGATCATTTGTTTTCTCATCAATCATTTGTTTGCTTAGCACAATCTGCATCTTTCATCTATTGCGTGAGTTTTCTTGAGTTCTTGTGTTCGACCCCTAACTTTATTGCAGCAACTGCTTTAGTATCATTATAGGGTATTAATTTGAGCATATCAAATTTGGCGCCGTTGCCGGGGACTCTAAAAATTCACCTTTAGAATTTTAGTTGTCGATTTTGTCTAAGTTCGTCGTCAGTATCGATCGATACTCCATTGGTATCGATCGACACTGAACGTCTGTTTTAAAATTTTGGTTACTTATCTTCTCGTTTTCTTTTGATTTTCAGGTGTATGCATCAGCGTACCACCAGGAGAACGAAGAACACACCACTGATCAATCTCTCCAACTCAGAGCTAGCAGAGCTTGAACGCACGAGTCGAACAAGGAAAAGAACTACAGTTGAGATGGATCTTCCACAAGGTTTGGTGCATGATGAGGAAGGTGAACAACTACCTCCTCCACAACAACCCCAAGTTGTTGCTGAACGGACGCTTGGCGAGTACAACCGACCGGATCAATTCTATGCAAATCGTGCAGCGATCCGTATTCCGACTTTCCAGAGGAATGACTTTGAGCTGAAACCTGCTTACTTCACTCTTGTTGGACAGCACCCCTTCACCGGTCTCTCTCATGAGCACCCTATGGATCACATCGAGAAATTCGAGGATTTGGTCACCAGTATGAAGCACAATGGAGTACCACATGAATACCTCTTTTGTAAGCTCTTTCCATACTCTCTTGGTGGAGAGGCAGCTTACTGGCTGAAGCAGCTACCTCCTGGATCTCTCGCTACTTGGAACGAAACCAAGAACGCATTCCTGAACAATTTCTATGACGATGCGAGATCGGAGGAGCTCAGGAACAAGATCTCTCAATTTTCTCAGGGTCCAACAGAAGCACTCAAGGCTGCTTGGGTGCGATTCAGATCCTACCAGAGAGACTGTCCGCATCACGGTTTCAGTCAAGTTCAGCTGCTCGGGATCTTTTACAGAGGGATTGATTGGCGGTATCAGATGGCACTGGATTCTGCAAGCACCAAGAATTCAACACTAGGATTCCAACCGATGCTGTGAAGCTGATTGAGAACTTGGCGTCTAGCAATAGCACCAAGAATGCTGATTTCGAGCGAAAAAGGCTCGCTAGTGTTGCTGACGGTTCGTAGTTTGCTGAGGTTCAGGCGAAGCTGGACACGATGCACAACCTCTTAGTGGGAAAGACAAAGAAGGCTGTACATTTTGCTGAGGAAGTAGAGAACATTGAAGATGAGGCAGAGAATGTTAACTACATTGGTGGTTCTGGTTTTCAGGGTCAGGGATTTGGTTACGACAACAACCGAAGCTTCAACAACAATCAGCAAGGTGGTTACAAGTCTGGAGGTAACCAATCAGGGTTTGGTGCCACTCAATTCGCCCAAAAACTACTTCAACGCGGTGATTTTACTCGCCAATACGGTAATTCATCTTACCAACCGCATTCTCCGAGGTCTACAGAGAGTAAGACAGAGATCCTCTTGGAACAAATTCTGCAGGGACAAGAAAAGATGACTGTGGATTTCAATAGAAAGCTGGATAATGTGTACACTGATCTGAATGGGAAAATCAACGCTCTCGAAATCCATCAGAAGATGCTGGAAAATCAAATAGCTCAGACATCAGCAGCTGTCAAGGGAAAGATAGTTCAACCACAGCATGGACATGTCAATGCAATCACCTCGAGCGCTAGAGAAGAGGATTTTGAGCCTGAAATGACTGTGTTCGTATCCAGTGATACTAGTATCGACCGACACCAGCCTGGTATCGATCGATACTTCCCGAGACCTGCTGTAGATTCGAAGGTTGCTGAAGATGAAGATAAGAATTCTGACATTCCACGCGTATCGATCGACACCCCTACCTATGTCGATCGACACCAACCTGCAGAAACGATACAAAACTCCAGTATCGATCGACACTCATCTGGCATCGGTCGATACCCTTCGCAGGCTGAATTAATATCTGAGAAAAGGACAGAGATGGTTGAGGAACGGGTATACAAACCAAAGCTACCTTACCCTGTTATTCCCAAGCTGACAAGAGAGGAGTGGGAGGCTGCTAGAAGCAAGTTTTTGTCAAAAAAAATGGTTGCAGGACCTCCCGTTGCTGATACGCCACCACCACTGAGACAGTTGACAAAGAGGGAAGACCCAGGGAAATTCTCAGTTCCATGCTCCATCTCTAGAGTAAACTTCAAGGAGTCTCTCGTTGACTCAGGGTCTAGTGTCAACGTCATGTCGAGGGCGATTGCAGAGAGATTGAAAGCTGATATGAGATCTCCCAACACGCTTCTCACATACGCGGATTCTTCTAGCTCACTCCCTTACGCTACAATTCTTGATTTACCTGTTAAAATAGGAGATTGTCTAATTCCTACTGATTTTCAGGTTGTGGAGATGAGCCAAGGATCCAAGGTGCCCTTGATTTTGGGAAGACCATTTATGGCTACTGTTGGCGCGATCATGGACACGCCTAATAAGAGAATCTCTTTCTCTTGCATTGACGGAGATGTCTTCTACGATGCCATTCCTTCTGGAGGAGCACCCAGACATGTCTCGTGCATCACCATTGCCTCGGGCGAGACTCTGATGATCGATCTGCTCGATGAGTCTTATGATGAACCAAAAGTCGCAGATGCTTCAAATGAACCCCCCCAACACCCCAAGAAAGTTGTGGAGAAGACCAAGGCAACAAAGAGGAAGGCGACGAGCAAGAAGATCAACGGTGCTGCTAATTTCACTTTGATTCCTCAGAAGTGTGATGGTGATTCGATCGAATATAAGGTGAAGTGCAAAGGAACCTCGAAACCTTTCTCTAAGGTTAGAGTTCTCATTCCTCCGGAGATGAAAGAGAAAGAAGAGGATATGATGAGCAAAACTTTGAAGCTGCAGATGTCTGATTGTGGAGCTTATTTTGGAGTGAGTTCTCCACCTTGTCCTGACTAATATCTTAGGTAAAGTCAAGCTCGTGACATTAAACAAGCGCTTAGTGGGAGGCAACCCACTGGTAAGTCTATAAATATGAGTTTTTGTTTTTGTGTTGTTGTGTCTTGCGAATCAGGTCGGAAGAAGGATGGTCGTTCTTGTTCCGTATCGATCGACACCACCTTGGTATCGATCGACACCAGCGCTCTATGGTAACACCTCTTGTTCTTGACCTATTTCGTTTTGTCCTTTGATTTCTTTCACCTTCTCTGGGCTTGATAAACACTGGGGACAGTGTTGTTTAAGTCTGGGGGAGGTAGTTACTGACATTGTGTTCATTTTGTTTTCTAAAAAAAAAAAAAAAAATAAAAAATAAAAAGTATTTTGTTTTATTGAGTCAAAACAACTTAGAGTTTTCTGGAGTGTGCTTGAATTTGTTGTTCTGATTTTGCTTTTGAGTGACCACTGTTACAGGATTAGTTTCAGTTCGACTAATGAAAAATCCAAGGGATAACCAGCCAGCTAGAAATCACCTATGCCTCCATCAAGGTTCTTCACAAGCTTTAGGCAAATTTTGCACTTCATCTACGTGGTTAGTGTTCTTAGAGCTTGATTCATCATTCATATCTGGCTAAGGAACCCATCATGCTTGAAAATTGTGGTATATCTCTCCCGTGAAAATTGTTGGATACATATTTACGTTAAAACAGGTAAAATCTATATAAAAGATGAAATGATTTCCGCCGAGTAGAGGGGTAGGAAAATTTCCTATGACCCCATTATTCTACTTGGATAAGGAATGATCACACAAAGGCCTGAAGTGAGGGGTAGGAAAATTTCCTATGACCCCATTATTCACCTAAGACTTTTGATACATTGAGAGGGTAAGAACCGGGGATTCGGTAGCAAACACTATCAATACTCGCGCTTCGGAACTTGATTTGTATATGCTGTTCAGATAAACCTGCGCTGTTGAAATCTAATGAGAACTGATTGTGAAATAAGTCTGGGGGAGATAAAGACTACCGGAGAGCAATAAATGTTGTTGAATAAATGGTTCCTTAGCTATGATATTGTATGGGCAAGAATCTAGAAAGTTCTTGAACACTGATTGCAGCGATGAAACTGGCGATGAGAGCTTGGATGAATATTGGTGTGAGATAATAAGTGAAGTCTTGGGAAGTTGGGGTTCCTACGGAGAAGTATATGGTGGTTAGATCTGGAGCTGATCAGGCAGCAGTGGGCGCTTGAGAAAAAGGATCATTACAGCGATTTCGGTAAGAGGTCAGATCTCTAAGGTTTTTCAAACCTCTTTCTCTCACTTAGTTTTCTGTTTTGCTTGAGGGCAAGCAAAAGGCTAAGTCTGGGGGAGTGATATATCATGGATTTTACCCGTTTTTAGCCATGATATAACTCGTTTTATCGAGTCTTTCTAGTGCTTTTTCTATCATTTTAGAGTCTTTTCAGGTTTTAGCACGTTTGGGACGAAATTGGAGATTTTGGAGACATTTGGAGCCTTTTTGGAGCAAACCGAAGAAAGTACCCGTTTCGAAGCTTTAGCATCGATCGACACCATCATGGTATCGATCGATACCAACGTAATCAACGCGCAGAAGAGATTTTCAAGGAAGCCCATAAGAAGCCCAATCATCCCCTTTATTTACAAAAGAAGCCTAGCTCGTGTTTTTAGACCTATTTAAGTAGTTTTTAGTCATTAGGTCAAGGGGGACTTCAGACTTTGCTTTTCACTTTTATTCTTGAGCCACCATTGAGATTTGAGAGCTTTTGTGAGGGAGACGGATCCAAGACTTTGTTCATCATAGAGAAGATCCCGAACCCTTGTTTTTATTCTTTTGTTATATTTAATTTCATGATTTATTCAGTTATGGTATTTGTTTCATTTATCATGTCTGAGTAGTCTCTTTTTAGGTTTAGGGATTTCTCATATGGATTTCTCTGATTTATGATGATTGATTTGTTAGGGTTCAAAATCTGAATAGTTCTTCACCATAGGTTGTTCTCAAAGCTATTTCTAACCTGATCACTTAGAACATAGAACCTAGATTAATCAATTAGGCACGACAGTGCAATTGAGTAATCTGATAAAACCTAGGGTGAGCAATTGGATTATCTGCAAAGAGATTTGGTTTAATCGAATTGTGAACATATCAAACTTGAATTGATTGCTGGTTTACTGTGTAGGATTTGCAAAGAGATTTGGAATTCTAGATTTTTGACTTAGTTAGTTTTCACAACGACAGTTGGTTAACTATACTTTCGTGTTTGAGTTCAAGAACGGCGCTTAATTGAATTGAACCTTAATTGATTAATTGTTATCTATCGTTGATTTCCTGAGAATTTCTCTGAGCCTAGTTTCCTCCCATATAAATCAACCTAAGTTTAATCCAATCATTTGTTTTCTATTCAATCATTTGTTTGCTTAGCACAATCTGCATCTTTCATCTATTGCGTGAGTTTTCTTGAGTTCTTGTGTTCGACCCCTAACTTTACTGCAGCAACTGCTTTAGTATCATTATAGGGTATTAATTTGAGCATATCAATAGTTCTCTCTGACTGTCCATCCGTTTGAAGATGATATGCTGTACTCATGTGTACCTTAGTTCCCATCTCCCTCTGGAACACTCGCCAGAAAATTGAGGTGAACTTACTGTCATGGTCCGATACAATGCTCGCAGGTACACCATGTAACCTCACAATCTCATTGATGTACCTTCTCGCCAAAACCCGAGCCCCATCTGTCTTCTTTATGGCGAGAAAGTGAGCAGACTTAGTCGATCGATCAACTATAACCCAAATAGCATCTCTACCGCGAGAATTCGGTAACCCAACCACAAAATCCATCGTAACCATATCTCACTTCCACTCAGGAATGGGTAAACTCTATAACAATCCACTGGGAACCTGATGCTCGGCTTTTACTAATTTACAAGTCTCACAGCTAGCCACCCACTTGGCTACATCTCTCTTCATCCCGACCCAATGATAATACCGCTTCAAGTCTCGGTACATCTTAGTCGCCCCCGGATGAATAGAAAACCAACTCTGGTGTGCCCCTCTAAGAATATATTTCCTCAACTCCTCATCATTAGGCACACAAACTCGACCATGAACTAGAATGGTTCCATTATTCGAGACTTGGTATTCAGACTTCTCATCTCTAGAAGCCTTAATCAAAGCCTCATCCTTCTCTTGAGCCGCTCGAACTCTATTCAAAATATCAGTCTGGTTAGCTGCCTCTAATCCCAACGGCTCTAACTCGTCCGATACAACACATAACTGCAAAGTACTAATTATACTCATCAATTCCTCGGCATCCTTCTCTGTACTTGTAGCTATCCGCTTCCTGCTCAAGGCATCCGCAACGAGATTAGCTTTTTCCGGGTGATAAGCTATCTCGAGATCATAGTCTGCCATAAGCTCCATCCACCTCCTCTGTCTCAAGTTCAACTCAGGCTGAACGAACACATACTTGAGACTCTTATGATCCGTGAACACCTGCACCTTACCCCCATATAAATATGATCTTCATATCTTCAATGCAAACACCACCGCAGCCAACTCTAGATCATGGGTAGGGTAATTGGCCTCATGCTTCCTCAACTGCCTCGAAGCATAAGCGATAACTTTCCCATGCTGCATCAAAACACAACCCAATGCCAACCTAGATGCATCCGTATAGATCACATATGGCTCCTTAGGATCCGGTAGAGCCAACACTGGAGCGGTAGTCAACATCTCCTTAAGTCTTGCGAAACTCTCCTCACACTTCTGAGACCAAACATAAGGGACATCCTTCCCCGTCAATCTCGTCATAGGCTGAGCGATACTCGCAAAACTTTTGACGAATCTCCTATAATAACCCACTAGACCGAGAAAAATTCTTATCTCCGTAGCATTCTCGGGTCTCGGCCATTCTCTGATGGCCTTAATCTTCTCTGGGTCAACGGAAACTCCACTCTCAGAAACCACGTGACCCAAAAATCTAATCTCTCTTTGCCAGAAGCTACACTTGCTTAGCTTGGCAAAAAACTTCTGCTCCCTCAACTTCTCTAATACCTTCCTCAAGTGATCACCATGCTCGTCAGGACTTTTCGAATACACCAATATGTCATTGATATAGGTCAATTTCTTACTAGACCAAGATTTCGTTGTAGTATAGTAAGGAGTCAATCCATAAGGGTGAAGATATTAACCAAAAAGGATGAGATCAAATCATTCAAGTCAAGCCAAACAAGAGCGTATAGGACTCTAACACCCTAGACAGAAGCTGTAGATAGGAAATAAAATAGATACTATCTAGGACTAGCAGAGACTAACAAGAACAGAAACAGTGTATAGGGCTAGACAGGGAAATCAATCAATGCAAGAGAAGTTCCTAAGGATGGGGTAATCGACTTAGTGTGTCCTCTTAGCCTACCTAGGCGGTCTAACAAAACTCAATCAAGCTATTCCCTAGACATCAAACATCACAACTAGTTAAGTCCACTCCCGTGATAAGCAACCTCAAGCTAGACTAGTTCCAGACCCAATCCCTTGGCGAAATCTACCCTAGCAGGCAATAAGACCCAGTTCAATACTGTCAATAAACACCCTAGACATCTAATCCCTTAGGCTAGGAATACAAATCTCTAACATCAATTCATTCAAGCATTTTATCAAACACCTTCTGAGTGGAAAAACACCTAAGCTCTAATCTCAATTGATCAGAAAGAAATTAGCATTAAGAACACTGATTTAGAAGGGAAATTAAACAATCTACTCTTAAACCACCTAAGAGACTAAGATTCCACACCTAATCTAACCCATCCTCAAGAGCCCTAATGACTACTCAGAAAACATTAAGAACAACATAATCACAAACCCAGAAATCATAAAAACTTGCATAAATGATAGAGATAGATAGAGAAATGATAGAACAAAAGAAATCAACTGAAAATAACAAGTAGGAATCAAACTACAAAGTCTAGAAATCAAGAACAATGAAGAACAGAAGGGAAACTAGAAAATAAAGCATAAAATTAAACTTAATCCCACATTAGGTATTTATACTAAGTCTTAAAAACCCTAAAACGTCATGGGCAAAATGGTAATAAACGCTCGGGATGGTCTAGCTCGACCACGTCTGGGTCGAGTGGTGTGCTCGAGCTGCTGAGGTCAAGACTGTGTTTTTTATGTGCCAAGCTCGACCAGGGAGCTCGATCTCAGGGGCTCGAGCTCGTGCAAGATTCTCCAAGACTCCTCTTTTCTGTTGCACTCGACCAGGGGCTCGATCTCAGGGGCTCGAGCTCGTGCAAGATTCTCCAAGACTCCTCTTTTTGTCTCGTACTCGATCTCTTAGCTCGAGCTGCAGGGCTCGAGCTTGCTTCTGCATCATCTCCTGCCTTAGCTCGATCCCTCGTCTTGACCTTATGAGCTCGAGTCGCATGTCCTAGATGGTCTTCGAGTCTAACTTCTCCGGAATCGCCTGAAAGTACCTGTAACGGACCAAATATGCAAGATGTATGCAATCCTAATGCAAAACACTCCAAGTATGCGAAACTAGAAATAAATGACAAGAACAGGTTAAATAACAAGCCTAGATGTATGAATTATGTGAGTTAAAACGATGCAAAATGCAAACATATCAACTCCCCCAAACTTAGTCTTTGCTTGCCCTCAAGCAAACAAAAGAACAAGATGTAGAAGAGGTTTGAAAGTGGGGATTCAGAACCAAAACTTGCTGATTGTAACAGATGACTTCAATGTCCAAGTTGCTAATTCTAGAATGCCAAGTTTATGAACTTTACTCAAAAACATTAGCCATAC
This sequence comes from Boechera divaricarpa, assembly GCA_026770425.1. Lineage (NCBI taxonomy): Eukaryota > Viridiplantae > Streptophyta > Magnoliopsida > Brassicales > Brassicaceae > Boechera > Boechera divaricarpa. The sequence continues at coordinate 6,241,568 of CM049186.1, read as the reverse complement.
TCATCACAGCACAAGTTCAATCAAATCTCAACCTAGACATGCATTCAAATCTATTATTCCCCTTAACATTCATTTAAACAGAAACCATGAATCAAGCTATGCATATTCAATGAACTCATTTGGCTAAGGGCGAGGTCAAGAGACAAAGATGGTCCCTGCAGTATGGTTTTATCATTTCAGAACAAGGGTCTCTCAATGAGAAGGAATGAGCTTTAGTAGAATGCTAAAGGTAAGAACCAACCTATGCATACAAGAATAGACTCTCATCTACCCAGTCCTACACAAGTGTTCTTAACCTTCAAGTCTAAACCCAGAAAGTCATCCTAATTCTACCCTTGACCCTCAGGCTTCCCTTTTGATTTCTTGGATCAGTTTCATCTTTTCTTTTTGTTTTTGGCTCTAGGAGAGGTTATACAAATACTTCTAGCGGATTGGGGTTTTTCTCATGGGTTTTCATGACCAGCTTGGGCATTTTTCATGTTTTTAAGACTTTAAGCTTTTTGCCCTTTCTATTCTTATACTTAGCACCCCCTAATCCTTTACTAGATACTTAGACATTCAGATCATTCCCCTCCTAAGAGTTTTTATCCTTTTCTTTCAATCTTTTCCAAGTTTTTTCATTCTTTTCTATCCACAGAACCAACCCCAATACCCAATGATCAAGATCTCACCTAATTCCTATCTGATTCGAAAATTGCAAACCAGAACTACATGAGAATTTATCCTTGTCGGCTCAAACCTAACACTTTCTACCAAGCTCATTCAGAAATAGGTCTCACACACTCAAGAAAATAATGTCATGGCTTGAAAGAAGGCTAGACTAAAGGTATGGTAAAACTGTTCTAATGATGAGAACAGCTACTTGGATCAGCAAAGAGTGGTATAAACAGATGAAAGAAAATCCAAGTATGTATATGGTATCCATGAGTTCAAATGCAGTGCATAGGCATGATAATTATGAGTCAAAATTCAGGTTCAAATAGATAGGGAATGACAGAAAATCACAGCATGCTTCAGCTAAGACTCGATCTAGTTGTGCAATCAGAACATGGTTCAGTCTTACTTCAAGCTCAATATCAAGGCGTTAAACAACTAGAAACGAGGGCATTGAAGTCATACAGTTGGATCAGCAAATTTACAAGGTTTAAATCATCATCATCCTCTATGCATATGCAACAGCCCTATATGAAACAATATAGACTCAATCCTAATATGCATATGCAATACTACATGAACACTCTGTTTTTAAAGATTTTTTAAAATTTTTTTAATTTTTTTGGTTTTTCTATGCCATAGATGAAGACTCAAGGATGCATAAAATCAAAATAAGAACAGAGAAAACACATCAAACAAATCTTAACCTTTCCCCCCAAACTTAAATCACACAGCCCCTTGTGTGATAAAAATTGTGAAGAGAGATTAAGAAGCAACAGAAAACAAGAAAATAATGCATCTAATATATACAGAAAGGATGGAACAGGTACCTCAGGGCTTGGAGAAGAAGGAGGAGATCGATTCCTCCATACTCTCACGCGTATAGGCGGACTCGAGCTGGGTGGGCTCGAGCTGGTGGCTCGAGTCAAGCGTGTGCGTGTGTCTGGCTCGACCTCCGTGGTCGAGCTGGCTGCTCGAGCCAGACGCTGCGCCTTGTGAACGTCTCTTCTTCTTCCTTTCGTAATGCTGAAGCTGCCTTGGTTCGAAAGAGGAGGCTCTTGGTGATTCCACTACAGGTGCAGGAGGCCTTGGTTCTTCCCGAAACGAACTGCTTCCCACTAGAACTCTCCTGGGCAAGACGACTTTCTTAGGTGTGGGGGCAATGAATTTTTGTTTGAAGTCCTTGAGCTGGTCTTTAACGTCCTTCATTTGGTCCTTAAGATCCTTCACGGTGCCTTTAAGTGCAGCAATGGTCTTGCCCTGGAACTTGTTCCACTTCTGTAGGAGACCAATCCTTTTGTGTGCTTCCTTTATACCGGGCTATGTGAGGTTTTAAGGCTGTACTCCTCAAAGGCATATCTCTCCGTTGCATCATCCTCCTCCTCAACAGCAATATGGTCGTCTGGACTGATGTCTTGATCCATGAACTCCTCATCTGGATTGTAAAGTCTATCAAGAGGAGGGTCGAAATCGATATTCTCACCCGTTCGTACCCTAGTTAAATCTGTGCAGGGAAGACGCAGCTTGGTTTCTCCAACGGTCTGATGCAGGAACTTGTATAGATGCTTATCTGGAGGTGTTGTGTGGTCTAGGAAGCTGCACCTTCTCAAGGCTTCCACATCTATCCATTTGGGTGGACAGGGCTCCGAAAGAAGCTCCACATTGCAAGCAACAAGAATTGGAGTAATGACACCCCCAATGCAAAGGTCACCCCCAGATTCCATCTTGTGCATCCGCATTGCCCATTCCTTGTAGGAAAGTAGTTGTTCCAGCAGAACAAAAGTGAGACTCGCATCCGCTCTATCACCTCTCATTTTCGACCCATCTCTTGTATACTTCAGAAGCGGTAGTAAGCACAGGTCCAGCATCTTCATTTCTCCTTCATTTAGTGTTCCAGTCACCTTTCTTGCAAACATGGTGTTTGCTATGGTCTTGTGGAGGTACCTCAGAACAGGGCTCCTGATGCTGGAACTTTTACTCCTGGAAGAAGAGAAAGGTTTAGTGTCCCCAATGGTGAACCATAGTTGTTGAAGTTCCTCGGGGTCTATGTCTTGAGCGGGTTCATTTCCATCAGAAAAACCATATAGAGTACTCATCTCTTTGATGGAGAGGGCATAGGATCGACTTCTGCATGTGAAGGTGATGAAGCCAGGACCGCCGTCTGGTTCATAGTCAGGCTCCTCATCGTAGAAATGAACAGCTAGAGACGAGAGGAAATGGCAGGTCTCCACCTTATAACCTTCCATCTGGATACTCATGAATCTACTTAAACCCCTCATCTCATACAGGTACTCCACATCTCTAGCAATGCCGAGTTGTTTCATTGTCTCTCTGTGCGGGTAACGTGTTCCTTCGAAACCACGAGCAAGGAGGACCTCCAGATACTTTGCTGCAGAAGGTCTGTTCTTCCTTTGATGCTTCTTTATCGCCTTAGGTTCATCGTCCTCTGTAGCACCACTGTCAAGAGGAAGGTGGGGCTCCATCGATTTCTTTCCTTCTCGTTTGGCAGGGGGGGGTTTTTCCTCAAAAGCGTCAATGTCTTGACTCGAGCTTGCAGCTCGAGCTTGGGAGCTCGAGCTCGACTTCCTCCCCTTCCGACTCGACTCCATGGCTCGAGCATACGTACTCGAGTCCGGCACTTCGTCAACTTCCATGGGTTCTTCTTCTGTTGGAGGAACGATCTCTCTCCACTTCTGGAAGCTGCGGGCGAGTGCTTCTGCGGACCTGCGGCGAGCTCGAGCGGACTGCATACCTGAGGATCACAGAAAGAAGAAAAGTTCAAGAATGTGAGAATAGCTTCAAGAACAGCAACGATATATGAGGAACAAAGGATGAATACTCAAAAACAGCAAGAATCATATAGAGAGAGCTGGAAAATGAAAAAGAGAGAAGTGAGAGAGTGAGGATGGTCTTGGGCGAGTTTGGCTTAAATAGCCAAGAGGGAGGAGACCAAAAGGACAGAGGGGAGCGTGTGGGTCAGATTTCAAACTCGAAATTTGAATTTGGGCGCCGAAAGGAGTGGACTCGATCCGACCACTCGACCACGTGGGGTCGAGCCTGTCGTCCGACACGTCCTGACACGTCTGACTCGAGCTGGCTCCTGACACACTGACTCGGGCTGACTCCTGACACACTGACTCGGGCTGACTCCTGACACACTGACTCGAGCTGGTAGGGTCGAGTTAGGTCCACCTGTCAAAAATTCAAATTTTGAAATTTTTCTCCTATGGCTCAATCCTAGGGCTCGATCTCAGGGGCTCGAGTCGGACCCTTCCTGTGCGTTTTTGCCTCCTCTTTATGTCCCCCTTCTCATACTTACCTGAAATCACACTATCAAGACAAAATCGAACAGCTTAGCACACCTAATTGACGTTTTAAAAACTAAAAGAAAGAAATATGTACAGAGATAGACATGGGACTTCCTCCCAAGTGAGCTTGTTTATAGTCACTGAGCTTGACTTCATGTTTGCTTAGGCAGTGGGAGGTTCATCCAGAGGAATCGAAGTTCCTTCTGGAATGACGGCATCGGCTAGATAGGGCTTGAGCCTCTGTCCGTTCACAGTGAATTCGTTTCCACCTTTTCCCGATAAGGTGACTGCTCTGTAAGGCGAGACCTCTTTGATGGAGAATGGCCCGGACCATCTAGACTTGAGCTTTCCCGGAAACAGCTTGAGCCTGGAATTGAAAAGGAGTACTTGATCACCAGCCTTGAATTCTTTGTGCAAGATCCTCTTGTCATGGAATGCCTTGGTCCTCTCTTTGTAGATCTTAGAACTTTCATAAGCATCCAGCCTGATCTCTTCCAGCTCATGCAGGTCCAATACTCTCTTTTCCTGGGCAGGCTTGATATATAAATTCAGAAGCTTTGTTGCCCATAGTGCCTTATACTCAACCTCAACAGGTAGATGACAGGCCTTGCCATAGAGGAGCTGGAATGGTGTTCTTCCTATTGGGGTCTTGAATGCAGTTCTGTAAGCCCAGAGAGTCTCATCGAGCTTAGCAGACCAATCTCTCTTTGAAGTGCCCACTACTCTAGCCAAGATGGCTTTGATCTGCTTGTTAGATACTTCCACTTGACCACTAGTCTGGGGGTGATATGGTGTAGCCACCTTGTGCTTGACCCCATGTTTCTTCAGAAGATTCTCCAAGAGCTTGTTGATGAAATGAGATCCCCCATCGCTGATAACAACTCTTGGCACACCAAATCTGGGGAAAATGATGCTCTTGAACATCTTCAGAACCACCTTTGCATCATTGCTAGGGCAAGCTATGGCTTCAACCCACTTCGAGACATAATCAACGGCTACTAAGATGTAGCTGTTCCCAGAAGAAGGTGGGTTGAAAGGACCCATGAAATCAATTCCCCACACATCGAACACTTCCACTTCCAAAATCGGATTTTGTGGCATCTCATTCCTTCTGCTGATATTGCCCATTCTCTGGCAGGGGTCACACTTAGTGATGAAGGTTTGAGCATCTTTGAACATTGTAGGCCACCATAAACCTGCTTGCAGCACCTTCTGAACAGTCTTGAATGTAGCAAAGTGTCCTCCATAGGCAGACCCATGACAGTGCTCTAGCACACCCTGAACCTCGTCTTGTGCTATACACCTCCTAAACGAGACCATCTGTACCCCTCTTGTACAGAAAAGGCTCATCCCAGTAGTAGTGGTTGACATCTCTCAGAAACTTCTTTTTCTCGTAAGCATCAAGATCATCAGGTAACTCACCACATGCAAGGAAATTGGCCAGATCTGAATACCAAGGGATTGCCTTCACTCCTATCACCGAAACAGCATCTAGGAGTCTCTCGTCGGGCATTGTATCATCAACAGGCGCTGCATCATCTATCCTCATCCTTGACAAGTGATCTGCAACACCATTCTCTATACCTTTCTTATCAACAATCTCCATGTCAAACTCTTGAAGAAGGAGTATCCATCTCGAGCAGTCTTGGCTTAGTATCCTTCTTAGCATAGATATGTCTTAATGCAGCATGATCAGTATAGACTATCACCTTAGACCCAACTAGATAGCTTCTGAATTTCTCAAAAGCAAAGACTACAGCCAGTAACTCCTTCTCTGTTGTAGCATATCTCCCTTGAGCGTCATCAAGCGTCCTGCTTGCATAGTAGATCACATGCAGCTTCTTCTCAATCCTTTGACCCAGATGCAGCTCCTACAGCATAATCCGATGCATCACACATGATCTCAAATGGATAGTCCCAGTTTGGTGCTTGGACTATTGGAGCAGTGACTAAGGCTTCCTTAATGAGCTGGAAAGCCTTCAAACATTCTGTATCAAACAAGAACTCTTGCTCCTTGCACAACAGCCTTGTTAGTGGTCTAGCTATCTTTGAGAAGTCCTTGATGAATCTTCTGTAAAACCCAGCATGACCAAGGAAACTCCTGATATCCTTGACGTTCCTTGGTGGCTGCAGCTGCATCATCACATCAACTTTGGCTTTGTCTACCTCTATACCCTTCTCAGAAATTTTGTGCCCCAAGACGATCCCTTCCTTGACCATAAAGTGGCACTTTTCCCAGTTCAGAACCAGATTCGTCTCTTCACACCTAGTGAGTACCCTGCAAAGGTTCAAAAGACAGGAGGAGAAAGAAGAGCCATACACGGAAAAGTCATCCATGAATACCTCAACAGTCTCCTCTATTAAATCCGAGAATATAGAGGTCATGCATCGCTGAAAAGTAGCGGGTGCATTACAAAGACCGAAAGGCATTCTCCTATATGCAAATGTTCCATATGGACAAGTGAATGTAGTTTTCTCTTGATCATTAGGATGAATAGGAATCTGAAAGAAACCACTATATCCATCTAAGAAACAGTAATATGGATGGTTAGCAAGTCTCTCTAGCATCTGATCAATGAATGGCAATGGAAAATGATCTTTCCTAGATGCAGCATTTAACTTCCCGTAATCGATACACATTCTATGGCCAGTGATGGTTCTAGTGGGTATCAATTCATCCTTATCATTTTTAACCACAGTAATGCCTCCCTTCTTAGGTACACAATGCACAGGTGAAATCCAAGTACTATCGATATGGGGTATATGATTCCAGCCCCTAACAACTTAAGAATTTCCTTTTTAACAACTTCCTTTAAATTAGGATTCAATCTCCTCTCGGGGTTCAATACTAGCATATGATTCATTTTCCAGATGGATTCTATGAGTGCACAAGCTAGGTGAAATTCCCTTTATATCATCAAGAGAGTATCCTATTGCCTTCCTATACTTCCTCAACTCAATCAACAGCAAATTCAACTCATCATCATTCAGCATGTCATTTACTATGATTGGGTAAGTAGAGTTTGGTCCAAGAAAAGCGTACCTTAGCCCAGAAGGAAGAGGTTTGAGGTCTACCTTAGGTGCTCGCAGTTCTGACCAGTCGTCTGCTGCGGAGGAGGCTGGTTCGTTGCTGGACTCGACCTGCAGGGTCGAGTTTGACGTCTTGGGTATCCCAGCTCGAGCTGCAGGGTCGAGCTCAGTATCCTGGATAGCTAAAATTTCTGTGTTGACCCCTATCAGCACCTCAAACCCTTCAGATTCTTCCAGGACCTTGTGCGAGTCTAAAATCATCTCATACCCCAAAGTCTCAGCATGTAGATACCCATCTTCACTACTCTTGGTTAAGGCAGCCTGAAGGTGATCATCTTGATTAAGCTCCTCCAGAAGCTCATCAGCGAGCTTGTCCATTACCTTAACATAGAAGACTTGTCCTTCTATTTCCGGCTTTCTCATAGTCTCCTTAACATCAAATGTCATCTTGAGATCAGTCCCAAGATTGAGATCGATCCTTCCTTTTCGGACATCAATGACTGCACCGGCTGTGGCAAGGAAAGGTCTTCCCAGGATAAGGGGATCTCTTGGTTCTTCATCCATTTCAAGAACTATAAAATCTGTAGGTATCTCCACTGTACCCACCATCAGAGGAAGATCTGCTAGCATACCATGAGGAGTCCTAATTGATCTGTCTGCAAGTACCGCAGAGATGTTGCAGGCTTATAGTTGCTGAATCCTAGCTTCCTTGCAACAGAGTGGCATAAGACTGATAGATGCTCCAAGGTCACAGAGAGATTTCTTGAAAACTAGTGGACCTAGAGAGCACGGTAAAGTGAAAGAACCTGGGTCGCCTAGCTTCTCTTTGACGACTCTCTTCGTATGATGGCGCTGCACTCTTCTCGACAGACAACCATACCCTGAACCTTCTTGTCTTTCTCAACTATTGCATCCTTCAAAAACTTCTGATAGGCAGGTACCATGGAAAATGCATCAATGAGAGGTAACCTAATCTCAGCTTCTTTGATATGCTTATCAAAGATTTGTTTATGTTTCTCCATTAAGTCCTTCTTAAACCTCTTTGGGAAAGGTAATTTGGGCTTGTATGGAGGAGGGATATAGGGTGCCTTCTTTTCTTCGATATCACAGTTTTAGGTGCGGGGGTAGGCTGTCTTGGCCCTTCCGGGTCGAGCTGTGGGCTCGAGTTAGACGTCTTGGGGGTCTCAGCTCGAGTTGGTGGCTCGAGTTGGGGTGCTCCAGCAGGTGTAAAACTCTTGTCTTGGTCGTTTTGGAAAACCAAATCCTCCCTGTCTTGATCCTCACTGTCCCCAGTGATTACAGGAGATCCTTCCCGCTCAGGTAACTCCTTTCCACTCCGCAAAGTGATGGCATTGATGTGAGCATAGTCCTTTGGGTTTTGGACTGCTTTTCCTGGGAGCTGTGATGTACTAGAGGTAGATGCAGTCTTGCCCTCGATGGAACGAATCTTGGACTGGAGAGACTCAATCTTGCTGTTAAGATCATTGTAGGTGTAGTCCATCTGGGTTTTAAGTTCACCAAACTTCTTGGCTGTGTCAAGTGCACCAGCTGCTTGACCCTGTAGGATTTGCTGCAACAAAGTGTTTGTCTGTTGATCCGGAGCAGTAGAAGACGGAGCGTGGTGAGACTGAAATCCTGGTGGTGGAAACGGGGCTTGGTGTTGGTGAGGACTCGAAAAGGCGGTTTAGGGGCAAAGTTCTGCTGCTGATTGTAGGGAATGAAAGGCTTGGACTGAGGTTGTTGCTGAGGCGGGTAAACTTGATCCCGAGGGTTAGCAACGTTGGTACTCTGTAAGACAGATTCGGGTTGTTCTTGTAGTTGATAAAACCTTTGTTGTACGGACCCTGATTCTGCACATAGCTGACCTCTTCGATATCTTCTTCCTCCCCGTCTTGAACCCGAAAGACTGTATCCTCGAAGCAAAGTGAACTTGTTTCTTTTGTTGGAGCAGTTGATCCAACTTAGCGATCAAGGCCTTGATGGCCCTAGTTTGATCATCTCGTAGCAATACTTGGCCGGACACTCCTATCATACTCAGCAGTGTAGTTACCATCAGATTGGGCTAGGTTCTCCACAAGTGCCCAGCCAGCATCAACGTCTTGGTTGAGGAAGTTACCACTGCTGGCCGTATCGAGAAGCATGCGGACCTTTGGGAGAACACCTCTGTAGAGAGTGCTGAGGAGTGACTCATTGCTGAAACCGTGGTGAGGGCATTGAGTAGTGTAACCCTTGAAGCGTTCCCAGCATTCACAGAAGCTTTCACCATCCTTCTGAGTGAAGCCAGAAATTTCATTCCGCAAGCGCGCTGTCCTAGCATTGGAGAAGAACTTGGCAAGGAAAGCTTTCTTGCAGTCATCCCAGGATGTGATGGATCCATGGGGTAGAGTCTTTTCCCAGTGATGGGCTCTGTCACCAAGAGAGAAGGGAAAGAGCCGTAGCTTGAAACCATCTTCACTGACCCCATTGATCTTGGTAAGGCTGCAGAGCCTATCAAACTCATCCAGATGATCAAGAGGGTCCTCCATAGGTAGGCCATGAAACTTGTTGTTCTGCACCATGGCGATCAAGCTGCTCTTGATCTCGAAATTGTTGTTCTGTACCGTAGGAGGGACAATCCCTTGTCTGTTGGTATGAGTATTAGGAGCATCTCCCGCTCCTATCAAACGGGGCCTTCTTTGATGATGCACATGGTCAGGCTGTGGTGGTAGATTAGGATCAGCCATATTTATTTGGTCTTGGAGATCTGTGTTGAGAAGTTCACTCGGGTCTCTCAACTGTTGTGGTAGCTTGTGAATATTGTCGATGTATCGGATGAGGTTCTGACTGCCTTTAGATCTCGTTTGCATGCAGGGGGTACAGGACTCGATGGTAGACTCGAGCGGACGTGTGCGAAATAGGCAGACTCGAGCTGCAAGGGTCGAGTAGGCGTGTGCAAGACAGGCAGACTCGATCTGCTAGGCTCGAGCTAGGGTGCTCGAGTTAAGAAAGGTCCTGCAAGCCAAAGACAGAAAAAGAAAATCAAAGTGAGTAACAGAGTATATAGAAAAGAACTTGATCTAGAACGATTTGAAATCCTAATTGTAACAAACAACACCCAAATGGCAACGGCGCCAAATTGATATAGGTCAATTTCTTACTAGACCAAGATTTCGTTGTAGTATAGTAAGGAGTCAATCCATAAGGGTGAAGATATTAACCAAAAAGGATGAGATCAAATCATTCAAGTCAAGCCAAACAAGAGCGTATAGGACTCTAACACCCTAGACAGAAGCTGTAGATAGGAAATAAAATAGATACTATCTAGGACTAGCAGAGACTAACAAGAACAGAAACAGTGTATAGGGCTAGACAGGGAAATCAATCAATGCAAGAGAAGTTCCTAAGGATGGGGTAATCGACTTAGTGTGTCCTCTTAGCCTACCTAGGCGGTCTAACAAAACTCAATCAAGCTATTCCCTAGACATCAAACATCACAACCAGTTAAGTCCACTCCCGTGATAAGCAACCTCAAGCTAGACTAGTTCCAGACCCAATCCCTTGGCGAAATCTACCCTAGCAGGCAATAAGACCCAGTTCAATACTGTCAATAAACACCCTAGACATCTAATCCCTTAGGCTAGGAATGCAAATCTCTAACATCAATTCATTCAAGCATTTTATCAAACACCTTCTGAGTGGAAAAACACCTAAGCTCTAATCTCAATTGATCAGAAAGAAATTAGCATTAAGAACACTGATTTAGAAGGGAAATTAAACAATCTACTCTTAAACCACCTAAGAGACTAAGATTCCACACCTAATCTAACCCATCCTCAAGAGCCCTAATGACTACTCAGAAAACATTAAGAACAACATAATCACAAACCCAGAAATCATAAAAACTTGCATAAATGATAGAGATAGATAGAGAAATGATAGAACAAAAGAAATCAACTGAAAATAACAAGTAGGAATCAAACTACAAAGTCTAGAAATCAAGAACAATGAAGAACAGAAGGGAAACTAGAAAATAAAGCATAAATTAAACTTAATCCCACATTAGGTATTTATACTAAGTCTTAAAAACCCTAAAACGTCATGGGCAAAATGGTAATAAACGCTCGGGATGGTCTAGCTCGACCACGTCTGGGTCGAGTGGTGTGCTCGAGCTGCTGAGCTAAAGACTGGGTTTTTTATGTGCCAAGTCGGACCAGGGAGCTCGATGTCGGGGGCTCGAGCTCGTGCAAGATTCTCCAAGACTCCTCTTTTCTGTTGCACTCGACCAGGGGCTCGATCTCAGGGGCTCGAGCTCGTGCAAGATTCTCCAAGACTCCTCTTTTTGTCTCGTACTCGATCTCTTAGCTCGAGCTGCAGGGCTCGAGCTTGCTTCTGCATCATCTCCTGCCTTAGCTCGATCCCTCGTCTTGACCTTATGAGCTCGAGTCGCATGTCCTAGATGGTCTTCGAGTCTAACTTCTCCGGAATCGCCTGAAAGTACCTGTAACGGACCAAATATGCAAGATGTATGCAATCCTAATGCAAAACACTCCAAGTATGCGAAACTAGAAATAAATGACAAGAACAGGTTAAATAACAAGCCTAGATGTATGAATTATGTGAGTTAAAACGATGCAAAATGCAAACATATCAGTCATCAATAAAGATGATCACGAATTCATCCAAATAATCCCGGAATACATCATTCATTAACCTCATAAACGCCGCTGGTGCATTCGTCAACCCAAAGGGCATCACTACAAACTCATAATGCCCATATCTCGTTCTGAACGCCGTCTTCTGAATGTCCGACTCCTTAATAGGAATCTGATGATACCCAGAAGCTAAGTCAACTTTTGAGAACCAAGTACACCTCTCAACTGATCCAATAACTCATCAATCCTAGGAAGAGGGTACTTGTTCTTTATCGTCACCCGATTCAAACCCCGATAATCAATGCATAATTAGAAACTCTCGTCCTTCTTTTTCACAAACAAGACGGGTGCTCCCCATGGCGAACTACTCGGTCTGATGAAACCCTTATCCAATAATTCCTCCAACTGCTTCTTAAGCTCCGCCATCTCCGCCGGTACCATACGTTATGGAGCCTTAGAAATAGGAGCCGTCCCCGGTTCCAAATCAATCGTGAAGGGATCCGATCTCGGTGGCGGTAATCCCTTCAACGGTTGAAATACATCCTCAAATTCCCTCACCACGGGAATATTTTGAAGCATTGAATCTCTAACCCCCTCGGGTATCGAGATAGTTGTGAGATATGCTTCACATCTGTTCTCTATCATCTTCTCAACTTAAATAGCCGAAATCACCAAACTTCCTGACGTAGGTCTCACACCCTGATACACCATTTTCCCATGATCACTCTCGAATACCACTCGACCTCGATGACAAATTTAGATTAACCTTATACTTTCCAAGCCAATCCATTCCCAAAATTAAATCATATATCTCCACTGGCCACACAATCAAATCAGCTGGCTTCACTTCTCCAGCAATATGGACCTCGACATCTTTTACTAGACTATGAGTCTCAAAAGTTTGACCCCAGCCACTTTCACTCTTCTAAGACAATCACTAGGCTCTTCTCGGAGCCTCCCCTCTCTCACTAATTCCGGAGTAACAAAACAATGAGATGCTCCGGAATCAAACAACACGTGAGTTGTGACCCCTCCCACGTTCAAGGTTCCTACACATAGTCTATGCATTGAGACCACACAATAATAACAACCACAACACGCACACAATGACAACTCATAGTCACAACAAAATAATTAATAAGAGAAGAATTCTAACCAGTGATCGGCTTGGTGTTGCTCCCCTCTCTGGACTCAACGCTCAAAGAATAAACTCGAAGAGTCACTACCGTCCTCTTAGCTGGTGGAGCTCTAGAACTTCCTCCACCTTGGGGTAGTTTGGGACATGAAGTCTTAATATGTCCTCCCTCTTTACAATGAAAGCAAGTCCTGGTATCCTTATTAGGGCAGTTAACCGCTTTATGGCCTTTGTCTCCACATTTGAAGCATCCTGATTGAGTGCTAGACGCACTCTGAGAAGAACCCTCCCACTTTCTCTTCTGCCCTCCCATGAACTTGCCACCTCTCCCCGAATTAGAAGCAAAAGACTTCTCCCCTTGAGTCTGAGGCTTAGACGCTTTAGCCTCTTCTATCATACCCTCCTCAATCATGGCCGCCCTCTTCACTAACTCGGCCACCGATGCATACGACCTCACAATGCATCTATTCCTCAATTCCAACCGCATTCCCCGCATAAACCTTCTTACTTGGGCCTGTTCATCCTCAAGGCCCCTTCCTGCAAACCTTCGAAGTCGGTTAAATTCTACTTCATACTCTCGTACCGACCTCATCCCTTGAGATAACTCTAAGAACTCTGTCTCTAATCGGTCCATAGCTTCTTGCGGGAAGTATTTGAGGTTGAACTCCTCACAAAACCCTTCCCAAGTATCCACACCATTGGTCCTCCTAGCCAACACACCTCTCCACCACATATGTGCATCTTCCTCCAGGTAATGCACCGCTAAATCAATCTTATACTCCTCCGGACACCTTACCGAGAGGAAGTTTCTCTCTAACCTGGACCTCCACTCATCTGCCTCCACCGGTTTAGCACCCCCCGGGAAGAATTTGGTGCTAAGTCGTTGCATATGATCTAGCACCGTAAGATATGGGGGAATTACAGGATCTACAACGTCTCCCCTAGCCTCAGGGTTAACCACTCTCGGTGGCTCAATCACTTCGGGTGGCATCTCGGGAGCTAGAGCGGCTACCGGCCCTGGTAGTCTATAAAGAATCTAGGTCAATAAACCCAACATTTGTCTCATTTCATTCGGACCCTCTTGTTGTTGAACCTGTACCTGCGGCTCTCCCTCAGCCACTTGAGCCGCATCACCCGCAGCTCCCACATTTCCCGACTCAGCAACATCCTCAACCATCACTTGGTCTTCACCTCGGGGGTCTGCCCGCTCTCTAGGCGCCACTCCTCCTCCACTCCTACCACTTCTCGTACTTCTCACCATACTACAAAAGCAACAAGGATTTAATACTCAAAACTCAACGACACAAACACAAGAGAAGTCTTACCGTGGAACCTTTTACTTGGGCGAAGAAGATGATCTCTAACCCCAACCCACAATCACATAATCACAATTCAACAATCACAAGCAAGCAAACATGACTTCAACAAGTCCTAGAAACGCTACGGCTCTGATACCAAATTGAAAGGACCTACCCCGGAACAATAAGACGAAACCTGCGGAAAATACAAAAATTTTAAAACTTTTTCTTAAAACATTTCTAATCGGTGAATAATTAAAACTTACTTGTTACTCAAGCTAAAGACTCCACATCTGATACAAGACAAACACTTAAACTTTAATGCAATAGGGATCGATCGATCTTCCCCAGGATCGATCGATCTTATTACCAAAAAACAGACCCAAAATTTCTGCCTTAAAAACGCCTCTCAGGAACAGTCGATCCTCCCAAGAACGGTCGATCCTGACCCCATAGGATCGATCGATCACCCTTGGGCCGATCGATCTTCACACCCTAAAACGATCCAAAATTTTTTACGTCAAAACGGATCGATCGATCATACCTTGATTGGTCGATCTCTTACCTCCACCAAAATAACCCACTCATTCTGGCCAAAATAACCCGCCAGGATCGATAGATCTCACCACGGGATCGGTCGATCCTAACCCCTAAAAACTTGGCCAGAAATCTTCTGCTTCGAAAACAACCTACAGGATCGATCGATCCTACTTGGATCGGTCGATCTCTCCTTTGCCCAATATGCATCATATCAAGTTCAAACATTGCATCCTAAGTACACAAGTTATAAACAACGCAAAAGATGCAAAAAGGGAACCCGATATACCTAGATCATCCATCTTCCTTTTCGGCCTTGGTTCCACGAGCTCCACTATTTAAGACTTGTCCTTACCTGCACCAAAAGAGGCGTAAGCATTGATAATGCTTAGTGAGGCGGTCATCCCGTCCCCACCGCGACAGACATACAATTACCAAACTTACCGCAATCAACATGCAATGCAACAATCAAACCATACCATGATAGAGCTCTATCGTCACACATACAACACACACATGGACTAGCCATAAATCACACCCATATGGTCAAACCCTACATCACACATTAATCACGAAGAGTCTAATAATTGTATGACTACGCTACGGTCACACACTCACCTCGAATACGGTTGAAACGAAGAACACTCCTTTGATGGTTTCCAAGCCTTAAGCTTACTTCTTCTTGGCTCTTACTTAGCCAACACCAGGGTAGCACCAATCCATAACAAACGATCACCACAACACTTCTCAAGAGGTGATAACAATCTCTCAAACTCGGATTATCCAAAACCCCAAATCGGATTCTTTTCTCCAAAAACAGGGCTTTCTTTAATCGATCATAACTTTTACCCTAGTTCAAATTTAAGAAATTCCTTCGGTGAACTTCAAGATCAAACTCTCAGCAACCTATCTACCAAATTTCAGTCCAAACAAACAAGATTTGTGTGCCCAATCACTCCATCAAACTCGCCCCGTCGCTACAGCCCGAAAACAGAGTAGTCTAGGGAGAAATATCATACCTCCCAAACCCCTCAACACAATCCCACGAAATTTGGTAGATAACTATTCAAGAGATTGAAGAACTTACCCACAAAATTTCAGCTCAATCAGAGCTCTCTAGCTTGGTCGATCGGACCTCTCAAGACACCCCAAGAATTCTGTTTTCTCACCTCTTTCTCCTTTACTCTTCTTCCTTTCTCTTTTCCTTCCTCCCTTCCTTCTTCCTCTCTTTCTTTCTCTCCTTTTCTCTCTTCTTCTCTCTCTCTAAGTCTAGATTTTTCTTGCCCAAATGAAGAGAAGAGAAGCTTCAAGAACAATATAGAAGGAGAGGGAGATATATACATATATGTGTATATATCTTTGTTGGTTTAATTAAAATTAAACCAAACCAAACCGGAAATTACTAAACCGCTTCAATTAAGTTCTCTCGTTCGGTTTAGCAACTCCATTTAATTTTCCGAAATGTTCAAAACATCTCTCCGTCCCAAGATATTTTCCTCACTCTGTCAAACCTCAGACTTACCGCTAATCCGTTCAAACCGAACCACTCGGGATTACATCTCTTCGATCAATCCTTTGATCGAATCAACCCGCCTACCGCTCCTAGGGCCTCCAATTAAGCTCGGTATCGTCCCACACTCGGTTCAATAACACTCCCGGGTCTAACATCACAAGATCCTATGTGGTCACCCAATGGCTAACTCGTCGAAATCCAATATCCCCAGATTCGAACGAGTTAAGTCCGTCAAACGACCTAGCATCTTAGAATCCAATACCACAGGACCCTAATATACTAAGTCCCCGTGAGATCCAATATCGTAGGACCCCACCCCGGGCTACCGATCTAGGATATCACATAATCCTAATCAGTAAAAACCCTCTGAGATCAGAAGATCTCACCCTGGGCTACCGATCTAGGATACCGCATATCCTAATCAGTAAAAACCCTCTTAGATCATAAGATCTCACCCTGGGCTATCGATCTAGGATACCGCATATCCTAATCAGTAAAAACTCACCCTGTTAGGATTATCAGGTAATCCTAACCAGCATCATTAGAGTCAAATATCATATGACTCTAATGACCCCTCATTGAGGTTATATCACACAACCCCAATGACCCGTGAATAGGATTGAATATCACACAATCCTATCGACCCCAACCACGTATTAGGATCTAGTGATCTAAACCCAAAAATTCCCGAACCGAGACGGAACAACCACCGCTCTCAACTCCGTAACACATGAAATACCACATCATGTGTCAACCCGCCGATACATGAAATACCACATCATGTACTCGACATCCCTAATAGATGAAATACCGCATCATGTATTAATCATTCTCAACAATTCGATAAACATCCACATATTAATAATTTCTCGTCAAATACAACAATCCCGAGGGTCCATTACAACAAACATCAAATACAATTACAACTAAGGAACACGGATGTTACAAAAACTTACTCTGTTGGAAGATGATCAAGGAAAGTTGGTGTTTAAAGATCATGAGTTTTCAAGTATCATCACTGAGTATTATCAGAATCTGTTCACAACGGAAGCCTCAAACGGAGAAAGTGTCGTCAGAGAGGCCATTTCGGCTAAGATCTCACCAGAAATTAATGAGAATCTGATCAAAGTTCCGACTAAAGAAGAGATTAAGAATGCCATTTTCTCTACTCATTCCGACAAAGCCTCTGGACCGGATGGCTTCCCGGCTGGCTTTTTCACTTCTGACTGGGCAATAGGTGTGGGCAATAGGTGAGAAAGAGATAACTCAAGAAATCCAAGCTTTCTTTCAGGGAAAAACTACCTCACAAAGTCAGAACCATACGCATATAAGAGGCATCCCTAAGATTCTCAATCCAAAGAAGATGAAGGATTTCAGGCCTATAGCCCTTTGTAATGTGTTCTACAAGTTTATAGCCAAGATAATGGCGAATAGAATGCAACCAATTCTCCGAAATCTCATTTTACAGAACCAGTCGGCTTTTATCAAAGGTCGGCCAATATCGGGCAGTGTCCTGATTACTCACGAGGTTCTGCATTAACTCAAGAACTCAAAAGCAGAGTAGCACTACTATATGGCGATAAAAACGGATATGATAAAAGCCTATGATAGGCTCGGATGGTCATTTCATAAAACTCGTGCTGGAAAGATTTAGATTCCACCAAAACTGGATCAAATGGATTCTCCGATGCACCTCCTCTATCTCTTACTCATACCTGATCAATGGAGAAGTGAGGGGAAAAGTCTTACCTACTCGTGGAATTCGTCAAGGTGATCCCCTTTCTCCATACATTTTCATTCTCTGCAGTAGCAGAACGAGGTTCGTTACAAGGGATTAAGATTCCCAAACACTAACCCCAGATTCACCACCTTCTATTCGCGGATGATACCATGTTCTTCTGCAAGGCTAACAAAGCGAATTTTCAAGCTTTGTCACAGATTTTTCAGAAATAGGAGAGTGCTTGGGGACAAAAGATTAATCCATTCAAATCTTTCATCTTCTTCTCCAAGGCTAACAAAGCGAATTTTCAAGCTTTTTCATAGATTTTTCAGAAATATGAGAGTGCTTGGGGACAAAAGATTAATCCATTCAAATCTTTCATCTTCTTCTCATCCAAAAGATCTCAAAAATGAAGTCAAACAACTCTTAGGCATAGAAGAGGAAGGAGGTTCAGGAAAGTATTTGGGCTCCCTGAATTGTTTTGCGAGAAGAAAAAAGATTTGTTTGCAACAATTCTGGAGAGGATAAAGCTTAAGGTTAAGGGTTGGTCAACTCGGTTCCTTTCTCATGCTGGAAGATGACCCTTCTCAAAGCAATTCTTGGCGCTATACCAAGTTACGCTATGTCTTGTTTTAAGCTATCTATGAATCTTTGATAGAGAATTCAATCCCTCCTTACAAGATTCTGGTGGGATACTATACCTGAAAAGAAGAAGATGGCATGGATTTCTTGGGATAGAATGGCCAAACCAAAAACTAAAGGAGGGTTGGGGTATAGAGAAATACAAAAGGTTAATGACTCCGTCCTTGCAAAAATCAGTTGGAGGCTTATCAGGAGACTAGACACTCTTCTAGGCAAATTACTACTCAACAAGTACTACCATAACTATTCGATTTTGAATTGCAAATCCCCAAATAACATGTCTCATGGCTGGAGAGGATTCTCCTGGGAAGAGATTTGCTACTCATAAACATCATCATGTCAGTGGGAACGGGTAAGAATATCAGTGTGTGGTATGACCCATGGATACCCTCATTGTCGGGGAAGAGACCATTTGGCCCACCTACACAGAAAACTTAATTCATGAAAGTTGCAGAGCTGTGTAAACCTGAACAGCAGGAGTGGAATAAAAAAGCAATTGAAAACTTGTTCCCATAGCTGCTCCCTGATATTTTACTTATCAGGATTAGTAAGTCGAAGGCTAATGATGCTTTCCATTGTACTCAAACCAAATCAGGTACCTATACCACCAAAATAGGTTATTTCAGCTCTACTTAAATCGAAAACCCTTCCCCTATTCAGTCCTCTGTTTTGCCTGATTTCAATTGGCACAAACAAGTCGAGAACGTTTATTGCGCACCTAAGATCAAAACTTTCATCTGGAAAGCCCTTAATGAAGCCCTTCCTGATGCGGAAATGACCTCGGGATGAACTCTAACGTGGCTGAAAGATAGATCTACGACTTTAGAAGATTACACCGAACAAGAACCAAGGGTATATTAAACCCAAGACCCAAATGCTTACAAATGGAACCTTTTAAAACGAGGTTATCCTTGACTCCAATGAACACACCAAGCACGAACCAAGGGTATATGAAACCCAATGCCTACAAATGGATCTTTAAAACTAGGCGGGTGGATACCTCAACGTGTAGAACTCACCTAACAAGAACCAGGGGTGTATTAAACCCGAGACCCGTTGCCTACAAATGGGAACTACAAACCTTGGCACGAAAGCACCACAAATGGGTATGGATGAACCGTTTGATAAGCCAACCACATCTATGACACACTCTGGGTTGATCACTCGGATATTACACACCGAAAAGATAGAAAAGTTCACAAGGAACAAAAGGAGAATCACTCTTACTTGGAATAAAAAGGTTTTGATTAAAAAGTTGGATATCTTCTCCAATGGAGATTACATCTATTTAAAGGAAAAAAAACTTGAAAATAAAGATAGATAATTAATGTCTTGGAAATAAAAAGAAATAAAGATAGGGAGTTAAATGTGGATGTAACTCTTGGACTTCAAAAATGACTATTGATCTCTTATTTTCGTCACTCTTCATTTCAGACGTCTTCGTCCTAGACACGTTCTAAAACACCATGTTGTTTTCCAAACTCTTCAACAAATACATATTCTAGGAAGGCATCTAGGAACACATATCTGACCAGACGCGGTCCAGTACACCATTCTGATTCACGATTAATATTCCAGGGAGGTATTTAGGAACGCATATCTGACCTCGTGGTTGGAGATGACGATCTAGGCATAAAAATGAGACTTTCAGTTTGGCTTTCTCGAACTTGAATTAGGCTTAAAGTGGGTTGGTCTTCATGTTTAACATCTCCAAGTGACTTGTTCATGCTCTCCTTGTCCAGAATCTCTTGAATTAGCTCGTTAAGTGTATCCTTGATTTGTTTCATCTGATCTCTTGTGATTGGTCCAACGGGTACATGTGATAGGACTCATATTTGCTTTATAACTAACATTTAGTATAGTTTTAGTGTGTTTGCATGTGTTTATGTGTTTTTAGGTACTTGGAGATAAAACTCGATGTTTAGAGTGTTTCTGGAGCTTGCTAGGACCTATGGGAGAGTTGGCATCGCCACTTGGATCATGCACATTCGGAGAAGGATCTCAGGCAACCGAATAAGACCAATATCAACCCCAGAATCGACCTGTAGGGGTCGATATTGAATCTGAAGAATTTCCAGAGAGAAATCCTGGAGGTAGAATCGACTAGTCAAGTGAAGAGGCACCTAATCGACCCTAAAATCGACCTATCAGTGTCGATTCTGTCCTCCAAAAAAACTGGAAGATTTCTTACATGGCGATCGAAGAGTGTGCTGATCTCCTATTTTTGGTTTTGAAATTTTTCGGGATAGGATAAACTCGAATTTTTGAGAACTAACAACCCTAGAACTATAAATACACATGTAATCTCATTCATATAAAAACAAAAGACAGTACACACACACAATTCCCTACACTTTGAGATCTAATAAAGTTTCTAGGTTTTATTTCTTCTCTAATTTATGTTTAACCTTTTACTTTGATTATTGTTTTAGATTAGTTTACTTTTCAGTCTTGTTTATTATTTTATAAACCAGATCTTGTCTTTGTAACCTTTAGGAGACAAGAATCTAGATCCTTTAGACCACATAGGATGGTGGTCAATGATGGGATCTATGTTTTAGAGTTCATTAATGTACTTAACTAATATAACTACTTTAATATGCACTTTAATGCTGAGTATTCTCTCATAGGAGATACTTAAGAGCACAACTAAATCCAGTAGGTGTGGTTATTGATATATCATGGTTTTTACCCATTTTTAGCCATGATATAAGTTGTTTATTCGAGTCTTTCTAGTGTTTTTTGTATCGTTCTGGAGTCTTTTCAGGTCTTAGCACGTTTGGGACGAAATTAGAGATTTTGGAACCATTTGGAACCTTTTGGAGCAAACCGAAGAAAGTACCCGTTTTGAAGCCTGAGTATCGATCGGCACCATCCCGGTATCGATCGATACCGACGTAACTGACGCAGAGATAGAGAGATATCCAACGAAGAGAATTCTCACCATAAGAAGACCAATACTTTCCCTTATTTACAAAGAGACCCAGCTCGTGTTTTTAGACCTATTTAAGCAAACTTTTAGTCATTAGGTTGGGGAGACGGCAGACTTTACTTTTCACTTTGATTCTGGAGCCACCATTGAGATTTGAGAGCTTTTGTGAGGGAGACGGATCCATGACTTTGTTCATCATAGAGAAGATCCCGAACCCTTGTTTTTATTCTTTTGTTTAATTTCATGATTTATTCAGTTATGTTATTTGTTTCATCTATCATGTCTGAGTAGTCTCATTTTAGGTTCAGGGTTTTCTCATATGGATTTCTCTTATTTATGATGATTGATTTGTTAGGGTTCATAACCTGAATACTTCTTCACCATAGGTTGTTCTCAAAGCTATTTCTAGTCTGATCACCTAGAACATAGAACTTAGATTAATCGATTAGGCACGACAGTGCAATTGAGTAATCTGATAAAACCTAGGGTGAGCAATTCGATTATCTGCAAAGAGATTTGGTTTAATCGAATTGTGAACATATCAAACTTGAATTAATTGCTGGTTTAATGTGTAGGATTTGCAAAGAGATTTGGAATTCTAGATTTTAGACTTAGTTAGTTTTCGCAACGACAGTTGGTTAACTATATCTTCGTGTTTGAGTTCAAGAACGGCGCTTAATTGAATTGAACTTTAACTGATTAATTGTTATTTATCATTGATTTCCAGAGAATTTCCCTGAGCCTAGTTTCCTCCCATATAAATCAACCTAAGTTTAATTCAATCATTTGTTTTCTCATCAATTATTGTTTGCTTAGCACAATCTGCATCTTTCATCTACTGCGTGAGTTTTCTTGAGTTCTCGTGTTCGATCCCTAACTTTACTGCAGCAACTGCTTTAGTATCATTATAGGGTATTAATTTGAGCATATCAGTTATCTATTTAGAAGTGTTTGATGTCACGAGAGTGGATTAAACCTTCAGATCTGCATACTAGAGAGTCATAACTAGTGTCGAATTTATTGTTTGATAGAATTAATTATAGATCTCGGTTTAGCCAAGTTAGATTAAATAACTTAGGAGTATTTCGCCACGAGAGTGGGTTGCACTTTAGAAATAGATTTGTCACTCACTTTGTATTCTTGAGGCGAGAGTCTAAGGATACTTAGTTGAAACGACCTATCCCGAGAACACATAGCAAGCAAGATATTTACATACGAAACAGAACATACACATCCTTAACATCCAAGAGCAAACTTCATATATCCTAATAAGCATATCAACACGTCCATAACATCATCATCACATAACATCATACACATCCAACACAAAAGATATCAAACCCCTTTTTAAGATCATCTAAATCATCCTCCTCCCTTGGTCTCGGTTCCACGAGCTCCGCAACCTCAAGACTTCTCTTTACCTGCACCAAAATAGGTGCGTAAGCATTGATAATGCTTAGTGAGGCGGTCATCCCGTCTCCACAGCGATATGTACATACAATCACAAAACTTACCACAATCAACATGCAATGCAAAAAATCAAGCAATATCATGATAGAGCTCTATCGTCACACACACAACACACAACTTGGACTAGCCATAAATCACACCCATATGGTTGAGTCCTATATCACACATTAGTCACGAAAAGTCTAATGAATGTATGACTACGCTAGAGTCTCGCACTCACCTCGGTTTGACGATTGAAAATGAAGAACACACTTTTCTTCTCGATAGCTTTAAGCCTTAAGCTTGGTTCTTCTTATTGTCTCTTACTCAACCAATACCAAGGTCACCAATTTCCTAACAAGAGATTATCACACACTTCAATCAATTGATCACAAGCTCCAAAACTCCCTTGACTAACCCCTCAATCTCAGATTCCCTTAACCAAAACAGAGCTTTAGTAATTCAACCATATCTCTTGCTCTAGACCACCTCTTGCAAATTCCTTCGGTGGAACTCAAGATGAGACTCTCAAAAACCTATCTACAAAATAGCAGCCCAAACAAACAAGAATTGAGTGCCCAATCACTCCGTCAAACTCACCCCATTGCTACAGCCCGAAAACAGGGTAGTCTAGGGAGAAAAATCATATCTCCCAAACCATTCAACATAATCCCACGAAATTTGATAGATAACTAGGCTAGCGATTAAAGAACTTACCCACAAAATCTAAGCGAAATCTGTGACCTTTTGATATCCTGATCGAACCTCTCAACACAGCTCCAAAACTTTGTTTTTGGGAAGCTTTTCACTCTCTTCTTCTTCTCCTTCTTTCTCCTTCTCCAGCTCTCTCTTTTCTCTCCCTCTCTTTTCTCTCTCTCTAGCTCACAAAAATATCTCCCTAAGTGATGAAAATGAAGAAGCTTGTAGAACATTGGAGAAGAAGAAGATATTTAAGTGTTTGGTTTAATTTGGTTAAGCTAACCGAAATTTAATTAGACTCTTCTTCTTGGTTTAGTATTTTCGTTTCGGACCTCCTCGTCCGATATGCGTTCCAAAATGTTTTCCTGCTCCTTTTTACAGTTTCCATCTCGGACCACTTCGTCAGATATGCGTTCTGAAACGTCATCCTGCTCATTTTACAACTTCCATTTTGGACCTCCTCGTCAGATATGCATTCCGAATCGTCATCCTACTCATTTTACAACTTCCATTTCGGACCTCCTCATCAGGTATGCGTTCCGAAACGTCCCCCTTCTTCTTTATCTCAACACCGACAATCCGAAACCGATGCCAAAATAATAACTTTTTTGCTTAATTCCGCTACCAAACCGCTCGAGATTGCTACTCGATAATCGATCCATTGATCGATTTAACCCGTTTACCACCCCTAGGGCCACCAATCAAGCTCGGTATTATTCTATACTCGGTCCAATAACATCCCCGGGTCTAACATCACAAGATCCTACGTGGTCACCCAACGGCTAACCCATCGAAATCCAATTATTCCCGGATTCGAACAAGTTAAGTCGTCAAACGACCTAGTATATTAGAATCCAATAACACCGGACCCTAATATACTAAGTCCCCGTGAGATCTGATACTACCGGACCCCACCCCGGTCTACCGATCTATTAGGATCAAATACCCCATGATCCTAATCGGTATACCCTCCGGTTAGGATTAAATATCACGTAATCCTAACCAACATCATTAGAGCTACATATCACATAACTCTAATGACCCATCATTAGGGTTACATATCGCATAACCCCAATGACCCATCAATAAGATTAAATATCGCATAATCCTATTGACCCCGACCACGTATTATATGATCTAGTGACATAAACCCAAAAATCCCCGAACCAAGACGGAACAAAATACCGCTTCCAACTCCGTAACACATGAAATACCCCATCATGTGTCAAACCCGTCGATACATAAAATACCACATCATGTACTCGACTTCCTTAATACATAAAATACCGCATTATGTATTAATTCTCCTCGACAATTTCGATAAACATTCATATATTAATAATTTCTCGTCAAATACAACAATCCCGAGGATTCATTACAATAAACATCAATTACGATACAACTCGAGAGGATGACTAAGGAACACAGATGTTACAATTCTCCCCCACTAATTAGATTCGTCCTCGAATCTCAATTCTCGGCTTGTTCCCTGAACCACTTGGAGAATTTTGCCCTTATCCTCCTTTCCGGTTCCCAAGTCTCCTTTTCAATCCCGTCATAATCCCATAAAATCTTAACCTCGGGAGTTCTCCTCCTCCCGTCAACCCTGATTCTACGATCTAGAATCCTCACGGGTCTCGCTTCGACCCTCAAACTCGGTGACAACTCAGGTGAAATCTCCTGTAACACCTGATCATCCCTATGCAAGCATTTCTTCAACTTTGAAACGTGGAAAACATCGTGAAATGCCTGCATAGACGCTGGCAACTCCAGCCTATAAGCAACAGGTCCAACTCGTTCCACTACTTGGAACGGTCCCAAATACGTCGGACTCAGCTTACTCTCGGAAAAAGACTTGTTAGAACCCTTGAGCATCGCCATCTTGAGATAAACCATATCTCCCTCGACGAATTCCAACTCCTTCCTGCGGTTATCCGCATAACTCTTCTGACGATCCTGAGCTTCCTTCATATTCAACTTCAAGACTCGGATCTTTTCCGTAGTCTCCTGCACAATACTCTCGCCAAACATGCTTCGCTCCCCCACTTGAGTCCAGCATAATGGCGTCCTGCAAGGCCTGCCATACATGGCCTCATATGGTACCATCCTAATACTCGCCTGGTAGCTGTTATTATAAGTAAACTCTACCAAGCTCAGGTAATCTCCCCAATGGCCACCCTAATCTAATACACACATCCTCAGCAGGTCCTCGAGAGTCTGAATGGTTCTCTCTGACTGCCCGTCCGTCTGAGGATGATATGCCGTACTCATGTGTATCTTAGTACCCATCTCCTTCTAGAACTCTCGCCAGAAAATCGATGTGAACTTACTATCACGGTCTGATACAATGCTCCCAGGTACACCATGTAACCTCACAATCTCATTGATGTACCATCTTGCCAAATCCCGAGCTCCATCTGTTTTCCTTATGGCGAGGAAGTGAGCAGACTTAGTCAATCGATCAACTATAACCCAAATCGCATCTCTGCCCCGAGAATTCGGTAATCCCACTACGAAATCCATCGTCACCATATCCCATTTCCACTAAGGAATGGATAAGCTCTGTAATAACCCGCTGGGAACCTGATGCTCGGCTTTCACTAGCTGACAAGACTCGCAGCTAGCCACCCACTTGGCTACATCTCTCTTTATTCAATCGAATGATAATACCGATTCAAGTCTCGCTACATTTTAGTCGCCCCGGGATGAATAGAAAACCGACTCTGGTGTGCCTCTCGAAGAATATCCCTCCTCAACTCTTCGTTGTTAGGCACACATACTCGTCCATGAACCAAAATGGTTCCATTATTCGAGACTTGGTACTCGGACTTCTCGTCTCGAGAAGCCTTAACCAAAGCCCTCATCCCTCTCTTGAGCTGCCCGTACTCTTCTCAAAATATCGGCTTGGTTAGTCGCCTCTAGCCCCAACGGCTCTAACTCCTCAGAAACAACACATAGCTGCAAAGTACTAATCATACCCACCAACTCCTCAACATCCCTCTCGATACTTGCAGCTACACGCTTCCTGCTCAAGGCATCAGCAACGAGATTAGCTTTCCCCGGTTGATAAGCTATCTCGAGATCATAATCCGCCATAAGTTCCATTCATCTCCTCTGTCTCAAGTTCAACTCAGGCTAAGTGAATATGTACTTGAGACTCTTGTGATCCGTGAACACCTGCACCTTACCACCATACAGATATGATCTCCATATCTTTAGAGCAAACACCACCGCAGCCATCTCTAAGTCATGTGTCAGATAATTAGCCTCATGCTTCCTCAACTGTCTTGAAGCATAAGCAATAACTTTTCCATGTTGCATCAGAACACAACCCAAACCTAACTTTGATGCATCCGTATATACCACATATGGCTCCTTAGGATCCGGTAAGGCCAACACCGGAGCAGTAGCCAACATCTCCTTAAGTCTCAAGAAGCTCTCTTCACACTTCTGAGACCATACAAAAGGAACATATTTCCCTGTCAACTTCGTCATAGGTTGAGCAATACCCGCAAAACCTTTAACGAATCTCCTGTAATAACCAGCTAGACCGAGAAACCTTCTTATCTCTGTAGCATTTTCAGGCCTCGGCCATTCTCTGATGGCCTTAATCTTCTCCGGGTCAACGGAAACTCCACTCTCTGAAACCACATGACCCAAAAATCCAATCTCTTTCTGCCAGAAGCTACACTTACTCAGCTTAGCAAAAAGCTTCTGCTCCCTCAACTTCCCCAATACCCTTCTCAGGTGATCACCATGGTCGTTAGAGCTCTTCGAATACACCAATATGTCATCAATAAAGATGATCACAAACTCATCCAAATATTCGCAAAACACATAATTCATCAACCTCATGAACGCCGCTGGTGCATTCGTCAACCCAAATGGCATTACTACAAACTCATAATGCCCATATCTCGTTCTGAATGCCGTCTTCTGAATGTCTGACTCCTTAATAGGAATCTGATGGTATCCAGAAGCCAAATCAATTTTTGAGAACCAAGTAGCACCTCTTAACTGATCTAACAACTCATCAATCTTGGGAAGAGGGTACTTATTCTTTATCGTCACTCGATTCAAACCTCGGTAATCGATACACGATCGAAAACTCCCGTCCTTCTTCTTCACAAACAAGACAGGTGCTCCCCATGGTGAGCTGCTTGATCTTATGAAACCCTTATCCAATAGCTCCTCTAACTGCTTCTTAAGCTCCGCCATCTCCGCTGGTGCCATACGGTATTGAGCCTTAGAAATAGGAGCCGTCCCCGGTTCTAAATCAATCGTAAAGGGATCCAATCTCGGCAGTGGTAATCCCTTCAAGGGTTGAAATACGTCCTCAAATTCTCTCACCATGGGAATATTTTGAAGCATTGAATCTCCAACCTCCTCGGGTATCGAGATAGTCACAAGATATGCTTCACATCCCTTTCCTATCATCTTCTCGGCTTGAATAGTCGAAATCACCAAGCTTCCTGGCGTAGGTCTTACATCCTGATACACCACTTTCCCATGATCATTTTCGAACACCACTTGACCTCGATAACAATCTAGGTGAGCCTTATACTTCCCAAGCCAATCCATTCCCAAAATCACGTCATATATCTCTACTGGCCACACAATCAAATCAGCTGGCTTCACTTCTCCAACAATATGGACCTCGACATCTTTTACTAGACTATGAGTCTCAAAAGTTTGACCCCCAGCCACTTTCACCCTTCTCAAACAATCACTAGGCTCTTCTCGGAGCTTCCCCTCTATCACTAATTCCTGAGTAACGAAGGAATGAGATGCTCCAAAATCAAACAACACGTGAGATGTAACCCCTCCCACGTTCAAGGTCCCTACACATAGCTCATATGTTTGCATTTTGCATCGTTTTAACTTGCATAAATCATACGTTTTTGACGTGTTATTCACCCCGTTCTTGTTATTTATTCCGAGTTTTGCATACTTAGAGTGTTTTGCATTAGGTCCGCATACATCCTGCATATTTGGCTTGTTACAGGTATTTTCGGGTGATTTTGGAGAAGTTAGACCAGAAGCTGTCTGGGACATGCTGATCGAGTCTGTACTGGACACCCATGCAGACGTGATCGAGTCCGTGCAGAGCAGAAGCTGTCTGGGACATGCTGATCGAGTCCGTGCAGAGCAGAAGCTGTCTGGGACATGCTGATCGAGTCCGTGCTGGACACCCATGCAGACGTGATCGAGTCCGTGCAGAGCAGAAGCTGTCTGGGACATGCTGATCGAGTCCGTGCTGGACACCCATGCAGACGTGATCGAGTCCGTGCAGAGCAGAAGCTGTCTGGGACATGCTGATCGAGTCCGTGCTGGATACCCATGCAGACGTGATCGAGTCTGAGCAGGAGATGGAGTAGAAGCTCAACTCGAGTACCCATGCTCGAGCTGTATGATCAAGCAGAGACAAAAGGTGGCGTCTTGAAGTTTCAGAACCCAGCTTGAGCCCCTGCAATCGAGTGGACTACTCAAGCTCATCTCAGAAAAATGCAGTCTTGATTTCGTCTGTTTGAGCACAGCACTCGACCAAGACTTAACCGAGCTGAACCTTATCTTGCACATTTTTACTATTTTGCGCATGACGTTTTAGGGTTTTTAAGACTTAGTATAAATACCTAATGTTGGGTTAAGACTAACCAGGACGTTTTTATCTCTAATATTTCGAGTTTTTCCTTGTGTTCTTCTCTGTTCTTAGTTTTCAGAACTTGTAATTTGATTTCTACTTGTTATTTTGAGTTTGTTCCTTCTGTTCTATCATTATCTCTATCTATTTCTATCATCTATGCAAGTTTTTATGATTTCTGGGTTTGTGTTCTTGATGTTCTTCATGAGTATTGAGTAGTCATTAGAGTTCTTGAGGATGGGGATAGATTAGGTGTGAAATCTTAGTCTATTAGGTGGTTTAAGTGTAGATCGTTTGATTTCCCTTCTAAATCAGTGTTCTTAATGCTAGTTTCTTTCTGATCAACTGAAATTAGAACTTAGGTGTTTTTCCACCCAGAAGGTGTTTGATAAAATGCTTGAATGAACTGATGTTAGAGATTTGCATACCTAGCCTAAGGGATTAGATGTCTAGGGTGTTTATTGACAATATTGAACTGAATCGTATTGCCTGCTAGGGTAGATTTCGCCAAGGAATTGGGTCTGGAACTGGTCTAGTTTGAGGTTACTTACCACGGGAGTGGACTTAACTGGTCTTGATGTTTGATGTCTAGGGAATAGCTTGATTGAGTTTTGTTAAACCACTTGGATAGGCTAAGAAGACACACCGAGTCGATTACCTCCATCCTTAGGAGCTTCTCTTGCACTGTTTGAATTTCCTGTTAGTCCAATACTGTGCTGTTCGTCCAATACTGTGCTGTTACCCCCATATGCTATTTCTGTTATTGCCTTGTTTCTGCTAGTTCCTGTTAGTCCCATATGGGACCTGTTTTAGTGTCCATTCTCAGTTTCTGTCTAGGTTGCTAGACCCCAACACGCTATTGCTTGGCTTGACTTGAATTGCTTGATTACATCCTTTTTGGTTAATATCTTCACCCTTATGGATTGACACCTTACTACTACAACGAAAACTTGGTCTAGTAAGGAATTGACCTATATCAATAGCCTATGCATTGAGACCACACAATAATAGCAACCACCACAACACACAATTGACAAAAACTCATAATCATTGCAAAATAATTAAGAGAAGAATTCTAACCAGTGATCGGCTTGGTGTTGCTCCCTTCTCCTGACTCAATGCTCAGAGAGTACACTCGAGGAGTCACCGCCGTCCTCTTAGTGGGTGGAGCTCCAAAACTCCCTCCACCTTGTTGTAGTTTGGGACATGAAGTCTTGATATGCCCCACCTCCTTACAATGGTAGCAAGTCCTAATATCCTTGTTGGGGCAGTTAGCAGCTTTATGACCCTTGGCCCCACACTTGAAGCATCCGGATTGAGTGCTAGAAGCACTCTAAGAAGAGCCCTCCCACTTCCTCTTTTGCCCTCCCATGAACTTGCCACCTCTTCCCGAATCAGAAGTAAAAGACTTCTTCCCTTGAGCTTGTGACTTAGCTACCTTAGTCTCCTCCAATAATCCCTCTTCAATCATGGCCGCCCTCTCCACTAACTCGGCCACCGATGCATATGATCTCACACCGATGCATATGATCTCACAATGCATCTATTCCTTAATTCCAACCGCATTCCCCTTAGAAATCATTTTACTTGGGCCTGTTCATCCTCAAGACCCCTTCCCACAAACCTTCGAAGTCGATTAAACTACACTTCATACTCTCGTACCGACCTCGTCCCTTGAGACAATTCTAAGAACTCCATCTCGAATCGGTCCATGGCTTCTTGCGGGAAATACATGAGGTTGAACTCTTCACAGAAACCCTCCCATGTATCAACACCATTGGCTCTCCTAGCCAACACACCTCTCCACCATATATGTGCATCTTGCTCTAGGTAATGCACCGCCAAGTCCATATTATATTCCTCCAGACATCTCACCGAGAGGAAATTTCTCTCTAATCTTGACTTCCACTCGTTCGCTTCCACCGGTTTAGCACTTCCCGAAAAGAATTTGGTGCCAAGCCGTTGCATATGATCTAGCACTGTGAGGTACGGGAGAATCACAGGACCCACAATATCTCCCCTAGCCTCAGTACTCGCCACTCTCGGTGGTTCAATAATCCCAGGTGGCGCTACGGGAGCTGGAGCCGGAACCGCTCCTGGTAACTTCTCTAAAATCTGAGCCAGCAACCCTAACATCTGACCCATTTGATTAGGACCCTCTTGTTGTTGTCCCCATACTTGCGGTGCTCTCTCAGCCGCTCGAGCCGCATCACCTGCAGCTCCCCCATTTCCCGACTCAGTAACATCCTCGACCACCACTTGGTCTTCACCCCGGGGGTCCGCTTGTTCCCTAGGCTCAGCCGGCTCCCGCGCCACTCCTCCTCTACTTCTACCACTTTTTGTACTTCTCACCATACTACAAAAGCAACAGAAGATTCAATACTCAAAACTCAATAACACAAACACAAGAGAAGTCTTACCGTGGAACCTTTTTCCTTGGCCGAAGAGGATGATCTCTAACCCAGTCCCATAATCACAAGCATCAAACAATCATAAGACAAGCAACAAACAGTCCCAACAAGTCTTAGAAACGCTACCGCTCTGATACCAAAAATTGAAACGACCTATCCCGAGAACACATAGCAAGCAAGAGATTTACATACGAAACAGAACATACACATCCTTAACATCCAAGAGCAACCTTCATATATCCTAATAAGCATATCAACACGTCCATAACATCATCATCACATAACATCATACACATCCAACAAAAAAGATATCAAACCCCTTTTTATGATCATCTAAATCATCCTCCTCCCTTGGCCTCGATTCCACGAGCTCCACAACCTTAAGACTTCTCTTTACCTGCACCAAAATAGGTGCGTAAGCATTGATAATGCTTAGTGAGGCGGTCATCCCGTCCCCACAGCGATATGTACATACAATCACAAAACATACCGCAATCAACATGCAATGCAAACAATCAAGCAATATAATGTAGAGCTCTATCGTCACACACACAACACACAACTTGGACTAGCCATAAATCA
The DNA here is from genome assembly GCA_026770425.1 of Boechera divaricarpa. Taxonomy (NCBI): domain Eukaryota; kingdom Viridiplantae; phylum Streptophyta; class Magnoliopsida; order Brassicales; family Brassicaceae; genus Boechera; species Boechera divaricarpa. Next base: position 6,209,386 of record CM049186.1, on the reverse strand, counting down.
CACCCATATGGTTGAGTCCTATATCACACATTAGTCACGAAAAGTCTAATGAATGTATGACTACGCTACGTTCACGCACTCACCTCGGTTTGACGATTGCAAATTCCTTAGGTGGAACTCAAGATGAGACTCTCAACAACCTATCTACCAAATCTCAGCCGAAACAAACAAGAATTGAGTGCCCAATCACTCCATCAAACTCACCCTGTTGCTACAGCCCGAAAACAGGGTAGTCTGGAAGAAAAATCATATCTCCCAAACCATTCAACATAATCCCACGAAATTTGGTAGATAACTAGGCACGATATTGAAGAACTTACCCAAAAAATCTCAGCGAAATCTGTGACATTTTGATACCCTGATCGAACCTCTCAACACAGCTCCAAAATTTTGTTTTTGGGAAGCTTTTCACTCTCTTCTTCTCCTTCTTTCTCCTTCTCCAGCTCTCTCCTTTCTGTCCCTCTCTTTTCTCTCTCTCTAGCTCACAAAAATATCTCCCTAAGTGATGAAAATGAAGAAGCATGTAGAACATTGGATAAGAAGAAGATATTTAAGTGTTTGGTTTAATTTGGTTATGCTAACCGAAATTTAATTAGACTCTTCTTCTTGGTTTAGTATTTTCGTTTCGGACCTCCTCGTCCGATATGCGTTCCAAAATGTTTTCCTGCTCCTTTTTACAGTTCCCATCTCGGACCACTTCGTCAGATATGCGTTCCGAAACGTCATCCTGCTCATTTTACAACTTCCATTTCGGACCTCCTCGTCAGATATGCATTCCGAATCGTCATCCTACTCATTTTACAACTTCCATTTCGGACCTCCTCATCAGATATGCGTTCTGAAACGTCCCCCTGCTTCTTCATCTCAACACCGACAATCCGAAACCGATTCTGAAATAATTACTTTTTCGCTTAATTCTGCTAAACCGAACTGCTTGGGATTGCTACTCGATAATCGATCTATTGATCGATTTAACCCGTTTACCGCCCCTAGGGCCACCAATCAAGCTTGGTATTGTTCCATACTCGGTCCAATAACATCTCCGGGTCTAACATCACAAGATCCTACGTGGTCACCCAACGGCTAACCCATCGAAATCCAATTATCCCCGGATTCGAAAAAGTTAAGTCGTCAAACGACCTAGTATATTAGAATCCAATAACACCGGACCCTAATATACTAAGTCCCCTAATATACTGAGATCCGATACTACCAGACCCCACCCCGGTCTACCGATCTATTAGGATCAAATACCCCATGATCCTAATCGGTAAACCCTCCGGTTAGGATTAAATATCACGTAATCCTAACCAACATCATTAGAGCTACGTATCACATAACTCTAATGGCCCATCATTAGGGTTACATATCGCATAACCCCAATGACCCATCAATAGGATTAAATATCACATAGTCCTATTGACCCCGACCACGTATTATGATCTAGTGACATAAACCCAAAAATCCCCGAACCAAGATGGAACAAAATACCGCTCCCAACTCCGCAACACATGAAATACCCCATCATGTGTCAAACCCGTCGATACATGAAATACCACATCATGTACTCGACACCCTTAATACATAAAATACCAAATTATGTATTAATTCTCCTTGACAATTTCAATAAACATTCATATATTAATAATTTCTCGTCAAATACAATAATCCCGAGGATTCATTACAATAAACATCAATTACGATACAACTCGAGAGGATGACTAAGGAACACAGATGTTACATTAGTTTTCGATGATGGGATCATATGAAATGCATATCTAGTTTGTCACGAGAATGGATCTGGATTTAGAATCTAGCATACCACGAGAGTTGATTAGAAGGACATGGAAAATCTCTAAAATGACAAATATAAATTACTCCAATAAAATATGAATTCTAAACTTAGTTTTCCTGATTTAGACAATCACCCAAGTATGTGTAAATATTAGTTTAGGATTATTTAATGTTTATTTCATGTTTAGTTTATTGTTTTCTTAGTATAGATTTACTGCTTTCTATTTATTGCTTTATTTAATTTAACGCTTAGAAGATTAGGAAACCCCCACTTTTATTTTCATGTCTCGATTAGATCTCGTATTACTACAATTGCATTTAACTGTGCACTTGCGGTTTTGTGGGTTAAACTCTCAAGATTTATTTTTCGGGTGAAACCTGTGAAGAGGCATAAAAACCTCTGCATCAAGTTTTTGGCGCCGTTGCCGAAGAAATAAGCAATAGCCATAGAGTTTTATGCAGATCTGCGACTAGACAATTATGTTTTCATGACAAGTTCTTCTTCCAAATTTCAGGTGCACTAGCAAATTTGAGAGAACAACTAATAGAGAAGAGGAGAAAGACGAGATAAGATGGACAAGCAGAGATCCAGATTATCTTCTGAGGATATGAGCCCCACAGCTATAGTAAGAATCATGACACTGAGAAGCGGGAAGAGACCAAGGCAAAGCACATCAATGAGCATAGCCGAGAGCCGTACTGGGACCCCAAATCGACCAAACAGGGTCGATTCTCCAAAAATCGATCAGCCGTATTGGATAAACGGGCCCGATGCACCTGTTTGGATGCCATTTGGTACCCTGAATCGATCAAATAGTGTCGATGCTGAGGCCAGACTGAACTCACATCGACCTCAACATCGTCTTGTCCAGCCCGATGCAAGCCCAAGAGTAGAAACCGGAAGCCAATATCGACCAATCAAGGTCCATATCAGCATACTCGGACACAAACCCCGTCCTATCATCATCGATTCTTCTTCTGACCAAGACGAAGAACCATCTGAAGTGTTCATGCAAGAACCTAAACAGAGCTGCAACCTCATCACAAGCCACATGGAGCAAGTGTTTATATATCCAAGTAACAAGATGAGACTCAAAAAGTTGATCCAAAGCATCCCTAGGTAATTATCTTTTAAAAGATGCATGGAAGAGGTACCCAATGAAAGAATACTTCAAAAGATTAGATGAGACGATTCATGACATCGAAATTTTTTCCAGAGAAATGCGTATCTCAAGGAACTCTCATCTCAGATATCCACAAATTTTCATATACGATGTTACTTGGTTCTTCAGAGAAATAAGTACAGAACAACTGAGCGAATTTTTTGGAATTGTGAAAAAGATTCCAAGAGATATTCCATTCGAGCAAGCTCTAGTTGAGTACAATCTTGACTCCTATTTTAGCGACAGCAAAGAGACCTTGGACGAAATCAAGGAACTGTACATCGGGATCCTAACACCAGATAAGAAGATGCTCAAAAGAGACGATCCCGGACTTTACAAAGTACCTTGTTCAATTCTTGGTATTGATTTTGATCATGCTCTCTGTGATTCAGGTGCTAACATCAATGTAATGTCGAAAAAGAGAGCCTTGATATTGGAACTCAACAACCTCACCCGCTCGAATGTGAGAATCGGACTTGTTAATGCCGATATCACACGCTCTGAAGGCGTAGCTGAGAATGTTACTGTATGGATCGAAGATCGTGGAGTCCATACCGATTTCCATGTAATTGATATGAGGGAGGATGATGACACTCTAATCATTCTTGGAGGATCTTTTCTAGCAACAGTTGGAGCAGTTATAGATTGGCCAAACAATAGAGTGTCGTTCACTTATGTGAACAAATACGTGTTATATTATGCAACACCGGCTAATGAAGCTCCTCCACCACGCCTTAGAAGAAGACTTTCGGTGATGACCCTCACACTGATTACGCTCCTGCTGGGGAGAGATGGATTCACCGTCCCACATCCGATCCTATTAACTAGAGATCTCAACGGCGAATCCTGAGACGAATAGCTAGGATAAAAACTAATCACGAGCGCTACAATGGTCAAATCTTTGGACAACCATCCAGCCCTCCTTCTTCATCTTCATCATCCTCAGATCACTCTGAGAGGTCATGGAGTCACGACGTTAAATAAGTACTCTGTCTTTGTACATACTTTCTTCATTTCTTTTTTAGTTTTTTTGATTTTTGGTATTTTTCTGTTTTTCGTTTTTTGTGTTTTTCTTTTCAGGTGATTCACCAAAAAAAAAAAAACAAAACAAGGACTTGTCATGTGGGATCTGCCAATCCACAACTCGATAAGAGAATAACTGTAAGTGTTTCTCTTGCTTTTTCTCTTTCCGTCTTATATCACAACGAGAACGTTGTGAAATAAGTGTAGGTGAGAGTCTTGCGATCAACTGAGGTACTTCTTTTTCCTTTACATCTTTTGATGAGAGAATTACTGAAAGTTTTTCGCATTTGAGAGATTGTTATACTCTTTTCCTCGTTCATAGGTTCAATAACATGTGAAAAGGTTTTTAATGATGTAGCATTTGAACTTGTTAATTGTGTTATTTGTATTTGTGTTTGAATGCTGTGTGGATAATGTTTGATCTTCACTAGGAAACGTGGAAAACCCATGAGTGGATCAACAAACCCCAAAAAGATCTTTCCTTTGAAGATGTTGGTAAATCAGAGTTGACTTCTCACTATAATGAACCTTAAAATTCTCGATTTGGGGCTTGCGATGCATGAGACATGATACCTCTATGAGACCCTGCAAGGCACGTCTATGTGAGTACATTTCCCTTTTTCCTTCCCTTTAGTAGAAAAAAAAGGATATAGGTAAGAAAAAAGTGAACGGGGTGTTGGAAGCTACCATTTTTAGCATTCGCTTCTCATGGAAACCTGTCCAAGTAGCGAAAAGAAAAGGCGATTGATAAAAATAAAAATAAAATGATACCCTAGAAAAGTAGGGAAAAATCAATTCGACCTTGAAGTGAGAAAAGAGAGAGGAAAGGATTTGTACCAAGACGGTCTTGAGCTTTGATATGCTCAAATTAATACCCTATAATGATACTAAAGGAGTTGCTGCAGTAAAGTTAGGGGTCTAACACAAGAACTCAAGAAAACTCACTCAGTAGATGAAAGATGCAGATTGTGCTAAGCAAACAGTGAATGACGAGAAAACAAATGATCAAATTAAACTTAAGTTGAATTGATATGGACGGGAGCTAGGCTCAGGGAAATTCTCAGGAAATCAATGATAGATAACAATTAATCAATTAAGGTTCAATTCAATTAAGCGCCGTTCTTGAACTCAAACACGAAAGTATAGTTAACCAACTGTCGTTGTGAAAACTAACTAAGTCTAAAATCTAGAATTCCAAATCTCTTTGCAAATCCTACACAGTAAACCAGCAATCAATTCAAGTTTGATATGTTCACAATTCGATTAAACCAAATCTCTTTGTAGATAACCCAATTGCTCACCCTAGGTTTTATCAGATTACTCAATTGCACTGTCGTGCCTAATCGATTAATCTAAGTTCTATGTTCTAAGTGATCAGGTTAGAAATAGTTTTGAGTACAACCTATGGTGAAGAACTATTCAGATTTTGAACCCTAACAAAACAATCATCATGAATCAGAGAAATCCATATGAGAAATCCCTAAACCTAAAAAGAGACTACTCAGACATGATAGATGAAACAAATACCATAACTGAATAAATCATGAAATTAAATATAACAAAAGAATAAAAACAAGGGTTCGGGATCTTCTCTATGATGAACAAAGTCTTGGATCCGTCTCCTTCACAAAAGCTCTGAAATCTCAATGGTGGCTCAAAAAAATAGTCAAAAGTAAAGTCTCTCTAACCTAATGACTAAAAGTTTGCTTAAATAAACCCTAAAAACACGAGCTGGGCTTCTTTTGTAAATAAAGGGGATGATTGGGCTTCTTATGGGCTTCCTTGAAAGTCTCTTCTGCGCGTTGATTACGTCGGTATCGATCGATACCATGACGGTGTCGATCGATGCTAAAGCTTCAAAACGGGTACTTTCTTCGGTTTGCTCCAAAAAGGCTCCAAATGTCTCCAAAATCTCCAATTTCGTCCTAAACGTGCTAAAACCTGAAAAGACTCTAAAATGATAGAAAAAGCACTAGAAAGACTCGATAAAACGACTTATATCATGGCTAAAAACGGGTAAAATCCATGATATATCACTCCCCCAGACTTAGCCTTTTGCTTGCCCTCAAGCAAAACAGAAAACTAAGTGAGAGAAAGAGGTTTGAAAAACCTTAGAGATCCTGATCTGGTACCGAAATCGCTGTAATGATCCCTCTTCCCAAGCGCCCACTGCTGCCTGATCAGCTCCAGATCTAACCACCATGTACTTCTCCGTAGGAATCCCAACTTCCCAAGACTTCACTTATTATCTCACACCAATATTCATCCAAGCTCTCATCGCCAGTTTCATTGCTGCAATCAATGTTCAAGAACCTTCTAGATTCTTGCCCATACAATATCATAGCTAAGGAACCATTTATTCAACAACATTTATTGCTCTCCGGTATTCTTTATCTCCCTAGACTTATTTCATAATCAGTTCTAATTGGATTTCAACAGCGCAGGTTTATCTGAACAGCAAATACAAATCAAGGTCCGAAACGCGAGTATTGATAGTGTTTGCTACCGAATCCCCGGTTCTTACCCTCTCAATGTATCAAAAGTCTTAGGTGAATAATGGGGTCATAGGAAATTTTCCTACCCCTCACTTCAGGCCTTTGTGTGATCATTCCTTATCCAAGTAGAATAATGGGGTCATAGGAAATTTTCCTACCTCTCTACTCGGCGGAAATCATTTCATCTTTTATATAGATTTTACCTGTTTTAACGCAAATATGTATCCAACAATTTTCACGGGAGAGATATACCACAATTTTCAAGCATGATGGGTTCCTTAGCCAGATATGAATGATGAATCAAGCTCTAAGAACACTAACCGCGTAGATGAAGTGCAAAATTTGGCTAAAGCTTGTGAAGAACCTTGCTGGAGACATGAGTGATTTCTAGCTGGCTGGTTATCCCTTGGATTTTTCATTAGTCGAACTGAAACTAATCCTGTAACAGTGGTCACTCAAAAACAAAACCAAAACAACAAAACCAAGCACAATCCAGAAATCTCTAAGTTGTTTTGACTCAAAATCCTTTTTTTTTATTTTTTTTTATTTTTTCAAAAAGAACACACAATGTCAGTAACTACCTCCCCCAGACTTAAACAACACTGTCCCCAGTGTTTATCAAGCCTAGAGAAGGTGAAAGAAATCAAAGGACAAAACGAAATAGGTCAAGAACAAGAGGTGTTACCATAGAGCAGTGGTGTTGATCGATACCAAGGTGGTGTCGATCGATACGGAACAAAAACGACCATCCTTCTTCCGACCTGATTCGCAAGACACAACAAAACACAAAAACAAAAACTAATATTTATAGACTTACCAGTGGGTTGCCTCCCACTAAGCGCTTGTTTAATGTCACGAGCTTGACTTTGGCTAAGATATCAGTCAGGACAAGGTGGAGAACTCACTCCGAAATAAGCTCCACAACCAAACATCTCCAGCTTCAAAGTTTTGCTCATCATATCCTCTTTTTTCTCTTTCATCTCCGTAGGAATGAGAATTCTAGCCTTAAAGAAAGGTTTTGAGGTTCCCTTGCACTTCACCTTATATTCGATCGAATCTCCATCACACTTCTGAGGAATCAAAGTGAAATTAGCAGCACCGTTGATCTTCTTGCGCGTCGCCTTCCTCTTTGTTGCCTTGGTCTTCTCCACAACTTTCTTGGGGTGTTGGGGGGGTTCATTTGAAACAACTGCGACTTTTGGTTCATCATAAGACTCATCGAGCAGATCGATCATCAGAGTCTCGCCCGAGGCAATGGTGATGCACGAAACATGTCTGGGTGCTCCTCCAGAAGGAATGGCATCGTAGAAGACATCTCCGTCAATGCAAGAGAAAGAGATTCTCTTATTAGGCGTGTCCATGATCGCGCCAACAGTAGCCATAAATGGTCTTCCCAAAATCAAGGGCACCTTGGATCCTTGGCTCATCTCCACAACCTGAAAATCAGTAGGAATCAGACAATCTCCTATTTTAACAGGTAAATCAAGAATTGTAGCGTAAGGGAGTGAGCTAGAAGAATCCGCGTATGTGAGAAGCGTGTTAGGAGATCTCATATCAGCTTTCAATCTCTCTGCAATCGCCCTCGACATGACGTTGACACTAGACCCTGAGTCAACGAGAGACTCCTTGAAGTTTACTCTAGAGATGGAGCATGGAACTGAGAATTTCCCTGGGTCTTCCCTCTTTGTCAACTGTCTCAGCGGTGGTGGTGTATCAGCAACGTGAGGTCCTGCAACCATTTTTTTTGACAAAAACTTGCTTCTAGCAGCCTCCCACTCCTCTCTTGTCAGCTTAGGAAGAACAGGGTAAGGTAGCTTTGGTTTGTATACCCGTTCCTCAACCATCTCTGTCCTTTTCTCAGTTATTGATTCAGCCTGTGAAGGGTATCGACCGATACCAGATGAGTGTCGATCGATACTGGAGTTTTGTATCGTCTCTGCAGGTTGGTGTCGATCGACACAAGTAGGGGTGTTGGTCGATACTGGTGGAATGTCAGAATTCTTATCTTCATCCTCAGCAACCTTCGAATCTACAGCAGGTTTCGGGAAGTATCGATCGATACCAGGCAGGTATCGGTCGATACTAGTATCACTGGATACGAACACAGTCATCGCAGGCTCAAAATCCTCTTCTCTAGCGCTCGAGGTGATTGCATTGACATGTCCATGCTGTGGTTGAACTATCTTTCCCTTGACAGCTGCTGATGTCTGAGCTATTTGATTTTCCAGCATTTTCTGATGGATTTCGAGAGCGTTGATTTTCCCATTCAGATCAGTGTACACATTATCCAGCTTTCTATTGAAATCCACAGTCATTTTTTCTTGTCCCTGCAGAATTTGTTCCAAGAGGATCTCCGTCTTACTCTCTGTAGACCTCGGAGAATATGGTTGGTAAGCTGAATTACCATATTGGCGAGTAAAATCACCGCCTTGAAGTGGTTTTTGGGCGAATTGAGTTGCACCAAAACCAGATTGGTTACCTCCAGACTTGTAACCACCTTGCTGATCGTTGTTGAAGCTTCGGTTGTTGTTGTAACCAAATCGCTGACCCTGAAAACCAGAACCACCAATGTAGTTAACATCCTCTGCCTCATCCTCAATGTTCGCTACTTCCTCAGCAAAATGTACAGCCTTCTTCGTCTTTCCCACTAAGAGGTTGTGCATCGTGTCCAGTTTCGCCTGAACCTCAGCAATCTGCGAACCGTCAGCAACACTAGCGAGCCGTTTTCGCTCGAAATCAGCATTCTTGGTGCTATTGCTAGACGCCAAGTTCTCAATCAGCTTCACAGCATCGGTTGGAAACCTAGTGTTGAAGTTCCCGTTTCTTGCAGAATCTAGTGCCATCTGATACCGCCAATCAATCCCTCTGTAAAAGATCCCGAGCAGCTGAACTTGACTGAAACCGTGATGCGGACAGTCTCTCTGGTAGGATCTGAATCGCACCCAAGCAGCCTTGAGTGCTTCTGTTGGACCTTGAGAAAATTGAGAGAGCTTGTTCCTGAGCTCCTCCGATCTCGTATCGTCATAGAAATTGTTCAGGAATGCGTTCTTGGTCTCGTTCCAAGTAGCGAGAGATCCGGGAGGTAACTGCTTCAGCCAGTAAGCTGCTTCTCCACCAAGAGAGTATGGAAAGAGCTTACAAAAGAGGTATTCATGTGGTACTCCATTGTACTTCATACTGGTGACCAAGTCCTCGAATTTCTCGATCTGATCCATAGGGTGCTCATGAGAGAGACCAGTGAAGGGGTGCTGTCCAACAAGAGCGAAGTAAGCAGGTTTCAGCTCAAAGTCATTCCTCTGGAAAGTTAGAATACGGATCGCTGCACGATTTGCATAGAATTGATCCGGTCGGTTGTAATCGCCAAGCGTCCGTTCAGCAACAGCTTGGGGTTGTGGTGGAGGAGGTAGTTGTCCACCTTCCTCATCATGCACCAAACCTTGTGGAAGATCCATCTCAACTGTAGTTCTTTTCTTTGTTCGAATTGTGTGTTCAAGCTCTGCTAACTCTGTGTTGGAGAGATTGATCAGTGGTGTGTCCTTCGATCTCCTGGTAGCACGCTGATGCATACACCTGAAAATCAAAAGACGAGAAAATAAGTAACCAAAATTCAAAAAAAAACGTTCAGTGTCGATCGATACCGATGGAGTATCGATCGATACTGACGACGAACTTAGCCAAAATCGACAACTATAAGTCTAATGGTGAATTTTTAGAGTCCCCGGCAACGGCGCCAAATTTGATATGCTCAAATTAATACCCTATAATGATACTAAAGGAGTTGCTGCAGTAAAGTTAGGGGTCGAACACAAGAACTCAAGAAAACTTACTCAGTAGATGAAAGATGCAGATTGTGCTAAGCAAACAGTGAATGACGAGAAAACAAATGATCAAATTAAACTTAAGTTGAATTGATATGGATGGGAGCTAGGCTCAGGGAAATTCTCAGGAAATCAATGATAGATAACAATTAATCAATTAAGGTTCAATTCAATTAAGCGCCGTTCTTGAACTCAAACACGAAAGTATAGTTAACCAACTGTCGTTGTGAAAACTAACTAAGTCTAAAATCTAGAATTCCAAATCTCTTTGCAAATCCTACACAGTAAACCAGCAATCAATTCAAGTTTGATATGTTCACAATTCGATTAAACCAAATCTCTTTGTAGATAACCCAATTGCTCACCCTAGGTTTTATCAGATTACTCAATTGCACTGTCGTGCCTAATCGATTAATCTATGTTCTATGTTCTAAGTGATCAGGTTAGAAATAGCTTTGAGTACAACCTATGGTGAAGAACTATTCAGATTTTGAACCCTAACAAAACAATCATCATGAATCAGAGAAATCCATATGAGAAATCCCTAAACCTAAAAAGAGACTACTCAGACATGATAGATGAAACAAATACCATAACTGAATAAATCATGAAATTAAATATAACAAAAGAATAAAAACAAGGGTTCGGGATCTTCTCTATGATGAACAAAGTCTTGGATCCGTCTCCTTCACAAAAGCTCTGAAATCTCAATGGTGGCTCAAAAAAATAGTCAAAAGTAAAGTCTCTCTAACCTAATGACTAAAAGTTTGCTTAAATAAACCCTAAAAACACGAGCTGGGCTTCTTTTGTAAATAAAGGGGATGATTGGGCTTCTTATGGGCTTCCTTGAAAGTCTCTTCTGCGCGTTGATTACGTCGGTATCGATCGATACCATGATGGTGTCGATCGATGCTAAAGCTTCAAAACGGGTACTTTCTTCGGTTTGCTCCAAAATCTCCAATTTCGTCCCAAACGTGCTAAAACCTGAAAAGACTCTAAAATGATAGAAAAAGCACTAGAAAGACTCGATAAAACGACTTATATCATGGCTAAAAATGGGTAAAATCCATGATATATCAAGCTTACAGAAATCCGAAAGAGTAAGTGTTCATGTTTTATGATCAATACTCCCAAGTTAAGAGCTCATACTTAGAATAAAAAGAGAAGTCGATAATGAAGAGTCAAGGTTGGAAGGAGGAGTGGTTTGAACTGAGGTGCGTTGCAATGCTTATCGTGAATAACATGGACTACGTTAGAAATTATTCTACATCCACAAAGACAAAAAATACTTAACACAACAATGTCACAAGGTACAAGTTCATTATCTTTATCTTTATTTGCTTTCAATAAAATAGCTTCACCATATTTAGCATTTGTTTGCTTGAGGACAAACAAAGGATAAGTGTGGGGGAGTTGATAGGACTCATATTTGCATGGTTTTATGTGTTATAATAAGTTAGTTTTAGGCTTTATAACTAATATTTAGTATAGTTTTAGTGTGTTTGCATGTGTTTATGTGTTTCTAGGTACTTGGAGCTAAAACTCGATGTTTAGAGTGTTTCTGGAGCTTGCTAGGACTTATGGGAGAGTTCGCATCGCCACCTGAATCATGCACATTCAGAGAAGGATTTCAAAGAACCGAATAAGACCAATATCGACCCCAGAATCGACCTGTAGGGGTCGATATTGAGTCTGAAGAATTTTCAGAGAGAAATCCTGGAGGTAGAATCGACTAGTCAAGTGAAGGGGCACACAATCGACCGTAGAATCGACCTATCATGGTCGATTCTGTCCTCCGAAAAAAGTGAAATATTTCTTACATGGCGATCCAAGAGTGGGCTGATCTCCTATTTTCGGTTTTGAGACTTTTAGGGATAGAATAAACTCGAGTTTTTGAGATCTAACAACCCTAGAACTATAAATACACATGTAATCTCATTCGTATAAAGACAGAAGACAATACACACACAATTCCCTACACTTTGAGATATAATAAAGTTTCTAGGTTTTACTTCTTCTCTAATTTATGTTTAACCTTTTACTTTGATTATTGTTTTAGATTAGTTTACTTTCCAGTCCTGTTTATTATTTTATAAATCAGATCTTGTCTGTGTAACCCTTAGGAGACAAGAGTCTAGATCCTTTAGACCACATAGGGTGGTGGTCAATGATGGGATCTATGTTTTAGAGTTTATTAATGTACTTAACCGATCTAGCTACTTTAGTATTGATGCAGAGATTTTTACGCCTCTTCACAGATTTCACCCGAGAAGTTAATCTCGAGAGTTTAATCCACAAAACTGCAAGTGCACAGTTAAATGCAATTGTAATAATACGGGGTCGATCCACAAGGTAATAGAATAACTACATAGAGAATGCAAATGCAAATCTAATCTAGGTGGAAATAAAATAGAGTTGGGTTGAGTTCTAATCTAAAATGATTGCGAAAATAACAAAACAGAGAATAAAGCAAATAAACTAAGAAACTAATTAAATCTAAACCAGACATAAACATAATTGCATAAAGTAAATAACAATAAATAACTATCTATATACAAACTATGGGTGATAGTCTAAATCAGAAAAGGTAAGTCTAGAATTCATGTTTTATCTAAATAATTTGTATTTGTCATTCTAGGGATCTTCCTTAATTTGCTAGTCCACTCTCGTGGTATGCTAGACTCTATATCCAGATCCACTCTCATGGTAAACTGGATATGCATTTCGCATAATCCCATCATCGATTACTAAGTGTCATTAGATTCTCGCCTCAAGAACACAAAATGAAAGATATATTTGTTTCTAAAGTATAACTCACTCTCGTGGCGAAATACTCCTAATATATTTAATCTAACTTGGCCAAAGCGAGATCTATAATTAATTCTATCAAACAACAAATTCGACACTAGCTATGACTCTCTAGTATGCAGATCTGAAGATTTAATCCACTCTCGTGGCATCAAACACTTCTACATAGACAACCACACCTACTGGATTCAGTTGTACTTTTGACTATCTCCCATTGATCGCAAGACTCTCCCCCCACCCTACACTTATTTCACAATCTCCTCGTTGTGATATAAAACCGTAAAGGGAGAAAAAGAAATGTGGGTTGGCAGCTCCCACATGACAAGTCCTGAATATTTTTTATATTTTTTAAATATTTTTTTATATTTATTTTATATTTTTTTATATTTTTTTATATTTTTTATTTTTTATATATGTGGTAAAGAACATCTGGAAAAGAAAAAAAAAATGAAAGAAGGTAGAAAAAACCAAAAACTAGAGAATAAAGAAAAACGAAAAATTCTAAAAGATAAATGTATGTACAAAGGTAAAGTGCTTATTTAACGTCGTGATCTCGACGACCTCATGGAATGGTCAGATGATCGTGGAGATGATGGCTGAACTATTTCCCGACGATTCCTTGAATCGTTCTCGTCGGAGTTGGTATGGTGAATTCATCTCTCTCCAGCAGGAGTGTATGTATCATTAGTGATTTCTTCACCAAGAGATTCTCTACTTGAGTGTGATCGTGAAGTGCCTTCTGTTGGTGTTACTTCGTAGAACACATCTCTATTCACATATGTGAATGAGATTCTCTGCTTTGGCCAATCGATGACCGTGCCGATTGTTGCTAGGAACGGTCTACCAAGGATGAGTTGAGTGTGATCATCTCCCCTTATGTCCATGATGCAGAAGTTTTTATGACTCTTCACAGGTTTCACCCGAGAAGTTATTCTCGAGAGTTTAACCCACAAAACCGCAGGTGCACAGTTAAATGCAATTATAGTAATACAGAGTAGATCCACAAAGAAATATAATAACTACATAGAAAATGCAAATGTATATCTAATCTAGGTGGAAATAAAATAAAGTGGGAACTGAGTTCTAATCTAAAATGATTGCGAAAATAATAAAGCAGGAAATAAAGTAAATAAACTCTACACTAAGAAAGTAATTAAATCTAAACTAAGCATAAACATAATTAAATTGCATAAAGAAAAGAACAATAATTAACTAACTATATACAACTATAGGTGATAATCTAAATCAGGAAACCTAAGTCTAGAATTCATATTTTTCTCTAAATGATTTGTATTTGTCATTCTAGAGATCCTCCTTAATTTGCTAGTCCACTCTCGTGGTATGCTAGACTATATATCCAGATCCACTCTTGTGGTAAACTGGATATGCATTTCACATAATCCCATCATCGAATACTAAGTATCCTTAGACTCTCGCCTCAAGAATATAAAGTGATAGATAGATTTATTTCTAAAGTATAACCCACTCTCGTGGCGAAATACTCTTAAAATATTCAATCTAATTTGCCCAAAGCCAGATCTATAATTAATTCAATCAAACAACAAATTTGACACTAGATATGACTCTCTAGTATGCAGATCTGAAGCTTTAATCCACTCTCGTGGCATCAAACACTTCTAAATAGACAACTACACCTACTAGATTTAGTTGTACTCTTGAGTATCTCCCATGAGAGAATACTCAGCATTATTGTGCATACTAAAGTAATTAGATCGGTTAAGTACAGTAATGTATCCTAAAACATAGATCCCATCATTGACCACCACCATATGTAGTCTAAAGGATCTAAACTCTTATCTCTTAAGGGTTACGTAGACAAGATCTGATTTATAAAATAATAAACAAACTAAAACGTAAACTAATCTAAAGCAGTAATCAAAACATAAACAAAAGAATAAGAACAAGTATTGACCTGAAGATGAAGAATTTTATTAGATCTGAATATGTGACGGCTACAAGATCTGTTTTTGTGTGTGTTCTTATGTGTCAATATGAATGAGATTACATGTGTATTTATAGTTCTACGGTTGTTAGATCTCAAAAACTCGAGTTTATCCTATCCCTAAAAGTCTCAAAACCAAAAATTAGAGATCAACCCACTCTTGGATCGCCATGTAAGAAATCTTCCACCTTTATTAGAATGAAGAGTCGACCCTGATAGGTCGATTCTAGGGTCAATTATGTGCCCCTTCACTTGACTGGTCGATTCTACCTCTAGGATTTCTCTATGGAAATTCTTCAGACTCAATATCGACCCCTACAGGTTGATTATGGGGTCGATATTGGTCTTATTCGGTTCCTTGAAATCCTACTCCGAATATGCATGATCTAGGTGGCGATGCCAACTCTCCCATAGGTCCTAGCAAGCTCCAGAAACACTCTAAACATCGAGTTTTACCTCCAAGTACCTAGAAACACATAAACACATGCAAACACACTAAAATTATACTAAATGTTAGTTATAAAGCCTAAAACTAACTTATTATAACACATAAAACCATGTAAATATGAGTCCTATCAGTCCACTATATGGAAGTCTGTGGGAATGCGACAGTTCGTAATCCAGATTATCACATTCTCAGCAACTCCATATGAGTGCATCGCATCAGCATTAGCGAGCCCGATCTAGACATTTGACCTTGTAAGCTCATGGATTCCCAACATCTTAGCTCATTCCATGGACATGACGTTTATGCTAGCTCATGAATCACATAAAGCGTCATTGAAAGTACGACCAAGTATAGAGCATGTTACCTTGTATTGCCCAGAGTCAGATCTTTTGCAGACCATTGTGATTGGTCCCTTGAGTCGTGTGTCCATGTAGAGCTCTTTGATTTCCTCGATAGTCTCCTTAGTATCAGTGAACTATAGATTGAGGATGTATCTGAAAAGATCTTCCTCGAATGTGTAATCCCTCGGTAGTGATCGAACAAGTCGTCTAAACATATGAAGCTTTGCCGCGTTGAACTTCTTGAAGAACCATGCTACATCAATGCTCCTTATGGGTTGTAAGGGTTGACTAGAATGGGGGTTCATTGAGGATCGAAGCCCTCTTAATAGCTTCTCAGCATCATATATCTTCTCATCCGTTCCCACAAAATACTCTTGTAAAGAGTCTCTTTTCCAAGCCTTTTTAAAAGAAAATGGCTCGGGCATGCTCTTGACTAGCTCTTCAAAGCATTTCTTGTTGATCGGATCGATGAATTTTGTCCTTCGCTGTTTTGTGATCGAGTTACAACGCCTTATAATCTCATAGTTGGGTATGTTGCTTCCTTGTACATGACTGTACCATCGATATGTTGTCAAGGTAGCGTTCTTGGTGTCTTCAGAACGAGGGTCGATAATGATTGGCCAATATTTACGCATGATGCCATGACCATCCATCATTGAGGGTCGATGGGGAGGTCCAGTGCTCGAGGCAGCAACATTATCGATCAGGTTAGATCGATGGGGGCGTCCGACAAGTCTAAAATCGACCAGGATAGGTTGATGTGGCCTTCCGGAGCGTCATTGTGGAAGTGCATCGACCCTGATAGGTCGGTGTAGGATTCTGACTGGTCGATATGCCTATCTGAAATTTTGCTCTGGAAATTTTGGGTCAGCAATATCGAACCTTATTGGCCGATTTACAGGTTTAATTTCTCTGTTTTTGCCTTTTCCGGGTGAGTATTCTCCTGTCCTGATGATGCTCTTCAGTGTGGAGCATACCGTGCGGTCTTTGTGAGGACGAAGCAAGTTGGGCGGTTTGTGTTTCTAAAACATTGATACGGAAAGCGAGTCCGTCAAACTTGCTGTTGAGTTCGTTGCATCTTCTGTGCACATTCTTGAAGCTTTCAGAGATCTCCACTGAAGCTTTTGTTTGCCCCTCAAGAATGCTTCGAAGCATTCTTTCGTACTTCTCTTCTTTTGGTTGTAGATTGGTTCCTCTTTGTACTTTGTACGATTGTGGTGAATAAGATGGTTTGTTGAATTGAGTACTTGGTCTAAAACCTCCTTGTTGGAATAAAGGGGTGGTGTTTTCATGGGTGGGTACGTTTGATCTTGTGGATTCTGCACATTGGTGCTCCGGTATGAGAGATTAGGTTGGTTCTGGTAGTTAGGGTTGAAACCACCTTGTCGGAAGTTACCGACAAAGTTCACCTCACACTAGTTCACTTCTCTTGCCTCCTCGTCAGCTTGTGCCCTTGCAGCATCCAACTCGTCAACAAAGTGAACATGTCTCCTTGTTACTTGTAGTACCTTGTCCAACTTGTCGTTTAGTGCTCTCATATCAATCCTCATCTTCTCACCTTCATCGTCAACCATTCTACGATCTCTACGATCATAGTCTCCTCCACAGTTAGTATCACTTTGTGTCATATTCTCCGCCAAAGTCATTCTATGTTCAGCATCTTGCCCTAAAAAATTACCATTGCATGCAGTATCTACTAGCTTGCGATACTTGGGCAAGAGTCCTCTATAAAAAGTGCTCAGTAGCGACTCTTCACTAAATTCATGGTGTGGGCATTGAGATAAATACCCTTTGAAGCGTTCCCATGTTTCTCTAAAACTTTCTGATCCTTTTTGCACATAGCTCGATTATCTCATTACGAAGTTGAGCAGTCCGAGAACTTGAGAAGTACTTCGCAAGGAACATCTTCTTGCATTGCCCACATGTTAGGATCGACCCAGGTGGTAGACCCTTCTCCTATTGCTGTGCTTTGTCTCCCAACGAGAATGAGAATAGATGTAACTTCAGAGCGTCCTCTGAAACCCCTTTAATCTTCACTGTACCACACAACCTATCGAATTGATCCAGATGATTAATTGGATTCTCCATAGGCAACCCATGAAATTTTTTGCCTTGCACCATAGTAATCAAGCCTGACTTGATTTCAAAGTTGTTATTTGCTACTGGTGGGGTGAGAATCCCAGATCTTTGAGCCATATAAGTAGGCTCATCGATTGTACCAATAGTCGGGGTGAATCTTGGTTGGCGTGCGGCCGCTCAACGTGCATCACCTTCAGCTTGACCAGCATTTTCAACTCGTGCAATGCCCTCAATGTCTTTAGCAGGTAGATCAATTTGTTGCTGCTCCATTTCTTGTCTCCTTCTCTTTTTCTTCCTAGCTTGTTTTTCGATTTCTTTGATGTCGGGAATTTGGTCAGTTGGTGGAGTCTTTTCGTAACTTCTCAAATGCATGCACCTGAAATTCGAAAATAAAACAAGTCAGTAAAATAAAAACACCTAGTCTCAAATCTACATCTAAACTCTATGACTATTGTTTATTTCCCCGACAACGGCGCCAAAATCTTGATGCAGAAGTTTTTATGCGTATTCACAGGTTTCACCCGAGAAGTTAATCTCTAGAGTTTAACCCACAAAACTGCAAGTGCACAGTTAAATGCAATTGCAGTAATACGGGGTCGATCCACAGGAAAATAGAATAACTACATAGAGAATACAAATGCAGATCAAATTTAGGTGAAAATAAAATAGAGTGGGCTGAGTTCTAATCTAAAATGATTGCGAAAATAATAAAACAGCAAATAAAGCAAATACACTAAGAAACCAATTAAATCTAAACTAAGCATAAACATAATTACATAAAGCAAATAACAATAAATAAGTACCTATATAAAAACTATGGGTGATAGTCTAAATCAGAAAACCTAAGGCTAGAATTCATATTTTATCTAAATAATTTGTATTTGTCATTGTAGAGATATTCCATAATTTGCTAGTCCACTCTCGTGGTATGCTAGACTCTATATCCTGATCCACTCACGTGGTAAACTGGATATGCATTTCGCATAATTCCATCATCGATTTCTAAGTGTCATTAGACTCTCGCCTCAAGAACACAAAGTGAGAGATAGATTTGTTTCTAAAATATAACCCACTCTTGTGGCGAAATACTCCTAATATATTTAATCTAACTTGGCCAAAGCCAAATCTATAATTAATTCTATCAAACAAAAATTCGACACTAGCTATGACTCTCTAGTATGTAGATCTGAAGGTTTAATCCACTCTCGTGGCATCAAACACTTTTAAATAAACACTTTTAGATTCAGTTGTACTCTTGAATATCTCCCATAAGAGAATACTCAGCATTAAAGTGCATACTAAAGTAGCTAGATCGGTTAAGTACAGTAGTGAACTTTAAAACATAGATCTCATCATTGACCACCACCCTATGTGGTCTAAAGGATATAGACTCTTGTCTCCTAAAGGTTATAGAGACAAGATCTGATTTATAAAATAATAGACAAGACTGAAAAGTAAACTAATCAAAGCATAAACAAAAGAATAAGAACAAGTATTAACCTAAAGAAGAAGAACTTTATTAGATCTGAAAATATGATAGCTACAAGAACTGTTTTTGTGTCAGTGTTCCTCTCCCACTTTTCTAGTGAGATTACAAGTGATTATATAGTACTAGGGTTTTCTGGAACCATCAATTTCATCCTTATCTTGTTTCTGGAGGTTTAGAACTCGAAATGACAAGGTGCTCAAGTCATATCTTGCCACGTAGGAAATTTTCTAGCTTTCTCGGAGGTCAGCATCAACCTTGATGGGTGGATGCTAGGATCGATTTTGGCTCCTGGCTTGACTGGTCGATGCATCCTTCAGGAATTCTCTCTGGAAAATTTTTGGACTCAATATCGACCCCTACAGGTCGATATTAGGGTTGATTATGCCGTCTTCAGATTGTGTGAAATCCTTCCCTGAATGTACACGATCTAGGCGGTGTCACGAGTCTTCCTGTAGGCTTCAGTAAGCTCCAAAAACATCTCTACTACTCATATTTTGCTCCAGGTACCTAAAAACATATAACCACATGCAAAAACACTAATTCTACACTAAATGTTAGTTATAAAAGCTAAAACTAACTTATTCTAATGCATAAAAACATGTAAAATATGATGCTATCAAGTATGCACTTCAATGCTGAGTATTCTCTCATGGGAGATACTTAATAGCACAACTGAATCCAGTTGGTGTGGTTGTCTATTTAGAAGTGTTTGATGCCACGAGAGTGGATTAAACCTTCAGATCTGCATACTAGAGAGTCATAGCTAGTGTCGAATTTGTTGTTTGATAGAATTAATTATAGATCTGGTTTTGGCCAAGTTAGATTGAATATCTTAGGAGTATTTAACCACGAGAGTGAGTTGTACTTTAGAAACAGATCTGTCACTCACTTTGTAATCTTGAGGCGAGAGTCTAAGGATACTTAGTATTCGATGACGGGGTCATATGAAATGCATATCCAGTTTTTCACGAGAGTGGATCTGGATATAGAGTCTAGCATACCACGAAGGTGGACTAGCAAGACATGGAAAATCCCTAGAATTACAAATATAAATTACTCAGATAAAATATAAATTCTAAACTTAGGTTTCCTGATTTAGACTATCACCCAAGTATGTGTAAATATTAGTTTAGGATTATTTAATGTTTATTTCATGTTTAGTTTTAGTGTTTTCTTAGTATAGATTTACTGCTTTCTATTTATTGCTTTATTTAATTTAACGCTTAGTAGATTAGGAAACCCCCACTTTTATTTTCATGTCTAGATTAGATCTGCATTTGTATTCTCTATGTAGTTATTCTATTTCCATGTAGATCGACCTCGTATTACTACAATTGCATTTAACTATGCACTTGCGGTTTTGTGGGTTAAACTCTCGAGATTTACTTTTCGGGTGAAACCTGTGAAGAGACATAAAAACCTCCGCATCAACATGCAACGCCTCCTCTTTATCAATCTTGCTGCTATCAATGATCACATCATCCCCCTCCACTTGAAAATGATTTGACGTCAAATCCAGTTGATCATCTACATTGAAAGGAGTCAAGTCTAAAACGTTGAAGCTAGATGATATGAGCTTGGCTTTGATCCTCAAGAAGGTTGTATGGAAATGGAGCTTGTTCCCGGAGATATGGTTTAATCCGTGAGCAAAGCGGTGATGATGGTGATGAATGGAGTTGAACAAGGGATGAAGTGATGGAGTGATGAGATGATGAACGTGGATAGAAGCTTAGAACCTCAGGAAGCAACCGAACTGAGGAGATCCAAGAGATGGTGGAGCTAGACAACGGAGAAGAACTTCGATCCGGAGTGAAGCGGAGATATGGTGATGAGGTGTGGATTGATATGTCTGCATTTTATATGGTTTTAGCTTGCATTATTCATTCATTTAGCCTTGTTTAATAGCTTATTCTTAGCATTTATCTCTAGTTTTGCATACTTAGATTGTTTTGCATTAGGATTGCATGCATTTTGCATTTTGGACTTGTTTCAGGTGCATTCAAGGGATATTAGAGATGCTGAAGTCAAATGGAGAAAAAGGAGAGCTTAACTCGACCAAAAACTCGAATGGAGACTAACTCTAGCACCTAGCTCGAGCCAGCAGGTCAAGTCAGTGCATTCTGCACCAAAAACTGCACTTTTAGCCCAGCTCTAGCAGGCAGGCCGAGTGGAGCACAAATTAGACATTTTGGAAGCTGACTCACCAGGGGGCTCGAGTATGAGGTCGAGCTGATCAACAAAAATACAACCCTGGAGTCCTAAAGTCTGGCTCGACCAAGCCAGGTCGAGTCCGTTGATCGAGCTAAGCATAAAGGTGGAGTCTTGAAGTTTTTGGAGCCAGCTCGACCACACATGGTCGAGCCACTCTCGAGTTGGAGAATAAAAATGCGATCTTGAAATTTAGCCCAGCTCGACCATAGCACTCGACCACCCATGGTCGAGTGCTCCCAAAAATTAGCCTATTTTGTCTTTTTGTGATTTAGGGTTTCTATCTCTTAGTATAAATACCCTGTAATCGCTTAACACTAGGGATATCTCGTTTTTAAGCTTTCTTCATCTGTTCTTGCTTTCTGGATCCTGTATCTTTGATTCTACTGAGTATTTGTGTTTGAATCTTTCTATTCTATCTCTTCTCTTCCTTATCTCTCTACTTATGCAAGTTATTACGATTTCTGGGTTTGTGATTTTGATGTTCTTCATGTGTTCTGAGTAGTCATTAGGGTTCTTAAGGATGGGATAGATTAGGTGTTGAATCTTAGTCTCCTGGGTGGTTTAAGTGTAGAATTGCTTGATTTCCCTTCTGGATTAGTGTTCTTAATGCTAATTACTCTTTGATCAATTGGAATTAGAACTTAAGTATTTCCACACCCAGAAGGTGTTTGATGAAATGCCTCACAGAACTAATTCCAGAGATTTACATTCCTAGCCTAAGGGATTAGATGTCTAGGGTATTTATTGGCTTTAACAAACTAAATCTTAATGCCTGCTAGTCTAGATTTCGCTAAGGGATTTGGTCTGGAACTGGATTAGCTTGAGGTTATCTGTCACGAGAGTGGATTTAGCTGCTTTTGAGTTTGTTGTCTAGGGAATAGCTTTGCTTGAGTTTTGTTAAACCACCTAGGTAGATTAAGAGGATACACCAAGTCAATTACCCCATCCTTAGGAGCTTCTCTTCCTTGATTGATTTTTATTGCTCTGTTTTTGCTCTGTTTTCATTCTGTTTTCTTGCTAGGAGTATCTGTTTTTAGTTTTCTGTTTAGGTTGATAGCTTCACATCGTATTGCTTGGCTTGACTTAAACTGTTTGATTGCATCCTTCTTGGTTAATATCGCACCCATTTGGATTGATACATTTATGTATTACAATGACATGAATATGCATTAAGGCATTTGACAGATATCATAAACTATAAAAATCTGCTATTTCAAATTGGCGTCGTTGCCATTTGGGTGTTGTTTGTTACAATTAGGATTTCAAAACGTTTTCGATCAAGTTCTTATTCGATCTACTCTGTTCCTGACTTAGTTTTTTCTGTCTGTCTATTTGCATTTCAGGTACAATTTGACTCGATTTCACTAGCTCGACCACGCCAGATCGAGCTAGCCTAGCTCGACCACGCCTGCTCGAGTCCGCCCATCGAGTTAGCTCCCCCTGCATGCAAACGAGATTAAAAGGCAGTCAGAACCTCATCCGGTACATCGACAATATTCACAAGCTACCACAACAGTTGAGAGAGTCGAGAGAACATCTCAGCACAGATCTCCAGGATCCAATAGATATGGCTGACCATAATCCACCACCACAGCTTGAACATGTGCCTCATCAGAGAAGGCAGCGTCTGATTGGTGCGGGAGATGCTCCCAACACTCACACCAACAGGCAAGGGATTGTACCTCCTACAGTCCAGAACAACAACTTTGAGATCAAGAGTCGCTTGATAGCTATGGTGCAGAGCAACAAATTCCATGGGCTGCCTATGGAAGACCCTCTTGATCATTTAGATGAGTTTGATAGGCTCTGCAGCCTTACCAAGATCAATGGAGTCAGTGAAGATGGTTTCAAGCTGCGACTCTTTCCATTCTCTCTTGGTGACAAAGCCCATCTCTGGGAGAAGAATCTACCCCATGGCTCTATTACTTCATGGGATGATTGCAAGAGAGCTTTCCTTGCCAAGTTCTTCTCCAATGCTCGAACAGCTCACCTCAGGAACGAGATATCCGGATTTTCTCAGAAAGATGGGGAGACATTCTGCGAATGCTGGGAACGATTCAAAGGTTACACCACTCAATGTCCTCACCATGGTTTCAGCAATGAGGCCCTCCTTAGCACACTTTACAGAGGAGTTCTCCCAAAGGTCCGAATGCTTCTTGATACAGCCAGCAATGGTAATTTCCTCAACAAAGATGTTGATGAAGGATGGGAGCTTGTAGAGAACCTTGCTCAATCATACGGAAACTACACTGCGGAGTATGATAGAAGTGTAAGGGGTAATGTTGATTCAGATGAGAGGCATAGAAAGGAGATGAAAGCTATGAATGCCAAGTTAGATCAGATCCTACACCAGCAGAAGCATGTCCATTTTACAAATGAAGATACGGTTTTTCAGGTTCAAGATGGGGAGGATACTGGTATGGAAGAGGTCAGCTATGTTCAGAATCAGGGTGGCTACAACAATGGTTTCTTCAACTATACGAACAACCCCAATCTGTCATATAGGAGCACCAACGTTGCCAACCCACAGGATCAAGTGTACCCACCTCAGCAACAACCGCATCAGAACAGGCCATTTGTTCCTTATAACCAACAACAAAGTTTTGCCCCCAAGCAGAACTACCAGGGTAGTTATCCACAACATGGAGTCACGGGTCCACCACCTGGTTTTACACCTCACCAAGCTCAGCCTTCTCCTGCTCAAACTCAACAGATGACGAACATGCTGCAACAAATCCTACAAGGTCAGGCAGCTGGTGCATTGGACGTAGCTAAGAAATTTGGTGAAATCAAAACCCAGATGGACCACACATACAATGATCTCAATAGCAAGATTGAGACATTGAACTCCAGAATCAAATACTTGGAGAACAGCACTGCCTCGACTTCTTCCACAAAACCTATTGGACAACTTCCAGGAAAAGCACTTTAGAACCCCAAGGAGTATTGCAATGCCATCTTTTCAATGGAATCAAGTCCCATTGCTGATCATGAAGCTGCAGTTAGAGAAAATGAGACTTTGCTTTATGGTTCAGATGCTAACACCAATGCAATCACCTTAAGGAGTGGAAAGGAGTTTACCTAAGAGGGAAGGATCAGTTAAGGTCACTGAGGACAGTGAGGTTGACGATGGGGAGGATTTGAGCTGCAAAGAATACGAAAAAACCCGTCTGGAGGCTGACTCTAGCACCCAACTCGACCAACTAGGTCGAGCCAGCCCTCTACCTGCTGCAAAACCTGCTGTTTCAAAGAAAAAAAAGCACCCTCTGCCCCCTTCCTTATAAACCTAAACTTCCAATTCCAGGAAGATTCAAGAAGGATAAGGACGTAACCATGATTGAAAACAAGGATAATGTCGTTTGCATTGATTCACCCAGCACGACAAAGATTGAGCCTAAGTCTCTCCCCAAGCTTGGCAATCCTGGTATGTTCTCCATAGCCTACTCTCTTGGTGATCTGGAAATTAAGGATGCTCTATGTGACTCTGGTTCAAGTGTGAATGTCATGTCCCGTGAGATGTTAGAAAATCTAGGGATAAGACACCTCACTTATCACCCATCACCCATCATTTTTGGAGACGTTCATTCACGAAAGCCACTTGGTCTTCTGGAAGATTATCCACTTAAAGTTGGGGATTGTCTAGTCCCAACGGACTTCGTTATTATGGAAATGAAGAAGGCCAACAAGCTCCCACTCCTCCTTGGAACTCCCTTCCTCAACACTACTGGTGCAAACATAGACTTCAGGAACCAAAGGGTAGTTCTTATGAATGTGGATGACAAGGCCTATTACCCACTAAAAGCTTCTCCTAATGAGCTATGTGGCACAATGACTATCAAAGATGATGGCTACCGTGATGAGAAAGTACAGTACATTGGCACAATTGAGAAGGTCGATGAAGCTCCACCCCCAAAGGTCTATGACGAGAAAGAGAAGTCTCTGGAACGAAAGGATAGAGCTGAGAGTACAATGAATGAGCAAGGGGTCAAGCCATTCATACTTGGTCAGATCATTGCAGAAAAGACCTCAGCTCCCTACCATGAACCACCTTAGACCCAATAAAAAGGAAGTCAAGCTTAGAGACTTTAAACAAGCTCACTTGGGAGGAAGTCCCATGTCTATCCTTGTATATATTGCTTTAGTTTTCTTTTTAAAGTCTAAATAAGTGTGCTAAGTTCTTGTTTTTGGCTTGCTGGTGTGATTTCAGGAGAATATAAGAGTTGAATCATGAAAAAAAAGAGGAATCACGCAGAATTGGCCTGGCGCGACCACCCAGCTCGAGCAAGGGGATCGAGCCAGCCATCTCTCCACGTTTGGCGCGACCACGCAGCTCGAGCCCCAGCTCGAGTCAAGCTCTCATACTGCCTACACTCGAGAAAGCATGGAGGATTCAATCTCCTCCTTCTTCTCCAACCCTTGAGGTACCTGTTCTATAAATTCTTCTGTATATCATTTGCATTTTGTTTATTGTTATTGTTGTTTCTTAAACCATCATTCATATTTTTATTACACAAGGGACTGTGTAATTTAAGTTTGGGGGAGGGCTTAAGATGTGTTTGATTTGTTTTCTGTGTTCTTATTTTTAATTCTTGAGTCTGCATGCATCTAAGGGATAGAAAAACTAAAAAAAAAAAATTTGAAAAATTTTCGAAAAAAAGATTACAAAAACATAGTGTTCATGTAGTTGCATTTACATTTTAGGATTGAGTCTAGATTGTTTTCACATAGGGCTGTTGCATATGCATAGGGGATTATGATGGTTTAAACCCTGTAAGCTTGCTGATTCAATTGTATGATTTCAATGCCCTCGTTTCTAGTTGTTTAATGCTTTGTTATTGAGCTTGAAGTAAGACTGCACCATACTTTGAATGCACAACTAGATTATTGTCTCAATTGAAGCATGCTGTGATTTGATACCATTCCCTACAAATTTGAACCTGAACTTGACTTGCAATTATCATGTCTATGCACTGCATTTGAACTCATGGATATCATATACATACTTGGATTTTCTTTCACCTATTTACCACTCTTGCTGATCCAAGTAGTTGTTCTCATCATTAGAACAGTTTTATCATGCCTTTAGCCTACCCTTCTTTCAAACCATGATATTATTTTCTTGAGTGTGTGAGGCCTATTTCTGAATGAGCTTGGTAGAAAGTGTTAAGTTTGAGCCGACAAGGATAGAATCTCATGTAGTTCTGGTTTGCAATTTTCGAATCAGATAGGAGTAGGTGGGATCTTGATCATTGGGTATTGGGTTTGGTTCTGTGAAAAGAAAAGAATGAAAAACTTGGAGAAGGATGAAAGAAAAAGGATAAGAGTTCTTAGGAGGGGAATGATCTGAATGTTTATGAATCTAGTAAAGGATTAGGGGGGTGCTAAGTATAAGAAAAGAAAGGACAAAAAGCTTAAAGTCTGAAAAACATAAAAAATGCCTAAGCTGGTCATGAAAAACCATAAGAAAAATCCCAATCCGCTAGAAGTGTTTGTATAACCTCTCCTAGAACAAGAACAAAAAAAAAAATGAATCTGATCCAAGGAAAATTCAAAGGAAAAGCCTAAGGGTGAAGGGTAGAATTAGGATGACTTTCTGGGTTTTAGACTTAAGGGTTAAGAACACTTGTGTATGGCTGGGTAGATGAGAGTCTATTCTTGTATGCATAGGTTGGTTCTTACCTTTAGCATTCTACTAAAGCTCATTTCCTTTTTCTTTAGAGATCCTTGTTTTGAAATGACTAAAACCATGTGGAAGGGACCATCTTTGTCTCTTGACCTTACCCTTAGCCAAATGAGTTCATCGAATGTGCATAGCTTGATTCATGGTTTCTGTTTAATTGAATGTTAAAGGGAATGATAGATTTGAATGCATGTCTAGGTTGGATTTAATTGAAATTGTGTTGTGAAGAGTATGGCTAAAGTTTTTTGAAGTAGAGCTCATAAACTTTGTATTCTAGAATTAGCAACTTGGACATTGAGATCATCTATTATATCAGCATGCTTTGGTTCTGAATCCCCATTTTCAAACCTCTTCTCCATTCTTATTCTTCTGTTTGCTTGAGGGCAAGCAAAGACTAAGTTTGGGGGAGTTGATATGTCTGCATTTTATATGGTTTTAGCTTGCATTATTCATTCATTTAGCCTTGTTTAATAGCGCTTGTTCTTAGCATTTACCTCTAGTTTTGCATACTTAGAGTGTTTTGCATTAGGATTGCATGCATTTTGCATTTTGGACTTGTTTCAGGTGCATTCAAGGGATATTAGAGATGTTGAAGTCAAATGGAGAAAAAAAAGAGCTTAACTCGACCAAAAACTCAAATGGAGACTGACTCTAGCACCTAACTCGAGCCAGCAGGTCGAGTCAGTGCATTCTGCACCAAAAACTGCACTTTTAGCCCAGCTCTAGCAGGCAGGTCGAGTGGAGCACAAATCAGACATTTTAGAAGCTGACTCACCAAGGGGCTCGAGTATGAGGTCAAGCTGATCAAGAAAAATACAACCTTGAAGTCCTGAAGTCTGGCTCGACCAAGCCAGGTCGAGTCCGTTGATCGAGCTAAGCATAAAGGTGGAGTCTTGAAGTTTTTGGAGCCAGCTCGACCACACATGGTCGAGCCACTATCTCGAGCTGAAGAATAAAAATGCGATCTTGAAATTTAGCCCAGCTCGACCATAGCACTCGACCACCCATGGTCGAGTGCTCCCAAAAATTAGCCTATTTTGTCTTTATGTGATTTAGGGTTTCTATCTCTTAGTATAAATACCCTGTAATCGCTTAACACTAGGGATATCTCGTTTTTAATCTTTCTTCATCTGTTCTTGCTTTCTGGATCCTGTATCTTTGATTATACTGAGTATTTGTGTTTGAATCTTTCTATTCTATCTCTTCTCTTCCTTATCTCTCTACTTATGCAAGTTATTACGATTTCTGGGTTTGTGATTTTGATGTTCTTCATGTGTTCTGAGTAGTCATTAGGGTTCTTAAGAATGGGATAGATTTGGTGTTGAATCTTAGTCTCCTGGGTGGTTTAAGTGTAGAATTGCTTGATTTCCTTTCTGGATTAGTGTTCTTAATGCTAATTACTCTCTGATCAATTGGAATTAGAACTTAGGTATTTCCACACCCAGAAGGTGTTTGATGAAATGCCTGACAGAACTAATTCCAGAGATTTACATTCCTAGCCTAAGGGATTAGATGTCTAGGGTGTTTATTGGCTTTAACAAACTAAATCTTAATGCCTGCTAGTCTAGATTTCGCTAAGAGATTAGGTCTGGAACTGGATTAGCTTGAGGTTATCTGTCACGAGAGTGGATTTAGCTGCTTATGAGTTTGTTGTCTAGGGAATAGCTTTTCTTGAGTTTTGTTAAACCACCTAGGTAGATTAAGAGGATACACCAAGTCAATTACCCCATCCTTAGGAGCTTCTCTTCCTTGATTGATTTCTGTTGCTCTGTTTTTGCTCTGTTTTCATTCTGTTTTCTTGCTAGGAGTCTCTGTTTTTAGTCTTCTGTTTAGGTTGATAGCTTCACATCTTATTGCTTGGCTTGACTTAAACTGTTTGATTGCATCCTTCTTGGTTAATATCGCACCCATTTGGATTGATACCTTTCTGTATTACAATGACATGAATATGCATTAAGGCATTTGACAGATAGCATAAACTATAAAAATCTGCTATTTCATGGATTGAATGGCGAACCACAAAAGATATGTGAGTCCTTTGATACAGCCAAGAACCTTTGAGTCTGAGACACACTCGAATACTCTAGAGTTTCCTAATCTAGAGCTACCTCTATAGATTAGAGACAAAAAGGAAAAACCTTTCTAGTTTTGATTCAATGATTGCTTAGCTTGTAAAATAAGAAGGGTTTGCCTTATAAAGGCTACAAATTAAGGCTACTTGAATAATAGATTGGACCTAAACCCATTAAGGTACAAGGTGGATACTGAAACATTTCACCCCGAGAGATGACAAACAAAAACATGCGGAAACGATAAAACCAAATATTTTTAAAATTTTAATTTAAATCGACTTAAATTATCTAAGCAAAGCATTACTAATTACTTAAACCCCAAGTAAAATAAATTACTTCCATCGAAACTAAGCATGCGTACACAACTTAAACCCTTCATAAACAACCACAAAACATTACAAACGCGCATACCAACAAGTCCAAAATATTACCAACACAAGGCATATTAAGCATCCAACACAAAAAGATACGAAAACCCCTAGATCCTCCTCCTCCTTCGGCCTTGGTTCCACGAGCTCCACGACCCTAAGACTTCTCTTTACCTACACCAAAAGAGGCGCGTAAGCATTGATAATGCTTAGTGAGGCTGTCATCCCTTCCCCACAGCGATATGTACATACAATCGCAAAACTTACCGCAATCAACATGCAATGCAAACAATCAAGCAATATCATGATAGAGCTCTATCGTCACACACACAACACACAACTTGGACTAGCCATAAAATCACACCCATATGGTTGAGTCCTACATCACACATTAATCACGAAAAGCCTAATGAATGTATGACTACGCTACGGTCACGCACTCACCTCGATTTGAAGGTTAGAAACAAAACGATGCTTTCACACTTTAAGCTTGACTTCTTCTTGGCTCAACACAATCAACAAGATCTCTATTACTCCCTGTCAAGAGATCATCAAACAAACTTTCAAAAGATTGATCACAAGCTCCCAAACTCAATTGTCTAACTTATCCAATTCGGATTCCCTTCTCCCAAAAACAGGGCTCTACTTAATCAACCATATCTCTTGCCCTAGACCATATTTAGGAAATTCTTTCAGTGAAACTCAAGATAAGACTCTCAAGAAACTATCTACCAAATTGCAGCCCAAAAAAACAAGATTTGAGTGCTCAATCACTCTCTCAAACTCAACCCGTCGCGGGTAGCTCTGTTTGAGCGGCTTTGGGGAGAAACTTCATATCTCTCAAACCACTCACTATAAGCCCACGAAATTTGATAGATTATTAGGCAAGATATTGAAGAATTTACTCACAAAATTTCAGCTCAAACCAAGGCTTATTGCTAGGCCGATCGGATCTCACAATCACCACAAAATTCTGTTTTTAAGCTCCTTTCTCCTTCTCTTCTCCTTTCTCTTCTTCTTCTTCTTCTTCTCCTTCTTTTTCTCTCCTTTTCTCCCCTCTTCTTTATCCTTAGATCTAGATATTTTTGCCCAAAGAAAATGAGAAAGAGAGGAGAAGAAGAGTCTAGAAATATGGAGAAAGAGATGTATACATATGTGTATACATATTTATGCTTTAATCAAAATTAAACCAAACCAACCCGGATCACTAAACCGCAACAATTAATTCTCGGTTAACTCTTCTAATTAAATTCTCCCGCTCGGTTTAGTGACTCCGTCTAACTTCCCAAAATATTTGAGATACTTCTCCGTCCTAAAATATTTCTTTCACTCCGCTAAAACTCTGGAATTATCACTAATTCCGCTAAACCGAACCGCTCGAGATTATTTAACCACAATCGATCTATTGCTCGATTTAACTCAATCACCCCCCTAGGACCATCATTCGAGCTCGGTATTGCCCCGTAACCCATCTTGGTTTAATTTGGTTAAGCTAACCGAAATTTAATTAGACTCTTCCCATCTGTTTAGTATTTTTGTTTCGAACCTCCTCGTCCGATATGCATTCCAAAACGTTCTCCTGATCCTTTTTACAGTTCCCATCTCGGACCACTTCGTCAGATATGCGTTCTGAAACGTCATCCTGCTCATTTTACAGCTTCCATTTTGTACCTCCTTGTCAGATATGCGTTCTGAAACCCCTGCTTCTTCATCTCAACACCGATAATCTGAAACCGATTCCGGATAATTAATTCAACCAAACCACAACCCGTAAGACTATTAATCGAGCTCGATATTATTCCTATTTCTCTTCGGAACAAGTAAAACACAGTACAAAACTTATACAACAAGTAATAATAACTTGTTCGGCAAGAAATGACTTGGGATACGGATGTTACAATTCTCCCCCACTTAATTAGATTCGTCCTCGAATCTTTAAGACTTAACCCGCCTTACGACCCACTTGGGAGAATTGCACCTCCATCCTCACCTCAAGTTCCCAAGTTTCCTCGTGAACCCCAACATAATACCACAAGACTTTAACCTCTTCTTCTTCTTCTTCTTCTTCTTCTTCTCTCCTCTTCTTTCTCCTTAGCTCTAGATATTTTTTCCCAAAGAAAATGAGAAGGAGAGGAGAAGAAGGGTCTAGAAATATGGAGAAGGAGATGTATACATATGTGTATACATATTTATGGTTTAATCAAAATTAAACCAAACCAACCCGGATCACTAAACCGCAACCATTAATTCTCGGTTAACTCTTCTAATTAAAATCTCCTGCTCGGTTTAGTGACTCCGTCTAACTTCCCAAAATATTTGAGACACTTCTCTGTCCCAAAATATTTCTTTCACTCCGCTAAAACTCTGGAATTATCGCTAATTCTGCTAAACCAAACCGCTCGAGATTATTTAACCACAATCGATCTATTGCTCGATTTAACTCAATCACCCCCAGGGCCATCATTCGAGCTCGGTATTTCCCCGTAAACCATCTCGGTTTAATTTGGTTAAGCTAACCGAAATTTAATTAGACTCTTCTCTTCGGTTTAGTATTTTCGTTTCGGACCTCCTCGTCCGATATGCATTCCAAAATGTTCCCCTGCTCCTTTTTACAGTTCCCATCTCGGACCACTTCGTCAGATATGCATTTTGAAACGTCATCTTGCTCATTTTACAGCTTCCATTTTGGACCCCCTTGTCAGATATGCGTTCTGAAACGTTCCCCTGCTTCTTCATCTCAACACCGATAATCTGAAACTGATTTCGAATAATTAATTCAGCCAAACCACAACCCTTAGGACTATTAATCGAGCTTGATATTATTCCAATTTCTCTCTGGAACAAGTACAACACAGTACAAATCTTATACAACAAGTAATAATAACTTGTTCGGCAAGAAATGACTTGGGATACGGATGTTACAGATACTTAGTGATGCAGGGAGTTTCTTTTGATTATCTCGTTCTCAGGTTTCACCCAAGTCCACCCATAGGGTAGTCTCGAGAGTTTAACCCGATGTGACTGCAAGTGCACGGTTAAATGAAATTGTAGTACATACGGGGTCGATCCACAGGGACTGAGAATAACACACAGAGAGTACAAGTCTAAATCTAATCTAAACAAAATAGAGATATGGAGTGTGGTTCCTAATCTAACATGCAATAAATAAAAGCATAAAATAAATAAACTAAAACATTAAATAAAACCTAAACTAATATTTACAGAGGATTGGGTGATAGTTTTAATTCTGGAAATCTAGATCTAGGGTTTATATTTTATCTAAATAATTTGTGTTTGTCATTCTAGGGATTTTCCATGTCTCGCTAGTCCACTCTCGTGGTATGCTAGTCTCTATATTCAAATCCACTCTCGTGGTGAATGAACATGCATTTTATACAATCCCATCATCGAATACTTTCGTGAGTGATAGACACAACACAAGGATTGTCACACCTCCAGGAGATCCAATAGGATCAGTATTGGTAAAAATGTGCCTAAGCCACAAAGTAAATGATAGATCTATTTCTAGAGTCCATCCCACTCTCGTGGTGAAGTCCTCCTGAGATCTTTACCTTACTTGATCAAGGCTAGATAAGCATAGAACTACTCTATCAAATAACAAACTCGACCATAGTTAATACTCCCAACTATGCAGGTCTGAGATCTCTACCCACTCTCGTGGCGCAGAAAATCTCTAATAGTACAACCACACCTACTGGATTCAGTTTTACACTTAAGCATCTCCCATAAGAGAATATTTAGCATTAAGATACATAGAAAGGTAGCTAGATCGATTAAGAACAATCAAACATATATTAAACCCTAAAAGTAGATCCCATCATCGACCACCACCCTAGTGGTCTAAAAGATCTACTCTAAAATATAAGAGAAGAAGTAAAAATAAGAACTCGTTATTAGATATGAAATAGTGGCTACAAGGATAATAGATGAGTATCTAGGTTATCAAAAGTTATGTCTCTCAAATGAGATTACAAGTGATTATATAGTATTAGGGTTTCTTAGAGCTTTTCATTTCGTCCTTATCATGTTTCTGGAGGCTTAAAATTCAAGATGACAAGTTGTCCAAATCATAACTCGCCACGTCATCGAAATCCCTTATTTTTTGGCCTAGCATCGACCTTGATAGGTCGATGTAGGGGGTCGATTCTCCTCCTGCTTCTTCTGGTATCGGGCTTTACACGTTGACGTCTCGTCCAGGAGATCTACCAGGAATTCACATCGACCTTGATAGGTCGATGTGGGGGTCGATTCTGGTTTTCTGGCTTTGACTCGTTGATGCATCCTTCGGAAATTTTCTCTGGAAAATCTTTGGACTCAATATCGACCCCTACTGGTCGATAATAGGGTCGATTATGCCTTCTTCGAATTCTGTGAAATCTTTCTCCGAATGTACACGATCTAGGCGATGTCACCAGTCTTCTTGTAGGCTTTACATATAATCACATGCAAAAACACTAATTCTACACTAAATGTTAGTTATAAAAGCTAAAATTAACTTATTCTAATGCATAAAAATATGTAAAATATGATGCTATCACTTAGGCACTCCACTTTAGAAAACAAGTCCAAAAGCAAAGCAATTAAAAGACAACAAGTCTCAAAACAAGTAAAATAGACTAAGTATATGAAGAGAAGCTTTTGTAATGACTTCTCTTGGATAAAGATCACTTATCTTACTCCTTCTCACCTCTCATAGAACTTTCCAAGTAAAACGAGCAATGGAAGATGAGAAGTGATTCTCTAAGAATTTCACACCTCATTAAAACCTTTTCCTAGTAAAACCTGGTGGGAAACGTAAGAGTAGGGAAAAAATATGTTACTCACCTAGAGTTTTGGGGGTGTCCTCACCTTGGCGTGATAGTGAAGACACTCTAACCCATCCTCCCATGGCTTATCAGTGCTCAGAAGTTAGCACCGATTCTCTCCCGGATTCCACACGAACGTTTGAAGCTTCCTGGACGCACTAGCTTCAAGATTAGGCCCGTGTAGAGTCCGTTGACTTGTAAAAATCATATCTTTCAAACCAAAGCAGCTCTTGGCCTGATTGCAACTCTGAAAGCTCCGTGGTTGAGTTAACTTTCCAGAATGGATCACCTTGTCACTTGGTTCCTTCTGGTCTGTCTAGAATCCTCCATTAAGTTCAAGTCGATACAAATCCGACAGCTTTTGATCCGTTCGTCTTGTATCAGCCATAACATCTTCTTGGGAGCTTCTTTTGGGCTGATTCCACTTCGAGGTGCTCCCAAGGTGAGCTTTGAGTGAAGTTTAGGTGGTAGTTGGTGATGCATCAAATCCTAGGATTGCATCATTAGAACCTCTATTATACTCACTCAGCTTGTAAGCATTGACATTGATGCGTTCTATGACTTGAAATGGACCATCTCCTCTTGGCAATAACTTTGATCTTTTTTGGGCTGGAAAACATTCCTTCCTCATGTGTATCCAAACCCAATCTCCTGGTTCAAAGATCACTTTGCGTCTGCTTTTGTTTACTTGTCTTCGGTATTGTTCAGTCCTTTTCTCAATGTTCAGCTTTGCTTTTTCATGAATCTGCTTAATAAGTTTAGCCCTTTGTTTTTCATCTAAATTCACACACTCATTGAAAGGTAATCGAGATAAATCAAATGGAGTCAATGGATTAAAACCATAAACAATCTGAGAAAAAAGAAAATTTAGTAGCAAATTGAACAGAATGATTATAAGCAAACTTAAAATGTGGCAAACAAACTACCCAAGTTTTGATGTTCTTTTTAATCAGGACACGCAACAAAGTAGACAAAGTTCTATTTACTACTTCAGTTTGACCATTAGTTTGAGGAGGACAAGTTGTTGAAAACAGCAACTTAGTTCCTAATTTAGCCCACAACGTTTTCCAAAGGTAGCTTAAGAATTTAGCCTCTCTATCTGAAACAATGGTTTTAGGCATGTCATGCAATCTAACAACTTCTTTAAAGAACAAATCAGCAACATGTGAGGCATTGTCAGTTTTATGACATGGAATGAAATGTGCCATCTTAGAGAATCTATCAACAACCGTAAAGACATAATCACTTCCCTTTTGGGTTATGGGCAGTCCTAGCACAAAATCCATTGAAATGTCTGTCCATGGTTCAGTAGAGAAAGGCAAAGGAGTATAAATACCATACGGTTGCACTTTAGACTTAGCTTGTTTACAAGTTATGCATCTGCCACATATTCTTTCAGCATCTCTTCTCATGTG
Source organism: Boechera divaricarpa (assembly GCA_026770425.1). NCBI lineage: Eukaryota > Viridiplantae > Streptophyta > Magnoliopsida > Brassicales > Brassicaceae > Boechera > Boechera divaricarpa. Next base: position 6,173,393 of record CM049186.1, on the reverse strand, counting down.
TGGCCAATAAAAATGCTCCTCCAAAATATTCAACATTTTGGCAACTCCAGAAAGCTCATTAGTCCTCTTCCATGTGATTACCTAACCAAAAGGTCTCTCAAAAAATAGTTAGACACACAAAGTTTATTAACATGAAATAGAAAACCTTTATGCCGTAAGAACTTCCAATCAGCAAATTTCCCACAAGTTTGATACACATCTTTAAAATCAAGATCAGAAGAATATAAGTCTTTTATATGTTCAAACTCCAGCAATTTAGCATCAAGAGTAAAAAGTAAAGCATACCTTCTAGACAATGCATCTGCAACAATATTTTTCTTACCTTGCCTGTACTTGATGACATAAGAAAATATCTCTATGAATTCAACTCATCGTGCATGTCACTTGTTCAGTTTATGTTGGCCCTTCAAGTGCTTCAAGGACTCATGATCAGTTTGAATCACGAACTCTTTAGGCCAAAGATAGTGTTGCCATGTTTGCAAAGCCCAAACAAGTACATACAACTCTTTATCATATGTAGGATAGTTCAACGCTGTTCCACTAAGCTTTTCACTGAAGTAGGCAATTGGCCTCTTTTCTTGCATTAGCACAGCTCAAATTCTAACATATGAAGCATCACACTCAATCTGAAATGTCTTAAGAAAATCAGGTAAAGACAATAAAGGAGCGTTAGTGAGTTTCTCCTTGAGTTGCTGGAATGTTTCTTCTTGAGCTTCTCCCCATTTAAATCTCACATCTTTCTTGATCACTTCTGTAAGTGGAGTAGCAATTGTGCTAAAGTCTCTAACAAACCTCCTGTAGAAACCAGCTAGTCCATGAAAGCTGCGCACTTCACCAATAGTCTTTGGGCTTGACCATTCTCGAATAGATCTCACTTTATCTTCATTAACCTGTATACCCTGCGCACTTACCACAAAGCCTAGAACACAAGACTATCCGTGCAAAAAGTATACTTTTTCAGGTTAGCATATAACTTCTCTTTTCTAAGAACATCTAAAACAAGTTTCAAATGCTCAACATGTTTCTCCAAGTCTTTGCTATAGATCAGAATGTCCTCAAAGTAGACAACAACAAAGTTTCCAATGAATGATCTCAAAACATGATTCATTAATCTCATGAAAGTGCTGGGTGCATTAGTTGATCCAAAAGACATCACTAACCACTCCTATAACCCATGTTTTGTTTTAAATGCAGTTTTCCATTCATTACCCTCATTCATACAAATCTGATGATAACCACTTTTCAGATCAATCTTAGAAAACACACAAGAACCATGCAATTCATCCAGCATATCATCTAAATGAAAGATAGGATGTCGATATTTGACCGTAATATTGTTGATGGCTTTACAATCAACACACATCTTCTAAGTTCCATCTTTCTTAGGAACTAGCAAAACTAGAACAAGCACATGGGCTCATGCTCTCTCTAATGTACCCCTTCTCTATCAGCTCACTAACTTGCTTTTGCAGCTCCTTTGTTTCTTTTGGATTCGTTTATAAGCTGGCCGGTTAGGAATAGATGATGCTGGTACGAATTCAATCTGATGCTCAATCCCACGAATTTGTGGTAATCCATGAGGGATTTCTTCTGGAAATACATCACCAAAATCTTGTAGTAAATAAACAACACAACTAGGCAGAATAGGATTAAAATCGTTAGAGTTTAAAAGTGCCTCTTGTACAGAAGTAGGATGTTTCAAAAACATTGTTCTCTTAACCTCACAAGATTCTCACAAAGAAATTTGTGTCTTTCCTCATGGGTTTACTCTCACAGGCCTTTTCTTGGGTTTCTCTCAAACTCTCACTCTCTTTTTGGTGGTCACTTTATTTTTGTTGCTCTTCCCTTTGTTGGAGTAGTAACTGATCTTGGTAAACCTCTTGTGGTGTGAAAGGAATCAGTATGAAATTCTTGCCTTTTGTGGTGTGAAAGGAACCAGTGTGAAATTCTTGCCTTTAAATCCAAACGAACGCTTGTTGGTGTAGCCATCATGGCTCACTTTTCGATCAAATTGGCATGGCCTTCCCAACAAAATATGACATGCTTGCATTGGTAATACATCGCACAACACCTCATCCTCATATTTTCCAATGTAAAACGAGACAAGAACTTGTTTTGTCACCTTTATTTCTCCACTATCATTCAACCATTGAAACTGGTATGTTCTTGAATGCTTTCTCGTTTTCAAACCTAATTTCGCCACCAAAATAGTGCTTGCCACGTTTTTACAGCTCCCTCCATCAATAATCAAGCTGCATACTTTGTCTTGAATGATACATCTAGTATGGAACAGATTTTTTGGCTGCACATTCTCTTCTCCTTTGGCTTGCACACTTAAAGACCTTTTAGCAACCAACAACTCTCCTTTGGCAGCAATTTCTTCATAATCATCTTCTAAAGATGACATAGAATCCTAGATGAGTTTTGAGTGAAGTTCAGGTGGTAGTTGGTGATGCATCAGATCCTAGGATTGCATCACTAGAACTTATATTATACTCACTTAGCTTGTAAGCATTTTTATTGATCCGTTCTATGACTTGAAATGGACCATCTCCTCTTGGCAATTGCTTTGATCTCTTTTGGGCTGGAAAACGTTTCTTCCTCATGTGTATCCAAACCCAATCTCCTCGTTCAAAGATCACTTTGCGTCTACCTTTGTTTACTTGTTTTTGGTATTGTTCAGTCCTTTTCTCAATTTCAGCCTTGCTTTTTCATGAATCTGCTTAATAAGTTCAGCCCTTTGTTTTCCATCTAAACTCACACACTCATTGAAAGGTAATCGAGATATATCCAATGGAGTCAATGGATTAAAACCATAAACAATCTGAGAAAAAAGAAAACTTAGTAGCGGAATGAACAGAATGATTATAAGCAAACTCAACATGTGGCAAACAAACTACAAAAGTTTTGATGTTCTTTTTAATAAGTGCACGCAACAAAGTAGACAAAGTTCTATTTACTACTTCAGTTTGACCATCAGTTTGAGGAGGACAAGTTGTTGAAAACAGCAACTTAGTTCCTAACTTAGCCCACAACGTTTTTCAAAGGTAACTTAAGAATTTAGCATCTCTATCTGAAACAATGGTTTTAGGCATGCCATGCAATCTAATAACTTCTTTAAAGAACAAATCAGCAACATGTGAGGCATTATCAATTTTATAACATGGAATGAAATGTGTCATCTTAGAGAATCTATCAACAACCACAAAGACATAATCACTTCCCTTTTGAGTTCTGGGCAGTCCTAGCACAAAATCCATTGAAATGTCTGTACATGGTTCAGTAGGGATAGGCAAAGGAGTATAAATACCATGCGGTTGCATTTTAAACTTAGCTTGTTTGCAAGTTATGCATCTGCCACATATTCTTTCAACATCTCTTCTCATGTGTGGCCAATAGAAATGTTCCTGCAAAATATTCAACGTTTTGGCAACTCCAGAAAGCCCCATTAGTCCTCTTCCATGTGATTACCTAACCAAAAAGTCTATCAAAGAACAATTAGACACACAAAGTTTATTAACATGAAATAGAAAACCTTCATGCCGTAAGAACTTTCCATCAACAAATTTCGCACAAGTTTGATACACATCTTTAAAATCAAGGTCAGAAGAATATAAGTCTTTGATATGTTCAAACCCCAGCAATTTAGCATCAAGAGTAGAAAGTAAAACATACCTTCTAGACAATGCATCTGCAACAATATTTTCTTACCTTGCCTGTACTTGATGACATAAGGAAATATCTCTATGAATTCGACTCATCGTGCATGTCGCTTGTTCAGCTTATGTTGGCCCTTCAAGTGTTTTAAGGACTCATGATTAGTGTGAATCACGAACTCTTTAGGCCAAAGATAGTGCTGCCATGTTTACAAAGTCCGAACAAGTACATACAACTCTTTATCATATGTAGGATAGTTCAACGCTGCTCCACTAAGCTTTTCACTGAAGTAGGCAATTGGCCTCTTTTATTGATCTCGTGAAAGTGTTGGGTGCATTAGTTAATCCAAAAGGTATCACTAACCATTCATATAACCCATGTTTTGTTTTAAATGCAGTTTTCCATTCATTACCCTCATTCATACGAATTTGATGATAATCAATCTTAGAAAACACACAAAAACCATGAAATTCACCCAGCATATTATCTAAACGAGGGATAGGATGTCGATATTTGACTGTAATATTGTTGATGGCTTTACAATCAACACACATCCTCTAAGTTCCATCTTTCTTAGGAACTAGCAAAACTAGAACAAGCACATGGGCTCATGCTCTCTCTAATGTACCCCTTCTCCATCAGCTCACTAACTTGCTTTTGCACCTCCTTTGTTTCTTTTGGATTCGTTTATAAGCTGGCCGGTTAGGAGTAAATGCTCCTGGTACAAATTCAATATGATGCTCAATCCCACGAATTTGTGGTAATCCATGAAGGATTTTTTCTGGAAATACATCACCAAAATCATGTAGTAAAGAAACAACACAACTAGGCAGAATAGGATTAAGATCGTTAGAGTTTAAAAGTGCCTCTTGCACAGAAGTAGGATGTTTCAAAAATATTGCTCTCTTAAACTCACAAGATTCTCACAAAGAAATTTGTGTGTTTCCTCACGGGTTTACTCTCACAGGGCTTTTCCTGGGTTTCTCTCAAACTCTCACTCTCTTTTTGGTGGTCACTCTTCTTTTTTTGCTCTTCCCTTTGTTGAAGTAGTAACTGATCTTGGTAAACCTCTTGTGGTGTGAAAGAAACCAGTGTGAAATTCTTGCCTTTGAATCCAAACGAATGCTTGTTGGTGTAGCCATCATGGCTCACTTTTCGATTAAATTGCCACGGCCTCCCCAATAAAATGTGACATGCTTGCATTGGTAATACATCGCACAACACCTCATCCTCATATTTTCCAATGTAAAACAAGACAAGAACTTGTTTTGTCACCTTTATTTCTCCACTATCATTCAACCATTGAAGCTTGTATGGTCTTGAATGTTTTCTCGTTTTCAAACCCAATTTTGCCACCAAAATAGTGCTTGCCACGTTTTTACAGCTCCCTCCATCAATAATCAAGTTGCATACTTTGTCTTGAATGATACATCTAGTATGGAACATATTTTTTGGCTGCACATTCTCTTCTCCTTTCGCTTGCACACTTAAAGACCTTTTAGCAACCAACAACTCTCCTTTGGGAGTAATTTCTTCACAATCATCTTCTAAAGATGACATAGAATCAAATTCTTCCTCTTCGGTTTCTAGTTCTCCATCATCTCTAAGTACCATTGTCCTTTGATTTGGACACTCATTAGCGTAATGACCCCTGCCATGACACTTAAAGCATTGCACATCACGATTATGTGTGTTAGAAGACTCAGTTTTACCTCTTACTTCATGGCTGATTGTGGATGACTTTGTTTCAACCTTCAGTTTCGGTTTTGGGACTGTCTTCTCTTCCTTAGAATAGCTCGATTTCATGTGAAATGAAGTTGAGCCATAAGTCTGACGTGTGGCACCCCCTCCTCTTGAGCTGCTGCTCAGGCAAAATAGCTTTATGCAACATGTCCTCCAACTCCACATAGTGTTGTATTTCCACTCTATTTTGGATTTCTCTGTTCAACCCATTGAGAAATCTAGCCATAGTAGCTTCTCTATCTTTTTCAATGCTTGCTCTCAGCATTAGTAGTTGCATCTCTTGGAAATAATCCTCCACACTTCGATTGCCTTGAGATAATCTATGCAGTTTTGGGTGCAGTTCACGGTGGTAATGGCTGGCATAAAACGTCTTCTCATGACTACCTTCATTTCATCCCATGACTCAATGGGATACTCTACATTCTTTCTCCTGCTTGTCACCAACTGATCCCACCAATTAATAGCATAATCATAAAATTCAGTGGCTGTTACTCGTACCTTCTTCATCTCAGTGTAATTTTGGCAATCAAAAACTAATTCAATCTTTTTCTACCACTCAAGATATGCATTAGGATCATTCCTTCCATGAAATGAAGGTATCTTCAACTTGATGTCTCCCATACTATTATCTCATCGATCCCTAGCTTCTCGAACACGTCATGGTCTCCTAGGGCTTTCTCTTGATGAATGATCGATCATCTAGGAGGTAATAATCACTCTCTGTTTCGTTGAATTCAGCCTCTAATCTCCTAGGCTGCAATCTCTCTCTTCTACGCATATTAAGCACGTTTTGTGGCTGCCTTTGATGAGCCTCTTCTGAAAACCTGTCAATTCTTTCATGAATTGCTTCTATCTCCACTCTCATCAGCCTTTGCATATCTCCCATCAAAGCTTGAATTTGGACATTTGGAATTGCGGGTGGTGGATCCTCCTCTCTATTGTTGTTGTTGTTCTTGTTATTGTTTGTTTTAGACATGTTTAAACCTGCAAAATAGAGTTAGAAAAATAAATACCTCACAATCTCTTAAGTGTTTCACTCAAAAAGTGTTTCACTCAATTGGCTTTTTTCCCTCTGATTTTCTCACATACTCTGCCTTTTTCCTCTCTTGTGATCCTCAAAAAGTTCCAATAGAACTAATCAAACACTTCAGAAAGTTTATCCAAAGTAATCAAACAAGATTAAACCAAGGATATAATGATTAGAATTCTAGAATGCAAACACAATACAGGAAACTTTTGATCCTTTTTTTTGTTTGTTATTGGATTTTCAGAAATAATAAAATACGAAAATATAAATTAAAAGAAAAAGAAGATGAAAAGATGAAAAAATGATAGAAGATAAAAAGATAAAAAAATTGTAGAAGATGAAAAGATGAGAAAATGATAGAAGATGAAAAGATAAGAAAATGTTAGAAGATGAAAAGATGAGAAGATGAAAAGATAGAAGGATAAAAACAGATTTTAGAGTTTGCTCTGATACCAGATGATGCGGAAATGACCTCGGGATAAATTCTAAGGTGGCTGAAAGATAGATCCACGACTTTAGAATATTACACCGAACAAGAACCAAGGGTATATTAAACCTAAGACCCAAATGCTCACAAATGGAACCCTTTAAAACGAGGCTATCCTTGACTCCAATGAACACGCCAAGCACGAACCAAGGGTATATGAAACCCAATGCCTACAAATGGAACGTTGAAACGAGTCGGATGGATACTTTAGCGTGTAGAACTCACCAAACAAGAACCAGGGGTATGTTAAGCCCGAGATCCGTTGCCTACAAATGGAAACTACGAACCTTGGCACGAAGGCGCCACAAACGGGTATGGATGAACTGTTTGATAAGCCAGCCACGGATATGACGCACCATGAGTTGATCACTCGGATATTACACACCGAATATATCAAAAAGTTCACAAGGAACAAAAAGAGAATCACTCTCACTTAGAATAAAAAAGTTTTGATTAAAAAGTTGGATATCTTCTCCAATGGAGATTACATCTATTTAAAGGAAAAAAAACTTGAAAAAAAAGATAGATAATTAATGTCTTGGAAATAAAAAGAAATAAAGCTAGGGAGTTGAATGTGGATATAACTCTTGGACTTCAAAAATGACTCTTGATCTCTTATTTTTTCGTCTTCGTCCTAGACGCGTTCCAAAACACTATGTTGTTTTCCAAACTCTTCAACATATACATATTCTAGGAAGGCATCTAGGAACATTTGTTTCGTCCGAGCTCTTGTGATTGGTCCAATCTGACCAGACGCGTTCCAATACACCATTCTGCTTCACGATTCATATTCTAGGGAGGCATTTAGGAACGCATATCTGACCTCGTGGTTGGAGATGACGATCTGGGCATAAAAATGAGATTTTCAGTTTGGCTTTCTTGAACTTGAATTAGGCTTAAAGTGGGTTGGTCTTCATGTTTAACATCTCCAAGTAACTTGTTCATGCTCTCCTTGTCCAGAATCTTTTGAATTATCCCGTTAAGTGCATCCTTGATTTGTTTCGCCCAAGCTCTTGTGATTAGTCCAATGAATACATGCAACGCCTCCTCTTGATTAGTCTTGCTGCTATCCATGATCACATCACTTCCTACAGGGGAAAACAGCAACAAAAGAGGCTTATCATTAGACCCTTTGTGTAAGCGCTGTGGAAATATGGAGACAAACCATCATATTCTTTTTGGATGTCAATTTTCTCAACAAATGTGGAGATTGATGGAATGGAAAACACAACCTCCAATCCTTACATCATCAGGGCCTTACCTGCTGGAAAAAGCCTTCACCACATACCAAGTCTCCTTTGTCTCCCTCCATACGGTTTGGTAAAAGGCTCACCATGCTACTGGATTATCTGGAACCTTTGGAAGGCTAGACACTGCCTTATTTTCTAAGATACATCATTTTCAGTGTTTACAGCAGGAAATTCTAACTAAGTCATTAGCTGAAGCTCGCGAATGGCAAGCCTCCCAAGTAAAACAATCAGTCCCAGCTCGCCATCCATAGCAGAGCAACTACAATGCAGAAACACAAGTCGACATTATGTTTGCAGACGTGACCTGGAATGATGCCTATAAAATTGCAGGTTAAGGCGTTTCTATCAGAAGCAACACTTCTTCTGTTATCCGAGACTTCTCCAAGGCGCAGGAACACATAGCCTCACCAAGCCAGACAGAAGATTTGGCTATACTTAAAGTGATGCATAAGGCAACAAAACTGGAGCTCCTCAACGTCCAAATAGCATCGGATTCAAAGGAATGTGTGGAAGCACTTAAAACTTCCGAACATCGTGAATTGCATGGTATCATTTGTGATATCCTTCACTTTTAAAAGTAGTTCGAGTCTACCTTGTACGTCTCTATCCCTAGAACTTTAAATCATAGAGCGGATTATTTGGCAAAGAGTTCCCTAAGTGATTCTTTTGTTGTAAAAGAATTACCCTCTACTCCTTAAGTTTTTAATGAAGTTTGAGTGAGAAAAAAAAAGTCTACAAATTGCCTCGTATTTTTCCATTCGAGGATTTCACTTTCTCTAAGATTCATCAAGTCTACACTTACTGGTAAAGATCCAGACTTTATCATATTGTTGCCAAATCCACCCAGCAAATGCTCATGCCAAATGCTTTATTTCCCCTAAATTCATATCTATCAAACAAATCATACTAAATATTAGTAACATTCAACTTTTATATTTTCAAATGTAATTGATTGTAATTATGTACCTAAAAAGAACATGGTATATTATAGCTGATGTGTGAAAAGTCACCCAAAAACCCAATAGTTTCTATTAATTTGGGTAGTCTACGAATTTAAAAGACGAAGTTATGTATATCACAAAAGATAGCTCTGATGGCGAAAATATGCAGATTAGTTGAAAATTTTTCAATTCCATCAATGTTGAAACAAGACACAAGCAAGAGTTTCGAATTGTTGTTATCAATATTTAAATGACCACTCTAATTGTAGCAAGAGACTTGGAGCACAAGCGCTTCAAGAGGACATTACATAAAGACTATGTAGAAGACTCTAACTTTAACAGAAAATGTTAAAAGAGGTTAAACTTCTTCAGATTCCAACAGTTGTTGAAAGCATGTGCAACTGAAAAAAAATTATCGACATAGCAAGAGTGATGTAAGGCCTGTATGGGAGAGTAGCTTTCAGAGAAAGTGAAGCACACTAATATTAATGAGTTGTTCAAGGTGACTAAATTAGTTTACAAGTCGGAGCCTTTTGGTGTTTTTCACACTAGTCAGTAATTGCACTCAACATTTGAGCTTAGTGGCTTCACATTGATATGTATAATGTGAAGAAAGTGTTGGACTTTGCTCTCTCAAAGTCACTTTGTGTTTCAATGGATCGGATAACACACACATTTTACTCTGTTTTGCAAGTCTCTTTGTTTTTGTTGTGATTGATGTTTCTCTTATAATTAAAAACCACACACTTTATTACTGAGACATATACAACGTATTTATACAAGTGAAGAGACACAATTGAAGAGATGTCTCTTCGAACAAATATAAGTGGTGACATAACCAACTAGCGGTTATGTTGTGAAGCTTTGTATATCTTCGTTAGTAACTAATTTATACGAATGTGACTTTATCTTATATGAGATTGATTATACTTCAATACTCCCTCTTAATAATATCTCGGCTTGACTTCAAGATTTCTTCTAAGATCTTCAAACCTTGAAACATTCAGAGGCTTCGTTTGAATGTCTAGAATCCTCCTTCGTCTTTGTTTGAGTCTCCTTTGGAAACGCTTCTCTTGCTTGCTTTCCAAGTTTTCATACCCCACAAACTTCTTTGTTTACATGAAACTTTGGTAACCCTTCTACTATCTTCTTGTTTTTTTATTTGTTCCATCCTTGAGTTTCCCACATGTCCTAGTCTTCGATGCCATAACTCCATTAACTCCTCTTCACGGGTCACCAACGCATTTTCTTGTGAAAGAGTTCCTTGTGATTGGAAAACTTTTATTAACCATATTTATCTCCATAACCTTTTTTCCCATAGGACTTAAGATTATACATCGCTCGTTTTCGAACAAAACGCGATATCCACGAGATAGAATTGGTGGAACACTAAGCAAATTCTTCTCCAATTCGGGCACTAGGAACACATCTTTTTTAGTTATTATAGGTGCTTCTTCTATTGCACTAAATAACATATGATCTTCGATATCTTCATTTTTCAAAACTCATATGTGCTCGTTCATACTTCTTTTAACGACAATCTATTGCAAAACGCCCAATATTTCCGCAGTTGTAGCATTATTTCTTATCCTATGAGGCATTGCGGAAATGTTTGTTTGGATTCCTACTTCTGTGATCCTTCTTTGGATTCCTCCAGCAATCCGATTTTATGTGGTTTGCCTTCTTACAAATCCACACCATTTTTTTCCTTTAATGTCACACCAATTACTCTTCATGTTTTGTGGTCGTACAACGGCTTCTCCTTCTTGTTATAAAACATGATACGCTCCTTCGGTCATGTTTTCATTACAAGACGACACACGCTTCTCATGTGCCTTCAAAGTTCTTTGGTTCTTGGGTTTTCTTCTCTTTCCCGCGAACTTGTCCATATCTCCTGCGTGAGCTTTCGTCTGCTTCTATTCATTTTTCGCACTCATTTGCAGAACGCCTCCATTCTTTCTTCTTAGTTTGGTGTCTTCCTTGATCACCATCTTGTGTGCCTGATTCTTCACATCGTCTTCAGTTGTGTCTCCAACCGGATTCTGCTTTCTTTCTCTCTTAGGTAAGCACTCTTTTTTTACACCCTTAGGCAAGCTAACATCCCTGTGTTGCTTTCTCCAACAATCACTCTCATTGTGATTGTTACGTTTGCAAATGTCACACCATCTCTCGACGTTTGTCTTCACGTTTATAAATTTGCTTCTTTTTTATCGTGCATAGAAAACACCTTCCGAAGTGTTCATCTCTTGCTTCGATCATCTCCGGTGAGTTTTCAGATGAAGAAATCATCATAACTCCATCTTCAATGACTTGCTGCATTGTTGCCTCTATTTGCTCTGATACCATGTAAAACTTTGCTCGCTCAAAGTCGTAAAAGATCGGACGACACAGATATCACTCTGTTTTGTTTCGTCTCTTTTGATCGCTTTCTTGTGTTACATTCAACGTCTTTTGTTGTGTATCACTCGATTGTTAAAAAAACCACACTTTACCATGATCACCTTAACATCCAAGAAAACTTAACAAGCTTTATTTTATCTAGTAACTAAATATTGAACAAGTGTTTGTTTCTAATCTAGGCTTCATCTGTTTATGAATCAATAAGAATGTTTTACAAAATTACATCAAGTATTTTTGGATTATACATCTAATTATTTAAATACAAAAACCTTTTTGACTCCAAAATTAATATACACATGCTGATATTTGCTTCTACTATAATATACAAAGTTTAAAATTGTGTACCTATTTAACATCATCGACTTACCAGGAAGTTAACTTTCGTTAACTTTTAATATTTTAATAAAAATTAATATTAAATAATAATAAAATTTAGATATCTGGAAAAAATCTAAAATAATTCCAAAAATTCTAAAACAAATTCTAAAATTTTTAATAACACAATTTAAAATTTAAGGTTGATAAATGAAAAATATACTGAAAATTCTTTAAATTTTTACTTTTGACGTAAAATTGAGGAATAGAAGATCATATATAGGAATGCATTAAATCAAAATATATTTTCAACCTTAAAATATAGTGTGATATATGTCATTTCTATATTTTATTCCAAATTATTCAAATTTATTAAACAACCATAGGTTTGATAATATTGATATCCCCTATATATTAATTGAGAATCATTTTAAAAAAATAATCTTATGTTTACGTGGAATACTACAGCACTACTATGCTGATGTATCGTCGCTAGAATGATTATCAGAAAATATATTTCATAGAACATTAATTACTAGATAAATTACATAATATGTCATTAGATCAATCATATATAAACTGTCTTTATCTTAAAAATTGTAATCTTACCTAAATTACATTTATTTATTTATGGAAAATTGAGTAAGTAAATATTCCATAAAATTATAGCTGATTTTGTTTTATGGAAAATCGAATAAGTAAAACATTCCATAAAATTATTAGCTGATTTTATTATTTCCTAAATTTAATTTTTTAAATTTTATTTTAAAAAAATATTGTCTTAACTAAATAATTAATTAGTAACATAAATATGTAAAAACTTTAATCTTAGATTTTAATTATTTATACAGAATATACTAAATATTTAGAAATATTTATTTAATTTATTAATTTTCTAAAAAATATTATAAATATTTTATCTCCCATATAACGCGGAAATCACATGTCCAATGACAAGATCAAAGACAAAACAACTCAATCAGACCGTGGAGAGCCTACTTAATCAAATCAAGACTCAAGATAAGATACATGAAGGTAAGCTAATGTTGATCCAAGCTAACTGATTTAAATGAATGGGAAAAGTGATTATCTTAGTACTCTTTTTCCGTCCTAATGAGTTTTTCTCTCAAAAAATTTTAATGAGGCATAAGATGATCCCTTGTATGCCCATTTATTTAAATCCTTCAGCAATGGCGACCAAGAGAGCTCTCATTGTGTAAATTTATCTCTAGAAAGGACAAATTGGTCACCAACAATGTCGTGATGCACGAAGAGCCCCTTGATGCATCACTTTCTTTTACCGAGATGATTACTAACACCGAACACACGAATGATCATATTCAGGTTAGTAACTCTTTTCAGTTTGTTTCTCATGATTTAAGGACTGTGAACATGAGATTTTTATATCTAGAAATCATTCAAAAAAATTTAGGTCATATATTGATTCAGGTTGAAACATGTTTACCTGCTTATCTTAATTACATGATTGTTTTAACGCACTTGTTCTTTGCCAAAAGTGTTGAAAACATTGCAGGTACAAAAAAGGAGCCACACTGATGACCGATGGCCCATTCATGATCAACAAGAAGATCACCGGAGGCTACACCTATCTTCGAGGTAAGTATAAAGAAATTTCTCTATTCAAAGTTGCTTATTCTCTTCTTCCTTTCATTGCAGATCAAGCGGATTTGAGGACAAATCCATTTCAAGTAGGGGAGGATGATGCGAGCATGGACAAGGACAAGCTTGTAGATGAGGAAAGCATGGAGCATAGAGAGGAAGATAAGCTTATAGCTGAGGATGCAATTGTCCTATCCACGGGTCCAATGACAAGATCAAAGACAAAACAACTCAATCAGACCGTGGAGAGCCTACTTAATCTAATCAAGACTCAAGATAAGACTAGGGGTGGGCGTACGGTTTTTCGGTTTGGTTTTGGTTTGGTTTTTTCGGTTTTCGGTTTTACGGTTTTACAAAAATTAAAACCATATGGAAACCATGTGTAATTCGGTTTGGTTACGGTTTGGTTTTTTCGGTTTTACGGTTTTTCGGTTTTATAAAAAATAAATCCATATAAGACCATATGTGATTTGGTTCGGTTCGGTTTCGGTTTGGTTCTGGTTTTTTAAAGGTTATTTCATGTTATTACAAAAATCGTTTCACGAGACTACCTTAATTAAAATATAGAATAAAAATAACATATTAAGCCAATAAATAAAACATAATTCAAAGAATAGAATCCAAATCTTGTTTCGTAAACCCAAATCATAAATTTCAATTTTAACCTATAAAAATTAAAAGCTACAGAAAAAAACTAAAAAAAAAAATTTGTGTCATCTTCATTAACCACGATTATTTGCCTCTCCACGCTCCTTATGAATCTCTGATAAACAAAACATAAAATAAATGAACATGAAGATCTAGTGATATTTAAATAAGATCTAAATACTTTGCAATGTAGTTTAAAACTAGGATATCATTTTTTATGAAAAATCGAACATAATATCAATGTTTTAGTCACGAAACAGAGTATTAAAACATGTTCACTTGCCTGAGAAATAACACTAAGATAGCAAAATCAAACCAACCAAAAAGTTCCAAACAAACTTAAACCAAGCAGAAAAAAATAGTCTCATAATGAATCAAAGTTGGAAAACAATTATCAAAACAGTAGGATTTGCAGAATCAAACCAAAATTAAGCTCCGATCTAATCATCAAGATTTGAACAATATGAAGATACAAAACAGACATGCAAAAATACACACACATTTACAAAGACATAATCCAAGAGAATCCAAACACGGATCATGCAAAATACAGTTAAAAAATCAGAAAACCATAAAATAATCATGAATAAATATTTACATACCTTCGTGTAAAGAATCCATAAATTCAGTTTCTTGTAACATTTTCTGAATGTCAACACATGCATCAGAAGAATAAGATGATGTTTTAAGCCAATTTTGCAATAAAATCAGCGTTTCGACCATAGGAGGAGTTAATGAACTCCTATATGGGTCTAAGATGCGATCCCCGGTGCTAAAAACAGATTCCGATGAAACATTAGAAACAGGAAATGCAAGCACATCCCTGGCCACTTCGGCTAAAGTTGGAAACTTAATGATATTCGTCTTCCACCATGATAGTATATCATATGGTAGCCCAAGAGGGGTAGCTTTTGGTATTTCAACATTTTCCATCAGATATATACTCAACTCATTGGCTACGTCATCTTTTTTCTTTTGTGATTGCATCTGACTGTAGCGAGAAAATATCGTCTCACGAGACCCATGTTTACTCTCACAAGAAACCACCGGCTCTACCACACTTCTATCTTGTGAAGAACTTGAAGATCCATCCAATTTCTTAGTCCGGAATCTACTATAGGTTTCAAACAACTTCCCTAGCAACTCCAATATTTCTTTTTTCAACTTTTCTGTAGTTGTGCTTCCTTTTCCGTACTTATCCTCAAAACAAATTGTCACAAATTCCATTTTGCAGCGTGGGTCAAGAACACTCGCAATAATTAAAATTTTGTTTACCTTCTCAAGACATTCCCAATACTTATCAAACTTCTCTTTCATAGGAGTTACCATGTTCCTCACGTCTCTATCTTGACTGTTTTTCATTGCCGTTAAATTTGCCTCAATTGTGCATATCTCATCATAACATGTATTAGAAGTCACCTTTGAATATGCAGAAAATGCTAAGGTTGATTGGTAGAAACCCTCCAAAAAACCAACTAGTCGAGTAACATCATCCCAATCTACAGATGTCGGTGGCCCGAGTATTTTCACTCCATTATCTTCTTCTTGGAAATAAGCATCGTAAGGTCGATCTTCAAATCCCAGCTTATCAAAGGTAGATCGATACTTGAGAGCACTATTTAACATTAGATAAGTAGAGTTCCACCTTGTCGTACAATCAAGAGGCAAACTACCTCTACTAACTTTCTTGTCTAAGCCCAAACGCATATGAAATGACTGAAATCGTTTATCAGAAGATCTCACATACTTCACTGCATTCCTAACAGCGGCAACACTCTTATTTATGCTAGCCAACCCATCTCTCACAATCAAATTCAATATGTGAGCAGCACACCTTATGTGCATAAACTCTCCGTCCAAAATCAGTGATTCATCTCCTGAAAAATTCAAGTTTTCTTTTAAATGCTTAATACCAGAATCATTTGCAGAAGCATTATCAACCGTGACTGTAAACACTTTCTGAATACCCCAGTCATCCAAACAACTCACTAATTGATTCCCAATGGTCTCTCCTCTATGATTAGAGATAGGCTTGAAACTGATGACCTTTCTATGCAAACACCAATTCACATCAATGAAATGAGCAGTAACCACCATATAACTCACATTAGTAGTTGGCGCTGTCCATATATCTGTAGCTAGAGAAACTCTTTGCTTATACTCACTGAAAAAGCTCATTAACGTAGCCTTTTCTCGGTAGTATAGCTCGACAATATCTCTAGCGATTGATCTTCGAGAAGGAATACTAAACTGAGGTATAGCTGCACTGCAAAAGTTCCTAAACCCAACCTTTTCAACAAATCCAAAAGGCAACTCATCCAACACGATCATTTTTGCTATTGCACTCCTACAAGCAATTGGACAATATTTCACAACAGCTAAACCACCTGATTCTTTTTTAGCTAACCTTTTCTGGTTCTCAGCTTCAAGAAAATTGTTGTATGCTTTACAAATACTTTTGTGGTTACGTAGTGTACTAGTACCACTAGAAGCTTTACACTGAAATATTGAACCACAATAGTTGCACTTACATCTCTCTGGATCATCTACGAGCTTTGTGTAGTTGCTCCATACATCTGAGCGTTGAACAGATTGTTTTTTTGCCTTTGGAGGAGGATCATTGGTTGCTTTCCTTTTTTCACCAGGATTAGGGTCTTGACTCGAATCTGCCATCTAAGATTAGAGCTTTTTTTTATTGATGATCAATTGATAATAAGAGATTAGAACAAAGAGAAAAAAAAATTAAATAAATTGAATACTTACGAGTTTGTGTTGCAGAGTGCAGACTTGCAGAGTTGCAGGGGAGTAGTGGAGGAGAAAAACGAAAGTAGCTACGTAGGGGAAAGAAAAGTAGACTTTAGGGTTTTGTATATTTTAATATATATATATATATTTTTTTTAAGATTTTGGTTTTAAATTATGTAAGAGTTTAATAATTGTAAGTTTTATAACTCACTAGCCCAATAAAGAAAAAAATTAAAAAAATTATTAAACACAATATAATAAACTAAACAAATATAATTATTCTAAATTTTATTAAAAACCAAAATAACCATTCGGTTTTACGGTTTTTAACCAAACCAAACCTAAACCAAAAACTTAATAAAAATGACAACCAAATGGATTTTTTGACTAAATTATAACCAAACCAAGTCACTTATTTCGGTTTGGTTTGGTTTGGTTTTTCGGATTACGGTTTTTTTGCCCACCCCTAGATAAGACACATGAAGGTAAGCTAATGTTGATCCAAGGTAACTCATTTAAATGAATGGAAAAAGTGATTATCTTATTACTCTTTTTCCATTGATGAGTTTTTGTCCCAATGAGTTTTTCTCTCAAGGTTTTTAATGAGGCATAAGATGATCACTTGTATGTCCATTTATTTAAATCCTTTACCAAATATATATCTTATATTTAGATCAACATTCAGCCCATATGAAGTATATTTTTGTCCAAAGAAGAGGGAAAACAAGTCCAAGAGCATTCAAATTCAAACTCAAGACCTCATGCATGGACATCATTTATTTATGTTGTTATTTTCTAAAACTGTTTAATGTTTTTGTGCTTTGAACTCTCTCGTTCCTTCTCTTTATATTCTGGACGAAAATCTCATGTAAACCACTCAAGTTTTTAATCAAAAATTTCTTTTTAAACTTTGAGTCTTGTTGGTGTGTAATATCCAGCAAACTGATCTCTTTGGTATGTCATATCCAAAGGATCGAATCAGGTTTATTAAAGGGTTATCGCACACCCCTTTGTGGCACCGATTAATCCATCTTTCATTCTCATCAATCGTTCATCCATCATCACCATCCTTTTAAACAAGATCAAAGGCGTATCACCATATGTCTATTTTTATATAATTTTACTTACCCGAATCAGTATACATTAATATTTACAACTGAACTCAATTGTTTGATGAGTTTTCCAAATTATTATTTAGCCTATTATATAGAAAACTTTATATAAACTAAGCAGAAGGAACCATGATTAATCATACATCTTTAACTGGTTAGGTACAAATAGTATTTTCCAACTGGTTAATCATGAACCATGATATTGTATAATACTGTTATGCTCTTCAACTAGTTAGGTAAAAATATGTATTCCATTTTGAAATCATATAAGAGTTTGCTGTTTTTCTTGGATTTTAACCTGAAGCAAGATATAAATTTTACGTTAAATTTCCATCACATTTAATTTTTAGAATAAATCTTATTTATCATATGTTAACTTGCAATTACCTTTAGGATATTTCTGATATAGCTAAGAGAAGAAACTAAATACTTTTCCATGATATTGAGTCTGCCCCAATCATTAACTTTGTCTGGATTCTTCCAGTCCCTTATATATTAATAAAAAATAATGGTTAAAATTAATTAACAAATATTTATATTGAATATTTAGTAGTGGAGTTTTTTCCTTACTCCAAAATTAACTTCTTCTCATCAAGTAATTCCTTGGCTTCTCTTAGTTCAGTGACCTTTTTATCATCCTAAATTATAAATAGTTATTGTATTAAATTAACATTTGTTTAAAAAATGATTAAAAACAATTCTTTCAAAAACTCTCTGCAAGAAGTATTTTAATACCTGGAGCACATCATCTCTGCAATAAATATAGTAAAATTAGATCTAGTCTGGTGAATAATCTATTTACATATGTTTGAATATAAACGGTATCATACCTTTCAGGCGAAAGATGATCAATTTCGATGGGAACTTCTGTATTGTTCTTGCACACCAATTTTTTCAACATCTGTGAATAGAGAACAAAAAAGAAAAAAGGTTTAATACAAAACAAAAGAGGAAAATGACTTAGTTGTTCGTTACAAGCTTAAGTTGTCTTAATCTTTTGGTATTCGGATTTTGTTTTCAATTTTTTTTTTTTTTTTTTTTTTATAAACGTAAAATTTATTGATATTGTGGAAATTTACAAGTGGAAATGGCTACATAAAAGAAAAGAAGAAACAAATAAAACAATTGCAGAAACAGAAAGTGGAAAAACAGAGCATTACACGGTAACTATCAGAGTTGCAATTTTTATTTTTACACAAAAAAAAAAAAAACTAATAACACATAAAAAAAATAGATATGAATCTAGAACCAGTAAAGTACAAAAATAATTGTACATCGTGTAGGCTTAAACTGCCTTAGCTTTGCCGACCAAAAAAAAAACTGCCTTAGCTTTAATTTCAAAACCATGTAAAGAAATTGGCTAGTGAAAAATCGACTTTAATTGATAAATTGAAAGTGATGAGTAAATCAAACCTTTATTGTGTAGGCTCTCCTAAATGCGTGCATACAACACCAAAGATAGCATATATTAGTTGTTTTATAAAACAAAAGGAACACAACAAAATCAGAAAGATCAAACCTCTCTTCCCGTTCTGGTAATGAAGTCTTGCAAAACTCCTTCAAAATTTGAATCAGAGATCTGCAATTTCATAAGCATATTTTTGTGGAAATATTGGTAAATTTGAATTTATAAGCAACAAATTTAAAGATTATATGATAACACTTCCTATTTGACATGTGCCTAATGGCGTATGTTGTTGAAAAAAAATTTACACTCCTTATTCCATTTTTCTTTTAAATTCATCATTTTATATATTTTTTTATAAATTGTAACTGGTTACCATGTCACTCCTAAATAGTTTAATTTATGAAAAAAAAACAAGAAAAAAAAAGCTGAAAAGTATTTTATAAACCCCTAGAGACAACAATAGTTTAGTTTAGTTTTTTTTTTTTTGTTTTGTTTCTTCTAAATTGAAACATGATATTATATATGTCATGTTCAAAATTCATATTAGTTTTTTAAAAGTTCTGTTCCAATATTATATACTTTTGGAAACAAAGGAAAATTAGTAAACAGAGATTATATACCTAGAACGAGTGTGGAAAAGGAT
Organism: Boechera divaricarpa; assembly: GCA_026770425.1. Taxonomy (NCBI): domain Eukaryota; kingdom Viridiplantae; phylum Streptophyta; class Magnoliopsida; order Brassicales; family Brassicaceae; genus Boechera; species Boechera divaricarpa. The sequence goes on along the minus strand of CM049186.1, from coordinate 6,153,397 downwards.
AGGCTTATCGGTGGGAGAAACAAGAACCATGAGAATATCTACATCGCACAATAGTGCTAATTCTTCTGCCTTCTTTAAAATCCCTTTTTTACGTTTTGAGTATTTGCTGCTTCTCTCTTTTGGGCATTCTATTCTCTTCAATTCTATTTTCTTCCTCCCCATTTTTTCTTCAACTATTCTTTCTTCTTGTTTTTTTTTGTTTAGTGCCCTCCTCACATTTATATAAAATAGGGTTTGGAGGAAGTTTATCTTGGGGTCATTAAAGATGTCATTAGAGAATCTTCATTTGATTAATGTGTTATTTAATAGCTATTATTGTCTTTGATACTTTTAGATTTGGTTTCAAATATTTTAATTGATGTCATTAGTACCCCACAAGAAAAAACTATGTTTTTTTTTTGACACACAAGTGAATCTTTATCATGTTTATTAAACATACATAGGTTTAATGATATTGATATTGTATTTATTTCAAAATGTCAAAAATCTGTTTAAAATTATTACACTTATGCCAAAATATATATATATATATATATATATTCAAAATATACAGCCATAAGTTAAAAAATCTTATCGCATATAAAATTGGTATCAAAATTTATGATTAAATTTATATCGGGAAAAAGGTTATTTAAATATCCAACTTTTTAAAAGTACCAAAAAATGCTTAAAGTCTTTCACTGAAATTTTAAATACCACATTATTTTAAATAGCGCCAAATTAGAGTTATGTTAAACTGATAATTAACACTGTTAGTTAATAAAACTAACAAAAATTATAGAAAAGAAGAATAAACAATAATCAAACATATTCAGTGAATCTTAATCTTTCTAATTGCTTGTGCTTGTTGTACCACTTCCATCCCAAGAAATCTCACTTGACGTTTGAACAACATGGCAGAACACGGGAAAGTGCTTGACGAGTTTTTCATATCAACAGTAGGTAGAGGACTCATCTCATACGCTCTTTTCACTTTACAGTTTTTAGACGTAAAGTAAAATCATCTGGTTTCATCAAATTCATTTGCTCCAATTTCAAATGCAGGCAACTTTCAAACCGAAATTGGAAAGAGCTCGGCCGCTGAGATCAACGCAAGGAGAAAAAGCCAATTGACAAACAGACGGAGATAGTATATCCAGTTGCATCATACCGTCTATCTCCCTCAACAATCAACAGTAGAATCTCGAAAACTAAGCAGACTCTTCTTGAACCAAAAGGTACAAGCTTCTAGTGAAATTTTCAGTTTTGTAGTTCAACGAACACAAGTCCTGGTTATTACCTTCCCTTTTGGTTACTAGTTGAAGTAGGTCCAGACTTTTAGACATTCTGGTAAACATGAATCCGAACTTAAGAATATGCTTGTTTTTGAGAAAAGTGATCAAAGTTTTTTTATTAAAATCTTAATTCGAGGTTCCTTAATAAAACTAACAAAGATTACATAGAAAGAATCTCCAAACTAAAAATCATAAACTGAATATTTCTCCCAAACACTTTTCTTTTTCTTTTTTTTTTGAAATCATGAAAGTTTCTCCACGAAGCCCCTTATAACGATGTTTGTCAAGCTTCATGTGAACTTTCTTACGAAGCATCCTGTGATAAATAACCAACTAAACACATCAATTGTCTACAAAAATGAACTAGACGAAATTGAACCTGAGTCTTCCTTGGTCGACCTCGGGGTCTCTTTTCTTCCACTCTTGCCTCATTTGAACATGTCAGTCTATTATGCCCTTCTTGCTTACAATTCGAACATGTCATTGCACGACTATGACCAGTCAATCGGTTTTTCTTTGACGCAGATTCGTACGGTTGTTTTTTTCCTATTATGCTCATTTGGTCTCCCTCGTCATTTTTTTGCTAGTGTCGGCATGATATGCAACCTATTCAACTTTGGCCATAATTTCATGCCCTGAACTGGTCTAATACCTCGTGAGTAAGTCTGTTGCCATCTATGAGTAGTGTAATATTCAGACACAAATGAATCATGATCGAGCTTCCTTGCCAATATAACAGAGATGGCATGATTACATGGGATGCCATTCAACTGCCACTTAACGCAACCACACGTTCTCAGCCCTAGATTAACACAATATGAAGTACCATGATCATCAACCTCACATTCATCACCAGTACTCAAATACCTAATACACCTCTTAGATTCTATTCTACCCTTTTCAATCGCAGCATGTGTCTTTTTAGTGAACTTTCTCTTGAAACTGCTTGTAAAAATGAAACGTTTAGCATTACGTTCCATTACTTGCCTCCTAATACCCTCTAACATATCAACCATTGGCTTTTTCCTCTCATTTCTAATGGTTTTGTTAAAGCTTTCAGACAGGTTGTTTAAAACATCATTGCAACACGAGCCAACCTTAAAGAACGCTCGAGACCATGTAGTTGGTCTAGCACATTGGAGTGAATCATACGCACCTATATTATACTTATTCAGCACTTCCAAGTTCTCATATAAGTCCCCCGTTGTGTAGCTTCTTGCTATTCTCCAAAATATTCCCTCAAGTTCTTTGTTGGTCCTCTTCCAATTTTGCAAGATATGTCAGGCACACATCCGATGTTCTGCATGTGGTAGCTCTGAATGTACACATTCACTAATCCCTGTAATAAAAAACCGAAAACATTTAGTTGGAAGCATTTAAAAGAAAAATGACGTGCAAAAATATATAAGGACTAACCTTTTATATTCCGTTCTGATCTCCTAATGCCATCACCCATATTCCATTCTATATTCTCAACCACACTAGTTTCACCCATAACGCATAAACTATATAAAAACCTCTTATAAACCCAAATCAACTCGAATTCTCCAATTAAGGTGTTAGAATTTAGAAAACACTTACCCGTCGTCGTATTGGAAGCTTCCGCTTCCTTCCACGTTCTGAATTATTCTCCATCTAGGATTAGTGAGTCAGATAGAAGTTTTCAATTTGGGGATGTTAATTTGGGATTATTTTATCAGATAAAATCCACCACTTTATCTCCCTCGCTCACAATCGGCTGAAGAAGATAAAACACAAAATGAGATTTTAGCAAATCCGACAAACAAAACAAAGGGAAGATTTGGGGGTTTTTGCGAAATGGGTAAAAATCAGGAAAGCTCAAAACAGATTCAAAATGACTTTAAGCAAATCAAATCGATAAGTGGCTCGAGTACTCGACGAAGGGAAGGAGATGCGGCGGGGATGGAAAAGAGGTTTTCATTGAATATGTTTGGCTTTCATTGAATATATTTGATTATTGTTTAAAATAATGAATAAACACTTTTTAATTTTTATTTTTCTTTTCTATAATCTTTGTTAGTTTTATTAAATAACGGTGTTAATTATCAGTTTAACATAATTCTAATTTGGCACTATTTAAAATAATGTGGTATTTAAAATTTCAGTGAAAGACTTTAAACATTTTTTGGCACTTTTAAAAAGTTGGGTATTTAAATAAACCTTTTCCCTATGTATATCCATCATATATTTTATGAAATGTAAAAATTGTAAAATTACTACAATTGCCGTAGGTGTGTTTTTATGGAATTTTACTTTCCCGAATCAGTATACATAAAATATTTACAATTGAACTCGATTTTTTCTTGAGTTTTCCACTTTATTGTTTAGCTTATTATATAGAAAACTTTATAGAAACTAATCATGCATCTTTATTTTACAAACTCCAATTTCTCAAATGATGCAAAACCATTATATATGCTGAATCAAATTTCTGAAAATATAAGTTAGCCTTTTTTGTCAATAAATTCAAAGATTAGTCTATGAATTAACCTATGAAGAAGTTAATCTCCTCTTAACCATTTATAAATAACCACACTTATGTTGATTCGAGAAACCTTCCTCTTTATTCGTTACTCTAAAACCACATCTCCGACAACAAATTACTGATTTTTGGAAGCTTCTTATGTGCTCTTGTAGCTGTGATTTGTCCCTTTTGATCAAATTGGTTCTAGCTTAAATTACTTATTCTTATGCTAGTTTAGTTCCAGTCCCAAATCTCAAATTTTTTTAACACACCTGTCATTTCGTCGAACAACTCATAGGTAATGTTGTCTTTTACTAATACTTTGGATAAAAAAACCCACACTTTGGATCAAACGTTGACAATTCTCACAATTCCTCTTGTCTTAAATCACACTTCTTTTTTTTTCTCTAATGACGAATGAAGAACAGATTAAGTTTCAGGGTTTATCCACAGATCCACTTAAATCAAGAATGGTGGATAAAGCTCTGAGAAGAAAACATGTATCACCTGAATCTCTACTTCTCACTATTCTCAATGATTTGTTTCTTAATTCTCAAAACCTCGACCCTTGTTTGCGCAAAACAACGAATTCAGATGTGTGTAGCTTTATAGGCAGCTTAAATTTTGCGAAAGTTGGAACCTTTACGTCAAGATCCAATGATATAGCTCCTTTGATCAATGAAGCTGTGGCTAAAGGCAATACCTTTGATACTGGGTGAGGACAATAACCTTGTAGTTGTAGATACTGTTTTTTTATGGAACATCTTGAGGCTAAAAGTATATGGTTTTTGGGATATGTGTAGGAGTAAATCTGTAACTGTTAGGACAAGAGTGGGATTAGATGTTGGTCATCTTCTTAAATCTGCATTAGCTGGAGGAATTTCATGTGCTTTCTCTGCTTTTCTTATGCATCCAGTGGACACTGTCAAGGTATAATCATCTCTTGACTCACTTCAGGTTCTTGTTTTGTGTTTATGAGATTGTTCTCATTACTTATATTTGGTTTTGGATCATTAGACACAAGTTCAAGCATCAACAACATTGTCGTTTGTGGAAATACTGTCAAAGATTCCAGAGATTGGTGCTCGAGGTTTATACAAAGGCTCGGTTCCCGCTGTTGTTGGTCAGTTTGCAAGGTTTCATCTCCTATGCTCTGACTTGGGCTTTTTGGTTATAAGTATCATCATAATCTTATCTCTTCTTTCAACGTTTCAGCCATGGTTTACGAACAAGTATATATGAAGCAAGTAAACTGGCGTTACCGCTCGTTGCTCCTACTCTCCTCGACATTCAAGTTAGTTATTAATAGCACATTGCCAACTTCATGCTACATCATGTTTCATTCTTTGAATTTGTTTGCTTCTTGATTCTTGTAGGTTCAGTCAATCGCGTCTTTTCTTGGCACTGTTTTGGGGACTACACTGCGAATACCGTGTGAGGTATTGAAACAACGGTTACAAGCTAACCAGTTTGATAACATAGTGGAAGCTACAGTTTCGACTTGGCATCAAGATGGGCTCCAAGGACTCTTTCGTGGGACTGGTGTTACCCTTCTACGGGAGGTTCCGTTCTACGTTGCTGGCATGGGACTCTACAACCAATCAAAGAAGGTAATCATGATAGAACAGAACAATCACATGTCTTTGTGTAATTAATATGACGTGGTTGGGATTGAGTTTCACAGGTGGTAGAGAGACAATTAGGAAGAGAGTTGGAGCCGTGGGAGGCCATCGCAGTTGGAGCCTTGTCCGGTGGTTTCACTGCTGTCTTAACAACTCCATTCGATGTGATTAAAACAAGAATGATGACGGCTCCACAAGGCGTGGAATTGTCGATGTGGATGGCTGCTTATTCCATTCTCACACATGAGGGTCCTCTGGCTTTCTACAAAGGAGCTGTTCCAAGGTTCTTCTGGACCGCTCCTCTTGGAGCCTTGAACTTAGCTGGCTATGAACTTCTTCAAAAGGCTATGATCACACCTCTAAATCAGTCAGTGCATAGTGACTGAGTTTTGTTTTCCTTAACATAGCTACTACTGGAGTATCATTCTTTCACATGTTTTGATTGTTGATAGTAACTCTGGCTATTCATTTTGCCTGTAAAATTCAAACCCAGTAATTATTCAAAATTTCAAATCAATAACAAGAGCATACATTTGATTAAAGACCACAAATTTAACTTATGAACGAATTTTTCCTTGCTAGGATTGTCTGTCTAGAAAACTAGACAAGCATTCGTAAGGTAAGTATTTTTATTTATTGTGAATTGCTTAGGCTTTATGAGATTTTTAGATCAAAAGATATAAAACTTAATTTGTAGAAAAATTAAGCTAACCTTCATATGAAACCTTTTTAAAGAAAACTAGGTGGTTGAGAAATTCAAAAGTTGCATCCGAATTGTTATTAAAATATGTTAACTTATATCTACATCAATAATGAAAATGTATTAAGATATTAGCTAAAACTCAAAAATATGTAGAATATAAATAATTTTGGGGTGTGCGAGATTAGTATTAGGAATTACTTTCAACCAACTTTATTTTAATCATATCTTTATAATTGTTTTATTATATACTAGAAATATTCCGTGCTATTGCACGGATTGATGTCCTTTTTAAGATTCGATATTATAAATTTTTATTTATAGATTATAAATTAATAAGATAAATACTAAATATATATAAATATATATAGATAATTTATCAACAAATATACATATATTAAATTTAATATTTTAGATTAGTTATATCAAAATAAAGTATATTTTAGTTGATATTAAATAAAACTTTAAAATTTGATGTTAATGAACTAATAAATATTGCTACAACACTTGAGAAATACAACGAGAAAAAAATATTGTTCATCTTCTCCTTTGGCCTCTATTTATTTCATCCAATCTCATTAGAGTAACCGAATTCAAACTTGCTTTTGGAAATGTTGATTCCTAAAATCAAAAAAATGAAAATATTAAAAATAGTTATTAAGTTTTTCACATAATCATAACATAAATTTAGAGAAAAAAATCAAACAGAGCATAGAATAAATCAAACTATAAAACAACACTCAATGAGAACACTATCCCACATGACGACAATATGTGGTAAAAAAACTCAATGAGAATTTCATCATATAACTTCTTTTTAAACGAAATCGGACATACTTTTGGTGATTGATCTCTGAAACTCATGATACATATGGTTAAGCAAATAAATAAAATAAAACAATAAAGGTAACAACAATCCAATTAAAAATAGGATAGTTTTAGTAAATCAACTTATAAAACGTATATGAAGCTACAAATGGTGATGAAAGAGAACTTGATCGGTTTATATAGGGGAGAGTTTAGAGTATTGTCGTTAGGTTTAGCTAAAAATAAGAGAATTTTTTTTAAATAAGGAATTTTTTTAAAAATCGTTGAGTAAGGGAATACTGCTATCCCGATTTTTTGCAATAATAACAACTCTTTGAGTTATATATTTCTTACCTTTTATGATTGGTTTAAAATAAGAGAATTGTTTTAAAAATAAGGGAATTTTTTAAAATTTATGAGGAAGGGAATAATGCTATCTCGATTTTTTTTTCAATATTAACAAATCTTCGAGTAATATATTTCTTAGCATTTATGATTGGTTTAAAATAAGAAAATTTTTAAATAAGAGAAAGTTTTTAAATTTATGAATATTGTTATAATGCTATCCCGATTTTTTTGCAATAATAACAAATCTTTTAAACGATTTATATTAAAAGTTTTATATATGAAAAGATTATATATGAGTAAGGGAATTTTTTATGTTTGGTTTAAAATAAGGGATATATTTTTGTAAAATATTAAAAAATCTTTGAGTAATATATTTCTTACCATTTATGATTAGCTTAAAGTAAGTGAACTTTTTAAAAATAAAGAAATTTTTTTTAATTTATGAATATTATTATAATCCTATCCCGATTTATATGCGATATTAAAAAATCTTCTAAACTATTTATATTAAAAGTTTTTAGATATGAAAAGATTAGAGTGACGAGAGGAACGTTACTGTATGTGGTGTTACACGTAGGGAATAGCCACGTCATCATTTGTATAATATTGATATTTTCTATTATACAAATTAGGGCAAATTACAATTATAAAAAAATATTTGAAAATTATAAATTGGGATATTAAAAAATTGTAATTCTTCCAAAACTTTACGAAAATTATAATATCAGTTTTTATAATATCGAATCTTTGTAATATCTGCGTAAACATTTTATAATCAGAAATATAAAACAAATCTTTCATACTCGACGATGTTGGAAATTTTATGTTGAAAAAATTATATATAAAATCAGGATATTCTCTTTAATTTAACCGAAGAAAGAAGTAAAGTTTTGAAATGACATTTTAAGATATTAGTTAAGATATTTTGAAAAATATTAATGCAGAATATTCTAAGATTGATTTCGTAGAATATATTTTTCTGTTGAAAGATAGTATGTCTATTAGCGATATGGACATTGCGATATATTGTTCCCAATAAAAAAATTTTGAATATTTTTTATTTATATTTTAGTTATATCTTGTTCTGATTTAATTACTAATTTTTACAATTTAAATAGATTTGAAAATTAAATTACAATGTTACATTGTTATATTAAATTACCATATTAAAATAAGTAATATATGAACTAATATTTTTAAATTTAATAAAAATTCTATTAATAGATTCGATATTAGAAACCTGAACTAATATTAACTTTAACATTTCAAAAAAAAAATCGCAGTCTACATCAAATCTCTTATTTTGGAAAATTAAATCAACATTTAATTTAATTTAATTAGTGTGCTTAATTAAATCAACAAAATATTCACAAAATCTATTTTTAACTACTTTTCAAAAAAATTAAAATAAATAAATTAATTAAAACGAAAATTATACTCTATAAAGAAAAACAAATTGACAATCTACATAAAGTCTTAGTTAAAACATTTTAAAAAAAAATAGTAATCTACATAAAATCTCTTATTTTTAGAAAATTAAATCAACATTTAATTTAATTTAATTAGTGTGTTTAATTAGATCAACAAAATATTCATAAAATCAATTTTTAACTAATTTCTAAAAAAAATTAATTAATTGAAACGAAAATTATAATTAGTTAATTAATTAAATAACCACATAACAACTAATGACTACAATACCTTTAATGAGCGATTAAAATTTGTTCTTTGAAGTAATGACAATGTGATGTAAATATTAACATTTTTTAATGTTTATTTATAAATGTAATCCTCATATAATATATAGAAAATATATGTATAACAAATCAATCATGAATTTCAGATTTTTTAGTTTCTTAAACCAACAATATAATTGTGCAAATAAAATTAAATCAGATTTTAACAAATCTTTTTTGGAATATTAACAAATCTTTTTTTTTTTGTTAACCAGAATATCCGATTATTAACAAATCTGTTTTTTTTTTTTGAATATTAACAAATCCGATTCTTTTAATAATAGAAAAATTTAATAATAGAATATCCGATATTTTTTGTGCAAATCAATATCCAGTTGTGAAAATAAAATTAAATCAGATTTAATAAATCCTTATATTTTGGAATATTAACTAAGGATTTAATTAAATGATCACATAATGACTAATGACTGAAATATCCTTAACGAAAGATTAAAATTTGTTCTTTAAAGTAATGACAATGTGATGTAAATATTAACACTTTTTAATGTTTATTTATAAGTGTAATATTGATATTTTCTAATATCGTATTGAAAATATTTGTACATACTCCAATTATACAAATATCCGTATAACAAATCAATCATGAATTTCAGATTTTTTTTTTTAGTTTCCTAAACCAACAATACGATTGTGCAAATAATATTAAATCAGATTTTAATAAATCCTTTTGGAATATTAACAAATCTCTTCTTTTTTTTTAACCACAATATCTGATTAACAAATCTCTTTATTTTTTTCGAATATTATCAAATCCGATTTTTTTAATAATAATAGAATATCCGATATTTTTTGTGCAAATCAATATTTGATTGTGCAAATAAAATTAAATCTCCGGCAATGACGCCAAAAACTTGATAGGAGTTTTCACCTTATCTCAGGTTTCATCAGAGTTTTCCCGAGAGATTAATCCGATGTGACCGCAAGTGCACAATCAATGCAATTGTAGTACATACATGGTCGATCCACAGAGACTGAGAATAACTACACAGTGATTGCAAGAATAAATCTAATCTAGGTAGATTATAGAGTTTGGGAGTTTTATTCTAAATCCTAAGATACGTAAAATAAATAGACAATAAATAAATTACCGAATATAAATTACGTACAGTAAATTGCGTAATTTAAATAACAGAAATTAAATTACATAAATTAAATTGCATATATAAAGGTACTTAAATTAAATTACATAAAATAAATTGCATAAATTAAATTGCATAAATAAAAGTGCGTAAATTAAAGTGCATATATTAAATAACTTTAAATTAAATAACGATTAAACAATAATGAAGAAATGATCGCAAGGGTGAATGAAAACGAATTCGAAAATCTTCTAATACGAGAATTGATGTTCTTTAACCTTTCGTCGATATCTATCGGTCTAAAGATTTTGTATATAGACTAGTCCACTCTCGTGGTATTTTAATCTCTCTGTAAAAGCCCATTCTCATGATGCCCTACAAGCATTGAGAACGATCTTGTCACGACCGGCCTAACTATCCACTGCATGTGTACAGCGTAGTCAAGCTTTCAACATGTTTAGTTCCGAGATCTTAATTCACTCTCGTGGCATCAAGACCCTAAAGTGCTAAACTAACTTGATCAAAGCTAATTTCGATAAGCTCCCAACTCAAAAATAGATTTATCGATTAATTAGGATTCCAAGTATGTAAGTCTGAAATCCTTCTACCCACTCTCGCGGCGTAGGGAGTTCCCGAACCACTTGGCCACACATGTTATTTTCGGCCGAGCTCTTAGACAACTCCCAAGGGAGTAAGTCTAGCTTTAGGAACATATACAAGGTAGCTAATCGGTTAAGAACAGAAAACACCAATCTCTAATCAGTAGATCCCATCATCGATCTCAACCCCAGAGATCTCAAGGATCTACTCGCTCATAACTCCGAGGGTGAAAGAAGTATATGAGATAGAAGACATGATAAAATAATAAATATAAACAGTAAAGTAAAGCAAAGAATCAGAAGAAGAAGAGCTAAAGAACATGCATAATAATACTTAAGAACAAAAGAACATATGAGATTTCTCTCTAATGTGACTACAAAGTTGTGCAAAAAGTGGAGACCTCCTTATGATGAGGGTACATGTGTTTATATAGTGCTAGGTCTATTTTGGGGAGCCAAAGTCGTGCTTTTAGGTCTCTAGAGATTGCTGGACGAAAATGAAGTTGTCCACTCATGAATCGCCAAGTCAGAAACTTTCTTTTTTCGGTTTGAAACGACAGCATCGATCCTGACCGGTCGATGCTCTTGGTCGATGCTCAAACTCTAGGGTCAGCATCGACCACTCTTGGTCGATGCTTGCGCCGATGGGTTTCGTCGTCGACTTCAAGTTCGGTCCGAGGCAGAGCATCGACCGTGTGTGGTCGATGCTACCTGTCGATGGTATGCTCGGGATGGGCATCGACCACTCCTGGTCGATGCTAGGGCCGCTGCTTCCCCTATGAGGCTCTTGAGATGTTTTTCCATGATGTTCTTGGCTCAAGCAAGCAGCTCCAAAGTCCCTATGGCTCTATGTGGCTCCAAAATACTCTAAAAATGCATGGTTTCCTCCAAGTACCTATAAACATGTAAACAAATGCAAATGCTCTAAAGTAGTCCTAAATGCTAGTTAAAACCTATGAAACTAACCTATATGATTGCATGAAAGTATGTAAATATGAGTGTTATCAGCGAATCCATCATAAAAGGCACAAACAATTTCTTGTCCTTGCCTCAATTTGACAACGAGATTAAAGATTCGGGTAAGATCTGTTTTCTTCTAGTCAAAGAGACCTCAAATCATACACCAATTCTCGATCTGGTGCCTCCTTTGTTAAATGAATTTATGGATGCTTTTCCCGAAGGACTACCAAACGGTTTACCACCGCTTCATGACATACAACATCGGATTGATCTTGAACAAGGAGTAGTCCTTTCGCATAGGCCACTAAATCTCTTGCCATTACCCAATAATACCAAGATTCATGATAAGGCTTCAGATTTTGTTTCAGGATTACTTGATGTTCACAAAATGGTACACAAAAATCTTTCCGCCGCCACTGTTCTTTATAAGCAGCACGCTGATCAACGACGTCGACATGTCGAATTCAAGGTTGGCGACTTTGTCTGGGTTCACCTGACAAAAGAATGATTCTCCTCTGGTGACTATAACAAGCTGACTGCAAATAAAATAAGTCATGTGGAAATCCTTGAGAAAATCAATCCAAACGCTTATCAACTCAAACTTCCAACCAACATCTGCCATGCCGATGTATTCACCATCAAACACCTTGTTCTTTATCATGTAGACTACGATGACTCTTCCAACACTGTTGGGGAAACAACTTCAAGGGCGAAGTCTTCTAAAATAAAACCACATGAGATGAATCATATTATGTCATAATTATGATTCATTGAACTTTTACCTTTTTTACACATTTTTTACCTTTTCACATTCTAATATTTTCTACTATATAAACCCTTTGTGGGATTTGTAAGAATGATTCAACGGAAATAAAAACATATTTTCTCTAAATATCTTTTCCAAGTCTCAAGTGTGATTTGAAGCCTATTACTTGTTAATTGTGAGCAAATTATCAACGAAGTTAGAAGAGTTCTATTTGGTATTCGTGAGCGAATCAACAATACGAACTGGTTCGAAGTTTCCGCTGCATCAATTAGTCAGTCATTTAACGGTACTGTGGGTCAGACGACACCATGGCGAACATGTGGTATATGGGCTAAATAAAACGACATCATTTTGGTCGTTTTTATTTGTTTTTCGTGATGAGTAAAACGACGTTGTTTTAATTAGTCCATATACCACGTGTTCGCCACGGTGTCGTCTGACTCAGTACCGTTAAATGGCTGACTAACAACATGTAGGTCATTGTAGAAATAGGCTAGCAGTCATATAGTTCAGGTGTATAATTTGAATTTTTTATTGGTTTAGGTTCATAAATATATGGTATAATTTTTTGGGTATGAAAAAGCATTCGGCAAAATGTTTGGGTCAATTTTGGCCGTTTTCTACAATAAATAGTTATCAAAATATTTTAATTTATTATAAAATCCGAATATATAAAAACATTAAAAGAAAAATATGATGATTACTGTTAATCCCTTCTTTAACATCTTTTTTTTTTAATGATTTATTAAAAACAAAAAAGGTACAGAGATCCAAACTGGCAGAGAAAAAAATCTAGCATTATGAGCTAAGTTATCTACTTCCGTATTGGAAAGACGAGGAATTACTTACAAAGAAAAAACACTAAAAGATCTTTTGAGCTTCTCCACTTCTTTCAGGTGCATCTTGAAAGCTGACAAGACTGTTGAAGAACTCACCATTGACTCTAAATCTGCACAATCGGTGAGAAAACTGATTGATAGTTGTTGCTTGATTATCATGCACTGCATCATGCATATGAGAGCTTCCAGTTCTGGAGATAGCAAAGACAAGTTTCGACGAATACTTCTCGATCCCAACGATACTTTAGGGTCCTCGTCCTGGTTGCAAATCCAGCCCATCCTTGAGAAACCGTCTGTCCCCTTCCAGGATCCGTCAATATGGTATCGGGTACCATACTTGCTCCGTCCGTCCTTGTTGGATCTGTCGCAATTTTTTTTAGCATTTATCCACGTCGCTGGCTCTTTCGATGCCAAATCTACGATATCACGAGGGTATGCACCCTTCTTTAACATCATCTTAATTCCCTTTTTTGTTTTATTTTTTTTATTGTAATTCATTTTTTCGGTTTTATGTTATATTAAAGATAAACTTAAAATTATATTAGAATTCTTTGAAAACAAAAAAAATATATATATTTGAAAAAGAAAAGTATGATTCTAATTTTTGTAATTCCTTTTTCGTTTTCATTGCTTATTTAAAAAAAAAAATCAAAATAAGAAAATATAAAATTGGAAAAAGGAAATTTTTTAAAAAAAATGTTTTTTCTGATTTTTAATAAGATCCTATGAAAAAAATATTTAAAAAATTATTGGCATGGTTCGTAATTATTATCATTCATTAATGTAACTTTAATCTTTTCTAAGTATGAGATTGAACGTGACAGTTCTTTAGGAAAAATCATTATAGTAATAATATATAAGATATATTCGGTGAAAAATAAAATAATAATTATTTTATAGATATATCATCTCGATTTATATAAATTACTATAATGGATATTCCAGTTATATAAAAAGTGTTAGCAGTACAAAATTTTTATTGCAAAATATTTAATTTTACTATGGAAAATGAAGCAATGTCTAAATTTAAAAAAATTTGGATTGATAAAATTTTCAATTGATTTCCATATTCTTCTTAATTTCTTTTGTTTAACTTGGTTGTTAATTTTCTAAATTAGTAGAGACATAATTATTCTGATATATCCATTTTTTATATAATCTATTATCGTATTAGGTTTTTTGCTAAATCTCTCAAGAATTTCGTATTTATTTTTGAGATAATTGTTTTTTTTTATTATGTTTCAAGATAATGTGTCTGAAATTTTAGCCGCATCAAAGAAATATTTGAATATAATTACTACATATCAAAATGTTTTCTCTTTTCACTGATAAACAATAAAGTGCTAAAACATTTTTCGTCCGTTTTAGATTTATAATAATAGTCATGATGAGTCATACTCATAAAAAACACCTACTTCGAATATTCAAAACGTTATATCCATTTTTTATTTTTCAATGCATTTGCCTTTTTCTTAATATTGGTACTCCATTTGTATCGTTAGTACTACACCATATATTCAAATATGACATATTAAATTCACTTAGATCCAATATTTTCTATTTTATACAGTGTTGTTTGCTTTGTTTTTATTTGTTCTTTACAAACCTAGCTTAAGAGGCATGGACAGAATTGTGTGGGCTTTATGGACTGTCTCTATTTAATAAAAAAATCATATAAAAAAAAACCCATTTTTGAAGAGAAAAATGAAAATAAGGGCCCAAAAATAAATTGAGTGTAAGTAAAGGCTAAAAATTTAAAATTTTTTGTTTAAACTTAATGAAAGACCCATTTTTCATAGGGCTTTTATTTTCATAGGTCCATACTTATTCTTTATCAAGGTTAACCTTTGTTTCATATTTAAGGTTCAAGAAATCTATAAACTTTTTTCAATTTCAGTTGCGCCGCATCTATTAAAACAAACACAAAAAATATTTCGGATTTGCCTATAATATTTTGTAAGAATAAGATTTGATAGCATCAGATAAGTGAACTCGAAATCAGCTATGCATTCAAAGGTATGTTTTAATAATAATGAGTTTTAAGATTTCTATATTCAGTTAGATTTTATATATTTTGGAATTGATGTTTCTGCTCATGTGATCATTGTGATTCGTTTTTCTTTTATAATAAGTTATTTTGTAAAAAAGAATTGGTTATTTTGAAGATTTGGTTTTCTTTCACACAATAAGTTGACGTTTTATTTCTAATAGATCTAATACTTTACAAGATGTTATTCGATTTGTTCCTTATCTAGTTTACTTTTTATTTTAACTATATATAAGGTTTCCAATTCAACCACTCTGGAACATTAGAACATAAAGACATTTTGGAAGAGAACTCAAAATCAATTATACATTCAAAAGGTTCTTCTTAATAATAACAAAATTTTATATTTATTCGATATCATGCCAACTTTTAATATTCGCATAATATTTTTTTTGCTTATGTGATCATTGTGACTATATCTTGTTCTTTTTTAATTGGAATATATATATATTTTTTTTTAAATGGTACTTGTTTAAGATTGATTTATGAGATTTTTGGATCTAAATATTTATTAGATTCCTTTCAATTGTCACAATTTCATTATAACACTTATAAAAACTCACAGAAGCATATGTTGAAATCACTAAAGAACAGAACATATTGTTGCTCCTTATGATATGAGATGTGTTTAAAATCAATTATCAGCTTTCTTAGGCGCCAACTTGATTCAATAAAATGTATTGTGATGACCATGTAGCTAGCTCATGTTGTGGGAGCAACCTATATGCTACTGTCAGAGATACCCTTTGCTTATTAGCACCAAACACCTTTATCATAACTGCCTTCCTTTCCATACATCTCCACAATGTCTTTACTTGTTCTCCGAGAATGGGACTTGTAAAGATTAACCTGAGTGCACAAATGTCTCCAAGCAAAACTTTCAACTCATGTAAGTGGTAATTCACCCAAAACAAGCATCTCATTAGAAGCTTCCCTGAAAACATCTTCAGAAAAAACAACTTCATATTACCACCATCACCTTTAGGATTTAAAATATGTTGATTCTGAGTATTACGTTCCTGTCATATCTTGTATTTCTTGCAGACTTCTAGATGCTTCTTCAAACATTAAGTTCCATTAGTTGTTGCACGCACGTAACTCCACACCAGTAATGGCATATACATTTATTCTTGTCCTCCTTGGTTCTTGTATAACGATCCCATATCTAAAACCTTGTACTAGTATTTTTCTTCTTTGACTTAGATGGAATTGAGCTATCTGCACTTCTAGGATTTTCTTTCCTTTTGCTTTCAGTTCCAGGACAAGTTGTCCCGAAATCATCTTTAGTTTCCTCCACTCCATCATTATCTTTTAAAAAATCATCTTTTGCTTGAGGTGAGGAAGAATCCATCTACAATAATGAAAGATTTGATCAAAAATAAAAGTCAAAACAAAACATATCATAACTAAGCTACATAATGAAATCAAATCTATACTAGGAGTCTAGGACTAGGAGAAGGATACTAGGCGTCTAAAACTAGGAGAAGAACACAATGCTTTGATTCAATCTGTACTCTGTAGACTAATGCAAAACATGAAAAGAGGAACACCTAAGCAATACCAGTTAAAAAGCTAAAACATCAAAAGTGGACAAATTTGAATCTGTACTCTTTTTTCCGCAGACAGAAACAGAACTAAACCAAATGAAGAAGATAACATCCTAAAATCCAAATTCCAAATTCCAAATGCATGAGACTTGAATGATACCGGGTATTGGAATCGTAAATAAGTCCGGTTTAGAAGCGCGAGTGTTTGTTACGAGTTGTTAATAAACGTTGATGACGTGTCAGCTGGTGATTGGTTCGTGTGGCGTGGCAGCGTGTGATTGCTCGTTGCGAGAGAGCCGTGAGAGCTTAAGTGTTCGAGTGTAGTGTGACGGGAGATTCATTCATATTCATGTGTTGATTTTAGCTCCTTCTATGATTCTTTCCTCTCTGTAACTTCTCTCTGAACTTGAATTGCTTGCGTAGAGAATCTCTCTCTTTGCTTGTGATTTTGTATTCTCGGTACTTGATTAGTATTGTGAATCATTTGGATTGTCTGTTGAAATTGTAGTCTATCGGTATTAAAGGTATCAGAGCAAAGTCGACCTCGGAACTTATGGCAGGAACAAGAAGTAAGGCGGCGTCGAAGGCGATCGCTGGTAATACCGGTGAGAGCGACGACCAAGCGGTGTCGAAATCGATGTTAAATCATGAAATTCAAGCGATTAAAGATGCGATGAGAGATATGATGGATCAAATGAAGGCGATGATGCTGTATAATCAAACGAGTCCAAATCAACAGCATCCAAATCAATCGAATCCAGTAAATTCGCAACCAACAACCTCAGGGAACGACTCGCATTTTCCGGTGAATCCTCAAACTCAAAATATGCGCTATCCTAATCAGTCTTATAATTCTGGAATCACTAGGTTTGGGAGGATTGATTTCCCTAGATTTGATGGATATAATCTAAAGGAATGGTTATTCAAGGTTGAACAATTCTTTGATATTGAGAATACGGAGGATTATATGAAAGTTAAAATAGCTTCTATTCACTTTGATGGAATGGCTGTAACTTGGCATAGATCGTTGATGCAAACTATAGGAGGAAGAAATGTGAGTAGAAGTTGGAACAATTATGTAGAGGCATTGACTGATAGATTTGATGAAGTCCTAGATGATCCTGTTGCAGAGATGAAACAGTTACATGAAACAGATGGGATAGCTGACTACCATGCGAAGTTTGAGTTGATTAAGACGAGAGTAGAGTTACCTGAACCTTATTTGTTGAGTTCTTACTTAGCAGGATTGAGAAATGAAACTCAAATGCATATCCGGATGTTTCACCCTAAGACTATTGCAGAATGTTTGGTTTTGGGAAAATTGTATGAACAAGCTCATCCGAGAAAAGGGACTACTGCTGTTCAAAAAAACTTGGGATATGAAAGTCAGAATCAGGGAAGAGGTATATTGGGAAGTAAGCCACAGAATGATGTCAAGAACGAGAGAGTGGGGTTTAAGGAAATATGGAAATCTCAGAATGGAATGCAATCTAAGAGATTGTCAAGTGAGGAGTTAGCAGACAGAATGGCAAGGGGATTATGTTTTCAATGTGATGAAAAATACTCCAAGGAACATTGGTTAACTCATAAGAATAAGCAGGTGTATCTTATAGATTGTAATGAGTGGGAAGAGGACAATTATCAGAATTATATGCAGCAGGAGCCAGAAGAAGAACAGAGTATAGCTCACATCTCTATCAACGCAGTGGCTGGCATATCGGATTATTACACCATGAGAGTTAAAGGAATGCATAACAAGGAAATCTTGTACATTCTCATTGATTAAGGATCAACTCATAATTTCATTGATCCTAGATTGGCTAAGAAGTTGGGATGTGAATTATAAGAAATGGGAAGAACCAGAGTAGCTGTGGCTGATGGTAGCAAATTGAATGTCTCTGCTAAGGTGAGGGACTTTAGATGGAATTTCCAGAATGTGGAATTCAAGTCAGACGTGATGGTGATTAATTTGGGCGGATGTGATATGGTACTTGGTGTACAATGGTTAGAAACTTTAGGGCCAATAACATGGGATTTTAAAAAGTTGGAGATGCAGTTTTTAGTAGGAGCTAGAAAGCTGGTACTGAATGGGTTACTTAACGGGTCTGTTAAAGATGTGAAGATCAGCAAATTGAAAAAGTTGGATGAAAACTTTGTTCAATTAGCAATGATCCAAGTCCAGGAGGTTCATGATGATGCAAAGATAATAAGATGTAGTTTGAGTAAAGCAAACAGAAACAGTGAAGGTAAGACAGAGTCCAATGAGGGGATTGAGGCTGTCCTTACGAAATTTGCAGAGGTTTTTGAGGAACCAAAAACCTTGCCTCCCTTTCGACTGAATCATGATCATAAAATCACATTAATGGAGGGAACAAATCCAGTGAATCATCGGCCCTACAGGTATGCTCTTTATCAAAAAGATGAGATTGATAAAATGGTGAAGGAGCTCTTGAGTGCAGGAACCATTCAGCAAAGTTCTAGTGCTTATGCTTCACCCGTGGTTTTGGTAAAAAAAAAAGATGGTAGCTGGAGGTTGTGCGTGGATTATAGAAGTTTGAATGCTGCTACAATCAAAGACCGGTTTCCCATTCCTTTGATTGAAGACTTGATGGATGAGTTAGGAGGATCTCGAGTGTTTTCTAAGATTGATCTGAGAGCTGGTTATCACCAAGTGCGTATGCACCCTGCAGACATACACAAAACAGCTTTCAAGACTCATACAGGACATTATGAATATGTTGTAATGCCTTTTGGTTTAACTAACGCGCCTGCAACCTTTCAGAAATTAATGAATGACTGCTTCAGGGAGTTTTTGAGAAGCTTTGTCTTAATCTTTTTCGATGATATTCTCATCTATAGTTCTAACTTGGAGGATCATCTGCAGCATTTGGAAATGGTGTTTGATGTCATGAAAAAGAATCAGCTTTTTGCTAAAAGGAGTAAGTGTGAATTTGCAGTAGCGAAAGTGGAATATTTGGGTCACTTTATTCAAGAAAAGGGCATTTCTACTAACCCTCAGAAGGTTAAAACTGTCCAAGAGTGGCCTAAGCCTAAGAATTTGAAAGCTTTGAGAGGTTTCCTAGGTCTTGCTGGGTATTACAGGAGGTTTGTGAATAATTATGGTAGCATTGCTAGACCACTGTCTATGATGACAAAGAAGGATGGTTTTGAATGCAGTGAAGAAGCAGAGGAAGCATTTGTCAATTTAAAAACAGCTCTGTGCACAGCTTCTGTCTTAGCATTGCCACGGTTTGACAAGTCTTTTGTAGTGGAAACTGATGCTTGTGGGAATGGCATTGGGGCGGTTTTGATGCAGGAAGGGCATCCGCTTGCTTATATTAGCAGACATTTAAAGGGAAAACAGTTGCATTTGTCAATCTATGAGAAGGAACTATTGGCTGTGGTGTTTGCAGTATAGAATTGGCGTCATTACCTATTGACAGGTCATTTTATCATCAAAACGGATCAAAGAAGTTTGAAGTACTTGTTAGAGCAGAGGCTGAATACACCAATACAACAGCAATGGCTTCCTAAGCTGCTAGAATTTGATTATGAAATCCAGTATCGTCAAGGTAAGGACAATGTAGCTGCAGATGCTCTGTCTCGAGTGGAAAGTTCTGAAATATTACATATGTCTATGACAATGGTGGAATGTGACTTATTGACGCGCATTCAGGATGCTTATAAACTTGATGCAGAGGTGATGAAGATCATTGGAGAATTAGAAATTGATAAGAATGCTAGAAAGCATTACTCTTGGTGTCACGGGATTCTGAGGAGGAAGGAAAAAATGGCAATTCCAGCATCAGAGGAGATTAAGAAGTTGATTTTGGAGTGGTTGCATAGTTCCTGTGGGGGACATTCAGGCAGAGATGTCACTATGCAAAGGATCAAAGGGTTGTTTTATTGGAAAGGGTTGTCTAAGGATGTACAATGGTATATTCGATCATGTGATGTTTGTCAGCAGTGTAAGAATGATAACTCGGCTTATCCTGGTCTATTACAGCCTTTACCTATACCAAATCATATTTGGTCTGACATCTCTATGGACTTCATAGAAGGGTTGCCTGATTCTTTTGGCAAGACTGTCGTATTAGTGGTGGTGGATAGGCTGAGCAAGGCAGCACATTTTTTGGCTTTATCACATCCTTATTCAGCTGCATCAGTGGCTCAAAATTTTTTGGATAACATTTTCAAGCTACATGGTTTTCCAAATTCAATAGTAAGTGACAGAGACAAAGTGTTTCAGAGTGACTTTTGGAGGGAATTATTCAAGCTGAATGGTGTAGCTTTGAATATGTCGACTGCTTACCATCCTCAAAGTGATGGGCAAACAGAAGTGGTAAATAGGTGTTTGGAAACATACTTGCGGTGTATGTGTTCAGATAGACCACATCTTTGGAGTAAATGGATTCCACTAGCTGAGTATTGGTACAACACCAATTTTCACTCAAGTACACTTATTACCCCTTTTGAAGCAGTGTATGGAATACCACCACCAATACATTTACCGTATATACCAGGAGAAGCAAAAGTTGATGTGGTGGCTCGCAATCTACAGGAAAGGGAGAATATGACCATGTTATTGAAATTTCATCTGTTGAGGGCGCAGCATAGAATGGAATTGATGGCTAAGCAACACAGGACGGATAGAGAAGTGGATATAGGAGACTACGTGTATGTCAAGCTACAACCTTATCGTCAACAATCTGTTGTGCTGCGATCAAACCAGAAACTTGCTCCTAAATTCTATGGTCCTTATAAGGTGATTGAGAGATGTGGGAAGGTGGCTTATAAACTTGAATTACCAAGTGGTTCTCAGGTGCATCCGGTATTTCACATTTCTCAGCTTAAGTTGAGGGTTGGTCGAGTCATTACAGCTACTGAGTTACCAAATGTGCTACAAGATGTTTTGGCTAAAGAACCAGAGGAAGTGTTACGGAGGAAGATGGTACTGAGGCAAAATCGTCCGGTTACACAAGTTCTGATCAAGTGGAAGAATCAGCCTATGGAGGACGCTACTTGGGAATTTCTTTATGATATACAGAAGAAATTTCCTGCTTTTGAACCTTGAGGACAAGGTTCTTTGGGGAAGGGAGGATTTGATACCGGGTATTGGAATCGTAAATAAGTCCGGTTTAGAAGCGCGAGTGTTTGTTACGAGTTGTTAATAAACGCTGATGACGTGTCAGCTGGT
Source organism: Boechera divaricarpa (assembly GCA_026770425.1). Lineage (NCBI taxonomy): Eukaryota > Viridiplantae > Streptophyta > Magnoliopsida > Brassicales > Brassicaceae > Boechera > Boechera divaricarpa. Next base: position 6,131,370 of record CM049186.1, on the reverse strand, counting down.
GATTGGTTCGTGTGGCGTGGCAGCGTGTGATTGCTCGTTGCGAGAGAGCCGTGAGAGCCGTGAGAGCTTAAGTGTTCGAGTGTAGTGTGACGGGAGATTCATTCATATTCATGTGTTGATTTTAGCTCCTTCTATGATTCTTTCCTCTCTGTAACTTTTCTCTGAACTTGAATTGCTTGCGTAGAGAATCTCTCTCTTTGCTTGTGATTTTAAATTCTCGGTACTTGATTAGTATTGTGAATCATTTGGATTGTCTGTTGAAATTGTACACTACAAGAAAATGAAGGCTTTGCGATGGAAATATCCGTCGCAGATAGCTATATGCGACGGAACTGCGACGCACATAAAATCGTCGCTATTCGCACGTCGCAAATCGAAAATCATCGCAGATTCGTCGCAACATTTGCGAGGAAAAGACATAGTAGCTAATCCTTCGCAAATTAACCTCGCAAATCCGTCGCACAGAAGCGACGGAGAAGCGAGTTACAATTATCATCGCAAACATACATCGCAAATCCATCGCACTATTGCGATGGCTTTACGACGCTAAAGCGAATTCCATCGCAAATCCATCGCAACTATTGGCGATGGATTTGCGATGTAACATCAAAGATCATCGCAAATCCATCGCAATATTGCGAGGGACTTGCGATGGAATTCTTATTTTAAATTTAATATAATTTTGATTTATATTAAAATTAAGATTATAATTTAATTTAGTTAAATTAAATAATAAAATCTAATTAAATTAAAATTAATATTAAAATCCAAATAAAAATAAAATTCATAATATTATTAAAAAATTAAAATATAATATTTGTTTGTAATACAAAAAAAAAAACTAAAACGATTTTGATGGCCCGGTCCCGGTTCCCGTCCCGGTTCCGGTTCCGCTACCAGAACCGGGATCATCTCCGAACTCGTTCTGAAGAAGCTGTGCCAAATCTGGATCCTTGGTGCCCAAATAGTCAAAAATCTTACCAAACTTGGACATTTGCTGACTCTGAGCTTCGATAATCTTCGCCTGGGACTGGATAACAGTCTGAAGAGCTTCCGAATCCTGGCGGGATTGAGATGAAGACGAAGCAGAAGAAGTACAAGAGTCAATCTTCGATTGCAGGGAACCGACACCATAAATTCTCCCTTTTTTACGGGGAGCGACCTGAAAAAAAAAAAGATTTGTAATTTATAATAAACATAATTACAAATATTTACAACAATTTTAAAGACATACCTCAGTAAAAATTTTGTTCTTCATGGCCGGTGAGACGGAAGCAGTGCTCTCGGGATCATCACCTTCCAAGTCTGAGTCAGCTCCTGCATCTTCGAAGTGACGTCATTGTAGAGCTTCTCGGATTTCCCGTCGACAAACGATCCATCCGGTCTCCGTTTCGTCTGTTCAAGAACGGCGAGCAAATCCGTGGCGCATCGCCTCCACGGGTCTCAGCCTACATATATATAAATAATTACTATCATATTTAATTTAAAAATAAAAAAATTTAAAATTTAAAACTTACTATCTTTCGTGCTCGGGCTTGAAACGATAGCTGTCCGAACGATGTTTATGACACCCGTCTCCGTCAGATCGGAGCCGGGCCGCTCGAGCATTTTCGCTCAGAGTCTCACTCCTCGGAGCCGACCAATACGCCACGAGGCCTTTCCATACCTTAGGATCCATCCACCTAGGCATCGCATTGTCGCCCTCTTTTCTCCACTTGCTCTTCCACCGTCCCACCTGGTCACACATGCGAGCCTTCAACTTTTTTCAAACTCCTTGCGAACCGGTGATGTAATCACATGATCCCGATGATATGATTGCTACAATAAAAATAAAAAGTTATGTTGATAAAAATATAACAATTAAGACTTTGATATAAATTAAATTTTGAAACTTACAAAGAAACGTCTCGAACCACCTAAGGTGAACGATATATCTCGGAGTCTGCGTCCAATTAGCATGAGGTTCTTTGAAGTCTCTTTCCAGGATCGACCGCACCCTAGAAGCTACAGATCCGTCATCCGTAAACCTGAAATATTTTTAAAAGATAAGTAAAATTAATATATTATTAAACAATATAAAATTAAATATGTGATAAAAAAATAAACAAATTACCAGAAAGTCCCTTGAGGACGGGCAGGATCAAGATGTGGTAGACGGTTATGACCTGGCTGATCAAGAAGCGCCTCTATGACCCGATCATGGTCAGCGTCAGACATTGTGGACGGTGTAGGTGGAGGTGCTGACGGTTGTGCTGGCAGTGGGTCTGGAGGGTATGTGGTTGGAGGCGGTGATTGATGATGAGTGTCGGGAATATGTGACCCGCCCATCGGAGAAGTAAAACTCGCCCCAGGAGTAGGCGGCGTCGATCCGCCACCTCGCGAAAGATATCGCGTATAATCATTAGACGAACGAGACATCTGCAAAAAAAGAAAAAAAATGGAAAACAAGTAAAATAAATAAAATAACAAATCTAAATATTTCAAATAATAAAATTCATGGAAAAATCATATTCAAAACCTAAAAACTAAAATCATAAACTATATAATAATTCTCAAAATTTCATAATATAACAAACCAAAGCATTATAAAATATAAAACTTAATTTCACAAATAATATTTATTAAAAGAAAATGAATCTAAACTTTTGCATTAATAAAACTTGTTATTAATTAATCATTTTAAATTAAAAAAATCATATTAAAATCATAAAATCAAATTGTGATAATTCTCAAATTAAAATCAAAAAAATCATATTCAAATCATATTAAACTCATGAATAAATTATGATAATTTTCAAACACATTGAAAAAACTATATATTTATCAAATTGTAAAATTTTTAAAAAAATTTAAAAAATGTTTTTTCATTCTTACAAAATTATATAAACATTTTATATATATATATATCTATAGTTTTAATAATATATACGAAAAAGGTTTTAACTAACATGAAATTAAATAAATCATTTAAATTTAGATCCGCCTCTCGAAAGATAACGATTGGAAAAAAATTAATAAAAATAAAATTACAAATCTAAAATTTTTAATTAATAAAACTTGTTATTAATTATATTTTAGAAGCATACAATCTATTTTCAAATTTAAAAAAACAAAAATTGTTAAATTTTTAAATTAATGAAAAAATCCTATTAAAATCCTAAAATCTAAAATCAATTATAATAATTCTCAAATTAATGCACATCTCAAATTGATGATGTGATTGCATTTGATAAAATTTGATTTCTAGACATCTCAAAACAATTTATAAATTATTCAACAAATTATTCTAAAAATCTAACAAATAACCTAAAATTTAAGCTAATCTAACAATTAAATCAACTTAATCTAACAATTAACAAAACCTAATCTAACAATTAACAAAACCTAATCTAACACAACCTAATCTAATACAATTTGAAGGGTCAAATTCATTGAAAAAACTATATATTTATCAAATTGTAAAATTTGTAAAAAAATTTTACAAACGTTTTTTCATTCTTACAAAATTATATAAACATTATATATATATATATATCTATAGGTTTAATAATATTTACGAAATTAAATAAATCATTTAAATTTTGAAATAACAAAATTTTTAATATTTCTAAATTGAAATCCTTAATGTTAATCGAAATTTATATAATTATATATTCAAAATCTAAATTGAAATTACCTAAACATAAAATTACCTAAATATTAAAACCTAAATCACAAAGTTTTTTAAATTGAAATCCTAAATTCTTAATCTTAATTCTAACATCAACAATCTTATACGCTATAACAAGAAATTTGATGCTCAATATGATCTTATGGGATGGAAACAGGGGAAATTTGGTTGCCTAAGGATTCTATGCAAAGATGGAAACTTGAAGCTTCCAAGAACACTCAATCTTCAAACTAAACTCTTATGATATCATCACATAGTATACGTATCAAGCAATAATAGATTAATCATTTATCATGTTGTTATCATCAAGAAGGCATTTGTGAACATACTTTGAGCAAACGATCTGAAATTTCAATTTATAAACTATGGCATTGCAATTACTACGGAATGCAATCACCAAATCGTCTGAAAACTTGTTATCAATTGACTTCTCTAACTCAATATGCGAATTGAAAGAGAGAGACTCAAATAGCAAAATTAACTAACCTGAAAAACAAAATAGTTGAATGGAAACTAAGAGGTCGAATCTCGCCGGAAAAAATGGAGTGCAGCGGCGGCGGCGGAGATGTGACGAGGCGGAGGCGGAGGAGAAGAGATTCGGCGGCCGCGGGAGAAGGAAAAGATATGACGCCGGAGCAAAGAGGAATCGCCGGAGGGAAGAGGAGAGATGCCGGAGGAACGAGACGCCGGAGGGACGAGGATCGCCGGAGAGAGAGGTAAGTTTTTTTGTTTTGTTTTTGATTTTGCGATTTGAGCTTGGCGGAGACGAAGGTATTAAAAATATACCTCCGTCGCAAGTCCATCGCAAGTCCATCGCACAACTAGGTTAACTGTTCTCACATTGCGATGGATCTGCGATGGATCCATCGCAAGTCCATCGCAATGTTTTAGCCAAAATAATTAAAAATTTTGTACTGCGAATCAAAAAAATTAGAGTTTGCGATGGATCTGCGATGGGTCCATCGCAAACTTTTATCCAAAATATTCAAAAATTTTGTACCGCGAATAAAAAAAAATAGATTTTGCGATGGCTTTGCGATGGATCCATCGCAAGTCCATCGCAAAATAAGAGAAAAAATAACAAAAAAAAAATTCGTAATCTACAAATAACACATCAAACACCTACAAATATACAAACATTTAATCGGATTCATTTTCAGATACATATGAGTTTTCACTATCGCCACCAGTTTCTTCTCCGTCATCTGTCTCCTCGAACTCGTCAGATTTCGGATCGTTCCCTGTCTCATCCATGATCATCTCTTCTACTTCTCTGTTTTGTGGATCAATATGAAAGATATCTTCTGTTGATTCGATTACTACAGAAACTTCTGCTAATCTTTCTTGTTGTAAAGCCACATCACCAACTTCTCCGACTATTCGACCTCTTGGATTAACTTTGATCACAGATAACCACGTCTCGCGTCTTTCCCTTATCCGAGGATATGGAATGAAACACACTTGTTCTGCTTGACATGCTAGGATGAACGGTTCAAATTTGGAAAAAATTTTGGTGGCATTGACATCAGTTACCCCTAAAGAGTTTGTGCGAACGCCGCGACCGACCGTTGGATCATACCAATGACATTTAAACAACACGCATTTCAACCCGATTATTCCTGGATATGATACTTCCAGGATTTCGTGCAAAATACCGTAGAAGTCATTTTCACCTGGCACGTGAATTCCATAATTTGCGGTTGACCTCTTGGAGCCATGCTCATACGTGTGGAAAGTGTAACCGCGAGTGAAGTACATTGGAGCAGTAGTGATCTTCGCAATTGGTTCTTGAACAATCTCGTGTAACCCGAGAGGCAAGGGCTGGTTTGCACATCCACTCGTGACCTATATGATATTAATTAGGAAATTATGTTATTTAGTTTTGAAAGAAATTAATATATATATATATATATATATATATATATTTATAGTTCAAAACTTACATAGTATTTTAACCATCCAGCAAAATCACGTTCTTTGTAGTTCTCGTACTCTTGTTCTTGTAAATCAGGGAAAGCTTCTCGCATTTGCATGTCGAATTGACTATAAAAAAAATTTCTTTTAACAAAAATATTTCTCTTGTTAGATTTATATTAAAATATGAAATAAATAAAATCATACCTCTCAAACGGCTGTACTCCCTCACAATTTCGCAATATATAATTGTGAGCCGCACGAGAATATTTGTGGTCTTCCCACCAAATTTCTTTCAACTTCCCACCGAGTCTCCCTATTTGGGCAAAAATGTCAGGGACATCTACGTTATATGTTGGCGCAACCCCTCCATCGTCATATCGACTAACACGGGTTTTCTTTGTTCTGACAGTTGGGCTAAAGTAGTATGAAGTGAAGTGAGTGGTTTCCTCGGTCAAACTTCCTGCAACGATCGATCCTTCAACTTTTGCAAGATTTTTTGCCTTTCTTTTTAGATGTCCCATAAATCGCTCGAACGGGTACATCCATCGAAATTGCACAGGACCTCCAAGAGCTGCTTCATGTGGTAGGTGGATAGGAAGATGTTCCATCACGTCAAAAAACGATGGTGGAAATATTTTTTCTAAGTTACACAATAACACTGGGATATTATTGTGTAATTGCATTATGCCCTCCTCTGTAAGTGTTCGTGTGCATAGATCTCGGAAAAATGCTCCAATGCCTGAAAATTGATGTATAGTTAATTAGTATTAATTAAACACTTATAGAATTAATTACTGGGACAAGACTAAATAAAAATTTACTACTATATTTTATGTACCCGCAATTGCTTCATGGACAAGTGTCGGTAAGAGCTCAAGTAATGCAAACGGTAATAGTCGTTGCATGAATACATGACAATCGTGGCTCTTCATACCAGCAATTTTTTTCCCTTGTTCAATACATCTTGAGAATTTGGACACATACCCATCAGGGAATTTAACTTTTGAAGCAACCCAGTCAAACAACGTCTGTTTTGCATTCCCGGACAAGCGAAAGCTCGGAATAGGTAATTTTCTATCCCTTGTAATATGCAACTCGCTTCTTCCGCATATTTCGGCCAAGTCCAACCTTGATTTGTAATTGTCTTTACTCTTGCCCGTACCCTGCACATTCAAAATCGTATTCATGATGTTATCAAAGAAATTTTTCTCTATGTGCATCACATCAAGGTTGTGCCGTAATAGGTGATCTTTCCAATATGGAAGCTCCCAGAAGATACTCTTTTTGTGCCAATTGTGACAACTCCCGTATCCGTCAGGCATGTTTGCCGTAGTGTGCCAATTTCCCCCACGTGTACATGTTTCCTGCGCACCATAATAATCAATCTGTTCTAACAAATCTGTTCCTGACATATACACTGGGGGAGGAACACGCACAACTTTGTTTTTCTTGAATAGTTTTTTATTCTTTCTGTAAGAATGATGCAAGGGAAGAAACCGACGATGACAATCAAACCAGCATGGTTTCCTTCCATGCTTTAGTTGAAAAGTATCTGATCGATCCATGCAATATGGACAAGATAACCTCCCATGTGTGGTCCAGCCCGATAACATTCCATACGCCGGAAAGTCACTAATTGTCCACATTAATACTGCCCGCATTTTGAAATTTCGTTGTCGTGAATAATCAAAAGTCCGAACCCTTGTAAACCACAACTGTTTCAACTCGTGAATCAAAGGTTGCAAAAATACATCAAGAGATCGCTTTGGATGCTTCGGACCCGGCACTAGAATACTCATAAATAAGAATTCTCTTTGCATGCACATTTCCGGTGGAAGATTGTATGGCGTCAAAATGACAGGCCATAGAGAATATTGTCTCCCCGACAAACCAAATGGGCTAAAACCATCAGTGCATAAGCCAAGATATACATTCCTACATTCGTTAGCAAAGTCAGAATGTACCGTTTGAAAGTGTTTCCATGCCTTTGCATCCGACGGATGCCTAACCTCCCCATCCTCTGTTGAATGTTGTGCATGCCATCTCATTGCCGCCGATGTCCTTTCTAATTGGTATAACCGTTTCAATCTATCAGTGACTGGCAAGTACCACATACGTTGGTATGGGATACGAGTCCTTCTAGTAGTTGGTTGATATCTCGGCTTCCCACAAAATCGACATTCCTGCAGCTTATCGTCGTCTTTCCAAAAAATCATACAATTATCAATGCACACATCAATCATTTCTGATGGTAACCCAAGACTCGCAACTAATTTCTGTATTTCGTATTAACTCTCAGCAGAAATATTATCTTCTGGCAAATACTCTTTAAATAATTCAGCCCATTCGTCCATGCAATTTTCAGTTAGGTTATTATCACTTTTAATTGTCATCATCCTAGATGCAAGTGACAGTTTAGATAACCCCTCCCTACACCCCTCATAGATAGGTTGATTTGCAGAGTCTAACATATCATAAAACTGTTGTGCTTCAACGTTAGGTTCTTCCCTATTTTCATCAACAAATGCAGGAATAGATTCATGAAATGCATCAGTGACCATATCATGATACCTATTTTCTGGATGAGACTCTTCATAATTTTCAAACATGTTTTGGCCGTAGTTATAATTAGCATTATAACCTGGTTGATCAACATCATCACCCGTACTACTACTTCCTGCACCAAGACTAAAACCCTCTCCATGTGAAAACCAGACATAATAGTTCGGCATAAATCCTCTATTATACAGATGCGTCTTCACAATATCAATTTCCAAATATTGATTATTCTTGCACGTTCTACAAGGACAGAATATGTTACCGTCACGCTTCGCATATGGGTTATTAGTGGCCTGGTGGATGAATGCTCGCAATCCGACACGATACTCCTTTGTCACTTCCCTCGTCTCCGGATCTTTTCGATTATACATCCACTTCCGTAATGCGTATACTTCATGCCCAGACGCCATTTTTTTTACTCACACACTCAGATTCTGTATATTTTTTTTTCTCTCTCAAATGTTGAATAAGTGTTTGAATTGTTATGAAACTAACTAAATCTGTTTGGCTATTTATAGAGATTGGAAATATTTGCGACGGCATTGCTATGGCAATCTGCGACGGAGTTGCTACGGACAAAAATTTGCGATGATTCTGCTACACATTTGCGATGGATTTGCGATGGCTTGCGACTAATTTGCGATGGAATGCGATATATTTGCGACCTCGATATTCATCGCAAATTGTTACGTACATATCATTTAAAACGTGCTCTACCTACTTCTGCCAAGTCGGCAACCTCGCAAATCCGTCGCAAAAGATTGTCCATCGCAGCATCATCGCAAATTTGCTATGAATTTGCGATGTATTTGCGAGGGAGACATATGGTCATCGCAAATTCATCGCAAATTAGCTACATAAATTTTTCATCGCAAATTCATCGCAAATTTGCTATGGATTTGCGAGGGTTACGATGATCCATCGCAGATTTCTCGCCAATCTTCTCGCTATGTCATCGCAAATCTGCGACGGATTATGTCATCGCAAAATTGCGATGAACATTGTGTACGTCGCACTGTCATCGCTAAGTCATCGCGGATTCATCGCAAATTGCAACGGAAATTTTCCATCGCAAATAGCCAGTTTTCTTGTAGTGGTAGTCTATCGGTATTATTGAACCTAATTTCTATTTACATGTTTCATCAAATTAAACGAAGTTAAAATAGGACAAGTTACATACTAGTGACTACGATTGATTTCTTGACGAAGCTGAGAGAGGAGAAGGAGTTGTCGGTGCTCGTCGTTAATCGTTTAGGTCAATTAGGGATTCAAGGTTTTTAGTTTTTGGGTTTATTTGTATTGAAACTTGAAAGGATTGGTTTGGTTTAGGGCTTAGGCATATAAGGCATAATATGTGTGTATAAAACAAAACCAAAACCATATTGAGGTTCACTTTTGATTTTGTTTCAACAAGTTTTCTCCTAAACAAAAATAGACTAAGAAAACATCAATCAGATCTGAAACGAAATGCATAATTCTAAAAACAACAATTCATATGTGAGTGAACAAACCACAATATGCGACTTTAAGTAAACTCACCAGAGCATCTTCGTTTAGATTTGAAGTCATAGCAAGGGGCACAAAAGAAGATTTGTTCGATGAAGACGAACCAGTTTCGAAAATTGTTCGTTATCATCGAATAAATCTTCTTTTGTGCCCCTTGATATGACTTCAAATCTAAACGAAGATGCTCTGTCGCATATTGTGGTTTGTTCACTCACATCTGAACTGCTGTTTTTAGAACTGTGCATTTCGTTTCAGATCTGATTGTTGTTTTGTTAGTCCAGTTTGGTTGAGGAGAAAACTTGTTGAAACAAAATCAAAAGCGAACCTCTTTTGGTTTTGTTTTATACCTTAGGTATATCAGGCATAATATGTGTGTATAAAGCAAAAGCTTGGAATCAATCGTACATTTAGGGCGTAGGCATAGATGGCATAATATGTGTATGTATATTTTTTTTCGGGTAACCGTTCGAATTTTAGTTCCTACCCGAACAAACTGAAAAACGAATCAAATCTATTTAAGCTCTATTTGGATTTTATTGGCTACCTGAAACTAAACCGAACCTCTTATTTCAGGTCGGGTCAGTTTGGTTTAGATTTATCGGATCCGGTTTTTATGCCCAATCTTAAGATCTACCATCCCCAAAGATGCAAACAATTTACAGAATTCTCGAGAATCTTTCCTTTGTGCTCTTCATTTTATTTTATTTCCTAAGCATGGTTGAAAATTAAGATCTGCATTTCTTATATTAGTTATAAAGTGTGGACCCACCTTTTCTAATATATATGATTTATTTTCACATTAATTGATGAACAAATAAAATTCTGATAATAAATTATTAATAAAATGTATTACTTAAAGAAAAAAAAACTAAAGAATAAAAGGTTAATTATTTAGGCAAAATAATAAAATGAAAAACTTAAGAGCCAAACCTATATTTTTGGGCTATTCTGTAAAAAAAAGAGTCTTTAACTCGCCAATTTTTGCAATTCTACCCTTTATCTAAAAAAATACAGATTATGAAGTCAAAAACCCTACGCTGTATAACTGTAAGACCCATCTTTCGGACAACCATTTTATCGACTAGATCAGTTATCAGGCAGGTTCCGAATCATTGGTGTTTTATGTACTGGACGTACGTGGAGAGATTGGATTTACCGATGCTTGGGCTGGCCGAGCAATCGTGTTGGATGGTCGAGGATTCATCGATGATATCGTCGGGTCATCGATGAAGCGGTCAAGGTTATCGAGTGCAATCATCGGCTTTTTGTGTCCGTAAGTTTTTACAATCGTCGGTATTTTTGGGTCCGTATATGGAAGGCTGGACACGAACTTTCCTTAAATGGATTTTTCAGATAAGGGCAGTTTGTTTAACCCAAATTTGTTCATTGGAATGGCACTTGGCCAAGTTGAACTAGTCGGGATCCGAGGTGGTCCGATTTTGCAAATTTAGGACCGATTGAGAGAATTTCGGTTGGAGCTGAATTTTGTTGTTTCTATCTGGTTTTTAATGACCTTTTGGGCATAGAAAAGCTGAGAATAAAGGACTGGCCAAAATTTGCAAGGTGAGCCTAATGGACTTAAGAGAAAATTTGATTTTTCTTAAAAGAAGGGTCCGACCCATGGACTTAAACCCTAGGTCGTTTTCTTAAGGTCTCCATGACCTCCCTAGCCACAAAATACTCTTAGAATAGAGAGAAGTCGTGCCCTTTTGCTGAGAGAGAATTGAGTGAGAGCTTGGCCATTTGAAGGAGGATTGGTCTCGTGAGCCCGTCGCGATTGTTGTAAGCGTCTCCTCCTTGTTGGCTGTTGTTTTTGGATTGTTTCTGAGCTGTTTCTGATGGTAGTTGTCGTCCATGGGTGTAGAAAGAGAGTTCTTGCAGAATTGAGCAAAAGTGCACATTGGTTCCTTGAGAAATCGTGAATTGGTAAGCGAATTCTCTTTGGTTTCGTTTGCTTTTTCTGAGACGTTTTGTAGGCAGTCTTGTGGTGTCTTTTTAAGCTTCTTTGGGTGCTGTTCTTTCTGAGAAGAAGTTGACTTTTGCTGTGCCCGAATTTCCTTCGCATCGTTTGGTAAGAAACCTCTTTTGAATCGTTTTGTACACGATTTTGATGCATGGGACATGTCTGAATTTTTGTGTGGCCTCTGAACAGAAGCTTGTCCGTGTGTTGTGGTGGCTGAGAGTGATCATGTGTGGCTGTGGTTATTGGCTCTTGCATTCGTTTGGCAAGGAATACCAATTTGGAGCCATTTTGAGTCATTTTGAGGATTTCGTATTGATTAAGTTGTGTTTGTTGTTTCTGGACAGAAACTTCTGTGTGAGTTTGGTGAGCTTCTGAGGTGGTTTTGAGCTTGCTTTGGTGTTCATTAAGTGATCGTTTGGGGTAAGGACCCTTTAAGATCATTTTGAGATCATTTTGTGAATCGATTTTTAATCAATTTTTGTGTGCTATTTTTGTGACCAGATAGTTGTTGAGTTTGCTGTGAGGAGTTGATACTGATCGTGTGGCATCAGTATCATCACCGTTTGGTAAGAGGGCCTTGTCTGGTCCATTTGTGAGTTAAGGATCCGATGGGGTCATTTTGAGGAATCGAGTATAACTCGATTCGTTTGTGTTGTTAGGTTGTTGGCGTTTCCTATTAACCTTTTTTAGTGTGCTTTTGGGTTGAGACCAGAAGCGTTTGAGGTGAGTGTGTGATCATGGCTATGTATTAGTTTTGTTTTGGATGTTTGTGCTTGATTGTCTTGTTTGGTTAAGGGTATGCGTTTGAGTGTTATCATGACAAGTTTGGGTTCAATTGGAGAGTTGTGTCTGCTTTGGACTTGTTTCATTGCATTCACGTTTGAGTTTGAAGAACCGTTGCATTACATTAACCAAGCATTATATATCTCGCACTTTTGTATTTGATCGTTTCTATACTAAGCCTACTGAGACGGGATGACCACCTCACTAAGCAATTCTTTTGCTTACGCATTCAGACTTACGAATGCAGGTAATGATGATTCAGGAGCTCGCGGGACATGGTGGTGTAGTGGACAGATGGATGGTTATTTGGCTATCGTTATTTTGTTGCGTTTGAGATTAATTTATTTTAGATAAATTATTTAAGCATGATTTGAGTAATTTTGAGTGTTGAATATTGTTGAGAATATTTGAGAATATTGTTAGAATAATTTGAGGAATTATTTAAGTTGAGATTAATTTTGGAGTTTAATTAATTTAATTGTTTAAATAAATTATTTGGAGTTTTTTTTATCGAATTTGGAGTTAAGTAATTTTGAACATTATTTGTAGGAATTAGTTAGATTTTGTTGGATTTTAATTAATCAATTGTTGTGGGTTTTGAAGTTAAATGGGTTAAGTCTTCCGCTTATGTAGTAATCTGATTAGTACACATAGTAAGAAATTTTTTTAAAATTTGCGAAATGGGAGTGGTACAATAACCCTTATACGTATCTTATAAAAGTTTTCAAGGTCATATACATTAGATTTTTTAAATTGTAAACTTAGATTTGGACCTTTTCGTCGTAAGGGCTTCGATTGAATATATTATTTATCAAAATTTAAAAACTTGACGGTACTAAAAACGGATTATATTACTTATTATTTTTAACTTTGCAAGATTAACCTATATTTTTTGGAGATGGAGGGTAAAATTAAAAAAAATAGAGACTTTGAAAGTTATTTTTGTAGAAAACCCATTTTTTTAATTACATGCTCATAATGGATATTTTTTATTTTTAATAAACGGGATCAGGACAACGATTCCACCTCTACTAACTTCACCAAAGATCTATGTTAAGTTTGCCACATTTTGCATTCTGTAAGAGTCAAACCTATTTAAAATATCAAATTATTAAAATATAAAATGAGATTATTGAGAGAAAAAAAAAATCAATTGTTAATAGATTTTAGAGGTCTGTATTTAGTTTGTAAGCCGCACTTACTTCTTAAGTGAATAATCAAACCAAGACATGTGGCTTTTTGGTTTTTCTAATGTCATCGATGTGAATTGTTAAACCAATCCGCATATTGCATGTTGCTACTAAAAAATGGCTAAGAAATCAAGACCATACAACATGGTTTGAGGGTGTGAAAATAAGAGAATTCTTAAAATTTAAACCATCTTTGGAGGAGAGAAGTACCCCTATATCTACCTATAAGTTGTTGTTGTTGTATCTCCATAAATAGGTGTTAAGTCTAAGACTTTAAAGATGTCGACTTTCTCAAGACCTGCAAACATCACAAGAACCAGTTGCAGAAATGAACAAGCTGTGACTTGTGTGGAGAAAGCAACGGTGACCGAAATGAAAAGACAGAGCAAAGATGAAGAAAGAGCAGAGAAAATAAAAGAAAGCACACAAGACTTTAACGAGTTCGGTGAGCCAAAATAGCAACACCTACGTCTCGCTGAGGCATCCTCGGAATCCACTAGATAGAGAGTTTTACACACCAATACAAAATCTGTTACAATGTATAGAGTTTATGTAACTACACAATAACAGTCTTTTGATGCTTACAAGAAACTCAATCCCAAAACTTATGTTTCAAAGTGTTTCTCTCTGTTTTCTCTCTAAACTCTTGTCACGCTCACCTTAATTCTCTCTCTCTGCATCAATATCACTTTATAGAAAATGCTTTAGGGTTGTTGTTTATCTTCTCACAGAAATCTGTAGCTTTGAAACCTGTAATTTTTTCTACAGCAAAACCTACAATTTTCTTAGACAAAACGCAATTCCCTTTTACCAAAGTCAAGTTGTACCATTCCTCATAACTCAACTATGGTAGACTTTTGTGACCATGGGAACCCACCTAAAGCTGAGCGTTAGCTTCCGCCAATGTTGCTTAATTTTCACGTCTCACTAATCCTCACAAATCTCCACCTGAGACTGAAGAACAGAGCTAATGAAGCAACAACTAATAGACTTCTAGAGAGAGAGATGAGACATGCTAGTGAATTCCTGCTTCGGAGCCTGAGTTTATTACTCAGCCTTGACTCGCAACAAGTCCAAGGCGGTTCTAAACTTGCCGGTAGCCAAGATCTTTGTGAAGACATCAGCTGGATTCTCTGTTGATATCTTCACTACTTCTATTTCACCACTTGCAATCACATCCCGAATATAATGTAGGTTCACATCAATGTGTTTCGTTTTTTCATGTTGAACATTGTTCTTCGAGAGTGCGATGGCACTTTGAGAGTCACAATGAATCTCCACTGTTTTCTGATCATAACCAAACTCCTTTAACAAATCCTTGAGCCACACTGCTTCTTTGACTACTTCTGTTAATGCCATATACTCTGATTATGTGGTAGATATAGCAACTACTCTTTGTAAGCCAGATTTCCAGCTGATGATATTTCCTCCCAATGTAAAAACCAGACCTGAAATTAACCTTCTCTTATCTGGATCTGCTACGAAATTTGCATCACACTACCCTGTGATTTTTAACTCGGAACATTTGTTGTAGCATAACTTTATTCCCAGAGTTCCTTTAATGTACCTTAACACCCATTTGACTCTTAACCAATGCTCCTTGATCGGTTTGCTCATGTATCTACTGATGATACCAACCGGATAAGCCAGGTCCGGTCGTGATCCTATCATTGCATACATGATGCTTCCAACTGCATTTGAGTAGGGGACTGATTTCATAAATTCTCCATCCTTCATCAGTCCCTCCTTTGTGGCTGCACACATCTTCAAATGAGCTCCAAGAGGTGTGGTGACTACTTTTGAATCTTCCATGTTGTAATTGGCTAGGATCTTATTCAAGTATCCTTCTTGAGATAGCCACAGTTTAATGCTGCTTCTATCTTTGTCAATTTCAATTCCAAGAATCCTCTTTGCAGGGCCGAGATCCTTCATTTCAAACTTGGCACTGAGTTCCTTCTTCAAGCTTACTATTTCTCCAGTGTCTTTTGCTGCAACCAGCATATCATCGATGTATATAAGCATATATACATCATTGAACCATCACTCACAACTTTTGTGTATGCGCAATGATCAAACTTGTTTCTTACAAACCCGATTTTAGATATGTACAGATTAAATTTCTCATTCTACTAACGTGGCGACTGCTTAAGACCATACAAAGTCTTATTTAGAAGACATACCTCATATGGTTTAAACTTTGTTTCATATCCTTCTGGTGGAATCATGTAGATCTTCTCTTTTAATTCTCCATGAAAGAATGCAGTCTTGATATCAAGCTGCTCTAATTCTAGATTTTCTTGAGCCACTATTGATAAGAGAATCCTGATAGAAACATGCTTTATTACTGGTGAGAATATCTCATGAGTATACCCTTTGGCAACTAACCGAGCTTTAAACCGTGGTCCTTCTACACCTGGTCCAAGCTTATACTTGTAAATCCATTTACAACCAATAACCCTTTGATTCATTGGTTTTGACACCACTGTCCAAGTGTTATTCTTTAACAATGACTCAAACTCTTCATCCATGCCACGCTTCCACATATTCCAATTTTCATCAATTTTTGCTTCTATATAATCTGCAGGTTCTAGAGGATCTCCACTCTCAATAGTGTAGAAAGCCTCCCCAAAATAATCTTCATCGTCAAACCTCCTTGGCGGTCTGATTTCTCTTCTATCTCTGTCTCTTACTAGACGATAGCTCAAAGGAGATTGATGATCCTCAACCTCTAAATCTGCAGTTTGAATAAGAGAAGCTGGACCTGTATCATGCTGGTTTGTCGGCTCTTGTGCTTCCTCATTATCTCCACCTGAGATCTCATCATTTTCAGCTTCAAGATCAAAGTCTAAAACAGGATCCTGTCTGAGATTCTTCATCCACATAAACATGCTCCTTATCCTTCTTTAGGTCCTTGTAGACAAATCTTTCTTGAAAAATGACATTCATGCTTATGACAATTTTCCTTTCTTCAAGTAATTAAACCTTTTAACCTTTTACACCAGCTGGATATCCAATCAGAACTCCTTCTTTGCTCTTGGTTCTAATTTCCCTTCATCACAATGAACAAATGCAACACAGCCATATCTTCTTAAATAATTGTACCCAGGAGACTTTCCATACCACTTCTTGTCCGGTATATCAAAATTAAGAGCTGAGGAAAGAGTCTTGTTAATGAGTGTTACCGCAGTATGAGTTGCCTTTGCCCAAAACTTCTTCGGAAGTCCTGAATCACTCATCATGCTCCTTACTTTCTCTATTATTGACCTGTGCATGCGCTCTGCAACTTCGTTTTGCTGATGAGTGTATGCGCATGTTCGATGTCTCTGAATACCCTTTGATTCACAGAAAATTTCAAACATCTTGTTGCAGTATTCTAGCCCATTGACTGTTTTGAGAGTTTTGAGCTTCTTTTCACCTTGATTTTCCACCAAATTTACCCACTCAACAAACTTGCCGAATGCTTCATCTTTGTGCTTCAAAAAGTATACCCAAACTTTGTGAGTGTAATCATCAATAAAACTTATGAAGTATTGACACTTACCAAGTGAGAATGGTACAGAAGGGGGTCCCCATAAGTCTGAGTGAACGTACTCCAACTTCTCATTTGTGTCATGTTGAGCCAATGTGAAGCCAACACGCTTAGCTCTCCCTTATATGCAATCTTCACATGACTCAAAAGATGATACATTTCTCTTATCCAAGAGACCCTTCCTTAACAACATCGACATATTTTTTTGACTCATATGGCCGAGTCTTCGATGCCATAAAAACGTGTCATCTGTTTCTCTTTCTGTTACTAGTGATTCTCCATTCACAATTTTCTAATTGAGCAGATACAGAATATCATTTCTTCTTCCACTAAGTAATAGTTGATTCTTAGCTTTAATGGCGAGCTTGCCATCTTCAGATTCAAACTGATATAATCAATTTCTTTATTGAACTATCATGTCATTGTAACACAATAAGATATCAATCCAAATGGGTGAGATATTAAACAGAAAGGATGCAATCAAACAGTTTTAAGTCAAGTCAAGCAAACAATAAGATGTGAATTTATTAACCTAAACAGAACCTAAAAACAGAGTCTAGCAGCAACTAACAAGACGAAAACAGAGCAAAAACAAAGCGATAGCTACTAACAGAGACTAGCAAAAGCAGTAAAACAGAAATCAATCAAGCAAGAGGAATTCCTAAGGATGGGGTTATTGACTTGGTGTATCCTCTTAATCTACCTAGATGGTTTAACAAAACTTAAGCAGAGCTAATCCCTAGACAATAAACTCATAAGCAGTTAAGTCCATTCTCATGATAAGTAACCTCAAGCTAATCCAGTTCCAGACCTAAATCTCTTTAGCGAAATCTAGCTTAGCAGGCATTAAAATTCAGCTTATTAAAGTTAATAAACACCCTAGACAACTAATCCCTTAGGCTAGGAATGTAAATCTCTGGAATTAGTTCTGTCAGGCATTTCATCAAACACTTTCTGGGTGTGGAAATACCTAATCTCTAATTTCAATTGATCAGAGAGTAATTAGCATTAAGAACACTAATCCAGAAGGGAAATAAAGCAATCTACACTTAAACTACCCAGGAGACCAAGATTCAACACCTAATCTATCCCATCCTTAAGAATCCTAATGACTACTCAGAACACATAAAGAACATCAAAATCACAAACCCAGAAATCGTAAAAACTTGCATAATCAGAAAGACAAAGAAGAGAATAGATAGATTAGAAAGATTCAAACAAATATAACAAGTAGATTCAAAGTTATAGGATCCAGGAAGCAAGAACAGATGAAGAAAGCTTAAAAAACGAGTTCTTCTTATCTTAAACTAATACAGAGTATTTATACTAATAGATAAAAACCCTAAATCACAAAAAGACAAAATAGCTAAATTTTTGGGTGCACTCGACCTACAAAGTCGAGTGCTTAGGTCGAGCTGGGCTAAAACTTCAAGATTGCACTTTTATTCTGTAGCTCGATCAACGAGCTCGACCATAGGTGGTCGAGCTACACTTCAGAGCTCCAAGATTGCATTTTTCTGGAGAGCTCAATCAACCCATGGTCGAGCTGGGTCCAAAACTTCAAGACGACTCTTTTATCTTGGGCTCAACGTGCTCGACCAGGGATGGTCGAGCTAGGCGAGAAAACTTCAAGATAGCATTTTTATGGTGGACTCGATCAAGGAGCTCGACCTGCCTGCTAGAGCTGGGCTCAAAGTGCAGTTTTTGGTGCAGAATGCACTGGCTCGACCTGCTGCCTCGAGCTGGTTGCTAGAGTTAGTCTCCATTCGAGTTTCTGGTCGAGTTAAGCTCTCTTTTTTCTCCATTTGACTTCAACATCTCCAATATCCCTTGAATGCACCTGAAATAGCTCAAAAATGTAATATGCATGCAATCCTAATGCAAAACAATCTAAGTATGCAAAACTGGAAACAAATGTCAAGAACATGCGATTAAACAAGGCTAAATGCGTGATAAATGCATGCTAAAACCATGTAAAATATAGACATATCAACTCTCCTAAACTTAGTCTTTGCTTGTCCTCAAGCAAACAGACAAGACTAAGATGGAAGAGAGGTTTGAAAATGGGGATTCAGAACCAAAACTTGCAGATATAACAGATGATATCAATGTCCAAGTTGCTAGTTTTAGAATGCAAAGTATATGAACTCTACTTAAAAACCTTAGCCATACTCTTCACAGCACAATTTCAAATAGTCTCAATCTAGACATGCATTCAAATCTACCATTCTCTTTGACATTCAATTAAGCAGAAACCATGAATCAAGACTATGCACATTCAATGAACTCATTTGGCTGAGGGTAAGGTCAAGAGACAAAGATGGTCCCTTCCGTATGGTTAATCATTTCAAAGCAGGGATCTCTCAAGAAAAGGAATGAGCCTTAGCAGAATGCTAAAGGTAAGAACCAACCTATGCATACAAGAATAGACTCTCATCTACCCAACCATACACAAATGATCTTAACCCCTAATTCTAAACCCAGAAAACGTCCTATCTCTATCCTTAACTCATTGGCAATCATCTTTTCTGTCCTGAACTTTTTCTTGGATCAGACTTATTCTTTTCTTTTTGCTCTTGTTCTAAAGAGAGGTTTTTTTTCACCTTTAGCTTAGGCTTTCTTTCTTAAAGCATTAGGCTTTTTGCCTTTCTTTTTGTTAAGACATTAGGCTTTTTGCCTTTCTTATCTTTTTCTTAGCACACCCCCAAATCCTTTACTAGATTAACACATTTTCAGATCATTCCTCTCCTAAGAACTCTTAACCTTTTTCTTTCATCTTTCTCCAAGTTTTCTTTCTTTCTTTTCACAGAACCAAACCCTATACCCAATGATCAAGATCCCACCTAGTCCTATCTGATTCGAAAATTGCAAACCAGAACTACATGAGAATCTATCCTTGTCGGCTCAAACCTAACACTTTCTACCAAGCTCATTCAGAAATAGGCCTCACACACTCAACAAAATAATATCATGACTTGAAAGAAGGCTAGGCTAAGGTCATGGTAAAACTGTTCTAATGATGAAAACAACTACTTGGATTAGCAAGAGTGGTAAACAGGTGAAAGAAAATCCAAGTATGTATATGGTATCCATGAGTTCAAATACAGTGCATAGACATGATAATTATAAGTCAAGTTCAGGTTCAAATAGATAGGAAATGATATCAAATCACAGCATGCTTCAATTGAGACATAACCTAGTTGTGCATTCAAAGTATGGAGCAGTCTTACTTCAAGTTCATTCACAATGCATTAGACAACTAGAAACGAGGGCATTGAAATTATCATATTAAATCAGTAAGCTTACAAGGTTATAATCATCATAATCCCCTATGCATATGCAACAACCCTATATGAAAACAATCTAGACTCAATCTAAAAATGTAAATGCAACTACATAAACACTCTGTTTTTTTTTTTTTATATTTTCCAAATTTTTCAAAAACTTTTTTGGTTTTTCTATGCCATAGATGCATGCAGACTCAAATATGCATAAAATAAAAATAAAAACACAGAAAACAGATCAAACACATCTTAACCCTTCCCCCAAACTTAAATTACACAGTCCCTTGTGTAGTAAAAATTTGGAAAGAAGGTTTAAGAAACAACCAAAAGCAAGAAAGAAATGCAAATGATATATACAAGAATGGATGGAGCAGGTACCTCAAGGGTTGGAGAAGAAGGAGGAGATTGAATCCTCCATGATTTCTCTGGTGTAATCAGTGTGGGAGCTTGGCCCGACCACTGACTCTACCACCCTGGTCGAGCTGGTTGGTCCAGTCAGACACACTTTCTTTCTTCTCCTCCTTTTCTTCTTGATTTAATGTTCATTCTCTCCTGCAATCATACCAGCAAGCCAAAAACACGAATTAACATATTTAAACGACGATTTAAAAGAAAACTAAAGCATTATATACAGGGATAGACATGGGACTTTCTCCCAAGTGAGCTTGTTTAAAGTCTCTAAGCTTGACTTCCTTTTTCTTAGGTCTATAGTGGTTCATGGAGGGGAACTGAGGTCTCCTCAGCAATGATCTGACCATGTATGAATGGCTTGACCCCATGCTCATTCATTGTGCTCTCAACTCCATCTTTTCTTTCCAGAAACTTTCCTTTCTCTTTATAAACCTTTGGGGGTGGAGCTTCATTGACCTTCTCAATTGTACCAATGTACATTACTTCCTCATCACGGTAGCCATCATCTTTGATAGTGATTGTGCCACATAGCTTGTTGGAAGAAGCTGTTATTGGGTAGGAGACCTTGTCATTCACATTCATAAGAACTACTCTTTGGTTCTTGAAGTCCATGTTTGCACCAGTAGTGTTGAGGAAGGGGTTCCAAGGAGGAGTGGGAGCTTGTTGGCCTTCTTCGTTTCCATAACAACGAAGTCTGTTGGGACTATACAATCCCCAACTTTAAGTAGGTAATCTTTAAGAAGACCAAGTGGCTTTCGTGAATGAGCGTCTCCAAAAATGATGGGTAATGGGTGATGAGTGATGTTTTTTATCCCTAGACTCTTTAACATCTCATGGGACATGACATTCACACTTGAACCGGAGTCGCATAGAGCATCCTTAATTTTTAAATCACCAAGAAAGCATGTTATGGAGAACATACCAGGATTCCCAAGCTTGGGGAGAGACTGAGGCTCAATCCTTGTCGTGCTTAGTGAATCAATGCAATCAATACTACCCTTGTATTCAACCATGGTTACGTCCTTATCTTTCTTGAATCTTCCTAGGAATGGGAGTTTGGGCTTGTATGGGGGTAGAGCAAAGGGTGATTTTCTTTCCTTAGAAGAAACTGATTTTTCAGCAGGTAGTGTGCTAGCTCGACCTGCTTGGTAGAGTTAGTCTCCAGTCGATTTTTTTGGTCTTCTTTGCAATTCAAATCCTCCCCATCTCCGACTTCACTGCACTCTTCTGTCAAGACCACCATACTTTGAATCTCCTTAGCTTTCTCATTCACTGCATCTTTCAAGAATTTCTGATATGCAGGAAACATTGAGAAGGTATCAATGAGAGGTATCGTAATCTCTGCTTCCCTCATGTGCTTGTCAAAAAGCGCTCTATACTTATCCATTATTTCCTTTTTGAATTGTTTTGGGAAAGGCAGTTTAGGTTTGTAAGGAGGAGGGGCAAAGGGTACTTTTTTTTCCTCTGAAACAACAGGTTTTGCAGTAGGTGGAGGGTTAGCTCGACCAGTGTGGTCGAGCTGTGTGCTAGAGTCAGCCTCTAGTCGAGTTTCTTGATCTTTTTTGCAGCTCAAATCCTTCCCATCTTCAACCTCACTGTCTACAGTGACTGGAGTAGTGCCTACTCTTGCTGGGAGCGCTTTTCCGATTGCATTGGTGGGAGAATCTGAACCATAAAGCAAAAACTTAATTTCTCTAACTGCAGCTTCATGATCAACAATGGGGCTTGATTCCATTGAAAATATGGCATTGCAATACTCCTTTGGGGCCTGGATTGCTTTGCCAAGAAGTTGGCCAATAGGTGCTGTGGAGGAAGTAGATGCAGTTTTGCCCTCCAAGTACTTAATCCTGGAGTTCAATGTCTCAATCTTGCTGTTGAGAACAGTGTAGTTGTAATCCAGCTTGGTGTTGAGTTCACCAAATTTCTTAGCCGCTTCCATTGCACCAGCTGCCTGTCCCTGAAGAAGTTGTTGTAGCATGTTCGTCATTTGTTGATTCGGAGCTATAGGAGGTGGAGCTTGGTGAGGTGTAAAACCAGGTGGTGGATAACTGCTCTGGTAGTGCTGCTTAGGTACAAAACTCTGATGTTGATTGTAAGCAGCAAAAGGTTTGGACTCATTCGGCTGTTGCTGAAATGGATAGACTTGATCATGTGGGTTGGCAACGTTGGTGCGTCTATATGACAGATTGGAGTTGTTCGTATAGTCGATGAAGCCTTTGTTGTATCCTCCCTGATTCTGAACATAGCTGACTTCTTCCATACTAGTATCCTCCCCATCTTGAATCTGAAAGATCTGGTCTTCGCTTGCAAAGTGAACGTGCTTCTGCTGGTGTAATATTTGATCTAACTGGGCATTCATAGCTTTCATCTCCTTTCTATGCCTCTCCTCTGAATCAACATTGCCCCTCACACTTCTATCATACTTCGCAGTGTAGTTACCATCTAACTGAGCAAGGTTCTCCACAAGTTCCCATCCTTCATCAACATCTTTGTTGAGGAAATTACCATTGTTTGCTGTATCAAGAAGCATTCGGACTTTTGGGAGAACTCCTCTGTAAAGTATGCTAAGAAGGGACTCATTGCTGAAACCATGGTGAGGATATTGAGTAGTGTAGCTTTTGAATCTTTCCCAGCATTCACAGAAGGTCTCCCCATCTTTCTGAGAAAATCCGGATATCTCATTCCGGAGGCGAGCTGTCCTAGCATTGGAGAAGAACTTGGCAAGGAAAGTTTTCTTGCAGTCATCCCTGGCAACAGCGCCAAATTGATATAATCTATTTTCTTATTAAACTATCATGTCATTGTAGCACAATAAGATATCAATCCAAATGGGTGAGATATTAACCAGAAAGGATGCAATCAAACAGTTTTAAGTCAAGCCAAGCAAGCAATAAGATGTGAATCTATCAACCTAAACAGAAACTAAAAACAGAGTCTAGCAGCAACTAACAGGACAAAAACAAAGCAAAAACAGAGCGATAGCTACTAACAGAGACTAGCAAATGCAGTAAAACAGAAATCAATCAAGCAAGAGGAATTCCTAAGGATGGGGTTATTGATTTGGTGTATCCTCTTAATCTACCTAGATGGTTTAATAAAACTCAAGCAGAGCTCATCCCTAGACAATAAACTCATAAGCAGTTAAGTCCATTCCCATGATAATTAACCTCAAGCTAATCCAGTTCCAGACTTAAATCTCTTTAGCGAAATCTAGCTTAGCAGGCATTAAAATTCAGCTTATTAAAGTCAATAAACACCCTAGACAACTAATCTCTTACGCTAGGAATGTAAATCTCTAGAATTAGTTCTGTCATGCATTTCATCAAACACCTTCTGGTGTGGAAATACCTAAGTTCTAATTTCAATTGATCAGAGAGTAATTAGCATTAAGAACACTAATCCAGAAGGAAAATCAAGCAATCTACACTTAAACCACCCAAGAGACCAAGATTCAACACCTAATCTATCCCATCCTTAAGAACCCTAATGACTACTCAGAACACATGAAGAACATCAAAATCATAAACCCAGAGATCATAAAAACTTGCATAATCAGAAAGATAAAGAAGAGAATAGATAGATTAGAAAGATTCAAACAAAAATAACAAGTAGATTCAAAGTTATAGGATCCAGGAAGCAAGAACAGATGAAGAAAGCTTAAAAACGAGTTTTTCTTATCTTAAACTAATACAGAGTATTTATACTAATAGACAAAAACCCTAAATCACAAAAAGACAAAATAGCTAAATTTTTGGGTGCACTCGACCTACAAGGTCGAGTGCTTAGGTCGAGCTGGGCTAAAACTTCAAGATTGCACTTTTATTCTGTAGCTCGATCAACGAGCTCGACCATAGGTGGTCGAGCTACACTTCAGAGCTCCATGATTGTATTTTTCTGGAGAGCTCGATCAACCCATGGTCGAGCTGGGTCCAAAACTTCAAGACGACTCTTTTATCTTGGGCTCGACGTGGTAGCTCGACCAGGGGTGGTCGAGCTAGGCGAGAAAACTTCAAGATGGCATTTTTATGGTGGACTCGATCAAGGAGCTCGACCTGCCTGCTAGAGCTGGGCTCAAAGTGCAGTTTTTGGTGCAGAATGCACTGGCTCGACCTGCTGCCTCGAGCTGCTTGCTAGAGTCAGTCTCCATTCGAGTTTCTGGTCGAGTTAAGCTCTCCTTTTTCTCCATTTGACTTCAACATCTCCAATATCCCTTGAATGCACCTGAAATAGCTCAAAAATGCAATATGCATGCAATCCTAATGCAAAACAATCTAAGTATGCAAAACTAGAAATAAATGTCAAGAACATGCGATTAAACAAGGCTAAATGGGTGATAAATGCATGCTAAAACCATGTAAAATATAGACATATCACAAACCTATACCTAACTTTCTCAAAAGTACCAAGTTATAACAGATTTCGATCCATCTCAAGGATGTATCTCACCTTAGTAAGCAAAACAATCAGCCCATCTTCGTTCCTGAGTCTGATATTACCAAGACCTATGACCTTCAAAATCGATTTATTTCCCATCCTGACCAGACCCTCTGCATCCTCGTCGAGATCTTCAAACCATTCTCTTTTATGAGACATGTGGTAGCTACAACCTGTGTCCATGATCCACTTATCTTCGAGATTTATGTCCGTTGAGACAAGCGATTTCGACACGCACAACCCCGTCGCCTCCACCAGATTTCCTTTCGCGACTGAGCCGTCTCCTTTGTTATTTTGACCTTTGGCCTTAGCTTGTTGTTGTTGGGCCTTATTTGGGCATTTATTTTTAAAAGGGCCTTCTTCCCCACAGATCCAACAGCCCCTTTTATTTTTTGACTTAGACTTAGATCTGTTCTTCGTGTTCTGATCTCTGCAATCACTTCTGCCTCTATTCTCAGAATTCTCTTTGACGAACAGACCCTCAGCTTGCCCCTTAGCGACCCTCTTGGTGGAACCAAACTCTAGCTCCTTAGAGTAAATTGCTGCAACTACATCCTCCGTTGTCAAAACATTTCTTCCAGTCCCATATTTCAACGTGTCTCGAAGTTGGTCAAATTCTCTTAGCAGAGACATGAACAATAGGATGGCTTCATCTTCAACTGACACTGAGACATTGGTGTTTTCAAAATCTACAATCAAGTATAAAAACTCGTCTATGTTACCTTCAATAGACAGATTTTCGGACATCTTGAAACTATACAGTTTTTGTTTCAAGTATATGCGGTTTGGCAAAGCCTTAGACATATACAACTTGTCCAGAGCTTGAAGCATTGCAGCTGCTGTTGTTTCTTTCTTGACCTTTCTCAAGACTTGGTCTGAAACACTTAAAACAATGGTGCTTCTTGCCTTTTTCTTCTTCTCATTCAAAATTTCTTCTTTTTCTTTCAGCTCTTTTTTCTCTTCTTCGGTGTTTGCTAGAACTGCAGGTTCAACTTCCTTTAGTGCTACGCTTAGACCGAGAATGTCTAGATGAGCCATGAGCTTTTCCTTCTACAAAGTATAGTCACCACGTCCATCAAACTTCTCAACCTCTATCCTTGCAGAAGACATGGTTCTCTCTTGCCGTGAGTGAACCTTTCACTAACAACGACCGGTAGCTCTGATACCAATCTGTTAAGTCTGAGGCCTTAAAGATGTTGACTTTCTCAAGATCTACAAACGTCACAAGAACCAGTTGCAGAAATGAACAAGCTGTGACTTGTGTGGAGAAAGCAACGGTGACCAAAATGAAAAGTCAGAGCAAAGATGAAGAAAGAGCAGAGAAAATAAAAGGGAGCACACAAGACTTTAACGAGTTCGGTGAGCCAAAATAGCAACACCTACGTCTCGCCGAGGCATCCTCGGAATCCACTAGATAGAGAGTTTTACACACCATACAGAATCTGTTACAATGTATAGAGCTTATGTAACTACACACTAACAGTCTTTTGATGCTTACAAGAAATTCAATTCCAAGACTTATCTTTCAAAGTGTTTCTCTCTGTTTTCTCTCTAAACTCTTGCCACGCTCACCTTAACTCTCTCTCTCTCTGCATCAGTATCACTTTATAGACAATGCTTTAGGGTTGTTGTTTGTCTTCACACAGAAATCTGCAGCCTTGAAACCTGCAGTTTTTTCTGCAGCAAAACCTGCAATTTTCTTAGACCAAACGTAAACCCCTTTTACCAAAGTCAAGTTGTACCATTTCTCATAACTCAACTATGGTAGACTTTTATGACCGTGAGAACTCACCTAAAGCTGAGCGTTAGCTCCCGCCAATGTTGCTAAATTTTCACGTCTCACTAATCCGGTTCATCAGATTAATATTTTAACTAAAAACTATGTTTCAAAATCGTCTATCATTTGTAATCAATGTCAGATTTTTAAAACTTGAATCGTGTGGAATAGAAAAAAAAAATAAAAGTTATCTTTATGGTTATTTTTGTTTTTACAACAACCCGCAATAATAGGAAAAAAAACATAATTTTGTTTCAAGTCTTTGTTGCCTAAAATTTTAATTTGTTTATACAAAAAGAAATTATGCGGTAAACCATGCGTAGGAAATCATTTTCAATAATAGATGTGTATTTAAAAGTGAAGAAAAATATTATCTGTTAAAAATTATTTATATCTTTATTTCTCTTAGATATATCATCTTCTTTTTAAACTTTTAAAATAAATTAAAAATAAAACTAAGTTACTTGAGTAAAAACTAAATAATCTTTAGAAATTTGTGTTGGTAACTCTGCTAATTACAATTATAACAATTGTCTCATATATATATATATATATATGGGTAAAATTATTAGACAATTGTTATCATTGTAATGAGTAGAGTTACCAACACAAATTTATAAAGATTATTTAGTTTTTACCCAAGAAATTTGATTTTTTTTTTTTAGAAGTTTAAAAAGAAGATGATACTAATAAATATTATTAATCGTATATACATAATTAAAAATATTTTTTAATGGCACTGATAAATTTGACAAAAAAGAATTCTTTTTCTTTTGAGTTGGAAATATCAAGAGCCGAATAAACATCACTCGGCAAGACCATCGATCCACTAAATGACCACAAAAAAAAACGATGAGGCTTAGTGGGGATTCGGGTCCGGGTCAGGATGAACCCGGTTCGAGCGGGTTTCACGGCGGAATCAGGCAATTCCCGTTAGCAGCTCAGCCGGAGATTATGAGAGCTGCTGAGAAAGACGATCAATACGCTTCTTTCATCCACGAAGCTTGCCGCGATGCCTTCCGTCACCTTTTCGGTACTAATCTCCCAAAATTGTGTACTAATTGTCTCATCATCGTCGTCGAATTGCATTGATTTATCCAAATTATGCACTCATTTTGATCACTGTTAGGTACAAGAATCGCTCTAGCTTACCAGAAAGAGGTAATATACAGTTTCTTCCTGGACCAATTTATATTCATTCCTTTGGAATTTCCATGAGAGCTTGTGATTAGAGCTTGTGTTGTTTGTTTTCATTTTTGGGCAGATGAAGCTTCTTGGGCAGATGCTTTACTATGTTCTGACGACAGGTTCAGGGCAGCAAACTTTAGGAGAAGAGTACTGTGACATTATACAGGTTGTATTGCTTGACTCAATCTTTTGAGTGTGCTTAGTACACAAACCCATTTTACCTTCTGAGAGCAAACCATTTAAGTCCGGTATTAGATGAAGATCTTCTGTCAATAGATAGATTGTGCTGTTTTTTTCTTTATAAACAATGTTCCCTTGGAAGTTCTTGGTGGAACGATTGGTCTTTTCTGATGAAGAACGATCTAATATAGGTTGCAGGACCTTATCGACAAACCTATGTTACTTATGAGGCTATGTTCTCGATATTCTAGTTGGTTTTTATTCCTAGGAGCACAAGCCATTTAAATCCGATATTAGATCAAGATCTTCCTATCAATAGATAGATTGTGCTGTTTTATTCTGTATCTACAATGCTCCGTTTTAAAGCTTTTGGTGGAAAGATTGGTTTTTTTGTGATGAAGAACGATGTAATTTAGGTTGCAGGACCTTATGGACTCTCTCCTACACCAGCTAGACGTGCTTTGTTCATTTTGTACCAGACTGCAGTTCCATATATCGCAGAGAGAATTAGGTTTCATCTCCTTTTCTTATTGTTGTTTACAATGAAATATTTGACTCTTGCGAGTGAAGTATCGCTAAATTAATATAATTGTTTGCAGCACTCGAGCTGCCACGCAAGCAGTCACCTTTGATGAGTCTGATGAGTTTTTTGGTGATAGTCCCTTGGATAGTGGTAGTCATATCCACTTACCAAGAATGATTGATCTTTCATCTTCATCTCAAATCGAAACTTCAGCTTCTGTAGTATCTAGGTTAAAAGATAGACTTAAGAGATTGTGGCTCCGAGCTATTCAGAGATGGCCTGTGGTAATGTATACCCCTTAGGTTTTAATTCTCATGGTTCAGTTTTTTTCCTGCTAGCGAGTATTTTATTCATGTTTGTGCTTTCAGGTTCTCCCTGTTGCCCGTGAAGTCTTACAACTGGTTCTGCGTGCCAATCTGATGCTCTTTTACTTTGAAGGTGATATTTGTGATAAATATTTAACATATGTAAAGCCTGCGCAGAGTGTTTTTTGTAATTTTCTGAACTAGTAATTTTCGTTTCTATTCAGGTTTGTATTATCATATATCGAAACGTGCATCCGGTGTTCGTTATGTTTTCATAGGAAAGCAACTGAATCAGAGACCTAGGTAATGATTTTTTTGTCTTCTTCCACTTGCAATTCTTGACTTTTACTATCACAGAGTAACTGAACTCCCTTAAGTCTTGTTGAGCAGATACCAAATTCTTGGGGTTTTCCTTCTAATCCAATTGTGCATCCTTGCTGCTGAGGGATTGCGTCGGAGTAATTTGTCATCTATCACAAGCTCAGTTCAGCAGGCGTCTATAGGATCTTATCAAACTTCAGGAGGTCTGGCTTTCATGTCCTCGATTTGAATGTTAATGATCTACAAATTCCTAGATTATCAGGGTATCTCCCAACATAAACGATATTTGTGTATGATTTATACGTTAGGTTGTCAATATCAAAATGTCTATAAATTTTGGTCTAAATTGGCACACCATAGTAAAGGCTCTTTAGAAAGGAATGTGAGAGAAGATGGTAACAAAGGCGATAATATTTAGCTTCTTATGCATCACCTATTTCACCTTACAATAGTATAGTTTGGGTATTGTTCTTGCAGGGAGAGGGTTACCTGTTTTAAATGAAGAGGGAAATTTGATAACTTCAGAAGCTGAAAAGGGAAACTGGTCCACCTCCGATTCAACTTCAACTATGGAGGTAAAATAATTATAAACAAGTTAGAAACCTCTATTACATTGAAATGGCTAATATCCTGAATAGTGATCATTGTTGGAAAAGGACGAAAGGTATATACTTGGAAGAGAGGCACATACCTCTTAGCAAAATCCATGACCTTACGCAAAGGTTATTTTGTATAAGTGTAATTAAGAAAAACAAAATGGTAGTTTAGTCTCATGATATCTGATTAGAATAGATGGCCACTCGACTGATTCCCGCTCTACATATAGTTTCTAGTGAGACGAGGTCATATGTTAATCCAATTTTGGGACTATTCTGTTGCTTGTCTGAGTAAAAAATCCAGAGGGGCTTATTTTTCTCTCGTTTTGATGAAATCAATATGTTACCACTTGTGATATTAGATGTTTACCTTGATATCTACTGTGCTTGCAGGCAGTAGGAAAATGCACTCTCTGCTTAAGCAACCGTCAACACCCGACAGCCACTCCTTGTGGTCATGTGTTTTGTTGGTAATAAACCTTCCTATTCTGTAATTACTTCTCTTTTCCTAGGGCTGATCTTGAACGCGTTTACAATGTGTTAGCTCCAAACCCTAATAAGATTCAAAATCCGAAGAATTTAGTGTCTTGGTGTCCAATTGGTTCAGACTGCTTTGATAAGTGGAACCTTGTATCGACAACACAGATTCACTCAAATTACAGAACCAAAGATCCAAAATGGACACTGAAACATTGTGCTCGTGTTAAAAGAGTCATCTGTCATGTGCAGGAGCTGCATTATGGAGTGGTGCAATGAGAAGCAAGAATGTCCACTTTGTCGAACGCCCAATACCCATTCAAGTTTGGTTTGTTTGTATCATTCTGATTTTTAAGCTCAAAAGGATCAACAAGGACAGCGCACTGCAGAAAGGCGAAGCAGCTAAGACGATGATAAGTGATGAAACAAAACAAGTTCCAAGGAGTTTCCGTTTCTCATTAACCCACATAAGCTTCTTGGGTGACAACTTCAGACAGTACATCTGGTACGAGAATGGAATCTGTTTCGGCATCGGACATTTAGAAGTAAGATCATCAAGTAATGAGAAGACACAGAATAAATGTTATTTCAGACTTCATTATCGATCCCATGCTTTGCTATTTAGTGCAGAAATCACACACGGAGTTCTACATTTCATTTATAATAGGTTTGAGATGTTAGTTGGTTTTAAGCATTTATATATACCCAATACAAATTCAATATTAGAGTTAAACATGATACAAATTTAATAATGGATTTTAAAAAGTCCTTTTGTTTTGAAATATATATCCTCAACAAGAGGATATCAAAATCTAGAATAACTTTTAAGAAGTAGAGCTAAAGAGTGTCAGCCACAATATCCTAAAGAAGTATGGTTAGTGATTTTGCTTTACAATTGGTCAATCCTCCTAAATAGTAAACTTAAACCTGAAGACAGTTGCATTTGGATCTTTCCTCAACATAGACATGGGAACTATTTCGCTCTACACAATTGGTTCTGTTTAACATCTTAGCTGTTTTGGCCTGCGTCTAAAGAGAATGAAGTTGGCTTTGCAAGTTTCAAACCTGTTCCTTCTATGAAGGGTTAATCACTTGATAGAGAAATATTAGCATGTCATCACCTAGCGATTTAAGCTTAGTGTATGCCATTATGTGTCACAGATGCTACATTGGTAAAGCCTGTCGGACTGCTTCACCGGTAAGTGCCTGTGGATCATATCTTGCCACCGACTTTAGAAGCATGCTTTTTTGGGGTTCAATATATGCAAATGTTTTACATGGATACGGGATATACATGACATCAGAAGAGTTTGATACCAATGTTGTAGATCAACAGCTAATTTTGGGTACTAAAAGTCCATGTTGAGACGTCACTCACAGTATGGACTGGAGCTGCTGTATCTCAGAGGAGTCTGAAACATCGGCATCTTGTTCAGATGCTGATCTGTAGACTTCCACCATAGCTTTCCCTCTATCAAGTACTTGAGAAGGAACCGTTTGTAGAAGGCTGCAAGTTCTGCTCGGTTAGAAAATGTTCTCCTGTGTGTGCGCTGCGTATGCTCGTATATACTAATTACCTGTCCAGAGCGGTTAACGCTGTTCCAAGCTGCGACTTCATCAACTCAACAGTTGCATTTGAATCTTTCCTCGACGCACGTAGAAACAACGAATCCAGTTCTTCCAATGCTCTTTTTACCCCCAAAAAAAAAACGACTTAAATTACACACACAAAGGTCATCTGTAAACATAAACACAACCGAGAAACATCAGTACCTTAGACATCGATCAACATCATCAGTCGCAGTTTTGGAAAACCCATCATCTGAAGCATACTGAGCAACCTGAAAGAGTTTCGATTACACATTTATCATCAAACAGAAACAAAAAACAAGATTGTGGGTGACATCAACAAGCGAGCTTTAAACTTACAGCTCGAATGTTTACACGCAGAGAACTAGCAGGACCAGACCGCAATTGGCGTCTACAAGCCTCGAATTCAGGTTTCTCCGCATTCAAAAATTCCTCTCCAACATCATAAATATACACAATGTTAGCTATACAGCAAGACTTTTTAAGAAGAATGTGTAGCAAAACCACAGAAATTTTACCAAGGTCCTTGATCTGTAGCTGAGCTAGAATCACTGGTGGTACATATGCTTCAAGTGGATCAAGTTTTTTCCTATTCAAAAACTGGTTTTAAGTTCAATATTTCACCAAACATTCTACTGAAAATTAGTAACTACATTTCAAAATCTAAGTTCAGATATCAAAAGACTAAGTATCAAAGGACGATTTTGATAACAATCCCAAATTTTACTTACCTCTTTACGTACTTATCAATTAAGCTACCAGCCATGGCATCTGATCAACAATACAACATACAAATACCAAAACAAAACTCGAATCAATGAAATTTCAAATCGAATTCATGAAATTGAGAATTGGATTTGGTGAAATTGAAGAGAGATATGTGTACCGTTAGGGAGGAGGAGGAGACGGGAGAGGAAGAAGGAGACGGAGATAACTCGCCGGCTCTGTTTCCATGGAGGAGGTGATAATGAAGCTGCGCACGTTAGCTGTGTGCGGTTCGAAAAGTGGCGAAGTGTTGTGAGGCTCGTCGCCGTAGCGTGAAGTGATGTTGTCATTCGGGATAACACTAGAGGCATCTTATCACCGTTAAGACTATTTTACTAATGGGCTATATCTTTATTGGTAATCTAACACATCTTTCTTTTAGTTTTTATCTTGTAAACTTTTAGAACCCGATTTGAACACGACACCTTCTATTTCGTAATACAATTTAACTATCTATCTTTAACCTATCAAAAAAATATATATATTAACTATCTATTTCATTATAATAAACCGGATTTTAATTCTACGCACTCTATTTTAATGAATAAGAGCTCAAATCTTTATATAAAAAACAATATGTGCATCACATCAAATATATATATATATATATATCTTATTTAGTATTAAAAGAATTAAAAATAAAACATGATTAGTAAATTGAAACAAAATATCCAAAAAACAATTTAGAAAACCAACATTGTTTGAAATATATTTTTCTATATGACGGCATCTCATAGATAATAATTTTATCAGATGTCAAATTAATTTCAAATGAGTTAAAATTTATAAAATAAAATATAAAAAATATATACTAACATTCTCATCAAGTAATCAAAAATTCATTCCTATAAACTCATTATTTTTTTCAAGATTTTTTGTTTTCACTTATGAATAAAAAACACTACATACGCTAAAATTTCTAAAATAAAACATAAGTAAAACTATATTTATTTTCTCATCAAGTAATCGAAAACTACTCATTACTTTTTCAAGTTTTTTTATGTTTTCACTTATGAATTAAAAACACTATATTACAACGGTAAATATAAATTTTAAATTAATGTTAAATAACTTATCATTTATTGTTTATTGGTTAATATCCATACTAAATGAATTAACTTTTTTTTTACATGTCAAAATCTAATTGAACAATGACAGATGTAAATTAGTATATATATATTTGGTTAAGGAAAAGAAAAGTTTTAAAAATTTACACATACACATATAAATTAGTATATGTAAATATGTTTTTTTTTAATTAGTTTTCATATTTCGTTAAAGAAAACCAAGTTAAATATTTTTTTGACATGTGTCAACATCTTATGGACAGACTTGACAAATGTCGCAATCATGTTAATGACTAACTTTAAAAACCAAATTTTATATAGTAAAATTGCAAGTACAAGGTGATTTAAAGCAGTAAAAAAAAATTTAAAGGTGAAAAAAATATAAGCGATTGTAAAAATAAATAAAAGAAGTTTTTAAGAGGTTGTTAAAGAGGCGATAAAACGGTTAGTAGAGAAGAAATAACAGTAGAGTTCAAACGAGCGGTTAAATAATAGTTATGATTTGTATCAAACGGTTGAATAGTAAAAAAATAATTATCAGAGATAACAAAATATAATTTTTTTAAAAAAAATTCTAAATCTGGCCACCCGTTTGAATAAATATATATTTTAAAAATAGAAAGTATCTAGATAATTAAAAGTCCGACCACTTGTTTGGTAAATAAAAGGGCTATAAACTCACATATTTTTAGACGGTTCACAACCGCTTCGTTTAGGCTTCTAACCGCCTATCTCAACCACCCGTTTAATCTACCTATTTTATCCACTCATCCGATTGGTAACAAAACGAGCGGTTAAACCTCTAACCGCCTTAAACTGTGTAACCAATCAAAGCCAAAATAAGAGAACAAACAACTATCAATCCAGTTTGTAACATTATAGCACTACAAATAAGATGGGTAGGAGACCTCCATGAAATGAATGAGTTCACATACCGCGAGCCCAAGTTGCATTCTTAGCTACACTGGAGATCAACTATAAGAAGAGCTCTAAACCATTTGCAAGTGAAGACACTTTCTCATTTAGAGTGGGAGCGCACCGTTTCTCCTACCCTATGAGCAAGTTTGGTGAAGCTTTCAACTTTTCCAACAAAGAAGCTGTGAGATACTTGCCCATGGAAAAGAAGGATGACCTTTGAGATCTAGTTGCTTTTAAACCCTACTCAGGCCATGATGGAAAAAATGACAAAGATTAGAAATCCGACTAATACAATGCGTCTCCTCGCCAACATAATTAAATCTTTTGCGTTATGAGTTAGATAATGTACAAGCCTACATTTGCCAATTTAACCACCAACTATCGTATTCGTCAAATAAACCTCGTACGTCTGTTGACCGAGCCAATTTTACCACCAAAAAGTTAAATTTAACTTAGGTTAAGCCGGCGTTAAGACGGTGTTAACGGCGACGTTATATCGTTAATAACTAGGATCCTAATTCGATATACAACCAACAAAACCCTTATTTTTTCTAAAATCGTTTTGTTTCCCAAATCCTCCGAATCTTCCCAAATCAATTGATCTCCCTAATCCTTTCGATCGCTCGATTTCTCTCCCAGATCGACGATGGTGAGTCTCATGAACTTACTGTCGTATCGTCGGAGAGAAAAAGCCATTGCTGAATCTCAACGCCGGAGAGAGACGGCCGCCGCTGAAGCCGATGCGCAACGGCAGGGAGAAAAAGCGCATGATGAAGCCGAGTCACGGCGAGAGATTAAAGAACCAGTGACAGTCACAGAAGAGGTTGAAGATCCGGCGGAGTCTATAGCCGGAAACGACTTCGTCGTTGAAGAATCGGAAGTCGAAGATAACTACGATGAAGATGGCGAAAGTGAAGCTTGAGAGGGAGAAGTGGAAGGTGAAGATGGCAATGGTGGAGAAGGAGAAGGTTATGCGTCAGAGGAGGAAGTTGACTTGTGGAATGAGGCTAACATTCCGGATCCATATGCACCTTCAGATGAGGAAGTTGAAGATTAGAGACATGATGATGAAGAAGAAGGGCCTGAAATTCTAAGATTGGGTAAGACATTTTGGTCCGCATCTGAATTTAAGAAATCTCTTCTCCGATATTCTCTAACAACCGGATATCATTGCGAATAGGTGCACAACAAGGTTTACAAGGATCACACATGGTGAGATTCAATCTGCTATTAACAAGTCTCGGGAATGTTTCAAGTACTTGACTATTGGGGATATCCATGAGGTTTCATTCTATGGTTGTGCGTATAGTGTTGATATGAGTAAGAAGACCTGTGGATGTGGGAAGTGGCAGCTGAATGGCATCCCTTGCCTCTATGCTGCTTGTGTTATCATAAGCAAAAAACTCAAAGTTGATGATTATGTATCTGAGTTTTTCACATCTAAGACTTGGCAGGTCACATATCAACGTGGTATACAACCAGTCCAAGGTATGAAGCTATGGCCTAGGCTAGGTAGGTTGCCTGTCTTGCCACCACCAGACAGAGTTAGCAGCCGTGGTAGACCAAGTAAATACGCAAGGCATAAAAGCATTAATGAAACTTCTTCTAAGAAGGGCACAACCAAGTTAACCCGAGAACATCGCATCATGACATGCTCAAACTGTAGAGAAGAAGGGCA
Organism: Boechera divaricarpa; assembly: GCA_026770425.1. NCBI lineage: Eukaryota > Viridiplantae > Streptophyta > Magnoliopsida > Brassicales > Brassicaceae > Boechera > Boechera divaricarpa. The sequence goes on along the minus strand of CM049186.1, from coordinate 6,094,739 downwards.
CAACAAGTCATCATGTTGAAAACCTAGTGTTGAACCTCCTGCTAAAAGACCAAGGGTTCGGCCAAAGAAATCGGTTAATCACTTCATTTTTTCATTTTTTTTGATTCACTTCATGGTTTCTGACAGTTTTTTTTGTAATTATTCACTTCAAGAAAGAGGATCACAGAGCTTGTCACAAATTAGATTACAAGGACGATCACAAAGTCTGTCACAACTTGGATCACAAGGAGTAAACCAAGCCTAGACAGAGAAAAAACACTTTTTATTTTTATTTTTTTTTGATTCTCGGCTGTTATGGGTTTTTTTTGGTTTTGAAACCAACTTATCGGCTATTATGTTTTTTGTTGAAACCTTATTATCGGCTATGTTGTTCTTTTTGTTGGTTTGTTGAAACCTTATTCTCAGCTATGTTGTTGTTTTTGTTGGTTTGTTGAAACATCTGCTTTGTAAGATAACTTATCCTTGTTTAATACCTCTTCTTGTTAAGACATATTGTTTTTTCATTTTGCTTTTGGTCAATTTCATAGATTACATTAAACAATGACCATAGATTACAGAAGGATTAGACAAAGATTAGACAAATATTAAACAACGCATAAACAAAGACAATGTCATAGATTAGACAAAGATTAAACAAAGACAATATTATAGATTAAACAAAGTCCATAGACAACATTAACAAAGACCATTACATACGACGATAAAGGAGATAGGCAATGACTGCGGTTGAGACAAAACAAGTTCCAAAAAATACATTCAACTTCCTAATTTCTCTTTTGCATCCCACTACTTCAGCTCTCAATTCATGCATCATATCCTTCATGAATTCAACCTCGTCCTTCAAATTGTAAACTTCACTTTCGAGGTTCCTAAATTTTGGTAGCGCATCTTCAACCTCCTCAAGCACCGATTCTTCAACCCGCTTAAACAAATGGTCCAATGTAACAAATCGATTTCAGATTTAGATAAAAACTAAGCAAATCTAGATGAACCACTTACATTTTTCTTCGTTTCACATCGGTAGAAAGGACGACCGGGATTCTCTTGCGTTGTTGATGTGAAAATCTTCACATCACCTCCACACACACACTTCGCCGGAATCCCTCGAATAACATACGATTTCCCAGCTGATTTTTGATTGTTTGAGCTCATATCAAGATTTAGAGTGGAGAGATAGAAATTTCGGGATTTACTAAAGCTGAAATTTTGAGATTGAGATTGAGATTGAGAGTGGAGAGTTAGGGATTTCGGGATTTACTAAAGAAGAAGAGCTAAAATTGTGAGATTGAGTTTGGAAAGATTGAGGAAGCTTCTGTATTTGTCAATGGAAAATGCTTTGGCGGGAATAATTGGCGGGAGTAATGGTTGGCGGGCAGTTCTGATGGCGTTTAGAGGAGATGTTAACACCGTGTTAACGGAAGTTAAGAGTCTGTTAAGTCTGACTTTTTTTTGATTAATTTGGATCGGTCAACGAAAATACGAGGTTTATTTGGCGAATATGATAGTTGGTGGTTAAATCGGCAAATGTACGCTTGTACAGGGTTTTATTGACCGTTTTTCCGTTAGATAATACAAAAGTTACCAATTATTTATCCACTACAAGGAAACATGGCTATTTCCAACCACCATTTTCAAAGCAATTCCGATGAACTTCTGACCAAATTCCGACGAAATAAATTTTGGTCGGAAATTTCAAATATTTTTCGACTAAAATTTAATAGTTGGAAGGTCGCCAGAAAAATCCGTCGAAGAAACGGAAATTTTCCCAACTAAAGTAAATGGTCGGAAAATCTGTTGGATATTAGTCGGGAAAATAATTTAAAACTTGCCGACGAGTTTCCAATAAAATATACTAATATTTTTAACGAAATTCTGACCAATGTGCTCAGAATTTAGTCCAAAATTAGGTGTCGGATGTTCGTCGGAAATCAAAATGTATATGCTCGGAAATTCGTCGGAAATATGTCTTTGTTGTTTCGATTTAATGATTCAATCATAGTTTCAATGAATTTATGTTTCCGACGAATTTCCGACCACCGTGGTCAAAAATTCGTCGAAATCAAAATGCGTTTTCCGACGATTTTCGGCCAGCGTAGTCGAAAATTCGTCGAAAATGTGCCTTTATTGTTTCGATGCAATTATTTAACCATAGTTTAAATGAATTTATGTTTCCGTAATCGAAAATTCGTCGAAAATAGGAAATTTGTCGGAAATCGGAATAGGTCAGAAATTCGTCGGAAATCAAAATGCATTTTCCGACGAATTTCCGACCACTGTGGTCGGAAATGTGCCTTTGTTGTTTCGATGTAATTATTCAACCATAATTTAAATGAATTTATATTTCTATATAAACGTCCCTACTCCTCACAAATCACAAATCAACAAATCAATTCAAAAAATAATCAAAAATCAGACCTGCTTTCTTGTAGTGATCTAACAATTTAGAAAAACTTTAAATAATAATTTAATTGTTATATATTGACGTCCATCATGATAATAATAATTGGATATATAATTAATATTATATTTTAAAAATAAATAAATATTTAGTATGCGTCATGCGTCGAATTAAACACGTAAATTTAGAATTCAGAATGTAAATATAAATTACCAAGACTAGTTAGTTGAAAAAGAACTTTTTATTGCTTTGTACCAATGTTTTCATTAATATTTTTTCAAAAGGAGAAATATTCATCCATTTATATTTAAATCTATTAGAATCTCTATAATGAAAATACATTAATATACGTAATCATAAATAAATAAAAAACTATCTTCTAATATAAATTTGAAATTGTGTGATAATTGTATTAAAAATTATTTTTAACCGATTTTAATTTTACGATGTTTTTATTATTTTTATTATTACTTTATTATATATGATACATTTTTGTTTCTTTTTAATTTTAAATGATTTTTCTTATTTTGATAATATTATATTAGAAAGATTAGGAAAATGTTTGTTAAATAAAATAGATCCAAATATACAAATTTAAAATGAAAAATAAGATTTTTTCAAAATACTTATTAAATATGATTTAATAAGTATTAAATTTAATAAATTAAAAAATATGATTTAATTTGAGTAATTTATTCTTTTTTTTAAAATTATTTTGATACAAAATAAGAAAATATAAATTTTAAAAAGAAAATATAATCTGAAAATATTTCTATGATATCTTTGTAAAAAGAAAGATTGCGAAAAGATTGAATTGTGCATCATCTGTAAATATGTTTATTTATTAATGATGTTTTTTTCATTAATCTTTGAAATCAATTGGAAAGCGATACATATTTACAGTTTTATTGTTAACTAGAGGCTACTGGCCAGATTGACCTGTCTTTAGTAAAACGGTGATATGTCTGCATTTTATATGGTTTTAGCTTGCATTATTCATTCATTTAGCCTTCTTTAATAGCTTGTTCTTAGTATTTATCTCTAGTTTTGCATACTTAGAGTGTTTTGCATTAGGATTGCATGCATTCTGCATTTTAGACTTGTTTCAGGTGCATTCAAGGGATATTGGAGATGTTGAAGTCAAATGAAGAAAAAGGAGAGTTTAACTCGACCAGAAACTCGAAGGAGACTGACTCTAGCACCCAGCTCGAGCAAGATGGTCGAGCTAGTGCATTCTGCACCAAAAACTGCACTTTGAGACTGACTCTAGCAAGCCTGATCGAGTCCATGATCGAGCTAGGCATAAAGATGCAATCTTGAAGTTTCTAAAGCCCAGCTCGACCCCCATGATCGAGCCCGTGATCGAGTCCAAGGAAAAAAGAGCCGTCTTGAAGTTTTTGGACCCAGCTCGACCGCCCGTGGTCGAGCTCATGATCGAGTCTGGTGAATAAAAATGCAATCTTGATTTAAACCCAGCTCGACCACCCAGCTCGACCCCCATGGTCGAGCTGGACCTTATCCGCACATTTTTTACTATTTTGTCCATGGCGTTTTTAGGGTTTTAAGACTTAGTATAAATACTCTCTAAGATGTTTAAGAGAGATAACTCGTTTTTAGGCAGAAATTAGGTTTTTTTAAGTGTTCTTCATCTGTTCTTGCTTTCTGGATCCTATATCTTTGATTCTACTGAGTATTTGTGTTTGAATCTTTCTATTCTATCTCTTCTCTTCCTTATCTTTCTAATTATGCAATTTATTTTAATTTCTGGGTTTGTGATTATGCTGTTCTTCATGGTTTCTGAGTAGTCATTAGGGTTCTTAAGGATGGGTTAGATTAGGTGTGGAATCTTAGTCTTCTAGGTGGTTTAAGAGTAGATTGTTTGATTTCCCTTCTAAATCAGTGTTCTTAATGCTAATTTCTCTCTGATCAATTGAGATTAGAACTTAGGTGTTTTTCCGCCCAGAAGGTGTTTGATAAAATGCTTGACTGAACTGATGTTAGAGATTTGCATACCTAGCCTAAGGGATTAGTTGTCTATGGTGTTTATTGACAATATTGAACTGAATCTTAATGCCTGCTAGGGTAGATTTCGCTAAGAGATTGGGTCTGGAACTGGTCTAGCTTGAGGTTACTTATCACGAGAGTTGACTTAACTGGTTGTGATGTTTGATGTCTAGGGAATAGCTTGATTGAGTTTTGTTAAACCACCTGGGTAGGTTAAGAGGACACACTGAGTCGATTACCCCGTCCTTAGGAACTTCTCTTTTTGCATTGATTTCTAATCTATTCTGTTCTTGTTTGATTTCTATTGCTCTGTTTTTGCTCTGTTTTCGTTCTGTTTTGCTAGGAGTCTCTGTTTGCTATTTCGCTAGTTACTGCTAGTCTCTGTTTTTAGTTCTCTGTTTAGGTTGATAGTTTGACATCTTATTGCTTGGCTTGACTTAAACTGTTTGATTACGTCCTTCTTGGTTAATATCGCACCCATTTGGATTGATACCTTTCTGTATTACAATGACATGTTAGTGCATTAAGGCATTTGACAGATAGCGTAAACCAACAAGAAATCTGCTATTTCAAATTGGCACCGTTGCCATTTGGGTGTTGTTTGTTACAATTAGGATTTCAAATCGTTTTAGATCAAGTTCTTATTCGATCTACTCTGTTCCTGACTTAGTTTTTTCTTTCTGTCTCTTTGCATTTCAGGTACAATTTGACTCGATTTCACCAGCTCGACCACGCTAGATCGAGCTAGCCTAGCTCGACCACACCTGCTCGAGTCCGCCCATCGAGTTAGCTCCCCCTGCATGCAAATGAGATCAAAAGGCAGTCAGAACCTCATTCGCTATCTCGATAATATTAACAAGCTACCACAACAGTTGAGAGAGCAGAGAGAACATCTCAGAGTAGATCACCAGGATCCACTAGTTATGGCTGACCATAATCCACTACCACAGCCTGAACATGTGCCTCATCAGAGAAGGCAGCGTCTGATTGGTGCGGGAGATGCTCCCAACACTCACACCAACAGACAAGGGATTGTACCTCCTACAGTCCAAAATAATAACTTTGAGATCAAGAGTGGCCTAATAGCTATGGTACAGAGCAACAAATTCCATGGGCTACCTATGGAAGACCCTCTTGATCATCTAGATGAGTTTGATAGGCTCTGCAGCCTTACCAAGATTAATGGAGTCAGTGAAGATGGTTTCAAGCTGCGACTCTTTCCATTCTCTCTTGGTGACAAAGCCCATCTCTGGGAGAAGAATCTACCTCATGGCTCTATTACTTCATGGGATGATTGCAAGAGAGCTTTCCTTGCCAAGTTTTTCTCCAATGCTCGAACCGCTCGCCTCCGGAATGAGATATCCGAATTTTCTCAGAAAGATGGGGAGAGTTTCTGTGAATGCTGGGAATGATTCAAGGGTTACACAACTCAATGTCCTCACCATGGCTTCAGCAACGAGTCCCTACTCAGCACACTTTACAGAGGGGTTCTCCCAAAGGTCCGCATGCTTCTCGATACAGCCAGCAATGGTAATTTCCTCAACAAAGATGTTGATGAAGGATGGGAGCTTGTAGAGAACCTTGCTCAATCAGATGGAAACTACACTGCGGAGTATGATAGAAGTGTAAGGAGTAATGTTGATTCAGAGGAGAGGCATAGAAAGGAGATGAAAGCTATGAATGCCAAGTTAGATCAGATCCTACACCAGCAGAAGCATGTCCACTTTGCAAATGAAGATACGGTTTTTCAGGTTCAAGATGGGGAGGATGATGGTTTAGAGGAGGTCAGCTATGTGCAGAATCAGGGTCAGTACAACAAAGGTTTTATCAACTACAAGAACAACCCGAATCTCTCTTACAGAAGCACCAATGTTGCCCACCCTCAGGATCAAATTTACTCGCCTCAGCAACCACCGCCCCAGTCCAAGCCTTTTGCTGCTTACAACCAGAATCAGAGTTTTGTCCCTAAGCAGCATTACCAGACCAGCTATCCACAACAGGGAGTCATGGGTGCCCCACCTGGTTTCACATCTCACCAAGCTCAGCCTTCTACCGCTCCAGATCATCAGATGATACAAATGCTGCAACAGCTTCTTCAGGGTCAAGCAGCTAGTGCAATGGAAAATGCTAAGAAATTTGGTGAAATCAAAACCCAGATGGACTTCACATACAATGACCTCAACAGCAAGATTGAGTCATTGAACTCCAGAATCAAATACTTGGAGGGCCAAACTGCATCTACTTCCTCCACAGCAACTATTGGACAACTTCCAGGAAAGGCAATTCAGAACCCCAAGGAGTATTGCAATGCCATCTTTTCAATGGAATCAAGTCTCATTGCTAATCATGAAGCTGCAGTTAGAGAAACTGAGACTTTGCTTTATGGTTCAGATGCTCCCTCCAATGTAATCAGAACAGCGCTCCCAGCAAGCGTCGGCACTACTCTAGTCACTGTGGACAGTGAGGTTGAAGATGGGGAGGATTTGAGCTGCAAAGAAGGCAAAGAAATTCGTCTAGAGGCTGACTCTAGCAACCAGCTCGACCACCCTGGTCGAGCTAGCCCTCCACCTGTTGTAAAACCTGCTGTTTCAGAGAAAAAGAAAGCACCCTCTGCCCCCCTCTCCTTATAAACCTAAACTTCCATTTCCAGGAAGATTCAAGAAAGATAAGGACGTAATCATGGTTGAATACAAGGGTAGTGTCGATTGCATTGATTCACCCAGCATGACAAAGATTGAGCCTAAGTCTCTCCCCAAGCTTGGTAATCCTGGTATGTTCTCCATAGCCTGCTCTCTTGGTGATCTGGAAATTAAGGATGCTCTTTGTGACTCTGGTTCAAGTGTGAATGTCATGTCCCGTGAGATGCTAGAAAATTTAGGGATAAGACACCTCACTTATCACCCATCACCCATCACTTTTGGAGACGCTCATTCACGAAAGCCATTTGGTCTTCTGGAAGATTATACACTTAAAGTTGGGGATTGTCTAGTCCCAACGGACTTCGTTATTATGGAAATGAAGAAGGCAAACAAGCTCCCACTCCTCCTTGGAACTCCCTTCCTCAACACTACTGGTGCAAACATAGACTTCAAGAACCAAAGGGTAGTTCTTATGAATGTGGATGACAAGGCCTATTACCCACTAAAAGCTTCTCCAACTGAGCTATGTGGCACAATGACTATCAAAGATGATGGCTACCGTGATGAGATAGTACAGTATATTGGCACAATTGAGAAGGTTGATGAAGCTCCACCCTCAAAGATTTATAAACAGAAAGGGAAGTCTCTGGAACAAAAGGATAGAGCTGAGAGCACAATGAATGAGCAAGGGGTAAAGCCATTCATACATGGTCAGATCATTGCAGAGGAGACCTCAGTTCCTCTCCATGAACCACCATAGACCTAAGAAAAAGGAAGTCAAGCTTAGAGACTTTAAACAAGCTCACTTGGGGGGAAGTCCCATGTCTATCCCTGTACATAATGCTTTAATTTTTTTTAATCGTCGTTTAAATATGCTAATTCGTGTTTTTGGCTTGCTGGTATGATTGCAGGAGAGAATGAGCATTAAATCATGAAGAAAAGAAGGAGAAGAAACAAAGTGTGTCTGACTGGACCAACCAGCTCGACCAGGGTGGTAGAGTCAGTGGTCGAGTCAAGCTACCATGCTGCTTACACTCAGGAGAGCATGGAGGATTCAATCTCCTCCTTCTTCTCCAACCCTTGAGGTACCTGTTCTATCCATTCTTGTATATATCATTTGCATTTCTTTCTTGCTTTTTGTTGTTTCTTAAACCTTCTTTCCAAATTTTTATTACACAAGGGACTGTGTAATTTAAGTTTGGGGGGGAAGGCTTAAGATGTGTTTAACTTGTTTTCTGTGTTCTTAATTTTCAATTTTATGCATACTTGAGTCTGCATGCATCTAAGGCATAGAAAAACCAAACAAATTTGAAAAATTCTCGAAAAATATTACAAAAACAGAGTGTTCATGTAGCTGCACTTACATTTTAGGATTGAGTCTAGATTGTTTTCATATAGGGCTGTTGCATATGCATAGGGGATTATGATGATTTAAACCTTGTAAGCTTGCTGATTCAATTGTATGATTTCAATGCCCTCGTTTCTAGTTGTTTAATGCTTTGTTATTGAGCTTGAAGTAAGACTGCACCATACTTTGAATGCACAACTAGATTATTGTCTCAATTGAAGCATGCTGTGATTTGATACCATTCCCTACAAATTTGAACCTGAACTTGACTAATAATTATCATGTCTATGTACTGCATTTGAACTCACGGATACCATATACATACTTGGATTTTCTTCATCTGTTTATACCACTCTTTGCTGATCCAAGTAGTTGTTCTCATCATTAGAACAGTTTTACCATGCCTTTAGTCTAGCCTTCTTTCAAGCCATGATATTATTTTTTTGAGTGTGTGACGCCTATTTCTGAATGAGCTTGGTAGAAAGTGTTAGGTTTGAGCCGACAAGGATAAAATCTCATGTAGGTCTGGTTTGCAATTTTCAAATCAGATAGGACTAGGTGGGATCTTGATCATTGGGTATTGGGTTTGGTTCTGTGAAAAGAAAAGAATGAAAAACTTGGAGAAAGATGAAAGAAAAAGGTTAGGAGTTCTCTTAGGAGAGGAATAATCTGAAATTGTGTTAATCTAGTAAAGGATATGGGGTGTGCTAAGAAAGAGAAAAGAAAGGCAAAAAGCTTAAAGTCTAAAAAACATAGAAAAAGCCTAAGCTGGTAGTGAAAAACTATAAGAAAAACCCCAATCCGCTAGAAGTATAAAGAACCTCTCCTAGAACAAGAACAAAAAGAAAAAAAATGAATCTAATCCAAGGAAAATTCAAAGGAAAAGCCTAAAGGTGAAGGGTAGAATTAGGATGACTTTCTGGGTTTTAGACTTAAGGGTTAAGAACACTTGTGTATGGCTGGGTAGATGAGAGTCTATTCTTGTATGCATAGGTTGGTTCTTACCTTTAGCATTCTACTAAAGCTCATTCCTTTTCTTGAGAGATCCCTGTTCTGAATTGATCAAACCATAGGGAAGGGACCATCTTTGTCTCTTAAACCTTACCTTTAGCCAAATGAGTTCATTAAATATGCATAGCTTGATTCATGGTTTCTGCTTAATTGAATGTTAAAGGGAATGATAGATTTGAATGCATGTCTAGGTTGAAACTTAATTGAAATTGTGCTGTGAAGAGTATGGCTAAAGTTTTTAAGTAGAGTTCATATATTTCGCATTCTAGAACTAGTAACTTGGACATTGAGGTCATCTGTTATATCTGCAAGCTTTGGTTCTGAATCCCCATCTTCAAACCTCTTCTCCATTTTTATTCTTCTGTTTGCTTGAGGGCAAACAAAGACTAAGTTTGGGGGAGTTGATATGTCTGCATTTTATATGCTTTTAGCTTGCATTATTCATTCATTTAGCCTTCTTTAATAGCTTGTTCTTTGTATTTATCTCTAGTTTTGCATACTTAGAGTGTTTTGCATTAGGATTGCATGCATTCTGCATTTTAGACTTGTTTCAGGTGCATTCAAGGGATATTGGAGATGTTGAAGTCAAATGAAGAAAAAGGAGAGTTTAACTCGACCAGAAACTCGAAGGAGACTGACTCTAGCACCCAGCTCGAGCAAGATGGTCGAGCTAGTGCATTCTGTACCAAAAACTGCACTTTGAGACTGACTCTAGCAAGCCTGATCGAGTCCATGATCGAGCTAGGCATAAAGATGCAATCTTGAAGTTTCTAAAGCCCAGCTCGACCCCCATGATCGAGCCCGTGATCGAGTCCAAGGAAAAAAGAGCCGTCTTGAAGTTTTTGGACCCAGCTCGACCGCCCGTGGTCGAGCTCATGATCGAGTCTGGTGAATGAAAATGCAATCTTGATTTAAACCCAGCTCGACCACCCAGCTCGACCCCCATGGTCGAGCTGGACCTTATCCGCACATTTTTTACTATTTTGCCCATGGCGTTTTTAGGGTTTTAAGACTTAGTATAAATACTCTCTAAGATGTTTAAGAGAGATAACTCGTTTTTAGGCAGAAATTAGGTTTTCTTAAGTGTTCTTCATTTGTTATTGCTTTCTGGATCCTATATCTTTGATTCTACTGAGTATTTGTGTTTGAATCTTTCTATTCTATCTCTTCTCTTCCTTATCTTTCTACTTATGCAATTTATTTTAATTTCTGGGTTTGTGATTATACTGTTCTTCATGGTTTCTGAGTAGTCATTAGGGTTCTTAAGGATGGGTTAGATTAGGTGTGGAATCTTAGTCTTCTAGGTGGTTTAAGAGTAGATTGTTTGATTTCCCTTCTAAATCAGTGTTCTTAATGCTAATTTCTCTCTGATCAATTGAGATTAGAACTTAGGTGTTTTTCCGCCCAGAAGGTGTTTGATAAAATGCTTGACTGAACTGATGTTAGAGATTTGCATACCTAGCCTAAGGGATTAGTTGTCTAGGATGTTTATTGACAATATTGAACTGAATCTTAATGCCTGCTAGGGTAGATTTCGCTAAGAGATTGGATCTGGAACTGGTCTAGCTTGAGGTTACTTATCACGAGAGTGGACTTAACTGGTTGTGATGTTTGATGTCTAGGGAATAGCTTGATTGAGTTTTGTTAAACCACCTGTGTAGGTTAAGAGGACACACTGAGTCGATTACCCCGTCCTTAGGAACTTCTTTTTTTGCATTGATTTCTATTCTATTCTGTTCTTGTTTGATTTCTATTGCTCTGTTTTTGCTCTGTTTTCGTTCTGTTTTGCTAGGAGTCTCTGTTTGCTATTTCGCTAGTTACTGCTAGTCTCTGTTTTTAGTTCTCTGTTTAGGTTGATAGTTTGACATCTTATTGCTTGGCTTGACTTAAACTGTTTGATTACGTCCTTCTTGGTTAATATCGCACCCATTTGGATTGATACCTTTCTGTATTACAATGACATGTTAGTGCATTAATGCATTTGACAGATAGCATAAACCATAAAGATAGGCTATTTCAAACGGGCATAACTTTTGAACCACCGATGATAATGACATGAAACCAGTCCCAAATAAAAGCTAAATTAAAGAGCTATCTTGTGTCAAAATTCATTGAAATCCGACATCGGGAAGGTGTTCGACGAAAGGCAAACTTCTGACCCTTCTGCACGATTCTACATTTTCAAAACCGCGTTTTCGTCCCAAAATTCCAAATTTTCTTCCAATTCAACCTAAAACCTGTAAAGACTTCATAAATGATTAAAAGACTCTAAAATACGGAGAAAACACAGATAATCTTATGAAAACAATGGTTAAAAACTATCAAAACTGAGATATATCATTGACATTAATATGTTTATTTTACTAATTTCTTATGATAATAAATCAAGTGGGTTATTGTACTATTTCCTTTTATGTGATAACAATTTATAACTTACAAATATGGCTTAGTTGACCTTTTTGTTTTGATTTTTTTTAAACTGGAAATTATTTATTTTACATTTTCGGGGTTTTTTTTTTAACTGACAATTTTTTCTGCTATTGACATTTTTGTTTAAACTAATAAAAATCTTAATTAATTATCTATTCTACATTTTTATATAAAAAATTATCATTAAGTTGTCTTTTATATTATTGTGATCTTTTTTTAATTAAAACGGGAAATTATATAATTTAATTATGTATTATATATATTTTTTATAGAAATTTACTATTATCGCAAAGTTGACACGTGTCGAATTCTTATGAGTTATCTCTTTGACACATGTCACAATCTAAGATTAGCAATGACACGTATCAAAATTTAATGAGTTATCTCTTTATTACGTATCACGCTCACGTTAAACATGTTCAGGGTGATCTTTTTTTTTTTAAACGGTAAACTATATATTTTAATTATCTATTCTACATTTTTTATATAGAAAATTACCATTATCGGAAAGTTGACACGTATCGAATTCTTATGAGTTATCTCTTTCACACATGTCAAAATCTAAGATTAGCAATGACACATGTCAAAATCTAATGAGTTATCTCTTTAACATATGTCACGCTCACGTTAAACGCGTTCAGCTTTATATAATAAGATTTTTTTGTTTAATATTTTTATGTTAGTGTCTTAGAGATCAATATGAAATTTGTTTGAATTTTATTAAATCCAAAAATGTAAAAGGAAAATATGATATTTTTTTGGTTAAATTTCCTTTTTCATTTTGTTGTTGCTATTTTTAGTTAAAATCTGAAATAAATTAAGAAAGAAAAATATTATTGGCGATAAATCTGAAATTATTTCTTACAATATCTCTGGAGAAAAAATCATTTTAAAATAAATTAAATTTGCAATGACATTTTCCATAAATACATTTATTCATTAAGGATAATTTAGACTTTTCAAGTCTGATGGTATACGTGAGAGCTTCATTTATAAATTCATTTCTCTAATCTTATTATATAAAACTTGATTTCTCAAAGTTACTAACTCCCTTGATCGCAATACGTGTCAAATCTATCTATCAAATATCGAGACATGTCATAAGAATTTAATTTTCTTTTCCTTAATAAAATAGGAAAACTAAATTAAAAAAATATTTACATATACTAATTTATATGTGTATATCTAAATTTTTTTTTAACTTTTCTCTTTCTTAAACAAAAAAAAATAGCCATTATATATATATATATACATATGTTAATTTATGTGTGTCATTAATCAATTATATTTTGACATGTATCAAAAATATTTTATTCATTTAGTATGAATATTGACCAATAAACAATGAGTGTTGAAGTTCAAAATAACAATATAAATTACTTAATATCAATTTAATTGAATTAAAAAAAAAATTATCGTCACGTGTGACATGAGATAAAATTATTTATGAGATTACAAGATATAAAAAAAAATATTTAAAACTATGTTAGTTTTCTTTTTTTGTGAATTTTCAATTCTTTTTCTTAAATAATTATGCTTTTTTAATTTCTAAATTATTTTTAATACTAATTAAGATATACATTTTTGATTTGATCCACATATTATTTTTGATATGAAAATTTTAGCTTTTATCTAATAAGTTGGACTGCATATAATTAAAATCTGGATTATTATGATAAAATAGATAGTTAAATTATGTTATAAGATGAAATGCGTAAGATTCAAATCTAGTTTAAAAACATTTTACCAAATAAATTTTAAAAATGTGTGCGGATTACCATTTAGAACTCAAATATTATTAGTAAAATTTTAACATGTATTTTATTCAAATAATATTAATAAAATTTATGCGGATCTTAATGTAGTGTTATATGTAGGTCAATTTATCTAACTAATGGATCATGTTAAAGGTGAAATTTGGTCAAAGTGATCTTGTTCACGAAATATCAAATTTTTGACATACCAACCGGATGAAGCAAAAGTGATGTGGATTATTCTAGAATCGAAGTCGATTTACTTTAGAAAAAGAAAATATCAATGGTAGGATTCAAATACCACAATAGTGGTCACCTCTGAAAACTCATCACATTAAGGGCCTGATTGGTTATGGCTGCAAAATTAGGATTTTCGCTGTAAATTTTGATTTGTGATTTTTTTTTTTTGCTGTACCTTTAGAATTTTGGCTGTAGAACCAACTTTCCATAATAAATAGTTTGTAAAGCCAACCTTCCATAATTTTCCAAAGACCAAAATTTATGGCTTTAGGATTTTAATTTTCTATAGCAAAAAAAAAAAGAAACAAAAATAAAAGTAGTTTTAATTTTAAAAAATATAGGTAAAACGTGATTGCTTTGAATTTACAGTTTTAGTTCCAAATATGGTTGTAGAAAGATTTCAAAGTCACAACCAATCACGCCTTAAGTTGCAGGTTCAGGATTCGAACCCTACTCCCTACGGTTTAATTGGATTATTAAAGCCACTAAACTAGTTGACAAAAACAAATATAAGATATCAATGAAGTTCTCTAAAATGGTTTCACGGAATTCAGCCAATTGTCATGATCGTGAGATACGATTACAAAAATCCAAGCATTTATCTATCCAACCATAAGATAAATCAACCGCTATTCCTCCAATATTAAAAAAATATGCATCATTCTCATATCGGTGACAGCTTCTAATAAGGAAAGAAAATTCATGGACCAACCCTATCATCTCCACCCAGTAGAAAGTACGAGTTCACTAGGTACTGAGAAAAAAGTATCAGCAACAATAAACCTATCCCGTTCACATCCTAAAGCGAACAATTTTTTGTATCTTTTTACCAAACCAAACAGATTTAAAGTGATAAATTCATTGGCGTAAGTAAGATATTTCTAAATTTTAGTAACAATTAGAACTTTAAAAAAAATGAGAATCACACATTCACTATATAACTAAAATAATTATCATAGAAGATAAACTTGAAACATTTTGTGAACTCTAGTTTCAGTTTTAGCATTCGAGTCACATATGAGAGACATTAACGGGTGGGCATTCGGTTTTTCAGTTCGGCTCTTAAAAAAGTAACCATTTGGAACCGATTAAAATTTGATTCGGTCCGGTATGGTTACTTGATTTTGAAACCAAAAATATCCGACATTTTTTTGTTTTTATTCTAATTTTCGGTTCTATTAAGAATTTTTTTGGTTCCATTTGGTTCTTTTCAGTCTCGAATTGATGTAGGAACGATGGTGGTGATGTAGAAGCGATGGTGATGGATGCTAAGGTGATAGATTGATGGTGACTCTTCTACTGGCTGTACAGCACTCTTTGAAGATTCAAGTGGATGAATGATGGATAGATTGTAACTGGATGGATCGAGAGATGCCACACAAATGATGGAAGACCTGTGATAAGTCTGAGACATTCAAGCTTCAAGGATCCGCACACAAGAAGGTTGAAAACGTTTTAGGGTTCTTCAAAGGAAGAAAAATCTCATTTGATTTCATCATTGGTTAAAGATACATGCTGAAAAAGGACTTTATTAAATAGTTCAACAGCATGTGACCTTCTAGGATCTAAAGACACTTACAATAAAGACTTGAAAATGATAAACTAAACTTGGAAATGACAACAAATTCAAATAAGACTTATACACACTTAAAAACACAATAAAACGGTCATATTCCTGCAAAACAAGAAAAGAACTCGTCATTTATTCAAATTTAAAACCATACCTTAGTTATAGATAATTCCAGTAGGTCATTTCTGACCAAATAGGTCTGAAATGCGTTCCAAAATGGCTTGCTGTTTTTTGTAGATAATTTCAGTAGGTCATTTCGAACCAGATAGGTCAGAAACGCGTTTCAAAATGGCTTCCTGTTTTCGTACTTGGTTCTGGACAGTTTTAAACAGTTTTATCTTGTTTTGAAATGATAACCAAAACAGCTTCTGAGTTCCCTTGTAAAACTGGTAAAAAACATTGTTGATGGAGTCTTAAGTTGTTCTTGAACTTCTCCTTGCATATCTTAGCTGATGTTGTTTCCTTGAGGTTTTCCATCTTCTATGAACGTGATTAGGCTTGCCACTGACTTGTTGAACTCTTCACGTAGGCTTATAGTTCCAGACCTTGTTCTTGGAGTTTGTCTTATGGTCGATATATTGATATCTTCTTCTTCGGGTTCAAATAGGTTAGTCCCTATGTCCTCATCATCCCCTCCCCCTTGAGAAGATTCTGACCTCAAAATTGGCTCATCTGCATGGTAAGGAGCAAGATCAGTAACATTGAAAGTAGGAAAAATGTTTAACTCACCTGGCAGATCAAGTTTGTAAGCATTGTCATTCATCTTCTCTAGCACTCGGAATGATCTATCTCCTCATGGTGAAAGCTTGGACTTCCTCTGTTTTGAAAACCTTTCGTGCCTCATATGTAGCCATACCCAATCTCCTGGTTCAAAAGTGATTTCCTTACGATGCTTGTTCGCTTGTTGCTTGTACTTCTAAGTTTTCTTTTCCAGATTCTCCTTGACCTTTTGATGAAGCTTTTTCACATAATCTGCCTTAGTTTCTCCTTCAGTACTAGAATAAACATTTTGGGTAGTGGTAAAAGATTAAGTGGAGTATCAGGATTAAACCCATAAACAACTTCAAAAGGAGATAAGTTAGTAGCAGAATGTTTGGCAAGATTGTAAGCAAACTCAATGTATGCTAAATAAGATAACCAGTTCTTTAAATTCTTACCCACAGTAGCTCTCAGCAAGGTAGATAGAGTACAATTAACTACCTCAGTTTGGCCATCTATTTGGGGTGATATGTAGTCGAAAAGAGCAGCTTAGTCCCCAACTTTCTCCACAAAATTTTCCAGAAATGGTTTAAAATTTGGTATCACTATCTGAAATGATGGTTCTTGGAACTCTATGTAAGCGCACTACCTCCTTGAAGAATAGATCAGCTGTTTGAGTTGCATCATTAGTCTTATTACATGGAATGAAATGAGCCATTTTTGAGAACATGCCAACAACTACAAATATAGAACCCTTGTAGTTGATCTTTGGGAGACCTAGAACAAAATTCATAGAAATATCTATCCAAGGTAGGTTAGGAATAGGCAAAGGCATATATAAACCATGAGGATGTGACCTAAATTTTGCTTTTAATTAAGTGATGCACTTTGCACATAATCTTTTCACATCTCTTTTCATATGCGGCAAAAAAAAATGTTCCATAAAAACACTTAGAATCTTGTCTCGGCCACAATGTCCCATAAGTTCTCCTCCATGTGCTTCTTTGATCAGCAGTTCTCTCATAGATCCGCGTGGAATACGAAGCCTCTTGTTCTTGAATAAGAATCTATCATGTTGGTAGAAGCTTCCATAAGCGACTTTGCTTGTCTTTTTAAAGGCTTCTTCAAAATCTGGATTAGTCTCATATAAACCTTTGATATGATCAAATCCCATGATCTTAGCCTCCATGGTGCTAATTAGAGCGTGTCTTCTTGAGAGAGCATCATCTACAACGTTTTCCTTTCCTTTTTTATACATATGGAAACGTTTCTACGAACTCAAGCCATCTAGCGTGTCTTTTCTTGATTGTGGTATATCCTCTTAAGTACTTGAGCTCTCATGATCTGTATGAATAACAAACTCTTTGGATAATAGATAATGTTGCCAAGTTTCAAGAGACCTTACCAAAGCATAGAGTTCTTTTTCATATGTAGGGTAATTGAGAGAAGCTCCACTAAGTTTTTTGCTGAAGTAAACTACTGGTTTTCCTCTTTGAGTTAGGACAGCTCCTATAACTGTACCAAAAGCATCACATTCAATTTCAAACGTTTTATCAAAGTTAGGAAGTATCAAAACAGGTGCATGTGTGAGGCAGTCTTTGAGAAGATTGAATGCATCTTCTTGTGCTTTCTCCCATTTGAATTTCACATTCTTCTTAATCACTGAGGTTAGGGGTGCATCAATGGTATTGAAATCCTTCACAAATCTCCTGTAGAAACTAGCAACACCATGAAAACTGCTAACATGTCCAATAGTTGTGGGCGTAGGCCACTCTTGTATAGCTTTGATTTTCTCTTCATCGACCTTTAATCCCTGAGAACTTACAACAAATCCTAAAAACACAACTTGATCAGTGTAAAACTAATATTTCTTAAGATTAGCATAAATATTTTCATTTTGAAGTGTTTCAAGAACCTGTTCAAGATGTCATCAAAGTATACCACAACAAACTTACAGATGTAGGCCCTTAGAACGTGATTCATGAGCCTCATGAAGGTACTAGGCGCGTTTATGAGTCCAAATGACATGACCAGCCATTCATACAAACTTTATTTAGTCTTAAACGCCATTTTCCATTATATTTTTCCTTCATTCTTACCTGATGGTATCCACTCCTTAGATCAATTTTGGAGAAGACTTGGGCTCCATTGAGTTCATTTAACATGTCATCAAGTCTTGGAATAGGATGCCTATATTTGACAGTGATATTATTAATAGCTCGGTAATTAACACACATCCTTCATGTTCCATCTTTCTCATGCACTAGAAGAATAGGAACATCACACGGGCTTAGACTTTCTCGAATATAACCCTTTGATATAAGATCTTGAACCTGCTTCTCTAGCTCTTTAGGTTCTTCCGGATTGACTCTATAAGCTAGTCTGTTGGGCAATGGTGCACTTGGAACAAGATCAATTTGATGTTCAGTTCCTCTTATTGGAGGCAAACCTGGTGGCATTTCTTCGAGAAACATCCCCTTAAGTTTTTTTTTTAGTCCTCGTATCTCGGGTGTTAACTCTTGGCCATCTTTTCCTGAAAATAAACTTTCTTTGAAAATCATTAATAACACCTTATCTTGTGAATCAAACGATTTCAAAACAGTATTAGGTGTAATGTAAAGGTTAGTTTTGTTCAGCTTAGCTCCCTTTGGACATTGTCTTCTGCATTTCATGAACTTCTTCTGGAGTGAGAGGAGCTAAAGTGTGCTTCTTGTTGTTGTGAGTGAAAAAGTAGTAGTTGGTCCAGCCATTAAGTATGGTCTCTTTATCGAATTGCCATGGTCGTCCCAAAAAAAGGTGACCAGATTGCATTGGCACCACATCACACACAACTTGATCCGCATATTTGTCAATGGTGAAAGGTATGGTAACTTGCTCGGAGATCTTTAGTTCTGCTTTATCATTAAGCCATTTGAGGTGATATGGTCGAGGGTGCTTTGTCTTTTGGAGACCTAGCTTATCAACCAAATACTTGTTGGCTACGTTAGTGCATGAACCTCCGTCAATAATCAAACTACATACCTTAGAGTTGATGGTGCATCGTGAGTGAAAGATGTTTTCCCTTTGTATAGTTTCTGGATCGAATAGAGTACTAAAAGCTCTACTTATCACAAGTAGTTCTCCTTTTTCTAGATAGTCTACAATGTCATCTTTAGATTCAGTTGGCTCTTCTTCCTCATCCTGAGAGTCATATTCTCCATTTGGTTTGAGGATCATCACTCGTTGGTTTGGACAGTCTTTTGCATAGTGCCCTTTTCCCTGACATTTAAAAGAAGTAATATCACGAGTTCTTTGAGTTTAAAGTTTACCCGGATCTGGTTTTGTTCCTTTTAATGTCTCAGGTGAAGCTTGTTTAGATCCCTCGCCTATCTCAAAAGACTTGCCTTTGTCTATGTTTTTCTGTGGCTGAGGTACCCAAGTGGTTTTGTTGCAATTGGAAGAAGTAGTCTTCCTTTTGATATGTTATTCAGCTTGAACCGCTGAGTGCAGCAACTCCTCCAAGTCATGGTAAGTTTACCTCTCCACTTTTCTAGCAATTCTATCATGAAGACCATCTAAAAACTGTGCCATGAGAGATTCTTCTGAATCTTCATATTCCAATCTATTTCTAAGCGTCTCAAATTCATCAAAGTATTCCTCCACATATTTACTTCTTTGAGTAAGCGTTCTGAATTTTTGTTGCAGATTTCTATAATAGTAAGCTGGGACATATCTTTTTCTCATATTAAACCTCATGTCATCCCACATGTTGATCTACTCATGTATATGCCTTCTTCTTTCAGATACATCTCTGTCCCACCAAGCTAATACGCTTTCAGTGAGCTGAGCAACTGCTAGAGATACTTTCCTTTGTTCAGAGTAGTTGTAATAATCAAAAGATGTACTCCATATGTCTTTCCCAATCAAGGTAAGCATCCAAATTGACTTTTCCAGCAAAAGTTGGCGTATTAAGCTTTATATCATTGTTTCCTTGCCTTAGATCATTTTCT
Source organism: Boechera divaricarpa (assembly GCA_026770425.1). Lineage (NCBI taxonomy): Eukaryota > Viridiplantae > Streptophyta > Magnoliopsida > Brassicales > Brassicaceae > Boechera > Boechera divaricarpa. Next base: position 6,074,657 of record CM049186.1, on the reverse strand, counting down.
ATGTTTCTCTCACGGTGATACTGTGTCCTTGGCCTTGGATTATGATCAGGATCAGGTGGATAATCATCTTCCAAGTCTGAGGGACCATCTTCTATTTGATTCATTCTCTGCATGTTTTCAACTCGGTTAGGTCCCCTACGCACGGGCTGAGGTTGCTCTATTCATGTCATGCACTCTCCAAGTGCTGCGAGTTGATTCTGAATATTAACAAGTAGCTGAGCTATATCCACGTTTCTTGGTTCTCCCATAGTGTTAATGATTTTCTGTCCCACACAAATCAAACATATCAAGTGCAAAAGAAGTCGAAAAGACAACTAAATTAGAAAACAACTAGATCAGAACGAAAATGGATGAACATCAACAATAGATTATGAAGGTGATGATTTGGATACAGATCTGAACAGATCTAATACAAGAAACAAAATCAAAAGTTAAAACAAAAACAAAACAAAACAGATCTAGTGCAGAATGAAGAACAAAATGATTTTTCTGGGTTTTCTTTTTCTGGAAAATCAAACAGAACATAAACAAAACAGAATTGAGATGAACTGAAACAAAAAGATAGATAAAACCTGATGTAGGAGCATTTAAGCTCTGATACCAGATGATGTAGGAAAGATGGTGGTGATGTAGAAGCGATGGTGATGGATGCTAAGGTGATAGATTGATGGTGACTCTTCAACTTACCGTACAACACTCTTTGAAGATTCAAGTGGATGAATGATAGATATATTGTAACTGGATGGATCGAGAGACGCCACACAGATGATGGAAGATCTGTGATAAGTCTAGGACATTAAAGCTTCAAGGATTCGCACACAAGAAGGTTGAAAACATTTTAGAGTTCTTCAAAGGAAGAAAATCTCATTTTATTTCATCATTGGTTAAAGATACATGCTGAGAAAGGACTTTATTAAATAGTCCAGCAACAGGTGACCTTCTAGGGTGTAAAAACACTTACAATAAAGACTTTAAAATGACAAATTAAACTTGGAAATGACAACAAATTCAAATAAGACTTAAACACACTTAAAAACACACTAAAACGGTCATATTCCTGCAAAACAAGAAAAGAACTCGTCATTTATTCGAATTTAAAAACATACCTTAGTTATAGATAATTTCAGCAGGTCATTTTGGACCAAACAGGTCTGAAATACGTTCTAAAATGGCTTGCTATTTTTTTGTAGATAATTTCAGTAGGTCATTTCAGATTAGATAGGTCAGAAACGCGTTCTAAAATGACTTCCTGTTTTCGTACTTGATTATGGACAGTTTTAAGAAACTTGATCTTGTTTTGAAATGATGAACAAAGCAGCTTATGAGTTCTTTTGTAAAACTGGTAAAAACATTGTTGATGGAGTGTTAAGTTGTTTTTGAACTTCTCCTTACATATCTTAGCTGATGTTGTTTTCTTGAGGTTCTCCATCTTCTATGATAGTGATTAGGCTTGCCACAGACTTGTTGAACTCCTCATGTAGGCTTGATATGTTTGCATTTTGCATCGTTTTAGCTTGCATAAATCATACGTTTTGACGTGTTATTCACCCCGTTCTTGTTATTTATTCCAAGTTTTGCATACTTAGAATGTTTTGCATTAGGTCCGTATACATCCTGCATATTTGGCTTGTTATAGGTACTTTCGGTGATTTTGGAGAAGTTAGACCAGAAGCTGTCTGGGGCATGCTGATCGAGTCCATACAGAGCAGTTGTGATTGAGTCTGTGCTGAGCAGAAGTTGTCTGGGACATTCTGATCGAGTCCGTGCTGAGCAGAAGCTGTCTGGGGCATGCTGATCGAGTCCGTGCAGGATACCCATGCAGACGTGATCGAGTCCGTGCTGAGCAGAAGCTGTCTGGGGTATGCTGATCGAGTCCGTGCAGGATACCCATGCAGACGTGATCGAGTCTGAGCAGGAGATGGAGCAGAAGGTGTTTGATAAAATGCTTGAATGAACTGATGTTAGAGATTTGCATACCTAGCCTAAGGGATTAGTTGTCTAGGGTGTTTATTGACAATATTGAACTGAATCGTATTGCCTGTTAGGGTAGATTTCGCTAAGGGATTGGGTCTGAAACTGGTCTAGTTTGAGGTTACTTACCACGGGAGTGGACTTAACTGGTTTTGATGTTTGATGTCTAGGGAATAGCTTGATTGAGTTTTGTTAAACCACTTGAACAGGCTAAGAGGACACACTGAGTCGATTACCCCCATCCTTAGGAACTTCTCTTGCATTGTTGAATTTGCTGCTAGTCCTATACGCTGCCCTTTACCCCCATATGCTATTTCTGTTATTGCTTGGTTTCTGCTAGTTCTTGTTAGTCCTATACGGTACCTGTTTTAGTGTCCATTCTCAGTTTTTGTCTAGGTTGCTAGACCCCAATACGCTATTTGCTTGGCTTGACTTGAATTGCTTGATCGCATCCTTTTTGGTTAATATCTTCACCCTTATGGATTGACACCTTACTACTACAACGAAAACTCGGTCTAGTAAGGAATTGACCTATATCAATTTGGCGCCGTTGCCGTTTGGGTGTTGTTTGTTACAATTAGGATTTCAAAATATTCTAGATCAAGTTCTTTTCCTTTTCTTTGGTTACTAACTTGACTGTCTTTGCATTTTCAGGTACACATCCCCCCTGCATGCACACCAGATCAAGAGGAAGTCAGAACCTCCTTCGCCCCATCGATAATATTGACAGGCTACCACAACAGTTGCGAGCGCAGCGAGAAAACATCCAAGACGAACATCAGAATCCACTCGGTATGGAAGGCCAACCACAGGTTCAAGGCCCTCCTGTGAGGAGGCCCCGTTTGATAGGAGCCGGAGATGCCCCTAACACTCATACTAACAGACAAGGCATTGTCCCTCCTACGGTCCAGAACAACAATTTCGAGATCAAGAGCAGCTTGATCGCCATGGTGCAGAACAACAAGTTTCATGGACTACCTATGGAGGACCCTCTTGATCATCTGGATGAGTTCGATAGGCTCTGCAGCCTTACCAAGATCAATGGGGTCAGTGAAGATGGTTTCAAGCTAAGGCTCTTTCCCTTCTCTCTTGGTGACAGAGCCCATCACTGGGAAAAGACTCTACCCCATGGATCCATCACTTCCTGGGATGACTGCAAGAAAGCCTTCCTTGCTAAGTTCTTCTCCAATGCCAGGACAGCGCGCTTGAGGAATGAAATCTCTGGATTTACACAGATGGATGGTGAAAGTTTCTGCGAATGCTGGGAGCGCTTCAAGGGCTACACTACTCAATGCCCTCACCACGGTTTTAGCAATGAATCCCTCCTTAGCACTCTCTACAGAGGAGTTCTCCCGAAGGTCCGCATGCTTCTAGATACGGCCAACAGTGGTAACTTCCTCAACCAAGACGTTGATGCTGGCTGGGCACTTGTGGAGAACCTAGCACAATCTGATGGTAACTACACTGCTGAGTATGATAGGAGTGTTCGGCCAAGTGTTGCTACAGATGATCAGACTAGGGCGATCAAGGCCTTGACTGCTAAGTTGGATCAACTGCTACAGCAGAAGAAACAAGTCCATTTTGCTTCTGAGGATACAGTTTTTCAGGTTCAAGATGGGGAGGATGATGGTCTAGAGGAGGTCAGCTATGTGCAGAATCAGGGTCAGTACAACAAAGGTTTCATCAACTACACGAACAACCCGAATCTGTCCTACAGGAGTCCCAACGTTGCTAACCCTCACGACCAAGTCTACCCACCTCAGCAACAACCTTAGTCCAAGCCTTTTATTCCCTACAATCAGCCGCCGAACTTCACCCCTAGACCGTGTTATCCGAGTCATCCGCAACAACAGAGAGCCTTGTGTCCACCACCAGGTTTTCAGACTCACCACGCTCAGTCTTCTACCGCTCCAGATCAACATACAAATGCCTTGCTGCAGCAGCTCCTACAGGGTCAAGCAGCCGGTGCACTAGAAGCGGTTAAGAAATTTGGTGAACTCAAAACCCAGCTGGACTACAACTACAATGCTCTCAACAGCAAGATTGAGACATTGAACTCCAGGATTAAGTATTTGGAGGGCAACACTGCATCTACTTCCTCCACAGCACCTATTGGACAACTTCCAGGAAAAGTAATTCAGAACCCCAAGGAGTATTGCAATGCCATCTTTTCAGTGGAATCAAGTCCTATTGCTGATCATGAAGCGGATGTTAGAGACATTGAAGCTTTTCTTTATGGTTCATATGCTAACAACACTACAATCGCTTTGAGGAGTGGCAGAAAGTTACCTGCAAGGGCAGGATCAGTTCCAGTCACTGCGGACAGTGAGGATAAAAATGGGGAGGATTTGGTTTCCAAAAACGACCACGACAAGAGTTTTACGCCTACTGGAGCACCCCAACTCGACCCACCTACTCGAGCTGAGACCCCCAAGACGTCCAACTCGAGCCCACAGCTCGACCAGAAGGGTCAAGACAGCCTACCTCCTGCACCTAAAACTGTGATTTCAGAGAAAAAGAAACAACCCTCTGTTCCCCCTCCTTACAAACCTAAACTTCCATTCCCAAAAAGATTCAAGATGGATAAGGACGTAACCATGGTTGAAAACAAAGGTAGTGTCGATTGCATTGATTCACCAAGCACGACAAAGATTGAGCCTAAGTCTCTCCCCAAGCTTGGCAATCCTGGTATGTTCTCCATAACCTGCCTTCTCGGAGATTTGGCAATTGAGGATGCTCTATGCGACTCCGGTTCAAGTGTGAATGTCATGTCCCGTGAGATATTAGAAAATCTAGGGATAAGACACCTCACTTATCACCCATCGCCCATCATTTTTGGAGACGCTCATTCACGAAAGCCACTTGGTCTTCTGGAAGATTACCCAGTTAAAATTAGGGACTGTATAGTCCCAACAGACTTTGTTGTTATGGAAATGAAGAAGGCCAACAAGCTCCCACTCCTTCTTGGAACCCCCTTCCTCAACACTACTGGTGCAAACATGGACTTTAAGAACCAAAGGGTGGTTCTTATGAATGTGGATGACAAAGCCTATTACCCACTAAAAGCTTCTCCTAATGAGCTATGTGGCACAATGACTATCAAATATGATGGCTACCGTGATGAGAAAGTGCAGTACATTGGCACAGTTGAGAAGGTTGATGAAGCTCCACCCCTAAAGGTCTATGATGAGAAAGAGAAGTCTCTGGAACGAAAGGATAGAGCTGAGAGTACAATGAATGAACAAGGGGTCAAGCCATTCATACTTGGTCAGATCATTGCAGAGGAGACCTCAGTTCCCCTCCATGAACCACCATAGACCGAAGAAAAAGGAAGTCAAGCTTAGAGACTATAAACAAGCTCACTTGGGAGGAAGTCCCACGTCTATCTCTGTACATATTTCTTTGCCTTATTTTTTTTAAAAAAAACGTCAAATAAATGTGCTAAGCTATTTTGTCTTGATTGTGTGATTTCAGGAAAGCAAGAGAGGTGGATCATAAACCTTAGGAGGGAATTTTCAAAATCCTGACATGTGGACCCAAGTCGGAGGTGTCATGGTCAATACAGAGCTCACATGCTCAAGTCGGAGGTGTCATGGTCAATACAGAGCTCACATGCTCAAGTCGGAGGTGTCACGGTAAATACAACGTCACGAACAAGTCAGAAGAGTGTTTGGTCGACCCACACACGCTAGAATCCGATTATGTCAGCTCGAGTCTCACCAGATGGAGCCCACACTCGACCCACACACGCTCCTCCTTGTCCTTTGTCCCCTCCCACTTGTTTATACAAGCCAAACTCGATTCAGAAGATGCCAAAGAAGAGTCCACTCGGTCAAAAAGGTGTCAGCGAAGTGACGACTCGATCCCACACCCCTTCAACGCGCTTTCACCACTCCTTCAACACGCCTTCAAGCTCGAGCCCACACGTTTTCAACACGATCTCGACTCGGCTATATATACCGAACTCAACTCCATACTTTACTCACACCACAAACACTCTCAATCCTCTCTCTCTTTCATTTCCAGAAATTTCTCAATTTGTTTTTGCTGCTTTTGAGGCTAATCCTCACGATTTTGAGTTCCCTTTCCTTGTCTTTAATCAAGTCTCAGGTATGGACCCTCGCCAAGCCCGTCGTAGGTCAGCTAAAGCACTCGCCCGAAACTTCCAGATGTGGAGAGAGAACATTCCTCCAGCCGAAGAGCAAGAACACGAACAAGCCGCAGAACAAGAACAAATTGCGGTACCCATGGAGTATGAAGTCACGCCGGACTCGACCACATATGCCCAAGCCCAAGGATCAAGCCAGAAGGGCCGGAAGTCTCGCTTGAGCACCCACACTCGAGCCGGTGAAACGAGGCGAGTCACCCGTGTCACGCGTGAGGGACAAGACCAAATGGAGGCTATCCCGCATCTACGCGATGAAGAAACAGAGGAAGACGAGCCTCAGTTGATGAGGAAGCCTCGGCGGATGAGCACCCACGCTCGAGCTGGAGGGTCGGGACAAGCTACTACGGTATCAGACAAGAAGCTCACTCAGGTCAAGCGTGAAGGAAAAGCACCAATCAAGCCGAGTATGCATCAAGGTGGTGAAGAAACAGAGGAAGACGAGCCTAAGTTGATAAGACAACCCCGAAAGAAGAACACCAAACCCTCTCGCAACCAAGTACTTAGAGGCCCTCCTTGAACGCAATTTTGAAGGAACGAGGTACCCGCACAAAGAAACAATGCAAGCACTCGGGATTGCTAGAGATATGGAGTATCTCTTTGAGGCGGGAGGTATAAGACAATTCATGAACAAACCGCTGGAAGCCTACAAGGAAGAGACGTGCCACTTCCTCTCGTCCCTCGTGGTTTATTTCTACGATGAGGAGCCTGATGTTGAACCCGATGACGGCCCGGCTTCATCACCTTCGCGTGCAGAGGACAATGCTATGCCCTTACCATCGCGCAAATCTGCAATTTATATGGTTTTTCTGGAGGTGACGAACTGATTCAAGATTTTGATCATGAGGAACTCCAACAATTATGGTCGACCATAGGAGACAGCACCAAACCTTTCTCCTCCTCTAGAAGCAAGAGCTCAAGCATCCGAAGCCCTGTCCTGAGGTACCTACACAAGACAATAGCAAGCTCTATGTTTGCAAGGAAGGTGACCGGGACGGTGAATGAAGGTGAACTAAGGATGCTGGACTTATGCTTACTGCCACTTCTGGGGAGCACAAGAGATGGGCGGAAGATGCAGGGAGATAGAGCAGATGCTAACCTCGCCCTTGTTCTGATGGAGCAATTCCTGAACTACAAGGACTGGGCGATAAAGATGGGCAAGATGAAGATGGATGGCGCAGGTGACCTCTGTATTGGGGGTATCATCACCCCGATACTTGTTGCTTGTGACGTAGAGCTACGATCAGCACCCTATCCACCCAAATGGATAGATATCGATTTCTTGAGGAGGTGCAGGTTCCTGGACCATACAACACCTCCAGACGAGTACATCTATCAGTTCATGCATCCGACAGCTGGGGAAGCGAAGCTGCGCCTGCCTTGCACCGATCTCACCAAGGTACGCCAGGGCCGAAACATTGATTTTCATCCTCCTCTCGATAGACTCTATAATCAAGACGAGGAGATTATGGAACAAGGAATGGGGTCAGACGATCAAGATGCTGTTCTGGAGGAGGTTAATCCAACAGAAAGGTACTCGTTTGAGGAGTACACGCTCAAACCCACACATAGTCCAGCCCTGAAGGAGGCACACAAGCGGATTAATCTCCTTCAAAGGTGGAACAAGTTTCAAGGGAAGACCGTTGCCGCACTCAAGGGTACCGTGAAGGACCTGAAAGACCAAGTGAAGGACGTGAAGGACCAGCTCAAGGACTTCACGCTAAAGTTAAAATCCCCTACACCCAAGAAAACCATCGTACCTGGGAGAATTCTGACGGGGAGCGGGTCATTTCGCGAGGAACCAAGACATCATGCACCTGAGATGGAACCACCACGAGCCTCCTCCTTCGAGCCAAGGCAGCCAAGGCAGTTTTAACACGCGAGGAAGAGACGCCAAGCAGGAGGAGCATCTAGCTCACGCACCCGGCTCGAGCAAGGACGTCGAGACAGAAACTTCGGAGCATCTGGCTCACGCACCCAGCTCGACCACTACCAGGTCGAGTCGACATACTCACCATAATCACCAAGGTACCCGTACTGACCCTTTCTGTATATATTAGATGCATCGTTTTTATTGTTTTCTGTTATCTCTTAGCCTCTCTTTCCAAATTTTTATTACACAAGGGACTGTGTAATTTAAGTTTGGGGGAAGGGTTAAGTTTTGTATTGATGTGTTTTCTCTGTTCTTATTCTGATTTTGTGCATCCTTGAGTCTGCATGCATCTATGGCATAGAAAAACCAAAAAAATCAAAAAAAATCAAAAAAATTTCGAAAATGATTTCACAAAAACATAGTGTTCATTTAGTTGCATTTACATTTTAGGATCGAGTCTACATTGTTTCATACAGGGCTGTTGCATATGCATAGGGGATGATGATGATTTAAAACCTTGTAAACTTGCTGATTCAACTGCATGACTTCAATGCCCTCGTTTCTAGTTGTTCAATGCATTAATGTTGAGCTTGAAGTAAGACCGAACCATGTTCTGAATGCACGACTAGATCGAGTCTTAGCTGAAGCATGCTGCGATTTTCTGTCATTCCCCATCTATTTAAACCTGAATTTGACTTATAATTATCATGTCTAGGCATAGAATTTGAACTCATGGATACTGTATACATACTTGGATTCCCTTTCATCTGTTTATACCACTCTTTGCCAATCCAAGTAGCTGATTCTCATTGTTAGATTAGTTTTACCATGCCCTTACCCTAGCCTCCTTTCAAGCCACACTATTACTTTAGTGAGTGTGTGAGACCTATTTCCGAATGAGCTTGGTAGAAAGTGTTAGGTTTGAGCCGACAAGGATAGAATCTCATGTAAGTTCTGGTTTGCAATTTTCAAATCAGATAGGATTAGGTGGGATCTTGATCGTTGGGTATTGAGGTTAGTTCTGTGAATAGAAAAGAATGAGAAAAACTTGGAAAAAGAAAAGAAAAGGGTAAGAGTTCTTAGGAGGGAAATGATCTGAATATTTGAATATCTAGTAAAAGATTGGGGGAGGTGCATAGTAAAAGAAAAAGAAAAGGCAGAAAGCTCAAAAGTCTGAAAAAACACAAAAACGCCTAAGCTAAGTTAAGAAAAGAACCCCAATCCGCTAGATGTATATGTGTATAACCCCTCCTAGAACCAAAAAAAAAAACAAAAAGAAAAGATGAAACTGAAGGGTAGAATTAGGATGACTGTCTGGGTTTTAGACTAAGGGATAAGACCGCTTGTGTAGGACTGGGTAGATGAGAGTCTATTCTTGTATGCATAGGTTGGTTCTTACCTTTAGCATTCTACTAAAGCTCATTCCGTTTCATTGAGAGACCCTTGTTCTGAAACGTCAATACCGTACTAAAGGGACCATTTTTGTCTCTTGACCTTACCCTTAGCCAAATGAGTTCATTGAATATGCTTAGCTTGATTCATGGTTTCTGTTCTAATGAATGTTAAGGGGAATGATAGAAATGAATGCATGACTAGGTTGAGGTTTGATTGAACTTGTGCTGCGAAGAGTATGGCTAACGCTTTTAAGTAGAGCTCATAAACTTTGCATTCTAGAGTTAGTAACTTGGACATTGAGGTCATCCGTTATTATCTGCAAGTTTTGGTTCCGAGTCCCCACTTTCAACCCTCTTCTCCATTCTCATTCCTTTGTTTGCTTGTGGGCAAGCAAAGACTAAGTTTGGGGGAGTTGATATGTTTGCATTTTGCATCGTTTTAGCTTGCATAAATCATACGTTTTGACGTGTTATTCACCCCGTTCTTGTTATTTATTCCAAGTTTTGCATACTTAGAATGTTTTGCATTAGGTCCGTATACATCCTGCATATTTGGCTTGTTATAGGTACTTTCGGTGATTTTGGAGAAGTTAGACCAGAAGCTGTCTGGAGCATGCTGATCGAGTCCATACAGAGCAGTTGTGATTGAGTCTGTGCTGAGCAGAAGCTGTCTGGGACATTTTGATCGAGTCCGTGCTGAGCAGAAGCTGTCTAGGGCATGCTGATCGAGTCCGTGCAGGATACCCATGCAGACGTGATCGAGTCCGTGCTGAGCAGAAGCTGTCTGGGGCATGCTGATCGAGTCCGTGCAGGATACCCATGCGGACGTGATCGAGTACGAGCGGGAGATGGAGCGAAGCTCGGCTCGAGCACCCATGCTCGAGCTGTATGATCAAACAGACAAAAGGTGGCGTCTTGAAGTTTCGTAACCCAGCTCGAGCCCCTGCAATCGAGTGGACTACTCAAGCTCATCTCAGAAAAATGCAGTCTTCATTTCGTCTGTTTGAGCACAGCACTCGACCAAGACTTAGCCGAGCTGAACCTTATCCTGCACATTTTTTACTATTTTGCGCATGACGTTTTAGGGTTTTTAAGACTTAGTATAAATACCTAATGTGGGGTGAAGACTAGGAGAACATTTTTATCTCTAATATTTCGAGTTTTTCCTTGTGTTCTTCTCTGTTCTTAGTTTCCAGAACTTGTAATTTGATTTCTACTTGTTATTTTGAGTTTGTTCCTTCTGTTCTATCATTATCTCTATCTATTTCTATCATCTATGCAAGTTTTTATGATTTCTGGGTTTGTGTTCTTGATGTTCTTCATGAGTTTTGAATAGTCATTAGGGTTCTTGAGGATGGGATAGATTAGGTGTAGAATCTTGGTCTTTCAGGTGGTTTAAGTGTAGATCGTTTGATTTCCCTTCTAAATCAGTGTTCTTAATGCTAGTTTCTTTCTGATCAATTGGAATTAGAACTTACGTGTTTTTCCGCCCAGAAGGTGTTTGATAAAATGCTTGAATGAACTGATGTTAGAGATTTGCATACCTAGCCTAAGGGATTAGTTGTGCAGGGTGTTTATTGACAATATTGAACTAAATCGTATTGCCTCGCTAGGGTAGATTTCGCTAAGGGATTGGGTCCGAAACCGGTCTAGTTTGAGGTTACTTACCACGGAGTGGACTTAACTTGGTTTTGATGTTTGATGTCTAGGGAATAGCTTGATTGAGTTTTGTTAAACCACTTGAACAGGCTAAGAGGACACACTGAGTCGATTACCCCCATCCTTAGGAACTTCTCTTGCATTGTTGAATTTGCTGCTAGTCCTATACGCTGCCCTTTACCCCCATATGCTATTTCTGTTATTGCTTGGTTTCTGCTAGTTCTTGTTAGTCTTATACGGTACCTGTTTTAGTGTCCATTCTCAGTTTTTGTCTAGGTTGCTAGACCCCAATACGCTATTTGCTTGGCTTGACTTGAATTGCTTGATCGCATCCTTTTTGGTTAATATTTTCACCCTTATGGATTGACACCTTACTACTACAACGAAAACTCGGTCTAGTAAGGAATTGACCTATATCAAGGCTTCTAGTTCTAGACTTTGTTCTTAGTTTGTCTCATGGTCGGTATATTGATATCTTCTTCTTTGGGTTCAAATAGGTTAGTCTCTATGTCCTCATCACGAATATTAACCGAATCAAACCAAACCGAAAACCAATTTGTTATCAAATTTGGAACCGATAAATTACTATGCAAAAAACGAAACCGAACCAAATTTCTTATTTTGGTTCGGTTTGGTTCTGGTTTATTTATAGAGACTGATACAAGACTATGTAAGTAGAGAACATGGTAAAAATGTAAACAAAGTGACAGTAAATCATAAAAACGAATTTACAAAACTACCCATCATAATGATTTATTGATATGAGTCATGTGTGAAACAGCAGCCACAGAGAGACAAAGACTCGTAAGTATTGGCAGCGAAAGCGACCTCCTTTATTCACCCAACACTGCCATGAACATGTTCTTCCTCAATCAACATTTATGACCGTTTTACCCCTCAAAAAGAGAGAGAAAGAAAAATGCAAAACAAAGGACGTCTCTCTCTCTACTGCAAGGCTTCAGAACTCTGGCAGAAATAAAAAGATGATGGGGTTTTTAACTTTATCCTCCCAAATAATTCTTCTTCCCTTCGTCTCTCTCTCATACACAGTCCCTACACTTGTACAATCTCCTCTCTTTAAACCACATTTAAAGACTCTCTCTCTCTCTTTCTCTCTCTCCATCTCTATCTCAGTCTGTGTTTCTGTCGTCTGAGCACTCAATGAAATAACACTGTAATTTTTTCGTCAGAAAGGATGTGATGGAACGATAAAAATCAAGACTTTTTTTTTCTCGGTGAAAGTTAAAAAAATATTTATATCCAAAAACCAAAATTTTGAGTAGTCTCTCTTTCTCAAATCATAAAAAAAATATAATGTCGGTACATAATACGGTTCTTTTCTTCTCTATCCTCTGTTTCTTCTTCTTCATGGAGACTTAAAGCTTTTAGTGTAGAAAAAACGAAGTCGTTTTAAGGCTGTATGTGAGAAAATGGCTCTGTTTGGAGATATTGTTCTTCTGGGTTTTCTCATCTGTTTGAGCTTAGGAAGTACTGTGAATTCAGATGAGGGTATGTTTTTATACTGATGCATGTTTCTTTAAGTTCAAAATTCTTATAAAGGCTCAAGATTTTTCTCTTTAGGTTGAGCAAGGAAATGAATTTTTTAAGTGAAGAAACTAAAAATGAGATTTTTATTTGATTTTGAAGTTGTGTGGTGAAAATGAGATCTGGGTACTTGTTATGTTCTCTTTTTTTATTTATTTTTTTGCTTTTTGTAATGGTTTTTGACTTTGTGGGTCTAAATAGAATCTACAGAAGCTTTGAATAAATTAGGGTTTGAGTTTTTTTTGTTTTCTTGGAAGTTGAATTTTTAAGGACTTTTATTTTTCTTCTCAACAACTGACAAATATTTGTTTTTGTTTCTGTGCGTGTGTTAATAAAATATCCTATAAAAAAAAAGGAGCAACGTTGCTGGAGATTAAGAAGTCATTCAAAGATGTGAACAATGTTCTTTATGACTGGACAGCTTCACCTTCTTCGGATTATTGTGTCTGGAGAGGTGTGACTTGTGAAAATGTCACCTTCAATGTTGTTGCTCTGTAAGTTTCATCCTTTTTTATTTGGTTGTTAGGTTTCTTTTTTCGTGTTTTTGTGGAAAAAGTTGTAATTTGTTTTGTGTTTCTTTCTATGTTGTGTAGTAATTTGTCAGATTTGAATCTTGATGGAGAAATCTCACCTGCTATTGGAGATCTCAAGAGCCTCTTATCCATGTAACTGTTTCAAAAATCACTGTAGCATGAGATAAAGTATCTACTATTTTCCTCTATCTGGTGTGTAACTCTGTGCTAATTACTTTTGTCTTCTCTGTTTTTCTAACGCAGTGATCTGCGAGGTAATCGATTGTCTGGGCAAATCCCTGATGAGATTGGTGACTGCTCATCTTTGCAAAACTTGTAAGAACAGTGATAGGTGTTACTACCATTAGTTTTGTTCTTAGAAGTTCAGTGGATGAAGTGTGTTCATGTTGTTTTATTCAGGGACTTATCCTTCAATGAATTAAGTGGGGACATACCGTTTTCAATTTCAAAATTGAAGCAACTTGAGCAGCTGTAAGTAGCTAGTTATTCTGCTACCAGTCTTCATATGTCATTGCTAAATATACTCACCATGTGGAATATAAATTTTATTTTTTCCAGGATTCTGAAGAATAACCAATTGATAGGACCGATCCCTTCAACGCTTTCCCAGATTCCAAACCTGAAAATTCTGTATGTTCCCTCTGATGCTTACATGTCTACTACTTTTAGCTGTATAGATGATCAAAATGTGAAATTTCGATTGTCTGTGAAAAATTCCAGGGACTTGGCACAGAATAAACTCAGTGGTGAGATACCAAGACTTATATACTGGAATGAAGTTCTTCAGTATCTGTAAGTGTCCATGTTTTTGAAGTCTGTCAATGTCTCTTCATTGCCTGGTAATAATTGTTGTAATATGATGAGCAGTGGGTTGCGAGGAAACAACTTGGTTGGTAACATTTCTCCAGATTTGTGTCAGCTGACAGGTCTTTGGTATTTGTGAGTCTATGACCATCTTCTCGCGCATCTGAATAGTATGATGAGTTCTTTTTCCAGTATGGAATCTCTGACTTTGTTTTTCTGTATTGAATCAGTGATGTGAGAAACAACAGTTTGACGGGTAGTATCCCTGAGACGATAGGAAATTGCACTGCCTTCCAGGTTTTGTATGTGCCTTCTCTCTCTGCTACTGTACATTCTTACTGCAGTTCGGTTACTTGGGAAAATCTACTTATTTGATTTGCTTGTTATGAACCCAGGGACTTGTCCTACAATCAGCTTACTGGTGAGATCCCTTTTGACATCGGCTTCCTGCAAGTTGCAACATTGTTAGTCCTCGCCTCTCTACTGTTACCATATCGTCCCGATCTGCGCAAATCTTTTACTTTAGATTTTGGCTAGCCTTTGTTTTCTTTTAAAGAAGATCATTTTATCATCTTAGATCGTTGCAAGGCAATCAGCTTTCTGGGAAGATTCCATCAGTGATTGGTCTCATGCAAGCCCTTGCAGTGTTGTAAGTACTTTTCTTCTAATCAAGGAAGCTACTTGTAACATTTTCATGAACTTAAAGGTTCCATTTTTTCTTTTACAGAGATCTAAGTGGCAACTTATTGAGTGGACCTATTCCTCCGATTCTGGGAAATCTGACTTTTACCGAGAAATTGTAATTCTTTACCTTCATAGTCTCTTCATTAGTGGAAGTTCAATTGGAAAATTAAACATTGAGGTCTATAACGAATGGGATTTGCAATGCATAAGGCTTTTCAAAACTATATATGGAATTCTAATGACTCATTAGGGTTTAGTTTTTAGTTACCATGTAAATAATGGTGATTATCATTTTGGCTTTATCTCTAGGTATCTGCACAGTAACAAGCTGACTGGTTCAATTCCACCTGAGCTGGGAAACATGTCAAAACTCCATTACCTGTACGACCAACCTTTTCTTCACTTCTCTTTGCCACACAGTTAATATTAACTTTTGTTTAATCATCAACAATTTTTACAATATTTTTTGCAGGGAGCTCAACGATAATCATCTTACAGGTCATATACCACCGGAGCTTGGGAAGCTTACTGACTTGTTTGATCTGTAAGTACTTCCTATGCTTGACATGTTTTGATGTTCTTATATTGATGTGAACTATTCACATATAGGAATGTTGCCAACAATGATCTAGAAGGACCTATACCTGATCATCTGAGCTCCTGTACAAACCTAAACAGCTTGTATGTATCTCTTTCTCTCAAAACTTCACACTGGCATGTTTATGATTGTTGCTTTATATGATTTTGTGTTTCATTAATGGAACTATAGAAATGTTCATGGGAACAAGTTTTGCGGCACCATACCCCGAGCGTTTCAAAAGCTAGAAAGTATGACATACCTGTAAGTATTGGCGCTGAGAATCTTTCTGATATCTGATACATGATATGGTTCCGCAGCTTTTGTTTTTTGATTTTAAAGCCATTAACTACCGAGTTTTTGGTTGCATTTGATTTATCGGTTCAACCAGTAATCTGTCCAACAACAATATCAAAGGTCCAATCCCAGTTGAGCTATCTCGTATCGGTAACTTAGATACATTGTAAGTGTTTCTTGTTTTCTGTGATGTATTCATCTTCATATGTGCCTTGTCCCACAGTTAATTATTTTCTGACATTTGAAGGGATCTTTCCAACAACAAGATAAATGGCATCATTCCTTCTTCCCTTGGTGATTTGGAGCATCTTCTCAAGATGTGAGCATCCATGAGACCTCCGATTTATTTTTTTGTTCTTGCAAAAGATGAAAATGGTTTGTGACATCGTGCATTCTTGTTATAGGAACTTGAGCAGAAATCATATAACCGGTGTAGTTCCAGGAGACTTTGGAAATCTAAAAAGCATAATGGAAATGTAAGAAGTATCTTCTATGTGCTTGGTTAGAGTTTTTCCATATATCGCATTACTGTTCAGAATTTGTGTTTTGTGGTTGCAGAGATCTTTCAAATAATGATATCTCAGGACCAATTCCTGAAGAGCTTAACCAATTGCAGAATATGTTTTTGCTGTAAGCAATCTTCCTCTTACCCCATCCATGCTGTTGAGAAATTGTTTCAGTGTTGGAGAGTATTTGAAGATGCTTCTGTTAAATGATAGTAGTAAAATAAGATACAAATCTGAACATAATCGATGTGGTCACTATGTGTGATTCAGAAACAGATAATGGGTTGGTGATTATCTAATGTTTTGTTTGTTAAAATTGTGTGCAGGAGACTGGAAAATAATAACTTGACTGGTAATGTTGGTTCATTAGCCAACTGCCTCAGTCTGACTGTATTGTAAGTAGACACCATTGGTTCTGAATGACTATTTTTCTCTCTCTGTGCATCTTGTGCTAAGAATTTAACCCTGCAATCTTCACTAACTCTTATAGGAATGTATCTCACAACAACCTCGTCGGCGATATCCCTAAGAGCAATAACTTCTCAAGATTTTCACCAGACAGGTATGATAATTTAGCAGGTTTAGGTATTCTGCATTTTGTTTTGTTGGCTTATGTTTGATCATAGCTATGTTTATCTCTGTTTTGTTGGTTTTGTATAAAGCTTCATTGGCAATCCTGGTCTTTGTGGTAGTTGGCTAAATTCGCCCTGTCATGTTTCTCATCCAGCTGTACGAGGTGATTATACTCTTCTAAAAGCTTCCATTCACAAAACCTAAGATAATAGAAGCTTATGTTTCTATCCTTGCTTTGTCTGCAGTGTCAATCTCTAGAGCAGCTATTCTTGGGATAGCTATTGGGGGACTTGTGATCCTTCTTATGGTCTTAATAGCAGCTTGCCGGCCGCATAATCCTCCTCCTTTTCTTGATGGATCACTTGACAAACCAGGTCTACTCCTCCAAACCACCTTACGAATGTTCTTTACCTATAACTATTGTAATCCAATAGCTAATCCTTAAATTTCTTGGTGACATCAGTAACTTATTCAACTCCGAAGCTCGTCATCCTTCATATGAACATGGCACTCCACGTTTACGAGGATATTATGAGAATGACAGAGAATCTGAGTGAGAAGTATATCATTGGGCACGGAGCATCAAGTACTGTATACAAATGTGTTTTGAAAAACTGCAAACCAGTTGCAATTAAGCGACTTTACTCTCACAACCCACAGTCGATGAAACAATTTGAGACAGAACTCGAGATGCTAAGTAGCATCAAACACAGAAACCTTGTGAGCTTACAAGCCTATTCTCTCTCTCCATTGGGGAGTCTTCTTTTCTATGACTACATGGAAAATGGCAGCCTCTGGGATCTTCTTCACGGTAAGTCTCCTCACCCCAAACACAAACGTCATTTGTTTCTTCTGTTACTTTACATCTCTGCTTGTGTTTTGTAAAGGCCCTACGAAGAAGAAAACTCTTGATTGGGACACACGACTTAAGATAGCATATGGTGCAGCACAAGGACTGGCGTATCTACATCATGACTGTAGTCCAAGGATCGTACACAGAGACGTGAAGTCGTCCAATATTCTCTTGGACAAAGATTCAGAGGCTCGTTTGACAGATTTTGGAATTGCGAAAAGCCTGTGTGTGTCAAAGTCACATACTTCTACTTATGTAATGGGCACGATTGGTTACATAGACCCTGAGTATGCTCGCACTTCACGTCTCACCGAGAAATCCGATGTCTACAGTTATGGAATAGTACTGCTTGAGTTGTTAACCCGGAGGAAAGCCGTCGATGACGAATCCAATCTCCACCATCTGGTTTGTCCTTTCTTGCCTCTCTCTCTCTCAACTGTTCTGTTTTTTATTTTTATTTGTATGAATGTTAAATTTATATTCAAAACAAAAAAAAAAACAATTTTACAATGAATGCAATCTTAAAGCTGAGAAAGAAATTAGAATCCGACTCTTTATAGGTAATAAATAGTAGCCTCATTAAAACCCGAAGTCGGAAAACCCAAATGGGACAACCGACAGTGAGAAAAAAGTACTACGTGTTCTGTTTTTGGTTTGTTATTGGATTTGGATTCGATTTTCGGATCAAGTATTTTGGTTTGGTTTGAATTAAGCACCCCTAAATGTTTGGCTTTGGTTAAAGTATTTTCTGTTTTTGTTTGACATTTAGCATAAAAATGTTGTTATGTTTTAGTTTCGATCCGAGGGTCTTCAGCTTGGTTTGGTATGATTTTTTTTTTGTTCTAAACTTGTTTTCATTGATTCACTTGCACATCAGATAATGTCAAAGACGGGGAACAATGAAGTGATGGAAATGGCAGATCCAGACATCACATCAACGTGTAAGGATCTTGGTGTGGTGAAGAAAATTTTCCAACTGGCACTCCTATGCACCAAAAGACAGCCGAGCGATCGACCTACAATGCACCAGGTGACTCGTGTCCTCAGCAGCTTCATGTTGTCGGAACAACCACCTGCTGTGTCAGACACGTCAGCAACGCTGGCTGGTTCGTGCTACGTCGATGAGTATGCAAATCTCAAGACTCCTCACTCTGTCAATTACTCTTCAATGAGTGCTTCTGATGCTCAGCTCTTTCTTCGGTTTGGACAAGTTATTTCTCAGAACAGCGAGTAAGTGTGAATCACTTTTTTTTTTCTTAGGAGTCGTCTTCTTTAAAACGGTATCGTTTTTGTTGCATTAAGCTGTTAGAAATTTAATGTCTCATGTAAAAAATTATGCACTGCCTTATTATATTAGACAAGTTTGTGAATATATCCTCAAACTGGCACTTAGACTTCCTATTTTCTATCAAAATTTATGTTTTAGAAAAGTTAGTTCAATGATTTATAAGTTCTATAAAAATACTTAAAATTTCTATTATTGTCTAATCTGTATAGTATCTCAATGTAATTTTAAAAAAAGCCTACTATGAAAAAAAAAAAAGAAGGCGTTGAACTTCTTCAGCTGCAAAATTTTAATCATAACCAAAAACAAAAGTTGTGAAATTCGACAGTTTAAACCTTAAAAAGTGGCAAGTATGAGAAAAGAAGAGTTTTTACTTTAAGGAGTTGATGGTCCACTAGGAAATTGGAATAGATAAGAAAGGAGAAACCTTTTGAAATTCTTTATCACTTGATCTCCTTCCATCTAAAACCTTTTGAAATTAGAGATATTAAAAGTATTATGGGACTTTAAATTTAGTTTACCAAACTTCTTCTTAGAGATAATCATAGTGTCACAAATAGCCTTGTTTTGTGCTACGTGATCATATAATGTTATGCTTTTAAAAAAAAAAAATTATGCTACGTCTATTTTGATCCACTTGTGTCACAAAAAAAAAAAAAAAAAAGCATTGTGTGTTATGGAATACTAATGAAATCAATTGAATAATAATGGTCATTCGGTTGGAGACCTACCACTCTCAACTGCAACATGCATCTTCATTGTTCGTATGACACTACTTTCTTAGCCATGCAAAATGAATTTGGATCCTAACCTTAAAAAAATTGTCCATTCTCCCTTAGAAGTTTACAATTTAATCGATATGGCTGGAGCAACATCATCGACTCCATCACCAAACCTCTCGATCAGTTAATGCTACTATGTCCTATATGGGCTCTCTGGTTTGGAATAGAACAAAACATCTAGTTTCAGTGGATCTAAATCGTCTTTTTCTTATGATCTTTTCTCACTTTAGTTTGGTGGTTAAGCAATATGACTCAATATGACTCCTTCCATTTTAAGATTCTCAAATTAAATACAAAACTCAAGTGGTCGCCTGGTCAGTAAGATCAACTACTAAGTCTAGGCACGGGGCGGGTATCCGCCATTTTCACCCGCCTTGGTACTTGATCCGCTCCGTACGAGTTATACTTTTATCCGCTTTGGTACTTGACCCGCCAAAATTAGTCATGCCTTGATACTTGACCCGTTCCAAAAACGAGTACCCGCCTTGATACTTGACCCGTCCCGTTTGAGTAATAACGAGTATTTTTTTGCAGGTAACAGGTATTTTTTTGGCGGATAACGGGTATATTTTACGGGTAACAAGTATTTTTTTGCGGATAACGAGTATTATTTACGGGTAACGGATATTTTTTTCGGGTAACATATATTTTTTTGCGGGTAGCGGATAACGAGTACGGGACGGGTAACGGGTAACAGGGCGGGTAACGGAAAAAAATTTGGCTTGGACTTATCCTGTTACTTGCAAGTAATTGAAAACTGAGATTTGTTACTTGACTTGCACAATACGGGTACCCGTTTTAACGGGGCGGCTACGGGATGAGTCGAGCGAGTCAGATGGATAACGGATACCCATGCCGAGGCTTATCAACTACCCATTCATTTGTTGGTTAATATACTTGGTTCAATTTTTGTTTCCTCGTTAGACTTCTTCTCTTGAATATAAGTCTTCTCTTGGGTTAAACTTAATTTATGCTCCCTTTAAGAGCTTTATTTCCATTTATGGGCTCGAGTTGGGCTATCTAACAAGGTTTAATTCTCATTCTTTAAATAGAAAACTCTTTAATAAAAGAAACTTATTTAGAAAACCTCGAAATGAATTTAAATATTTCGAACTTCATTTTTCCAATTTTTCTTTAGAATAATTTTTCTTCACTAACAAAAATAAAATAAAATGAAGAAGAAATATGATACGAGATTCGATATCACGTACCAAAGGAGAGGTCCCATCAAGTAAACCGTATTTTTAATTTAAGTGTTTTGGTTTTAGCAGTACGATTTGATATTCCTATTTTTTAGTAATTTTCCTTATTTGTTTAAGATTCAAGTTTATCTCTTGTAATCTTCGACTTAAGGTCTATTTAAGGAGACCTTGAGCCATGAATAAAGATCATCTTCCAAAACATAATCTTAGATAAGAGATCTAGGGTTATTAAGGAAGAGAACTTCTTTTAAATTTCTATTTTCTCGTCATCACATAATCAATACGGCTCATATAACTCGTTCACAAACACGGTCTCGTATCAATTTGGTATCAGAGCCGTTCGACACCATGGGAGACGAGAATCCATCACTATCGTAAATCATGCAAAAACTCACAGAGATGCAAACGCAATTCATGTCAGCCCGATCAGAAACCGAAACAGCAGTTGGCAAAATACGCCAGGAGTTGGCGGCTCTCACGGCCCGTGTGGATGAGAAGGATAGAGACGATCCGCAGAAAGAGGGTAACAAGGGTAAGGCTACCAGCACGAGTCTTAATCTGGAAGAAGGAAGTAGGAAAACAAGAGAGGAGGAGCTCTGGCCGATTCATGCATCCTCTAGTGGGAAGGGTCACCGTCTTAAGGACGGAGGAGGAGAGTGGCAGGTGCGGCAAATTGGGTCACAAGCACGTCATGACGAACAACAGTCACTCGGCGTGACAGGACTTGAAGGAAACGAGGCTCAATCAGGGCTTGGAACGCACGAAAACTCAACACGTTATGGCTTAGGGTACGGGATTGAGGGGGCCTCATCTGCGAGGATGGAATTTCCATCGTATGATGGGAGCACTCATACAATGGAGTGGCTTCAACGCTGTGAGGATTATTTTTTGATCAACGCGTGATTGACGATGATGCAAAGGTTCGACAAGCAACATTTGTGTTAACTGGGGCAGCGAGACAATGGTAGAGTAACCTTCGACGCTTAGTGACTCACAGACTCAGATGGGAAGAGTTTAAGAAACATTGTAAGAGCCGATTTGGGCGGGCTGATGCGGTCAACCCCATTGGAGAATTAACCAATCTGCGCCAAACCGGAACAGTGGATGAGTATTGTGATCAATTCGAAGCGTGTGTTGGGCGTCAATATCGTTTAACCGAATCTCAACAGCTATTGCAATTTTCTGCTGGACTCACAGATGTTTAAAAGAAAGAAGTCGAGTATCGCAGACCAGAGACAATATTCGAAGCAATGAAGTTTGCAAGAGACAATGAATACAAGTTGAGTAATTATAGGCGTACTCGAATTTTTGGTGGGTTCACAGCCCCGGGAGGGTAGCGGGGAGAAGTATACCCCAAGGAAGCGGCGTTGGTCAAACAGAGCGAGGAAACATCAAGAAGCCTCCTTGCGCCAAGAGCTGCAGCAAAAAAAGAGAGGACAACACCACCAAAGCCATTTTGGAAAAAGTTAACTGTAAGTGAGAGGGCAGAGAGAAGACCGAAGGGTCTCTATTTTAACTGTGATGAGTTTTTTTCCCAAGGACATGTCTGCAAACCGGTCCTATTCCATATCATGCCGGTCGAAGAAGGAGATAGCAAGGAGGATGAACCACTTGAGGAGGAAGATATAGGTATTTCACTTAATGCCATGAGTGGAATACAAGGCGATAAGACATTCCAGATCTTACTAGACACAGGAAGCACCCACAATTTTATTAAAACAAGTATAGCGGAGCTAGCTGTAGTTTCGATTACACGCCGACCAGGGATGTACGTCACGTTACCTGATGGGGGAAGATGCCCGATTGATGGCCTATGTAAGGGACTTAATCTGAGTGTTCAAGGGCATCAGTTTGCAGTAGAAATTTTTGCTATCGCCTTAAAAGGATTTGATATCGTTCTGGGAATTAAGTGGATCAATGCTCTGGGAAGAATGATTTAGGATGGGGTTTCGAAAACAGTGGAGTTTAATGAGGGAAACAACACCGTTATTTGGCGACAAGAAGCAAACTGCCATGATAAAATCGGACCGAATCTCAACACCATCAGCGGCGAGTTAGAACAATGGTTCAATGGGGAGGAGGAGGTGTTCTTAATGACATCTTCTGAAATAACAAAACACTCAAATCACAAGAGAAGGGCGCTAAGGGGACAACAAGCAAAAAGTATGGGAAGCTGAAAACGGGATTACAGGAACTGCTTGTAGAATACGATGATCAATTCAACAACGTGATGAGGCTCCCACCTTAGCGTGACTGTGACCATAGAATTCGTCTGTTGCATGGAACGAACCCAGTGGCTGTGAGACCATATCGATACCCACATTTACAAAAAGACGAAATCGAGAAACAGTATACGGACATGTTGAGACGTGGGGTTATACGGCCAAGTACATCACCATTTTCATCACCGGTGTTGTTGGTAAAAACGAATGATGGAGTGTGGCGGTTTTGTGTTGATTTTCGCGAACTCAACAAGGTGACAGTAAATGATAAATTCCCAATTCCGGTGGTTGATGAACTATTATATGAGTTACACGGGGCCCGATGGTTCACAAAATTAGACTTAACGTCTGGTTACCACCAAATTCGAATGGCTGAGGAGGATATCGAGAAGACAACATTTCGCAAACATCATGGCCATTTCGAATTCTTGGTTATGCCCTTCGGCTAGTACAATGCTCCGTCTACCTTTCAAGGCTTGATGAATACTATTTTTTGGAATTTTCTTCGCAAGTTTGTCCTAGTCTTCTTCGACGATATATTGGTTTACAGTGATTCATGGGCTGAACACCTCCATCATCTCCGACAGGTTCTCACCGTCCTACGGTTACACGAGTTGATTTTGAAAGCTCCCAAGTGTGTTTTCGGTAAAGAGGAATTAGGTTATCTAGGTCACATCATCTCACACCCGAGAGTAAGAGTGGACCAATCCAAAATCATGGCAATTACGGAATGGCCTAAACCCATCACCGTGCGGGCTGTACGTGGTTTCTTAGGATTATCGGGATATTACAGAAAAAATTCATAAAGGATTACGGCATCATAGCCACTCCTTTAACGAGCCTCCTCCGGAAATACAGATTTTCTTGGACCGACGGGACCGCAGTAGCATTCGAGAAACTGAAGAAAGCTTTGTCGGAATCTCCGGTACTCTCTCTGCCAGATTTTTCAGAAGAATTTATAGTGGAATGTGATTCTTCGGGCAGTGGTATTGGAGCAGTTTTGCAACAAAAAGGACACCCGATTGCGTTCTTCAGTCGCAAGTTGGCTGATAGACATTCCAAGCTTGCAGCGTACGAACGAGAACTCATCGGATTAGCCAAGGCAATAATACATTGGCATCCTTACTTATGGGGAAGACGATTTCTAATCCGTACTGATCACTACAGTCTCAAATTTTTGCTGGAGCAGCGATTATCCACCTCTCCACAGATTCATTGGGTTAGTAAACTATTGGGTTTTGATTTCGGGGTGGAGTACAGATCGGGCTCCCTCAACAAGGCTGCTGATGCTCTATCACGCCGTGAAGAAGGCCAGAGTCATGCTGAATGCGCCATGTATGCACTTCGGGTGGCTGAGAGAGGAATATTGGTTCGTCTTCGACAAGAGATTGAACAAGACCCAGACTTTTCACCACGCCGTGATCGCATTATCAAGGGAGAAGAACTCTCTGTTTGGGAGGCGAAAGATGGATTGATCTTGTATCAGGGAAGAGCTTATATCGGAGAGGGATCGGACCTTATACAAGCAGTGGTGGCTGGATTTCATAACTTTGGCCATGAAGGTGCTCAAAAGACAATGGATAGGATAAAGCGAGATTTTTATTGGAAAGGCTGAAAAAATTCGGTACATAATTTCATTCGAGAATGTCAGGTTTGCCAACGGAATAAATGGGAGACTCTCCAACCTGCGGGACTACTTCAACCACTACCTGTTCCATCTTAAATCTGGTCTGACATTTCAATGGACTTTGTCGAAACTTTACCGAAAGTGGATGGAAAAACATTGATATTAGTTGTGGTGGATCGCTTCTCCAAGTACAACCATTTTATTCCGTTAAGCCACCCATATACGACAACTTCTGTAGCTCGCGCCTTCTTCAAAGACATAGTACGCTTACACGGGATTCCTGAAACCATTGTGTCTGACAGGGATAAGGTTTTTCGAAGTTTGTTTTAGCGGGAGTTGTTTCGGCTGCTAGGAATTGAACTCTGTTTCACCACTGCATATCATCTGCAATCTGACGGTCAGACAGAGGTGGTTAACAGGACATTAGTGATGTACTTACGATGCTTAACGGGAGATGTACCACGAGACTGGCTAAAATGGCTTTCCTGGGTGGAGTACTGTTACAACACATCCTACCATACGAGCCTCAAAACTACCCCTTTTAAGGTCGTATATGGTAGAGAACCCCCGCGCCTATTTGATTATAGTGCGGGCAGTTCACAGGTGGATACATTTGACGTGGCTTTATCCCAGCGAGATGACTTTATCGCCACTGCTCATGAACGTCTCTTGGAAGCTCAGGAACGAATGAAATCAACTTATAACAGCCATCATCGTGCCTTAGAATTCCAAGTGGGTGATTGGGTTTGGCTTAAGCTTCAACCATACCGACAACTTTCAGTGGGTCGTAAGAACTTCCATAAGTTATCTCCAAAATTTTATGGACCGTTTGAAGTTTTGGCACGCCTAGGGACCATGTCTTATCAACTTCGACTGCCCGACAATACTCGGATTCATGATGTTTTCCACATCTCACTACTTAAACTGCATAAAGGACAGCTTCCAACATCTCCTCAGCCGTTGCCAGCAGTAATTCAAGGCCGAGTGGCACCGCCATCACCAAAAAGATTACTGCGCGCGAAGATACGTGGGGGCACTCGACAACTATTGGTCAAATGGACAGATGATGATGAGGACTCGTCTACATGGGAAGACGCTGCCAAATTGTTAGAAGCATATCCTGAATTTAAGTGTTTTGGTTTTAGCAGTACGATTTGATATTCCTATTTTTTAGTAATTTTCCTTATTTGTTTAAGATTCAAGTTTATCTCTTGTAATCTTCGACTTTCGCTTAAGGGTCTATTTAAGGAGACCTTGAGCCATGAATAAAGATCATCTTCCAAACAATAATCTTAGATAAGAGATCTAAGGTTATTAAGGAAGATAACTTCTTTTAAATTTCTATTTTCTCGTCATCACATAATCAACACGACTCTTATAACTCGTTCACAAACACGGTCTCGAATCATAATATTAGATGTATTATGAAATTTTAATTTACCATTTTTTTTTTTAAAGCGGATTTTAGTTTCACAAGACCTTTCTAAATTAGGGTTATCATCTAACTTCTTTTAGATTTAGTGCTATTTTCACTGTTTTTATAGTCAACCATTAAATATGGAAAGCAATCTGATTATTATTTATGAAAATGTATTTACAAAAAATTAGTTAAAGTTTAGAAATGTATAATCATAGCGTCACATCAATTATGATTATTTAATTTTGTGTTACGTGCTCATATAATCCGATGAATATTTAATTTTGTGCGACATGTATTTTGATCCAACTAAATTTAGATTAAGAGTCAAAATGAACATAATAAAGATTCACTTGTGTGTCAAAGAAAAAAACATATATTTTCTTGTGGGGTACTAATGAAGTGCCTGATTGGTTGTGACAATAGATTTAGGATTTTGGCTGTAGGATTATGGTTGTAAGTTTTTATGATTTAGCTTTAAGATTATGGCCGTAGAATTTTGGCTGTAGATTTTTGGGCTGTAATTTTAGATTTATCGGATGGAGTTGTAGGTTTATCTGCTGGAGCTGTAGAATTAAATAAAAAATGATTAGTAAACATGGATGTGACTTTTAAAATATCAAAACATTTGGTGAATATTAGTGTCTATTATATATTAATATTTTGTCTATACATTAATAAGTAAAAATAAATTTATTAAAATTTATTTAACTAAAATAAATAATAAATTAAAATACGAAAATGCAAACACACCATCTAAAACTTAAATAAAATAAATATAGATGACAAAAATCTATATATTTTTATGATTACTCATCATATTTACGATCAAATAGATTTTCCAGATAAAGAAGTGCAAACTTGTTTTCTGGTATCTCTATAAACTACACTATCATACATATATATATATATATGATTTATCAATTTGTTTTAAGTAAAATTTCAATAAAAAAATAATTAAAAATTTCGTATTTTCTAGTGACTACACGACAATCATGTACATATATATAGGATTTATCAATTTGTTTTAAGTAAAATTTCTTTTAAAAAAATAATGAAAATTTTCATATTTTCTACTGACTACACGACAATTGTGTACATATATATAGGATTTATCAATTTGTTTAATAATTTCTTTAAAAAATAATAAAGGAAACACACGACAATAAAAAATAATAATTTGTTTTCTATTTCCTATTTTTTATCAAATAGAGGACATGTATAAATGAAAAGGTAAAGAAATTTTTTCAAAGCACAAAATTTATGGAACTTTTATTCCAAAAAAGAAAAAAAATATCATAAAAGTGGCTTTAGGTTTTTAAAAGTGGCTTTGGTTTTGAAAAATATTTATAAAACATGATTGCTTTAGGTTCAAATATTTATAAAGCATGATTGCTTTTAATTTAGATATTTAGACCAAAATATGGCTTTTAAAAAGTTTAAAACTCCAACCAATCACCCCCGAAATCAATTAAAATCTGTTAAACCAAATCTAAAAGTATCAAAGACAATAATAGCTATTAATTAACACATTAATCTAATGAAGATTCTCTTTCAATCACATCTTTAATGACCCCAAGATAAACTTCCTCCAAACCCTATTTTATATAAATGTGAGGAGAGCACAAAGAAAACCAAGAAGAAAGAATAGTTGAAGAAAAAATGGGGAGGAAGAAAATAGAACTGAAGAGAATAGAGTACCCAAAAGAGAGAAGCAGCAAATACTCAAAACGTAAGAAAGGGATTTTAAAGAAGGCAGAAGAATTAGCACTGTTGTGCGACGTTGATATTGTAATGGTTCTCATTTCTCCTTTCGATAAACCTACTCTTTTTCACACTCGTTCTAGGTATAATCTCTGTTTAATAATTCTCTTTTGTTTCCAAAAGTGTATAATAATTTTGAACATAACATATATAATATCATGTTTCAACTTTGAAGAAACAAATTATAAAAAAAAAAAACTAAACTAAACTCTTGTTGTCTCTAGAGGTTTATAAAATAATTTCGGCTTTTCTTGTTTTTTTTTCCATAAAATTGGTTCATTTTTGTCTTTTTTGTACCTTGTTTTTTTCATAGAAACGATTATAGTTTATGTGTACACAATGGGCTTACAAAATTGGTTCACTTTTGTCTATTTTTTTTCAAACTATTTAGGAGTGACATGGTAACCAGTTGCAATTTATAAGAAATATAAAAAATAATGATTTTAAAAGAAAAATGGAATAAGGTGTGTAAACTTTTTTTCAACAACATACACCATTAGGAACATGTCCAATAGGAAGTGTTATCATAGAATCTTTAATTTGTTGCTTATAAATTCAAATTTACCAATATTTACATGTTTGGTTGTGTTTTTTTTTGTTTTGTTTTATAAAACAACGGAAAAACGGCTTTTTCATACCTCCACAATTCAGCTATGTTGGATTTATACCCCGATTATACTCCAGTGCGAAAACATACACAATCTACCATAAAATTTTGAATTTCATCATCCGACTTTAAATTTTGTGCAATTCATCATACATTTCGCCGAACACCGTTAGTATTCCGTCAACGGAAAATGACGTGGATACCTACATGTCCAAAACGACGTCGGTTTGGACTAAACGACGTCGTTTTGGACCAAACTCAGAATCAAAAATTTGGAAAAACGACAGCGTGGCATTTGTGGTCATAAACGACGTCTTTCATCACTTCTTCATTTCTAGTTGTCTTCTCCACCATCGTAACCTAACTAAGCGAATTTGGGGGAAAATTTTAGGGATTTTTGAATCTTTTGGAGATCTTGTAATTAGCTCCAATGTCTTCATCAGCTAGTTCAGGTAAGTTTTTAATTGTATTAGATTATCAATTTTGACTTCGAGAATCTGTGTTGATGAACTCCGCTTTAAAAAATTTTGATTTCGAAATTGATGCAGGAGTAAGCAATGGATTCAGACGCATTGCAGATAAAAAAAGCAGAGGATTGCCGAAAGAATGCAGATGCGGTGGAAGGACTAGAATCCAGACGTCAGAGACCACGAAGAATCCTGGGAGGCTATTTTACTGTTGTTCGTATGGCTCAAAAGAGGTAATGTCTGGATTTTAGACTTGAAGTTTAATATATGGAAGATATTGATTGTTTTTGTTGTAGGATAATCGAAATCTATTTAAATGGACCTATATAGCTATGGTTGAAGAGATGGAGGTGGTTGAGAGTGTTGTTGAGAAGATAAAAGTTGACATTAGAAGCTTAGAGATACAAAATCTTGAAGCTGAGATGGAGACTCTAGCAATGGAGACACGCACATGCGAGGCAGTGACAAATAGCTATAGAAATGAGATTCAAGCTATTTCTTCAATTGCAAAAGGATGTGAGAAGGAGATTGGAGAGATCAAAGCTATGGTTGCTTGCTGTGAGACAGATATACAATCACTCCGGTGCTTCAAAAATTTGGTTATATGTGGCTTAGTCATGTTTGTGGCTTATGTTGTCATGTTGAGATAAGTTTGTGGCTTATGTTTTTGGCTTAATTTGCGTAGCGTTTGAGTTTGTTTGTGGCTGCGTTTTAAGACTTTTATGCATTGAATTTTAGTTTTAAGAAGTTTATGTTGAAATTAAAATTGTGTAACCATGGCAAAAACCATCATTACCCGATTACAAGACAAAAACCATCATTATAGAAGCCTAATACCGTCACTAAATCTGATTACAAAAACAAAAACTAAATCCGATTAGAAGGCAAAACCATCAACAATTGCCTTGAAAAAACCATCATCCCAATACCCAAAAACCATCATCTCAGACACCTAAAACATTTAAAAAACTTAAACATGTGATGCTTGACTTCCTTGACTTTGCTGGCTTGGATCTCCATCTGTTTGCTTCCTTGGTGGCCTTGGCTGGCTTGAACTTAGCACCCCAACATTATGGCACTTTCTAGTGTTGTGTCCTGTAAAACTACACCTTCCACAATGAAGAGTCCTTCCTTCTCTTGTAATTTTTGTCTTTTGCTGAGGAGATTCTTCTACTTCTTTCTCTTTCTTTGTCTTCTTTTTCTTTGGAGACTCATTCTTGCCTTTGATCCTTTTTTGTTTCTTTGTAGGCCCTTTAGTTATCACCTTAGGTGGTGGTTGAATCCTTTCTTCACTAGATTTTCTCCACAATCTCATACCATTAACTCCCATTAATGGTTCACTGTATTGATTAACCCATCTTGTTGTCAAATACCAATCGGAGACAAAATCCTCAGGCTTTTGCTTCTTGTACACAATGATCCGCAATACATGACGACAAGGAATACCGATCATATTCCACCTTCTACATGCACATGTTTTTGCATTCATATCAACCATGAACTCGTGCATTCCACCTTCAACCACCTCATAATGCCCATTGCCACAAGGGATTACCTGACAATACTTACGTTATTTTTCCTCTGCTGCAATGGTCTTGAACACCATCTTCTGTAGTAATTCTCCCCAATTCCATTGTTGATTCTGGATTAGAACTAAAAAAAAAGAATTATATTAGGCAGTTCTTTAAGAATCATATAAGAATCAATAAAAATAAATGTTAACTTACTCCACAAACTCTAGCCGATAATCCTTTAGCCTACAAATTGCTCATCATGCTCAGGTTGAATGATTGCCTTAGCTTTTACCTTGGCTTTTCTACATTGATCATTTGTGACAATCAAGTTGTAACGCTCATCAAGTGCTTCTTGCATTAACTTTGGTCTGTAATTAGGATCTTTCCTAATGTCATTCAATAACAACTTAGCTATGATCCCATCCTTCACTACCTTGTTATTACAGTCTTTGATGCAAAAATGATCAGGAATGCAAGTTTTAACCAAATACTTTCCCACTGGTCTTTCTATAGAGCAATAGATTCTGAATTTGCAACCACCACCAACTGCACATATCACTTCAGATTTCTCAGGTCTCCATCTTGAGAACTTCACATTATAACTTTCACTAACAGCATAATCAACAATAGCTTCCTTGAACTGAGGAATGCTGTCAAAAACTTAGCCCAATCTAATCTCCTCACTGCCTTTTCTGTACACACCATAGTGTTTTGCTTCATCATCCTCACAACCAGAATTTGGAGGAGTTGCCTCAGAATTGCAATCCTCATCTTCATCCTCAGCTCCAACATAATCCGGAACATAATCTTCATCTTCATCCTCATATCCAACATAATCCTCATCTTCATCTCTAGTAGCATCTCCATTATCATCAGCTCTAGTAGCATCCCCATCATCATCAGCTCTAGCATCATTTCCATCGTCATCATCACCTATACCTACATTCCCAGAAATATCTTCCTTCTCACAAAATATATCAGCAGCTTTAGTCCAATTTGTAGCTAAACACATGCGTTGAAAACTGTCACTTCCATCATACAACATCTTCAATTCCGTGAATTATTTGAAAGGGAGTTTATACCATATGCGCTGTCCAGACATAGACAACCCCACCGACACCGTCAAGCTTGTAAACATTAATTATGGTTTGCACTCAAGAGTGAGAATTTTGCCTCCTCGATATGAAAGCACATTGCCTTCTGAAACCACAAACTTCCCACTGTGGTAGACTTGGAAGGTAACATCATCGAAGCTCGACAACAACATGAGTTTACTAAACAGATTAGTAAAATCAACCACGAAAGATTAAACCTAAAAGAAGCTCGACAATCTGAGAATTGAGAATATAAAATCATCCACGAAAGACATAAACAAATTAGAAAATAGAGCTGAGAACCGACTCAATTACAAAATCAAAATTTGTATCTCAATAAATTAAATCGAAATCGAAATCGAAATCGATTGAAGCTGAGAAGCAATTAAATCGAAATAGAAATCAGAAAATCGAAATCCAAATCAGAAATTATCTCATATCTAAACTCAAATCGGCTTCTCTAGTTCATAAATCTTGTTCTTCTTCTTCTTAGATTACAAATTGTAAATAGTTAGGTTACGAATTGGGGATAAAAAAAAACTAAAGATTGAAGAAGTGATGAACGGCGTCGTTTATGACCACAAATGCCACGCTGTCGTTTTTCCAAATTTTTGATTCTCAATTTGGTCCAAAACGACGTTGTTTTGGATACGTAAGTATCCACGTCATTTTCCGTTGATGGACCATTAACGGTGTTCGGCGAAATGTATGAAATTGCACAAAATTTAAAGTCGGATGACGAAATTCAAATTTATGGTAGATTGTGTATGTTTTCGTGCTGGGGTATAGTCGGAGTATAAATTCAACATAGTTGAATTGTGGGATATGAAAAAACCGTTTCTCCGTAAAACAACTAATATGTGCTATTTTTGGTGTTGTATGCACGCATTTTGGAGAGCCTACACAATAAAGGTTTGATTTACTCATCACTTTACATTTATCAATTAAATTCTGATTTTTCACTTGCCAATTTCTTTCTCACGATCAGTTATATCGTTTTGAAATTAAAGCTAAAGCAGTTTAAGCCTACACGATGTATAATTATTTTTGTACTTTATTGCTTCTAGATTCATATCTAAATTTATGCATGTGATATTAGTTGTTTCTGTAAAATAAAAATTGAAAACAAAATCTGAATACCAGAAGATTAAGACAACTTAAGCTAGTAACGAACAACAAAGTCATTTTCTTCTTTTTTTGTATGAAACTTTTTTTTTGTTCTCTATATCTACAGACGTTGAAAAAATTGGTGTACAAGAACAACATAAAAGTTCCCGTCGAAATTAATCATCTTTTGCTTGAAAGGTATGATACTATTTATATTCAAACATATGCAAATAAATTATTCACCAGACTAGATCTAATTTAGCTATATTTATTGCAGAGATGATGTGATCCAGGTACAAAAATACTTCTTGCAGAAAGTATTTGAAAGAATTGTTTTTATTATTTTTCAAATAATTTTTTATTTAATACAGTAACTATTTATAATTTAGGATGATAAAAAAGTCACTGTGCTAAGAGAAGCCAAGGAATTACTTGATGAGAAGAAGTTAATTTTGGAGTAATGAAAAAAACAAATCCACTAATAAAGATTCAATAAAAGCATTTTCTAATTAATTTTAACTATTATTTCATTACTAAAACAGTTATTTATTAATATATAAGGGACTGGAAGAATCCAAATAAAGTTAATGATTTAGGCCGACTCAATATCATGGAAAAGTATTTAGTTTCTTCCCTTAGCCATATCAGAAATATCCTTAAGGTAACTGCATGTTAACATGTAATAAATAAGATTTATTCTAAAAATCAAATGTGATGGAAATTTTACACAAAAATTATATCTTGTTTCAGGTTAAAATCCAAGAAGAGCAGCAAACTCTTATATGATTTCAAAATGGAAAACGTAATTGGACCTAACCATTTGAAGAGCATAAAAATATTATACAATATCATGTTATATTTTATATTTTCTTCAACGACTCATATGTGATATATTATACAATATCATGTGATTTTGGAGGGGTCCTTAATAATTTTTTTAAAGTTTTATTTTTTTGGTCTTGTTAAAAGGAAAAAATTAAGGGCCTTTTATGTTATATTATTTTATTAGAAATAGGTTATCATTTATTTAAATTTCAGTCTAATCTTTTTTCTACTTTGTGAAGTTTTATTTTAAGAGTATTAGATGTTGGATCTCATTTATTAGTGGACCTGAAACATGGTACCTCTTATTGAGAAATTATTTTACAGAAAATAATGTTAGATATGATAATAAAAAAAACAAATAAAAAAAAGGCGTAGTAACATAGATAGGTGTTCAAACTATGTGTGATTAGTAATATTCTGACAGTTAGAATAATAAGATCGTACAAGTACATAATATAAAAATAAGTGTCTCTAAATTAAATGATTAAATAAATTAATATATGAGTAAATTAAATGATTAAATCATTTCGAGTCATTTTTCAATATTTTCTCTAGATATTTCCCTCTTTACCGCATAGACATGGTCTCAAACTCGCTTTCATCTCGACTCCGTCAACTCCTTACCATAATTATATGTAGGATTTAAAAATTTATTGAACTATAACATACTAGAACAAGATAACCTGATTGGATAGAACAACTAGAACATACTTTCATACAAATCAAGACAATCTAATACAACTTAT
Source organism: Boechera divaricarpa (assembly GCA_026770425.1). Taxonomy (NCBI): domain Eukaryota; kingdom Viridiplantae; phylum Streptophyta; class Magnoliopsida; order Brassicales; family Brassicaceae; genus Boechera; species Boechera divaricarpa. Next base: position 6,040,564 of record CM049186.1, on the reverse strand, counting down.
GCCATTAGTGTTTTACTCCTCCTTCCAAGCTGCTTACAAAGTATTTTGACATGACCGCGTAAATCTACCCAATTGCCTTCTTCTAAAACTCAGAGGCCGTTGGATATCTAACAGGTAACTGATTTCAGCATCTCTTTATGATTCCCACCACCTTCCTACCAATCTCCTCCTTTGTCTGCTCAGACACTGGAACATCTCCAATGTACATACCAAAAAATGCCCCTGCAATGTTCGCAAATCTCAGCCCTTGGACTTGGTACGTAAACAAGAGCAAGAAAAAAAAAGAATTAGAAAGAACAACTAACTGCAAAGATCCTTGCTTCGGACAGCTCCAATCAGGTTACCGCCAACTGCAAATGTTTACCATATCCAGGTGAGGTATACAATAAAGTAGAGAGACAACGAAGCTTCATATTGTATACAGAACTTGCAATCAGAGTTTCCCTAGTATAATAATTACTCACTCTCTGTGATTAGTTGTCCATCTGCTGTTCGTCGAAAGTCTATTATTGTTCCCTGCAAATGAGCCACTAAAATTAGCCACACTCCTCTATGTGTGTTTATATGTAAAGTGTGAGCCATTGGGTACCGCGGGTATTGGAATCTCTTGTGTGAAGAATGAACCAAAATCATTCAAGCAACTGAAATCAGTTCTTGGATTTGCCTGAAATAAAAATTGAGAAGCGTATGATATGGCAAAACGTAAGTCACCAATGCTTTCAGAGTATACAATACTTTGCTTCGGTGTATAATTTACCTTCACCAAACGAGCACGCAGAGATTTCTCAAAAACACTGGAAATATAGACAAACAAGGGAAGAGATTATTTTGGCATCTATCAGTCAGTGTAAAGCGCCTAAATGAGGCTGCCTCAAATCATCCAATAGATTTAAATAAATGAAATTTAAAACTGAGAATCAATTATGGATACAGCAACTTCACGAACATAGTTCAAAACTACAAGATGTTCAATATGTATAACTTCCACTTACTCTCTCACAGTATTGATCTTCAAGCCATTGTAGTTAACCACAAGCCTCACACTCATAACAATATCCTCCCTGAAAAACTCGAGTAAAATATTTTCAGAAGAAATGTCCAATTAGACACTCAGAGCTACACCAGCTAAATCAGATTGGAATTCAAACCAATAAAAGTGTGCGAATCTGTCAAGATGTGATACTATGAATAAAAGCTATAATACCTAAGAAGGTCTTTGTATAAGTCGTCGCATTTATCCAGTTTGCTCGCTGGAATCGAGGCGTACTTTGACCCAAGCTTCTGGCAGACCGAGGAAGGATGAACATCTAATGCAGAGAAGTTCTAGTTAGAAGCAAAAGATGATAGATGGTTCCATATATATTAGAAAGATACAAAGCTAGAAAGCACTTACAAAAACCAAATGCATATACTTTTAGAGATTTAATTCTGATAATTTTCATTGTCCGAGATCCAGTTGCAACAAGCACCTTAAATTGTGATGAATTCAAAATGTATTAAATTTTCGAAACTCAAATCTCTTCTTTGGTGACTGTGACCAGATACTCTAACATAAGTTGTAACGACAGAGAATAACAACTGAGGAGGAAAAGCTATAAGAACCTCAGAATTAGATCGTGAAGCATTTTTCTTCAGCAACATTGGGAATTCGATACCTGTTCGAGGCTCTACAGTTTGTCTTGTCCAGTCCAATTTTTGAAAACTCAAACCACTATATTCTTCACGTCCAACCTGACAAGTACTATGTTCAATGTTCTCCTGACAAGTCCTATGTTCAGTGTTCTCCCGAAGTTGAACATCGTTACTCCCTAGTGGCAGAGCAAGTCCATTTGCAGACCTAATAAATCTACAATCAGAAAATGCTCCAAAGAGAGTTAAAGGAGTGAACAATTTGATAAACTTACATGACATTGAAAGACAGTATCAACGCAGCAGCCAAGGAGAGAACGGAACACGAATGTAGCCTCTCAGCTTCATTAACAAAATGGTGAATAGTGAATTTAGAAATGTTTCCAAACAAGCCAGGGGTAATAATATCTTTTGATCCATAGCGAAAGTCGAACACAGAGAAGTTCGGATGTTCAAATGCTAAGCGCTTCAAATTCTTCGAAGAATCAAAGCTGTTACATTGATAGTCACATACTTCCTTTTGCAAGTTCCCATGTGAAAACCAACAAAGCAAAGCTCCTGTAAACTTGGAGATACAACTAAACGCTTCTATATGTAATTGTGAAAACAATTCATTTGGTAAGAAACTCCGCTTCGGTAAAACTGCATTTGGATCCATATCTGGCATTTAAGCTTTGAATGTAAACTACAAAGAGACCAGACTTCAATTGTTCCAAAGAAGATTCTACAAGAAAAATCAAACTAAAATCAGCTTCTAACAAAAAAATCGATGTATCAATCTTCAAATCGAAACAAAAAGATTATAGCTGAATCAACAACACAATCACGAACAAGCCTTGATCTATTTAAATGGTTCCCTAACGTAGCCAATCTCGTGATCGTTTACATATTCGTATCAATCAATATCATTATCATATTAACACCAAAACGCAAAAATTCGAATCACCATTCCAAGAAAGTGAAATGCGAGAGAGATAAAGAACAACAACAACATACAAGTTTCAGAAGATTGCACCGGAGAGAAAATTGCAGGAAAACGGAATCAAAAAGAGAGGACGAAGAATGAATGAAGCTTTTTTGTTTTTTTTGGTTCCTCTGTTTTGGGATCTCTTGACGAAAGAGACGAAGAAGAAGGAATATTCATTGGCTTAAAGATCAACAACGGCGAAGTATTTTGCTTTCAGGGTTCTTCTTCGGTGCAATTATTTTATTATTATTTAAAAAAAAAAAAAAATCATTCGCTTTTTTTGACTGTTGTAAAATCACGGTAGATCCTAGGGCTGGCATTGCTTCGGGTAGATCGGTTCCGTTTCTTTATGGTATAAGAGTTTTGGACCCATATAAAAACCGAAAATAGTATCTGTTCGGTTCTAATTGATTCTAGGTCGATTTGGTTCTTAATTTTCAGAACTAGTAAATATTTAAAAATATTCGGGTAGATATAGATTCGGTTAATTTTGGACCCGAATACCCAAAATTATGTAAAATACCCGAAAGTATGTATCCGAATAGTCTATTTTTGGATCCGAATATCAAAAATTTTGTAAAACACCCAAAATTTGGGTAGAAATAGGTTCAGTTTTGGGTTAATCGGCTTCGGGTTAGTATATGGTTTGGATTAATTGGGTATCCGAACATGTATCGGTTAATAACTGGAACCGAACATGTATCGGTTAGTAACTGGAACCGAACCGATACCCACGGGATACTATGAAGAGGAACCATCGAGTATTTTGGGGAGTAACCAAAACCAAACTTTACCTGTTATTTCGGTTTGGTTTTTGTTCGGGTATAATTATTTATGACCATACCTAGTAGATCCCATGTGTTTTAATTTGATTTCAGTTTTGACATCATATTTAGTATTTGTTAAGTTTCACCTCTACCACGGCATAGTTATCATATTTAGTAGGAGCTTATAGATCAGTCTATTTTAACCTATGGATTTTAAGTTGAATGCCATATTTTATTGAATATTATGGCTATATTGTTAATAGGAAGTTCATGGTCTTTTAATCCATAATTTTGGTATTTTATGTTGAGATTCGAAGATATTTATATCGATTTGACTTAATGTCAATGTCTTTGATCTTTTGAATGTTTAATTTGGGTTTTAATTGAGAAATAAAGAAGAGGGATTGAGAAAGAAATTGGACACGAGATATACGGGCTCATTCACTAAACTTGGACTAGTGTAAATAGTGTAATTTTCAGGGCCGACTCAACATTATCATGGGTTTTAGTGCAAAAATGTTTTCCCTATAAATTTATTTTTTGGAGTTTTTTTAATATTAAAAGTTGTTAAAACTTTTTTTTGATGATTTTTTATACAAATTTTGTTATAAAAACAAAAAACAATACATGCATATAAAATATTTCGCAGGCCCTTTTCTTTTTACCTTATTATATCTGTTTTTTAAAAAATGGGTCTCTTAATTCTTGAAACGCGGGAGTGAGCCCCGGGCCGCCGCACCCTTTGCCTTCCCTCCTCAGCGAGTCCTGGTAACATTCCTGAACCAGATTAGGGGCACGAGCCAGGGACAACCATGTACGTCACACTTGGAAATGAGAATTTTGACAAAAGCGTCATAGTTAAAAGTGATGGATCATAAATGAGAGTTGTGGTTCAAAAATGAGGATCTTGGTTGCGGGTTTGGACTTTGTTGGCTTTTCTCTCTTGTTCATGGTCTGGATTAGGGAGTCGATCAAATATGTTATGAACCGGGCCAAGACAACTCTAGGACAACACACACATGACTCACATGTACAAGTGAGTCATGTAATTTGCGCAAAATCCTGGGCCACACATTTTAACCTAAGGTGGATAAGGGTTTTGGTCGCGGTGTACGTGACATAGTTTACGTGAGTTCACATGATGAGGCGGTGAAGAGAAAAATATCTGGCAGGTTGGATGGGTCCGGGACACTTGAGTCTTGCCACCTATTTTCATTGTCGTTTTTGCCAGCAAAAATCGAATCCCTAGACGCACTGCAATGTACACGGTTATTTGCGAAGTTCATACCTACCAGCTTTATCTATTTTATCTTCCCAATGTTTGCAAGTTAATCATTTCTTCGTTATGTTAGACGTACACTATAACTCGTAGTTCTAATAATGAGTTTATTTGACACAAATCTTGATCACGGACCATGTAAACTAAAGGGATTTTACCATCTGTTTGTCTGTTTGATGACTCAAACCACAAATGCTCTTGTATTGGAGTAGGTGACCACATAGCCTATTGTCAAGGAACCCGAATAGCTTATGGCCTTATCTATCGAGCTATTTGGACAATCATGCTCAAATGCCCAATACAGCTAATCCAAAGGTTCAATTAAACAACGCATGAACGCTAAAATGAACAAGATACTACTACAAAACTTGTCATAAACTAAATTACACATGGCTAGATGACACGGCCAAACATTCTCTATAAAATCAATGACACAGAAACTGTCAGAGTAGAGTTTGGAGAAATCCCTCCACCAGATTGGCTTGCCTATACATTTTACTAAATTGAGATCACTTTTGATGCAAAAATAAGAAGCCGGAGACAACAAAATATGTTAACGAAAAAACGAGAAATTTTGAATCGGATCCCTAAAGACTCGAGCTAGATCCATCAAGACTCGATCGAATTTTGAATCGCCAAGTCTTTGTCCCGACAGATCAATTACACGGTCATTCAGTTTTTTAATTTTTCTTATAAAAAGATAGGTAATTTACTTGAGATATATAATAATAAGGTCATAAAAGGCCAGCCTCCAATAGATTTCTCCTTCTTAGCGTCTCATCTACGAGCTTGAACGTTTTCTTTACAAGCTTTTGGTCCAAAGCCGTCGTCCTGTAGATTTTGAATACCCTGTCCACTCGATCTGGCGCCGTGTTCTGGTAATATAATTCCTCAAACTTCTTCTTCACAAACCTTTTATTTAATCGAGTCCAAAGTGAAAATCAGAAGGTCAAATTACGGTAACAATTTGGAGAGTATCAGTAATTTGGAGACAAGCTTACTCGTATGCATGCTCGATCTCTTGTTTCCCACTTGAAACTGGTTGGTAATCCCTGAACCACTCGCAAACATTCAACGGGACCTATGTGCATCGAATAAAAAAGTGTTATTTAATCACAACACTTGCTTGCCAATCTAGACAAATAACTATGCTTCAGCTCATCTTACGTCAAGAACTTTCTTCTCAAATATGTCAAACTTGTTCAAAAACAGCATGAAGGATGTTTTCTGCGTAAGAGAACCAAATTTTCGTAAACGACCCATCTTAAGAGTCTCTTTCAAGTTTAAACCGAGAAGATACAATAAATAAATAAAATCAAAAACCTCGAAACAGGGCTGTTTCAGGACCCAATCGAATAATTCCTTGGTCTCCATCATCCTGTTTTTCTGCTCGTCCTCGAACAGCGTTTGGTCGTACCTATGATCATAACTCGGTTGTGATATGGTAATATGTGAACAGCACAAGGATATATTATACTTTATAATAAAGTGAGCTTACTCGCTGATGGCAGCACAAAATATCACAGCAGTTACACCTTCAAACAGATGAATCCATTTCCTCCTCTCATTTCTCTGTCCACCCACATCAAATAATCGGTACACTTCACCACTTTTCTTATTCTCTCCCACGGGGCTGCATAAATGAAGCTTTATCTCATATACCATTCTTGGTGTACGGGATTGTTGCAAGTGCATTCAAGACACCAAGAAGTTTGATATTGGTGTAGAATTCATATGATTCTATTAGTACATCAAATTGTCAATCACAGGATCCAAATCAGTACACAATTTTATTTAGTTCACCAAAGAACTACGCATCAAAGAGAGACATCATTAACAAGAGAATCTCCACTCTCGACCTATTCCCAATCCAAAACGCTAGACAAATCCAGAATCCCCACCACACTTAAAACCTGTGAGCTCTCTAGCTAACTTGGCGTGATGATTGTTGCTGAGCTGTCAACACAGCTACAGTCTACTACAAACCGCCTAGGCTAAAACTTAGGATTTGTTAGAATATTTTCTCATCTATTAAAAAAAGTGAGACCTGAACTGCAGAAAAATGCCAATTAAACAGGCAGAAGAGTAAACAAAAAATAGTTGGCACCTGAACTGTATTTCCACGACACCAGTTGTGCGAACTCTTGCGTAGAGAACATCCTCCTGAAATACCAACATAGAAAAATGCACCAATGACGACACATTACGGAAGACGAATGTCACAGAAATTGAAGATTGACCCTCTCTAAAATATGCTAGCTCAAGAAGATATGTGTTGTTAGGAACCTCTTAAAACTAATAGGATTAATATGGAAAGCAAAACTAATAGGCTAATACGGAAAATAAAATGCTACTGTTTGTTGATGAATTGATCCTTCGAGGCTGATCCAATGAATTTTATTCAACTAGCTTAGATCATTACTTCAAATGTTTTCATCAAATAATGATAATTCAGTTGTACCTTTGTTGGAATATAATTTATATCTGATAGTCTCTTCAAGTTCTCCATCAGATATTTCGTACAATCAGGAACCTGAAGCTCATTACCACGAGCACATGTTTCCTACAAATGAAACATTGAGACATTCAAATCAAAGTGCAAACCAGAAGGAATCATTTAAAACACGTATTCAACTTGGAATGCTACCGTAAAGAAAACGTGCACAGACACACAAACACACCTGGATTGCAGGATCCTTCCATAGTGTTTCTACTCCCTCAGCAAGGTCCTTCGTAAGACGTGGATAGTCTAACCTACCACCAATCTCAGATAGTTTCTCCCCAATTGCCTGATATTAGGATAATAAGTTGACTACCATAAGATAATGTACTTACAATACTCAAAACTCTTACAAAGACAGCTAAAGTGACCTAGGAGTTTGACCACTTACAATACTTTCAGAAGATAACATATATTTTGCAGAATCTGTTTCATTTTGAGCAAACTCCTTTGTTCCATCATGCAATAACTGTTCAACAATATAGAGTAGCTATTAAGCTACATGTACAACATACTAAGATCAACATATGACCAAAAATGATTAATATAATAACTGTTTCTCTAAATTTTAAATCTAAAGAACTCGAAAAGGCCAACAATTAGAAGGATAAACCCGACACAGCCATTTCAAGTATTGCATACTTTTATAGTCTGATAGACATTGGCATGGATGACTGGAACATAGCTCTTTAGTTCCCCTTCATCAAATCCCGTTTGGAAGAGAAGTTTTATCTGCAATTTAGTTAGTTTGTCTCATTCAATTACGAGGATCCAAGTAAATATAAGTAAAGACTACAATCAATTTTCCTAGTGACTTGCCTGCTTAAAAATTGTAGATTTTCCCGATTCTCCAGCACCTTCACAAAAAATAGTCAGAAATTAGTGGAAATTTGCAAGAGAACCACAAATGGAAGGGTACACTGGGAAAACAGCGAAAAGAAAAAATGATTCTCTGAAGAAGTAGATTCATAAGCAAGGCCAAAATTAGAAGGATAGAAGGATAATCACAAAAAAAACAAAAAGATTTCATTAAACTCTGCTAGTTTCTCTTCTTACATCAAGAAAGCCAATTAACTAGCACATACAGCAAAAGTTACACAGCAAAAGTCCAATGCAACAACAGATAACTCTCCAAGTAGGTAACAAAGATGAAAGTCCGGTCATTACAATATAACACTATTAACACAATCTCAAAGTGATTTTTTCAGATTACTCGGACTTGGTTGATTTTCACCGATTGACTACTATATTAAGAAAAATTTTACATAGCAAGAAAGTCTAATGCAAGAGCAGATCACTGTCCAAGTACTTAACAAAGAAATTAATATATATACATTGTTTATTTCCAAGCTAACAGATTTTCACTGGTCGTCTATTAGTAAAAGATTCATCAAGGCATGCCATTTGCATTTATATAGTATCTTACTAATATAATCCAAGGTCCACATACCAAGTAGCAGAAGCTTCCGAATGTGCTTTTCAGCCTTTGCTTCTTGCTCTATCCGTCTTTCGATTACAGCTGCCTGTAGATTTAAACAAACCATGTTAGCTCATCAGAACTAATTCTCACATACATCGAATCAATAGTGTTACAAGAGCCAAGAGCTCCTGAGTAAACCTGTGTATTCTCCTCAGTATCTTCAGTATGATGTCTACTTCTGCTGCAGAGTAAGCCCATAATTGTTTTCTATATTCCCACAGGTGGTAGCATGGAAGTCGAAAAATATCAAGCCCCACAGCTAAAAACAAAACACTTGAGCCTCCTGCTGCTACTGTTGGCTCATAACAGGACAACTCTTACACCTACTAATGAAAGCATCCAGGAAATACATATGAATCCTTTTGCTCAACATTCATGATTATACATAAAGTTTCACTAACCAAAGAAGTAAACATGTTTAAAGAATGCAAGTTAAAAAAAAAAGCACAAAACTTTACAATATATTGGATTAGTACCTTTGAAATGAAACAAGTTCTGTAACAATACCATTAAGAAAATGGGCTCCAAAATTCGATTAGCTAACACCATTAATAAATTCAAAACTTTTGAGCTAGCAAATTAAGTCATAGATAGAGTTCACACTTCCACTACTATAATCAGATCCAAGAAAAAACAAAAGAATCATAATTTCCCCACTTTTAAGCTACAGAAACGACGAATTGATCTGACAAAACCCTAATCTTGAAAAACCCCAATTCGAAACGAAACACAAAAACAACAAAACAAGGAGGACGAGAACAAGATCTGAGTAATAAAAAACAAATCTTTCATAAAACCCAGACGAGCAAATACGAAGGATAAAAAAAAAAAAAAAGGAATTCACCTGAAGAACAAAAAAGACATGGAGTCAAAGGTAGTGAAGATTCGGAGCTCACAACAAGAACAAGAACAAAGTACAAAACAAGTTCTGAGAAGAGAGCAGAAGAAGAAGAAGTACTTCTGCTTCTCCTGTTTCTATTATTGTTTTACCACTTTCTTTCCGCTTTAATGTTTGCTTCACTCTTTTGGATGTATCTACGTATTCACTGTATACACATATTCTTATTTTATTCATACGTAAATGCAAATTATTAATTTATTATTTTATTTGGTCAAAAAGGAAGAAAGAAAGTGTTAAGCAAAGGGGGAAGACGAAATTACGCCGAAAGGTCCTAAGTGTGGTCAAATGTTGAAAATATGTGTCCCTCGTGAAGATAAGAAGAGTTATTACGGAACCTATATGCACCTGAGTTTAATTTCTATTAACCATTTTTGGAAGGGAATCACTATTGGGCGTTCACGTTTGGTTCAAGTATTTTGGATTTTCGGATTTTTTTGTTTAGACTGCTAAATCCTATTCAAATATTTTATATATATATTTGGCTCAATTTCGATTAGGATTATTTTAGGTTCGGATCAGATTTAATATATATTTTAATATTATTTTTTGGGTTTTTAGGTTCGGTTTGGATTTTTCGGATTTTCAGATTTTTGGGTTTAGTCCTTTAAACCCATTCGGATATTTTTTCAATAACGGATTCAGATCGGAATCAGGTATTTTGGATCGGGTTCGAATTCGGATTTCGAGATCAGATATTTTGTCCACCCCAATAACAAGACAAAACAGATTTGGATTTTTACACCTACGTGTAAATAAAATGATATTAATTGAGTATTTATGACAGATGCTACATACACGATTGTTGTTGAGTAATGCCTTTGTTTATAAATGCTAGGATAAAGTTTCTATTACAAAAACTCTAGATAGGAAGAGATTTTGTGTTTTAAGTAAACCCTACACTAGCATAAACATAATGCGGTTCTACAAGAGGATCTATATTTGAAATTGGATAGCATGTAAAAATTTAATGCAAAACTCAAAACTTTTGCATCCATGTCAAACTTTTCGATAATCTATTTGCACAAATAGTTTAATCATTTTCGCTACAAAACTAGCTAGACCATAAAAAGTGTAATGTCAGCGACAAGTTAAACTGAAAAAAAAAAATGATGTCCTATCTATGAGATGTTAACAAGAGTGATTAACTGTTATTATAGATCCAAAATAAGTTATCTCTCAACAACTGCGTAGGATTTACCATTATTGGTTTAACACTTGATTTATGCTTTGCAGTTGCATACAGGGACTCTACTTACATTTTGAATGTATTTTGCTAGCTTAATAAAAATGTTTTCAGTTTGATTTAGTTTAACCTTATGATCCAAAATTGTGGAATGCCAAAATTACTCTCAATGGGTGATCCCACGGCTCAAGGCCCGTTTGAAGTTTTCTAGGGTTTCTCCTAGTGACCATGTTTTCCCAGCGGCAGCTGCCAAACGTTTTTCTTGTGGAGATCAGCAATATTCCGGAGCACGGAGCAAAAGACTTCCTTAAGAAGTAGACATTCATGATTAGGGAGATGTTAGTTTATGTGTAAGATAGATGTGCCTTCTATTTTCTTGTTTTTTTATGATATATAATAAACTATTTTTGCAGCCGAGGATTTTTAGTCAGGTTTGATAGAATCGACTGATACCTTAACTCTTATGTTATCTCGGATTATTCAACTTCCACCAAATTACGAGAAAAAATTTCTTCTTTGAAGACTTCATTATGCAGGCCACTTCTTATACAACTCAGTGGACCCCAACTCAGTAGACCCCAGGAACTGGACATCACAAACAAAGAACTTGTTGTAGAGCGTCCACATCCCAGTGACATGTTTAACCCCTTCCATGGTCTTCGAATTCTGTACGATTATTATCTTCAACATATATCTTCATCTCTTTCAAACACGGAAAAGACTCTAAGAAATGCATTTGTCATCTCCATCTCTCTAATAGTTCCTCTAAACCCTGTAATATTCATATTCTTCACTGGACAAGATGAGAGCGAGAAACGTTTTTCCTCCCAAGAAATGCAGTTACAAGCATCCCCACACTTATCAGTCACATAATGTAAGAGATCCTGAAAGTAGAAAATAAACTATAAGAAACGTATGAACTACATCTTTGTAAAATGTTTGACAAATGAGTTGTGTTTACACCTCAAGGACTAGAGTTTCTAATTGAGGACAATTCCTTAAGAGAACCGGTATTGCTTGCCATCCCCGTTCCTTGTCACTCTTGTCCACCCTAGTAGCAAGACACAACAAATTTGGATTTTTACACCTACGCGTAATAAAATGTGATTAATTGAGTAGTTATGACAAATGCTAGTACATACACGATTGTTGTTGAGTAATGCCTTGTTCATAAATGCTAGGATAAAGTTTCTATTACAAAAACTCTAGATAGGAAGAGATTTTGTGTTTTAGGTAAACCTTACACTAGCATAAACATAATGCGGTTCTACAAGAGGATCTATATTTGAAATTGGATAGCATGTAAAAATTTAATGCAAAACTCAAAACTTTTGCATCCATGTCAAACTTTTCGATAATCTATTTGCACAAATAGTTTAATCATTTTCGCTACAAAACTAGCTAGACCATAAAAAGTGTAATGTCAGCGACAAGTTAAACTGAAAAAAAAAATGATGTCCTATCTATGAGATGTTAACAAGAGTGATTAACTGTTATTATAGATCCAAAATAAGTTATCTCTCAACAACTGCGTAGGATTTACCATTATTGGTTTAACTCTTGATTTATGCTTTGCAGTTGCATACAAGGACTCTACTTACATTTTGAATGTGTTTTGCTAGCTTGATAAAAATGTTTTCAGTTTGATTTAGTTTTACCTTATGATCCAAAATTGTGGAATGCCACGACTTGGAGGGGTTGTCGGAACCGAAAAAGTATACGTTGTTGACTTAATAGCTTTCAAAAATGAGGATTTGTTGAAATATATTCCCACACCTATATAGGGTTATATCATAAACTACTTGTGGCTACGAATCTACGATATCGTCCACTGTACACAACACAAGAGGATTGTTTTATTTTGTGTTTTATTTTGACCAAAAATTGGGTAAACAAGAAAGGTCTTCAGCAATTGTTTCGGAAATTTCGTCAAATACCTTTTAGTCGTGGAAATTCCAAACATATAGATAAACGTAATTAGGTTTAATCCAACATTGATCACATTTAATATGAAGGATACAAAAAAAATTAACATTTAAACATCATGAATAAATCACAATGTCATATTTAATCTAACTTATCCAAGATCCAACAAAGAAGATCACTCACTCATAATTTTAAAAAGTAATTAATATACGAATAATGCAAGACATAACCTAATAAAAAGACTATATATGGAACAGATTGATAAGAAATCTTCACTCAATAGAAGGAGGAGTAAACATCTTTATGAATAAAGTTCTTGAAAGCTTAGAGACAAACTTAGATTAAAAACTAGAATCCAAACTTAAAACTTAGGTCTGAAATTATAACAAGGTTTAGATATAGTGAAACAACTTAGTCCGAATCGACCCAAGATAAACGAGGTTCAAATCAAGTGAACTAGGTTGGTTTAGAGGGGTTTGCGGTTTTGACTGGCTTGGATACCATATAAACGACTCTGAAATCTTTGACGTTGAGACATGTCCACGATTTGACAAAACATAGGTTCTTTTTCCAAAGCATTAAAAATGACCTCTTTTCATTGACTTTTGTTGAGGATTAAGAAAATATTATTATGTTTTCATTTGATTTGCTAAATTCTGGACAAAAACATAAGAGTATATATAATTGTGTTTCTTTATTTAGCAAATTATAATTAAATTAATTTGATGATTTTTTGTTTCCTTTTGTGTTGCAAGGAAAGAATGGTTGGAGAATTGATGAGCATTAAGTACATTACTTGAAGAGCAAGACGATGAAAATGAGCGAAACCGTAAAAGATGTGTTATGAAAATGAAGGTCTCCCAGTTGCTTTGTTTAAACAGAGAACTGGAAAGAGAGAAGTTGCTGACACAAAAATGAGTTTATTGGGAGAGATATCTGTAACACTCCTATTTATCCGAATTTTTTAAATTTTTTTTACTATGTGTTATTTCTCGAATTACTAATCAGATTACTACGTAAAACGGAAGACTTAACAAATTTACCACATAACCCACATCAATTCCAAAAAATTAAGTCTAACAACTTAACTCAAATAATTTCTCAATTCAATCTAACAATAACCTCAAATATTCTCAAAGTTCATAAACAACAATGCGGTACCAACACCGCCCACGAATCCAACCAAGTTCACCAGAATACTCATGATAACGCAATAAAAACTTAATAGTAAATTCTGTAAACTCTAAAACCATCCATCCACTTATGACACGTCCGCGTCCCGCGAGCTCCTCAACCATGGTTACCTGCATTCGTAAGTCTGAATGCGTAAGCAAAAGAATTGCTTAGTGAGGTGGTCATCCCGTCTCACTAGGCTTAGTATAGAAACGCTCAAATACAAACGTGCAAGATATATCAAGTATGATTAATGTAATGCAACAGTTCCACAAACGTGAATGCAATGAAACAAATTCAAAGCAAACACCAACCTCAAACGGAACCCAAATTTGTCATGACACTCAACAAACGCATACCCTTAATCAAACAAGATAATCAAAGCACAATACTCAAAACGCAACTAATACATAGCCATGATCACACATTCACCTCAAACGCTATTGGTCTGAACTCAAAAGCACACCTAAAAATGCCAATACAAATGCCAAATAGCCTAACAACACAAACGAACTCGAAACAAAACTTGATTTCCTCAAATGACCCTTATCGGGTACACAAACGAACCAAGCAAGGTCTCTTACCAAACGATGATAGAACTGAGGTTACACATTCAGTCCTAACTCTCACAGCAACCCAAAAACACTCCTGAACACAAAAATGCCACACAAAAATCGATTAGAAATCGATCCACTAAAACAAACACAAAATGGTCTCAAAATGACCCCACGGGTCACTTACTCCAAACGATCACTAATCAAGCCAAGGCAAGCTTAACAACACCTCAAAATCTCCACCAACACACGCTGAAGTTTCTGTCCAGAAACGACAACCACAACTTCATCAAAACGAAAACACCACAAAGTACCCGAAAAAGACTCCAAACCGAAAACTCTTACCAAACGAGTTCAAAAGCTGACACTGAAATAGCTAGTTTTTCGGTTTTCGCTATCTGTCAAATGCCTTAATGCATTTTCATGTCATTGTAATACAGAAAGGTGTCAATCCAAATGGGTGCGATATTAACCAAGAAGGATGCAATCAAACAGTCTAAGTCAAGCCAAACAAGCAGTGAGAAGGTGAAACTAGAAACTATCAAAAAGAAATCAAAAGCGATAACAGAAACTAAAACAGAATGAAAACAGAACAGAAACAGAGTAAAGCTGAGACAATAAACAGAATAGAAACAGAACAAAAACAGAACACAAAAATCAATCAAGAACGGAGCAGGTCCTAAGGATGGGGTAATTGACTTGGTGCATCCTCTTAATCTACCTAGATGGTTTAACAAACTCAATCAAGCTATTCCCTAGACATCAAACATCACAACCAGTTAAGTCCACTCCCGTGATAAGTAACCTCAAACTAGACCAGTTCCAGACCCAATCCCTTAGCGAAATCTACCCTAGCAGGCATTAAGATTCAATTCAATATTGTCAATAAACACCCTAGACAACTAATCCCTTAGGCTAGGTATGCAAATCTCTAACATCAGTTCAGTCAAGCATTTTATCAAACACCTTCTGGGCGGAAAAACACCTAAGTTCTAATCTCAATTGATCAGAGAGAAATTAGCATTAAGAACACTGATTTAGAAGGGAAATCAAACAATCTACTCTTAAACCACCTAGAAGATTAAGATTCCACACCTAATCTAACCCATCCTTAAGAACCCTAATGACTACTCAGAAACCATGAAGAACAACATAATCACAAACCCAGAAATCAAAATAAATTGCATAAGTAGAAAGATAAGGAAGAGAAAAGATAGAATAGAAAGATTCAAACACAAATACTCAGTAGAATCAAAGATATAGGATCCAGAAAGCAAGAACAGATGAAGAACACTTAAGAAAACCTAATTTCTGCCTAAAAAAAACGAGTTTTTTTCTCTTAAACATCTTAGAGAGTATTTATACTAAGTCTTAAAACCCTACAAACGTCATGGGCAAAATAGTAAAAATGTGCGGCTAAGGTCCAGCTCGACCATGGGTGGTCGAGCTGGGTGGTCGAGCTGGGTTTAAATCAAGATTGCATTTTTATTCACCAGACTCGATCATGAGCTCGATCGCTGGGGTCGCGCTGGGTCCGAAAACTTCAAGATTTGATTTTTATCTTCAGCTCGATCATGGGCTCGATCAGAGGAGGTCGAGCTGGGCTTTAGAAACTTCAAGATTGCATCTTTATGCCTAGCTCGATCATGGACTCGATCAGGCTTGCTAGAGTTAGTCTCAAAGTGCAGTTTTTGGTGCAGAATGCACTAGCTCGACCATCTTGCTCGAGCTGGGTGATAGAGTCAGTCTCCTTCGAGTTTCTGGTCGAGTTAAGCTCTCCTTTTTCTTCATTTGACTTCAACATCTCTAATATCCCTTGAATGCACCTGAAACAAGTCCAAAATGCAAAATGCATGCAATCCTAATGCAAAACACTCTAAGTGTGCAAAACTAGAGATAAATGTTAAGAACAAGCTATTAAACAAGGCTAAATGAATGAATAATGCAAGCTAAAACCATATAAAATGCAGACATATCAACTCCCCCAAACTTAGTCTTTGCTTGCCCTCAAGCAAATAGAAGAAGAAGAATGGAGAAGAGGTTTGAAAATGGGGATTCAGAACCAAAGCTTGCAGATAAAACAGATGATCTCAATGTCCAAGTTGCTAGTTCTAGAATGCAAAGTATATGAACTCTACTTAAAAACTTTAGCCATACTCTTCGCAGCACAAGTTCAATCAAATCTCAACCTAGACATGCATTCAAATCTATCATTCCCCTTAACATTCATTTAAACAGAAACCATGAATCAAGCTATGCACATTCAATGAACTCACTTGGCTAAGGGTAAGGTCAAGGGACAAAGATGGTCCCCTTCAGTATGGTTTTATCATTTCAGAACAAGGATCTCTCAATGAGAAGGAATGAGCTTTAGTAGAATGCTAAAGGTGAGAACCAACCTATGCATATGCAACAGCCCTATATGAAAACAATCTAGACTCAATCCTAAAATGTAAATGCAGCTACATGAACACTCTGTTTTTGTAATCTTTTTCGAAAATTTTTCAAATTTGTTTGGTTTTTCTATGCCTTAGATGCATGCAGACTCAAGAATTAAAAATAAGAACACAGAAAACAAATCAAACAGATCTTAAGCCTTCCCCCAAACTTAAATTACACAGTCCCTTGTGTAATAAAAATTTGGAAAGGAGGTTTGAGAGACAACAAAAAGCAAGAAAGAAATGCAAATGATATATACAAGAATGGATAGAACAGGTACCTCAAGGGTTGGAGAAGAAGGAGGAGATCGAATCCTCCATGCTTTCGCGAGTGTAGGCAATATGGGAGCTTGACTCGAGCTGGGGCTCGAGCTGCGTGATCGCGTCTGTTGTCATGAGATGTCTGGCTCGATCATGGTGCTCGAGCTGGGCGCTCGAGCTGGCTCGTCCGCGCACAGATTTCCGCTTTTTCTGCCGAGTGTACTGCTTAGGCTGCTGTCTTGGCTCGAACGAAGAAGCTCGTGGGGGTTCCATGGTTGTGCGAGGCCTTGGTTCTTCGCGAAATGAACCACTTCCCATTAGTACTCGTTTGGGCAGTACTACTTTCTTGGAGGAAGGTGCATTGAACTTTAGCTGGAAATCTTTGAGGTGATCTCTTACTTCTTTCATCTGGTCCTTTAGATCCTTCACTGACCCCTTCAAAGCGGTAATGGTCTTGCCCTGGAGTTTGTTCCATTTCTGTAGTAAGCCAATGCGCTTGTGTGCTTCCTTCAAGGTTGGACTAGATGAAGGCTGTAGTCTGTATTCCTCAAACGCGTACCTTTCTGTTGCATCATTCTCCTCTTCAATAGTAACATGATCGTCGGAACCTATGTCTTGCTGTATGATCTCTTCATCTGGATTGTAGAGTCTGTCAAGAGGAGGAGAGAAATAGATGTTTTCTCCCAATCTAACCTTCGTTATATCAGTGCAAGGGAGGCGCAAGTGGGCTTCTCCAGCTATTGGGTGAGTGAATTTATACATAAACTCATCAATAGGCCAACGATGATCAAGAAAGCGACATCTCCTCAAAAATCCAATATCGATCCACCTGGGCGGATGTGGCTCTGATGTGAGCTTTACACCACATGCAACAAGAATCGGAGTGATAATACCTCCAATGTTAAGTTCTCCTTCAGTATTCATCCTGTGCATCCTTAATGCCCACTCCTTGTAGTAGAGCAGTTGTTCCAAGAGAACAAAGGTGAGGCTTGCGTCTGCTCTATCGCCTTGCATTTCCAGTCCTTTTTTTGTGTAAACCAGAACTTCTTGTAAGCACACATCCAGCATTCTCAATTCCCCTTCGTTCAGATTCCCTGTAACCCTTCGTGCAAACAGTGTGCTAGCAATGGCCTTGTGAAGGTATCGAACCACAGGGCTTCTTATCTGGGAGCTCTTGCTTCTTGATGACAGATAAGGCTTGGTGTCATCACTAATGGTTGACCACAGTTGCTGCAGCTCCTTATGGTGAATATCTTGCAGTGTGCTTGAGCTACTCGGGAATCCATATAGAGTATCTAACTCCTTTATAGTGAGGGAGTAAAGGAAACCCCTGCAAGTGAAGGTGATGAAACCTGGGCCTCCGTCAGATACAAACTCTGGTTCATCTTCATAGAAGTGGATTTTGAGAGATGAAAGGAAATGGCAAGTCTCTTCCTTGTAGGCTTCGAGCTGTATCTTCATGAATGTGCTTAAACCCCCCTATTTCATAGAGATATTCCACATCTCTGGCAATACCAAGTTTTTTACAAGTTTCTCTGTGAGGGTACCTTGTTCCTGCAAAGCCTCTAGCTAGGAGTATGGACAGGTACTCTTCTGAGGAAGGTTGCGTTGGCTTCTTTTGTGCTTTCTTAACCACCCTGGGCTCATCCTCCTCTGTTTCACTGCGCTCTTGTTGCGTGCTAGGTTCCATCGGTTTCTTCCCACGAGCAATATCTCGTTTGGCTCCTGAAAATTCTCTGGCCCTCTCCTCATCATGTTGGCTCGACCCTCTGACTTGATCATGTTTGGTCGAGCTAGGTTCACCATCAACCTCCATGGGTGCTCTGCTTGGAGAAATAGGTCCCCTTATCTTCTGAAACTGCTTGGCCATGGCTTTGGGATGAACGACGAGCTTGAGGTGACGGCTGGGACCTCTTTGGCTTGATGAAGAGAAGTTGGTTGATCATTTTGAAGGATTTTTAGCAAAACTCGAGAATCGGATGAGAAAAAGATTCTGGTGAAAGGAGGAGGTTGCTTGAAGTATTGCTGGTGTGGAGAGCTCATAAGGGCTAGTCCTTCTTAAATAGACAAGGGTGAAGACTAGATGACAAGAGAGGGAGCGCATGGAGCTTCATTTGAAATTCGAAATTCAAATTTTTGAGCTCCCAGGGCTTGACTCGATGTGATGACGCGACTGCACGTGGTCGAGCTGCATACTCGATCTGACCACTCGACCCCACCTGGTCGAGCTGTCCCCTTAGTGTTCAAAATTCAAATTTTGAATCTCCCTCCATCGGACTCGATCGCTTGGCTCGATCACAATGGTCGAGCTTTATCGTCGAGTCAAGCTATTTTCGCTCGTTTCTCCCTTCTCTTTGCAATTCAGTGCTCATACTCCCCTGAAATCACAAAAACAAGCCAAAAATAAAAAGTTAGCACACTTATTTGACGTTTTAAAAATTTAAACAAAGAAATATGTACAGAGATAGACATGGGACTTCCTCCCAAGTGAGCTTGTTTAAAGTCTCTAAGCTTGACTTCCTGTTTTGCTCAGGCAGTGGGAGGCTCATCCAGAGGAATCGAAGTTCCTTCTGGAATGATGGTATCAGCTAGATAGGGCTTGAGTCTCTGTCCATTCACAGTGAATTCGTGGCCTCCCTTTCCGAATAAAGTGACTGCCCCGTAAGGTGAGGCTTCTTTGACTAAGAACGGTCCGGACCATCGAGACTTGAGCTTTCCCGGAAACAGCTTGAGTCTAGAATTGAAGAGAAGAACTTGATCACCAGTATTGAACTCTTTGTGCAAAATCTTCTTGTCATGGAAGGCCTTGGTCCTCTCTTTGTAGACCTTAGAACTCTCATAAGCATCCAGCCGGATCTCCTCCAGCTCATGAAGGTCCAATACTCTCTTTTCCTGGGCGGGCTGGATATCCAAGTTCAGAAGCCTTGTTGCCCATAACGCCTTGTACTCAATCTCAACGGGTAGATGACAAGCCTTGCCATAGAAGAGCTGGAATGGTGTTCTCCCAATAGGGGTCTTGAATGCAGTCCTGTACGCCCAGAGAGTCTCATCAAGCTTAGTAGACCAATCTCTCCTTGAAACGCCCACTATTCTAGCCAAGATGGCCTTGATCTGCTTGTTAGACACCTCCACTTGACCACTAGTTTGGGGGTGATATGGTGTAGCCACCTTGTGCTTGACCCCATGTTTCTTCAGAAGATTTTCAAAGAGCTTGTTGATGAAGTGAGATCCCCCATCACTGATAACAACTCTTGGCACCCCAAATCTGGGGAAAATGATGCTCTTGAACATCTTCAGAACTACCTTTGCATCATTGCTAGGACAAGCTATGGCTTCAACCCATTTTGAGACATAATCAACAACCACTAAGATGTAGCTGTTCCCATAAGAAGGTGGGTTAAAAGGCCCCATGAAATCGATGCCCCACACATCAAATACTTCAACTTCCAGAATTGGGTTCTGAGGCATCTCGTTCCTTCTACTGATGTTGCCCATTCTCTGACAAGGATCACACTTGGTGATAAAAGCTTGAGCATTCTTGAACATCGATGGCCACCATAAACCTGCTTGCAGTACCTTCTGCGCAGTCTTAAATGTGGCGAAGTGACCTCCATATACTGAACCGTGGCAATGCTCTAGAACTCCCCTTACCTCTTCTTCTGCTATGCACCTCCTGAACAGACCATCAGAACCTCTCTTGTATAAGTAGGGCTCATCCCAGAAGTAGTGGTTCACATTCCTCAGAAACTTCTTTTTCCTATAAGCATCAAGACCTTCAGGAATTTCGCCGCTTACAAGGTAATTAGCAAAATCTGCATACCAGGGCCTCTTTTCTTCTACTATCATGACAACTTCCATGAATTGTTCATCAGGCATGGAATCATCAATTTGCGCTGCATCATCAATCCTCATTCTTGACAAGTGATCGGCTACACCATTCTCTATACCCTTCTTGTCGACAATTTCCATGTCAAACTCTTGAAGCAAAAGGATCCATCTGAGCAGTCTTGGCTTAGTCTCCTTCTTAGCATAAATATGCCTGAGTGCTGCATGGTCTGTGTAGACTATCACCTTAGCCCCAACCAGATAGCTTCTGAATTTCTCAAAGGCAAAGACTACAGCCAGCATCTCCTTCTCTGTTGTCGCATATCTCCCTTGAGCATCATCAAGCGTCCTGCTTGCATAGTAGATCACATGCAGCTTTTTCTCAATCTTTTGACCCAGTACAGCTCCTACAGCATAGTCCGATGCATCACACATGATCTCAAACGGATAGTCCCAGTTTGGTGCTTGGACTATTGGAGCAGTAACTAAGGCTTCCTTAATGAGCTGGAAAGCCTTCAAACATTCTGTATCAAACAGGAACTCTTGCTCCTTGCATAATAGCCTAGTGAGAGGTCTGGCTATCTTTGAGAAGTCCTTGATGAATCTTCTGTAGAACCCAGCATGACCTAAGAAACTTCTGATATCCTTGACGTTCTTAGGTGGCTGCAACTGCATCATCACATCAACCTTGGCTTTATCTACCTCTATACCATCCTCAGAAATTCTGTGCCCCAAGACAATCCCTTCTCTGACCATGAAGTGACATTTCTCCCAGTTGAGAACTAGATTTGTCTCTTCACACCTAGTAAGCACCCTGCAAAGATTAAACAAGCAGGAGGAGAAAGAGGAACCATACACGGAAAAATCATCCATGAATACTTCCACAATCTCCTCAAT
This sequence comes from Boechera divaricarpa, assembly GCA_026770425.1. Lineage (NCBI taxonomy): Eukaryota > Viridiplantae > Streptophyta > Magnoliopsida > Brassicales > Brassicaceae > Boechera > Boechera divaricarpa. The sequence continues at coordinate 6,018,784 of CM049186.1, read as the reverse complement.
TAAATCTGAGAATATAGAAGTCATGCATCTCTGAAAAGTAGCAGGTGCATTACAAAGACCAAAAGACATTCTCCTATAAGCAAATTTTCCATATGGGCAAGTAAAAGTAGTTTTTTTCTGATCATTGGGGTGAATCGGAATTTGAAAGAAACCACTATACCCATCTAAGAAACAGTAATAAGGGTGATTTGCAAGCCTTTCTAACATCTGATCAATGAATGGTAATGGGAAATGATCTTTCCTAGATGCAACATTCAATTTCCTGTAATCAATACACATCCTATGACCAGTGATAGTTCTAGTTGGTATCAGTTCATCCTTATCATTCCTAACAACAGTTATACCACCCTTCTTTGGAACACAATGCACAGGAGAAACCCAAGTACTATCAGATATAGGATAGATGATTCCAGCCTCTAGCAACTTAAGAATTTCCTTTTTAACTACTTCCTTCAAATTCGGGTTTAATCTTCTCTGGGGTTCAATGCTAGCATATGATTCATTTTCAAGGTGAATTCTATGAGTACATAAGCTAGGTGAAATTCCTTTGATATCATCCAGTGAATACCCAATAGCTTTTCTAAATTTCTTCAATTTAGTCAAAAGCAAATGTAATTCATCATCACTAAGCTTATCATTTACTATGACTGGATATGTAGAATTTGGCCCAAGAAAGGCGTACCTTAGCCCAGCAGGAAGAGTTTTGAGGTCTATCTTAGGCGCTCTGAGTTCTGACCAATCATCGGATGCAGAGGGTGCTGGCTCGACGACGTGCTCGACCTGACTGGTCGAGTCTGCGGTGATCACGTGGCTAGCTCGACCAAGTTGGTCGAGCTGGGTGCTAGAGTCAATGCGTTTCGTAGTAAAATCCTCTGTTTCGACCCCAATCAAGTCTTCAAAGCCTTCTGAACCTGCCAAAACCTTATGTGAGTCCAAAATCATCTCATAACCCAAGGTTTCGTGGTGTAGGTATCCATCTTTCCCGCTCTTGGTTAAGACGGTCCGAAGGTGGTCTTCCTCATTAAGTTCTTCTAGAAGTTCGTCAGCAAGTTGATCCATTTCCTCAACAAAAAAAATCTGTTTTTCTATCTCTGGCTTTCTCATGGTGTCTTTGATGTCAAATGTCATCTTTAAGTCACTCCCGAGATTAAGATCAATCTTTCCCTTTCGAACATCAATAACTGCTCCAGCTGTGGCTAAGAAAGGTCTTCCCAGAATAAGGGGATCTCTTGGTTCTTCATCCATCTCCAGCACTATGAAATCTGTAGGTATCTCAACTGTCCCGACCTTTAGAGGTAGATCTTGTAGCATACCATGAGGAGTTCTGACTGATCTGTCTGCAAGCACCAAAGAGATGTTGCAGGGCTTGTAGTTACTAAATCCTAACTTCTTAGCAACTGAGAGCGGCATGAGACTGATAGATGCTCCAAGATCACAGAGAGACTTCTTGAAGATCAATGGCCCCAAAGAGCATGGTAGAGTGAATGAACCCGGATCACTTAATTTCTCTTTGATAACCCTCTTCTGTATAATAGCACTGCACTCTTCTGACAAAACCACCATACTCTGAACCTCTTTTGCTTTCTCGTTTACTGCATCCTTCAGGAATTTTTGATATGCAGGAAACATTGAGAAGGTGTCAATGAGAGGTATCCTAATCTCTGCTTCCTTCATGTGCTTGTCAAACAGCGCTCTATACTTATCCATTATCTCCTTTTTGAATCGTTTTGGGAAAGGCAGTTTGGGTTTGTAAGGAGGAGGGACAAAGGGTGCTTTCTTTTTCTCTGAAACAGCAGGTTTTACAGCAGGTAAAGGGCTGACTCGACCTAGTTGGTCGAGCTGGGTGCTAGAGTCAGTCTCTAGGCACGTTTTTTCGGATTCTTTGCAGCTCAAATGCTCCCCATCATGAATCTCACTGTCCTCAGTGACTCTAGCTGGACTTTCCAGCTCAGGTAGCTCCTTTCCACTCCGTAAAGTGATGGCATTGATGTGAGCATAGTCCTTTGGGTTTTGGACCGCTTTTCCTGGAAGCTGTGATGTGCTAGAGGTAGAAGCAGTCTTACCTTCCATGTACTTAATCTTTGAGTTTAATGACTCAAATTTGCTAGAGAGATCATTATAGGTATAATCCATCTGTGTTTTCATTTCACCGAGCTTCTTAGCTGTGTCCATTGCGCCAGCCGCTTGGCCCTGTAGAATTTGTTGCAACATTTGTGTCATCTGATTATCTGGAGCGGTAGAAGGCTGAGCGTGGTGAAATGTGAAACCAGGTGGAGGACCCATGACTCCCTGTTGCGAGTAGCTGTTCAGGTAGTGCTGTTTAGGAACAAAACTCTGATTCTGGTGGTAAGCAGCAAAAGGCTTGGACTGAGGTGGTGGTTGCTGAGGCGGGTAAACTTGATCCTGAGGGTTAGCAACATTGGTGCTTCTGTAAGAGAGATTCGGGTTGTTCTTGTAATTGATGAAACCTTTGTTGTACTGCCCCTGATTCTGCACATAGCTGACCTCTTCTAGACCGTCATCCTCCCCATCTTGAACCTGAAAAACCGTATTTTCATTTGCAAAGTGGACATGCTTCTGCTGGTGTAGGAGCTGATCTAACTTGGCATTCATAGCCTTCATCTCCTTACGATGCCTCTCCTCTGAATCAACATTACTCCTTACACTTCTATCATACTCCGCAGTGTAGTTTCCATCTGATTGAGCAAGGTTCTCGACAAGCTCCCATCCGTCATTAACATCTTTGTTGAGGAAATTACCATTGCTGGCTGTATCAAGAAGCATTCGGACTTTTGGGAGAACCCCTCTGTAAAGTGTGCTTAGTAGGGACTCGTTGCTGAAACCATGATGAGGACATTGAGTGGTGTAGCCCTTGAATCGTTCCCAGCATTCACAGAAGCTCTCCCCATCTTTCTGAGAAAATCCGGATATTTCGTTCCTGAGGCGAGCGGTGCGAGCATTGGAGAAGAACTTGGCAAGGAAAGCTCGCTTGCAATCATCCCATGAAGTAATAGAGCCATGAGGTAGATTCTTCTCCCAGAGATGGGCTTTGTCACCAAGAGAGAATGGAAAGAGTCGCAGCTTGAAACCATCTTCGCTTACGCCATTAATCTTGGTGAGGCTACAGAGCCTATCAAACTCATCTAGATGATCGAGAGGGTCTTCCATAGGTAGCCCATGGAATTTGTTGCTCTGTACCATAGCTATTAAGCCACTCTTGATCTCAAAGTTGTTGTTTTGGACTGTCGGAGGTACAATCCCTTGTCTGTTGGTGTGAGTGTTTGGAGCATCTCCTGCACCAATCAGACGCGGCCTTCTCTGAGGAGGCATAGGTGCAGGCTCTGGTGGTGGATTAGGGTCAGCCATAACTAGTGGATCTTGGGGATCTACTCTGAGATGTTCTCTCTGCTCTCTCAACTGTTGTGGTAGCTTGTTAATATTGTCGAGATAGCGAATGAGGTTCTGACTGCCTTTTGATCTCGTTTGCATGCAGGGGGAGCTAACTCGATGGGTGGACTCGAGCGGGTGTGGTCGAGCTAGGCTAGCTCGATCTAGCGTGGTCGAGCTGGTGAAATCGAGTCAAATTGTACCTCAAATGCAAAGAGACAGAAAGAAAAAACTAAGTCAGGAACAGAGTAGATCGAATAAGAACTTGATCTAAAACGATTTGAAATCCTAATTGTAACAAACAACACCCAAATGGCAACGGCGCCAATTTGAAATAGCTAGTTTTTCGGTTTTCGCTATCTGTCAAATGCCTTAATGCATTTTCATGTCATTGTAATACAGAAAGGTGTCAATCCAAATGGGTGCGATATTAACCAAGAAAGATGCAATCAAACAGTCTAAGTCAAGCCAAACAAGCAGTGAGAAGGTGAAACTAGAAACTATCAAAAGGAAATCAAAAGCGATAACAGAAACTAAAACAGAATGAAAACAGAACAGAAACAGAGTAAAGCTGAGACAATAAACAGAATAGAAACAGAACACAAAAATCAATCAAGAACGGAGCAGGTCCTAAGGATGGGGTAATTGACTTGGTGCATCCTCTTAATCTACCTAGATGGTTTAACAAACTCAATCAAGCTATTCCCTAGACATCAAACATCACAACCAGTTAAGTCCACTCCCGTGATAAGTAACCTCAAGCTAGACCAGTTCCAGACCCAATCCCTTAGCGAAATCTACCCTAGCAGGCATTAAGATTCAGTTCAATATTGTCAATAAACACCCTAGACAACTAATCCCTTAGGCTAGGTATGCAAATCTCTAACATCAGTTCAGTCAAGCATTTTATCAAACACCTTCTGGGCGGAAAAACACCTAAGTTCTAATCTCAATTGATCAGAGAGAAATTAGCATTAAGAACACTGATTTAGAAGGGAAATCAAACAATCTACTCTTAAACCACCTAGAAGATTAAGATTCCACACCTAATCTAACCCATCCTTAAGAACCCTAATGACTACTCAGAAACCATGAAGAACAACATAATCACAAACCCAGAAATCAAAATAAATTGCATAAGTAGAAAGATAAGGAAGAGAAAAGATAGAATAGAAAGATTCAAACACAAATACTCAGTAGAATCAAAGATATAGGATCCAGAAAGCAAGAACAGATGAAGAACACTTAAGAAAACCTAATTTCTGCCTAAAAAAAACGAGTTTTTTTCTCTTAAACATCTTAGAGAGTATTTATACTAAGTCTTAAAACCCTACAAACGTCATGGGCAAAATAGTAAAAATGTGCGGCTAAGGTCCAGCTCGACCATGGGTGGTCGAGCTGGGTTTAAATCAAGATTGCATTTTTATTCACCAGACTCGATCATGAGCTCGATCGCTGGGGTCGCGCTGGGTCCGAAAACTTCAAGATTTGATTTTTATCTTCAGCTCGATCATGGGCTCGATCAGAGGAGGTCGAGCTGGGCTTTAGAAACTTCAAGATTGCATCTTTATGCCTAGCTCGATCATGGACTCGATCAGGCTTGCTAGAGTCAGTCTCAAAGTGCAGTTTTTGGTGCAGAATGCACTAGCTCGACCATCTTGCTCGAGCTGGGTGATAGAGTCAGTCTCCTTCGAGTTTCTGGTCGAGTTAAGCTCTCCTTTTTCTTCATTTGACTTCAACATCTCTAATATCCCTTGAATGCACCTGAAACAAGTCCAAAATGCAAAATGCATGCAATCCTAATGCAAAACACTCTAAGTGTGCAAAACTAGAGATAAATGCTAAGAACAAGCTATTAAACAAGGCTAAATGAATGAATAATGCAAGCTAAAACCATATAAAATGCAGACATATCAGACACCACAGCCACCAAACAAACACTCTCGACCTCAGAAACACACTGACAAGGTTCTGATTAGAAATCGATCCACCAAAACAAACACAAAATGGTCTCAAAATGACCCCACGGGTCACTTACCCCAGACGATCACTAATCAAGCCAAGGCAAGCTTAACAACACCTCAAAATCTCCACCAACACATGCTGAAGTTTCTGTCCAGAAACGACAACCTCAACTTCATCAAAACGAAAACACCACAAAGTACCCAAAAAAGACTCCAAACCGAAAACTCTTACCAAACGAGTTCAAAAGCTGACACCACAGCCACCAAACAAACACTCTCGACCTCAGAAACACACTGACAAGGTTCTGGTCCAAAAGCACACAACAATCAGAAACGACCCACGCACCAAATATCAAACCGGAAAACTCAAAATCGAAGGTTCCTTACCAACGATGAACAAGTAACGCCCACAGCAGCCAAGCGAAACCTTCCTTGTCAGAAACAACTCACAACAGAACCTACAACACACGCCCAGCAGCTCAGGAAAAACGTCCCAACAAAACGCAACAATTCAAACTCAAAACGGCCACAAAACAAACTTTTCTTACCAACGATTTCTGAGACAACACCACAGCAGCAACACGAGACTTCTCTGGCCAGAAACAACACTCAGGAACCTACAAAAACACGCCTAAGACAGCTTACAAAATACCCCAGCAAAACACAACAAACTTTTCGCGATTTCTTAAGGACCAAAGAGCCAAAGCACACGATTATGCAACAGCTCTTTACCCTTCTGTTATGCACGAAATTCCTCATTAGAACAGCCCTAAAACGTCCTCCAACAAACGTACAAAGAGGAGAACACATACCAAAAAGCGTGGACAACAACGGCCAAAAGCTCCTCACAAACGGCCAAGCTCTCTCTTTTTTTTTTTCTCTCAGCAAAGGCACAAGCTCTCTCTGATTTCTGATGTTTCTCACGGCCAAAGGGAGAGAAGAGAGACTTATATAAGCGAAATTAGGTTAAGTGTCTCACGGGCCAAGTCTTAAGACCACTTACAAAAAGCCACCGAAATCGCAATTCTAATAGGTCCAAAATCTCTAAAACACGACATTTTACTGAGTTTTGATCTTGCCAAAATCGGAAATCCATTCCAGGAAAGTTTTCCAAAATAACCCGATCATACGTACGTATCGCATCCGTGCGGATGCTGTCTGTTCGCCCGCAGGACGTAGTCCGTATCTGCATACCGTCCGCAGTACGCAGTCCGCACGTCTGCATACCGTCTGCAGTACGCAGTCCTTACGTACGTATCGCCCGTCCGCAGTATGCAGTCCGTACGTCCTCAGTACGCCCGCATCGCCCGTCCGCAGGATGATGCCCGTACGTCCGCAGTACGTCTGTCTGCAGTATGACATCCGGTCGACCCATCCGGACATGTCCATCCGGACGTCCGTAACTTCTTATCCGGACATACCGTACGTCCGTATCACGCGTCCGTATCATCCATCAGGATGATCCATCCAGTCGTATCCGGACGTGTCCGTCCGTCCGTCCCGACCATCCCACGCGATCTTCCAAACACTGATGATAGCGGTTCCATCTGCTCATCCGGCTTGACCCAAAAATCCGACTATAAGGTAACTGATCCGAACTCACTCGGTCCAGCGCAAGCATCGGTAAATCTGATCACAAACGTACGTCCAATACATAAAACACCGATGATTCGGGAACTGTCGACAAACTGACCGAGTGACAAAATGGTTGCCCGAAGAACGGGTCTTACAATTCTCCCCCACTACAAAAGGATTCGTCCTCGAATCTAAGCTCTCGGCTTATAAATAACTTGCTTCTCATACCATTTCTTGGGTTCATAACTTCCTCGGGTTCCCACGTAATTTCTTCCTCACCATCACGGTCCCAAACGACCTGAATCCAAGGCACGACCTTTTTCTTAACCGTCTTGAATTTCGTGCTAATAATCCTTACGGGTCTTCCCATGATACTCATGTTACCCTGTAAGTCCGACGGTGCTACAGGTAACACCACGTCTCGAGAAATTATGCACTTCCTTAGCATAGAGACGTAAAACACCTTATGAAAAGCGAACATAGATTACGGCAATTCCAATTTGTAGGCTCCCGGTCCGATCCTCTCAGGATCTTGTACGATCCTATGTACCTCAGAGATAACTTAGACTGCATCTTAGCCGGATTTTTACCCTTATAAGTGATCATCTTCAGATACACTAGATCCCCAACGACAACTCTAACTCTCTGCGATGCTTATCAGCATAACTTTTCTGTCGATCCTGAGCTTCTCTCATTTTAGCTCTCACGATCCTGATCCTATCAGACGTCTCCAAAACAAAATCCCTGCCCAGAAAGGTACGCTCCCCCACTTGGGTCCAACAAACGGGTGTACGACAAGGCCGTCCGTACATACCCTCAAACGGAGACATATCGATATTCGCATGATAACTGTTGTTGTACGCGAATTCTGTCAAGCTAAGATGATCTACCCACTGATCACCCCAATCTAGGACGCAAGCTCTCAGCAAATCCTCTTACGTCTGGATTGTCCTCTCAGACTGTCCATCTGTCTGAGGATGATGAGCCATGCTCATGTGTACATTCGTACCAAACCTCTTCTGAAGCTCTCTCCAAAACTTACCTACGAACTTAGAATCTTTGTCCGACATGATACTAGCCGGTGCTCCATGCTAACGTACGATCTTTTTAACATACAACTCGGCTAATTTCTCTGAATCGTCTTTCTTGTTGACCTCAAGAAAGTGAGCAATTTTGGTCAGTCGATCCACGATGACCCAAATAGCGTCTTTCTTGTCGCAGGTTGGCAATCCCGTAACAAAGTCCATAGAGATCATGTCCCACTTCCACTCGAGAACAGGTAGACTCCTCAACAAACCACCAGGAACCTGATGTTCGATCTTAACTCTCTGACAAGTCGAACAGCTCGCAACCCACTGAGCAACATCGCATTTCATACCGTTCCAATGGTAATAACGCTTAAGATCACGGTACATCTTTGTAGACCCCGGATGTATCAAAAACTTAGACTGATGTGCTTCCTGAAGGATCTCATCCCGCAAGTCTCGATCATTAGGCGCACACACACGGCCATTGACCAAGATTGTATCGTTAATAGAAGTCTAATACTCCGTCTTATCGTTCTGCGCGACTTTCCTCAAATTATTATCCTTTTCTTGGGCAATCTGTACCCGAATCAACAAATCTGCCTGGTCCGCGACACCAAGGCCCAACAGCTCTACCTCATCCGTCAAGGAACACAGCCTCAAAGTACTCATCATGCCTACAAGATATTCCATGTCTCTCTCCGTGTCAGAAGCCACTCGCTTCCTGCTTAGTGCATCCGCCATTAAGTTAGCTTTATCCGGGTGGTAAGCTATCTCCAAGTCGTAGTCCGCTACGAACTCCATCCATCTCCTCTGATGGAGATTTAACTCTGGCTGCATAAAGATGTACTTTAAGCTCTTGTGGTCGGTAAACACTTGTACCTTCTCTCCGTACAGAAAAGATCTCCAAATCTTAAGTGCAAACACGACCGCACCCATCTCAAAATCATGGGTAGGGTAGGGTAGCTCCCTTCATGCTTCCTCAACTGCCTGGAAGCGTAGGCTATCACCTTACCCTTCTGCATCAACACACAGCCAAGTCCAAACCTGGACGCATCCGTGTACACAAGATACGGTTCACCCGGCTCGGGTAACGCTAACACTGGAGTACTCGTAAGCATCTCCTTAAGCTTACTCAAGCTCGTCTCACACGACTCACTCCAAATAAATGGGACATTCTTCCCTGTTAGCTTAGTCAAAGGGTTGGCCATACTTGCAAAATTCTTAACAAACCGACGGTAATAACCAGCCAAACCCAGAAAACTGCGGATCTTTGATGCGTTCCTCGGTCTTGGCCAATCCGCAATGGCCTGAATCTTCTCTGAGTCCACGGACACTCCCTTATCCGAGACTACATGACCCAAGAAACCGATCTCACACTGCCAGAAGCTACACTTCTTCAATTTGGCAAACAACGCATGCTCACGGAGCTTACTCAACACAGATCTCAAATGACTCTCATGGTCCCCACGGGTCTTAGAGTACACCAAAATATCATTAATGAAGATAATCACAAACTTGTCCAAGAACTCTCTGAACACATTGTTCATCAACTTCATAAATGTTGCAAGAGCATTCGTCAACCCAAACGGCATAACCACAAACTCAAAATGTCCATAACGAGTCCTGAACGTAGTCTTACGATTATCCATCTCATCTATCGGGATTTGGTGATATCCCGAAGCCAAATCGATCTTAGAAAACCAAGTAGCTCCTCTGAGCTGATCCAACAGCTCATCTATCCTCGGCAAAGGATATCGGTTTTTAACCGTAACTCGATTCAAACCTCTGTAATCGATACACAACCTGAAGGATCTATCCTTCTTCTTGACAAACAACACCGGTGCACCCCACGGTGAGCTACTAGCTCTTATGAATCCTTTTTCCATGAGTTCCTCTAGCTGCTTTTTCAGCTCAGCCATCTCAGCAGGTGTCATTCTGTAAGGCGTCTTCGAAACTGGAGCCGTACCAGGCTCTAACTCAATAGTGAACGGATCAGATCTTGATGGTGGTACTCTAGTGACCTTTCGAAACACATCCTCAAATTCTTGTTCCACCAAAATATCCTTAGGATCCGCAGTACCGCTCTCTTCTGCCATGGAGATAGTAGCCAAATAGGCTTCACAGCCTTTTTCCAACAAACGCTCAGCCTGAATGGCCGACACAATCAAACTCCCTGATGTCGGTCTGACACCCTGGTAGACTAGCATTCTCTTGCCCTCTCAAAGTTCAGACGTCCTCTGTGACAGTCCAAATGGGCCTTATGCTTACCCAGCCAATCCATCCCAAAAATTACCTCATAAGTGTCCACAGGGCAAATGACTAAGTCGACTTTCATATCCTCACCACTAATCCACGTAGACACGTTCAAAACCCTTCCCAAGATTGTCATAAGCTGTCCACCAGCGGCCTTAACAATTCTCTGATGATTCCTAGCTTCCTTCTAAAAATCACCCTTCCCGATCATCGCCGGGTTCACAAAACAATGTGAGGCTCCCGAGTCGAACAAAACATGGGTTTCTACACCACCCATGGTTAAGGTCCCTACAAAATCTTTATTATGCTAAGAACCTAAAGCAACAACACACACACAACTGAAACTTTTCACAAAAACGACAAATTCACAAAGATAAGTTTTTCTGAAATTTACCAGTGATCGGACGAGAAATGTTCGGACCGCTCCCATCTCCAGCCATGGAGTAAACTTGAGGCGTGTGCGCGGGCCTCTTAGGAGGTGGCGGCGGCAATGCCATGGCTCCTCTCTCAGATCTCTGTGTAAAATTTGGGCACTTGTCTTTAAAATGACCCGATTCCTTGCAATAGTTGCAAATCCTACCCGTGTCCGGCTTAGGGCAGTTTGTAATCCGATGGTCCTTGCTACCATACCTGAAGCAACCTTGACTCTGAAATCCAGAACCGCTCTCCATACTCGGCTTACCCGATAAAGTACCATCCAACTTTTTTTTCTGTCCCGCAAACGAGTTCCCAGACTTGTTACCTGCGGATCCAGCCTGAGTTTTACGGTTACCACCAGCTTGGGCTTGTCTTTTATTGTCCTCAGCAATCATGCCACTCTCAATGATAGTTGTTTTCTCCACAAGTTCAGCTAACAACTCATAATCCCGTATCAAACAGCGGTTACGCAGCTCCAACTGCATACCACGCAGAAAACGAAGAATCTGAACCCGCTCGTCATCAATACCTCTTGAGGCTATTGAACTCAACCTCATACTCACGAATAGTCCTCGAACCCTGACGAAGATCCAAGAACTGACCTTTCAAACGGTCCACAACTTCCTTCGGGAAGTACTTAGCGTTGAACTCCTCACAGAAAACTGTCCACGAGTCCACTCTACCACGACGTCTGACAACGCCCTTCCACCACATATGTGCCTCACCCTCCAGAAAGTGAACACCAATATCCGTCTTGTACGGATCCGGACACCTCAGAGTAGCAAAGTTCCTCTCAACCCGAGATCTCCACTCATCGGCTTCCGCGGGTTTGACACCTCCCGCGAAGCGATCAGTACCCAACTTCTGCATATGGTCCAACATCTTCAGGTAAGATATGACCTTGGGTTCAGGAACTCCTACCTCAACACGAACCTCTTCCTGTTCCGCATCCTCAGGCACAACATTTTCCGCAACCCCAGCGTCTCCAACCGGTGGTGCTACATGATCCTGTCCAGCTACAGGAATTCTAGCAAACAACTGAGCCATAGTGGATAACACAGGTGCCATAGCTGCCTGAATAACATCAGCAAACGCAACATTCTGATCCCGAACACCGCTTTCGGCAGCATTCTCGGCCGTTTCCCCACGGACCAAATTATTTTCCAAGCCCTTAGCGGCTCTCTCAACAGGACGCGAGCTTCTGATCCTTCTAGCCATCTGCAAGGTCCCCAAAATTCATGCTAAGTTCACACAAACTTAAATGAATGCCCACGCCAAACGGTTTCATTAACAATCATCACAAATTTTTACGATAAATTACAGAAACAATGAGACTTACCGCGAGACGGAGTGTCGAGAGGATGGTTTTACCACACAAATAATAACACGAATATCTCACAAATCCTAAAACTGGTATCAGACTATCAACAAAAACTCACTAAATTACACAAAATTGACATAAAAACTTCACAAAAATACTAACAATCCTAGAATCAACTCCGCTCTGATACCAAACTGTAACAACCCCATTTGCCTAAATTTTTAAAATTTTTCTTACTATGTGTTACTTCTCGAATTACTAATCAGGTTACTACGCAAAACGGAAGACTTAACAAATTTACCACATAACCCACATCAATTCCGAAAAATTAAGTCTAACAACTTAACTCAAATAATTTCTCAATTCAATCTAACAATAACCTCAAATATTCTCAAAGCTCATAAACAACAATGCGGTACCAACACCGCCCACGAATCCAACCAAGTTCACCAGAATACTCATGATAACGCAAATAAAAACTTAATAGTAAATTCTGTAAACTCTAAAACCATCCATCCACTTATGACACGTCCGCGTCCCGCGAGCTTCTCAACCATGGTTACCTATATTCGTAAGTCTGAATGCGTAAGCAAAAGAATTGCTTAGTGAGGTGGTCATCCCGTCTTACTAGGCTTAGTACAGAAACGCTCAAATACAAACGTGCAAGATATATCAAGTATGATTAATGTAATGCAACGGTTCCACAAACGTGAATGCAATGAAACAAATTCAAAACAAACACCAACCTCAAACGGAACCCAAATTTTTCATGACACTCAACAAACGCATACCCTTAATCAAACAAGACAATCAAAGCACAATGATATGCTCAAATTAATACCCTATAATGATACTAAAGCAGTTGCTGCAGTAAAGTTAGGGGTCGAACACAAGAACTCAAGAAAACTCACACAGTAGATAAAAGATGCAGATTGTGCTAAGCTAACAGTGAATGACGAGAAAACAAATGATCAAATTGAACTTAAGTCGATTTATATGAGGGGAAACTAGGCTCAGGGAAATTCTCAGGAAATCAATGATAGATAATAAATTAATCAATTAAGGTTCAATTCAATTAAGCGCCGTTCTTGAACTCAAACACGAAAGTATAGTTAACCAACTGTCGTTGCGAAAACTAACTAAGTCTAAAGTCTAAAATTCTAAATCTCTTTGCAAATCCTACACAGTAAACCAGCAATCAATTCAAGTTTGATATGTTCACAATTCGATTAAACCAAATCTCTTTGCAGATAATCCAATTGCTCACCCTAGGTTTTATCAAATTACTCAATTGCACTGTCGTGCCTAATCGATTAATCTAGGTTCTATGTTCTAAGTGATCAGGTTAGAAATAGCTTTGAGAACAACCTATGGTGAAGAACTATTCAGATTTTGAACCCTAACAAATCAATTATCATAAATCAGAGAAATCTATATGAGAAATCCCTAAACCTAAAATGAGACTACTCAGACATGATTGATGAGAAACAAAGCATAACTGAATAAATCATGAAATTAAAAACAAAAGAATAAAAACAAGGGTTCGGGATCTTCTCTCTGATGAACAAAGTCTTGGATCCGTCTCTCTCACAAAAACTCTCAAATCTCAATGGTGGCTCAAGAATAATAGTGAAAAGTAAAGTCTCTCGTCCCCTCCAACCTAATGACTAAAAGTTTGCTTAAATAGGTCTAAAATACGAGCTGGGCTTCTTATGTAAATAAAGGGGATGATTGGGCGTCTTATGGGCTTCCTTGAAAATCTCTTCTGCGCGTTGATTACGTCGGTATCGATCGATACCATGATGGTGTCGATCGATGCTAAAGCTTCAAAACGGGTACTTTCTTCGGTTTGCTCCAAAAAGGCTCCAAATGTCTCCAAAATCTCTAATTTCGTCCCAAACGTGCTAAAACCTGAAAAGACTGTAAAATGATAGAAAAAGCACTAGAAAGACTCGATAAAACGACTTATATCATGGCTAAAAACGGGTAAAATCCATGATATATCACACAATACTCAAAACGCAACTAATACATAGCCATGATCACACATTCACCTCAAACGCTATTGGCCTGAACTCAAAAGCACACCTAAAAATGCCAATACAAACGCCAAATAGCCTAACAACACAAACGAACTCGAAACAAAACTCGATTTCCTCAAATGACCCTTATCGGGTACACAAACGAACCAAGCAAGGTCTCTTACCAAACGATGATAGAACTGAGGTTACACATTCAGTCCTAACTCTCACAGCAACCCATAAACACTCCTGAACACAAAAATGCCACACAAAAATCGATTAGAAATCGATCCACCAAAACAAACACAAAATGGTCTCAAAATGACCCCACGGGTCACTTACCCCAGACGATCACTAATCAAGCCAAGGCAAGCTTAACAACACCTCAAAATCTCCACCAACACATGCTGAAGTTTCTGTCCAGAAACGACAACCTCAACTTCATCAAAACGAAAACACCACAAAGTACCCAAAAAAGACTCCAAACCGAAAACTCTTACCAAACGAGTTCAAAAGCTGACACCACAGCCACCAAACAAACACTCTCGACCTCAGAAACACACTGACAAGGTTCTGGTCCAAAAGCACATAACAATCAGAAACGACCCACGCACCAAATATAAAACCGAAAACTCAAAATCGAAGGTTCCTTAGCAGCCAAGCGAAACCTTCCTAGTCAAAAACAACTTACAACAGAACCTACAACACACGCCCAGCAGCTCAGGAAAAACGTCCCAACAAAACGCAACAAGTCAAACTCAAAACGGCCACAAAACAAACTTTTCTTACCAACGATTTCTGAGACAACACCACAACAGCAACACGAGACTTCTCTGGCCAGAAACAACACTCAGGAACCTATAAAAAACATGCCCTAGACAGCTTACAAAATGTCCCAGCAAAACACAACAAAACTCAAGGAGAAACGCTTACTCTTTTCGTGATTTTTCAAGGACCAAATAGCCAAAGCACACGATTCTGCAACATCTCTTTACCCTGCTGTTATGCACGAAATTCCTCATTAGAACAACCCCAAAATGTCCTCCAACAAATGTACAAAGAGGAGAAACACTTTTTTTTTTCTTTTGACAACAACGGCCTAAAGCTCCTCACAAACGGCCAAGCTCTCTCTCTTTTTTTTTCTCTCAGCAAAGGCATAAGCTCTCTCTGATTTCTGATGTTTCTCGCAGCCAAAGGGAGAGAAGAGAGACTTATATAAGCGAAATTAGGTTAACTGTCTCACGGGCCAAGTCTTAAGACCACTTACAAAAAGCCTCCCAAAATTGCAATTCTAATAGGCCCAAAATCCCAAAACACGATATTTTACTGAGTTTTGATCTTGCCAAAATCAGAAATCCATTCCAGAAAAGTTTCCCAAAATAACCCGATCATACGTACGTATCGCATCCGTACGGACGCTGTCCGTTCGCCTGCAGGAGGCAGTCCGCGTCTGCATACCGTCAGCAGTACGCAGTCTGCACGTCCGCATACCGTCCGTAGTACGCAGTCCTTACGTACGTATCGCCCGTCCGCAAGACGCAGTCCGTACGTCCTCAGTACGTCCGCATCGCCCGTCCGCAGGACGATGCCCGTATGTCTGCACTACGTCTGTCCATAGTACGACATCCGGTCGACCCATCCGGACATATCCATCCGGACGTCCGTAACTTCTCATCCGGACGTACCATACGTCCGTATCATGCGTCCGTATCGTCCATCAGGACAATCCATCTGGTCATATCCAGACGTGTCCGTCCGTCCATCCCGACCATCCCACTCGATCGTCCAAACACCGACGATAGCGGTTTTATCCGCTCATCCGGCTTGACCCAAAAATCCGAGTATACGATAACTGGTCCGAACAGTCAGAACAACAAAACACCGACGATTCAAACTCACTCGGTCTAGCCCAAACATCGGTAAGTTCGATCACAAACGTACGTCTAGTACACAAAACACCGATGATTCGGGAACTGCCCGACAAACTGACCGAGTCGACAAAATGGTTGCCCGAAAAATGGGTCTTGCAATATCTTTGCGAAAAGGTTGAAACCGCTGTAAAATGTAAGGAGCACGGAGCAAGGACTTCTGTAAGAAGAAGACAAACATGATACCTTAGTTCATGTATAAGATAGATGTAACTTCTATTGTTTTGTCTTTTTGAACATTTTTTTTTTTTTTGTCAACCAACTCATTCTCATTAATTTTTTAAGAAAACAAGTCGATTTGAGACTACAACTCGGATAGCAAGGAAAAAACGATAATACAAACATGGTTCCATAACTAAAGACAAGCATGAAGAGGATAAAACATTTTTCCAAGGCGACGATTTCAGAAGCTTGATAGATCATGAAAAGATCGGATTGTGTGGGTTCCGAAATACATGCACTAGAAAGTGCGACTCGGATTTGAAATAGAAGTTAAACCTATCGGCATTGTTCGTTAAGGTGGGCGAAGATACAAACAATGCCAAATTTCTCTTCTCTAAAAAGGAGGAAAGTTGTAAACAGTCTACGGTGACATAGTATTGGGTGTAGTTAAACCAACTACGGTTTACTACATATATTTTCTCTCTTAAGTCAGAAGACATTAAGGAGCGATTAACAAAACATCGTCTCCTTCTTTTCAGGCCCACTGGCCTAATGAAGACAAGGCTTAATGGGCTCGAGGCCCGATTTGAGGGGTAGGGTTCGCCCTAATATTTTGGTGATTCCAGCCGCTACAAGCCAACTCCGATGGGATCTCTGATGCAATTCCGGTGGTGGCTCTGCAAAGGTACATTCTTTAGGGTATGACGGCTTAGGGCTTGTCAGAAGAACTCCTCGTCTACGCCATGTCATTTTGAAGATATCTAATAAACTATTTTTGCAGCCGAGGATTAGTGGTTGGGTTTGAAAGAATCGATCGATACCTCAAATCTCGTGTCATCTCCTTATAGTTTTATTGTTTAAAACGTTTCCACACATTAATTATCAAAAACTAGCTTCTCGGATTATATAACTTTCACCAAACTACAAGAAATATTTATTCCCTGAAGACTTCATTCTGCATGCCACTTCTTACACAACTCAGTGGACCCCAGGAACTGGACATCACAAATAAAGAACTTGTCATAGAGCGTCCACATCCACGTGACATGTTTAAGTCTTCCATGGACTTCAAATTCTGTACGATCATTCTCTTCGACATATATCTTCATCTCCTTCAAACACGGGAAAGACTCCAAGAAATGCATTATTATCTCCATCTCTCTAATTGTTCCTCTAAACCCTGTAATCTTCATATTCTTCACTGGACAAGATGAGAGCGAGAAACCTTTTTCCTCCCGAGAAATGCAGTTACAAGCATCCCCACATTTATCAGTCACATAATGTAAGAGATCCTGAAAATAGAAAATAAACTATAAGAAAAGTATGAACTACATCTTTGTGAAATGTGTGACAAATGAGTTGTGTTTACACCTCAAGGACTAGAGTTTCTAATTGAGGACAGTTCCTTAAGAGAACCGGTATTGCTTGCCATCCCTGTTTCTTGTCACTCTTAATACATAAAAGTTTGAGTTTGTTGAAAACCGACATCGATTCAGAGCACAAAGAAAGCATCTGAAACAAGACAAATCCCAACTCAACATTACCCAGCTGCAACATATGTTTCCAAATATCTCAGCGAACTTAGTGTTGATGAGACTAATGAAACAAGTACTGCAAAAGATAGTAATAACGCAAACTGACCTCGAGAGTATCGACAGTAAAGAAAAGTTTCTAAACATTTCTTATGACACTTATAAGGCCATCTCTAACAATAACACCAAATTTGGTGCGGTGAATAGTATCAAATTTGGTGTAAAAGTGAATAGTATTTTTTCATCTCCAACCACAACACCAAATCTCACACCAAAAAATAACTTTTATTATTATATTATTAAATTTAAAATTTTCTTTATTTTTCAATAATTATGATAAATATTAATTATTCATAAACTAAATTGACTTCAAATTCGATATAATATTACATTCGATAAAAAAAATTACAATCGATAAAATAAATATACCAAAATATAAATTACATTGTACTAATTCTTAAAAGTGTTCAATTAATGCATTTCGAAGTTCAAAATGAGCTTCCCGGTCTTTGCTTTTCTGTGCCGAGCTAAGAATTCTTGAAATCGGGCATCTTCATTATTTCTCATCTCAACTTCTACAGATGGGACTTCAATTCGTTTTTCATTCTTCAATTGTTGCATCAACATCACGTTCATCCTCTATGATCATATTATGCATTATGATACATGTTGTCATTATATCATATAAAACTCTCTTACTCCAAAAACGTGATGGTCCGGCCACGATTGTAAATCTTGACTGCAATACTCCAAATGCACGTTCCACGTCTTTTCTACATGCTTCTTGCCTTCTTGCAAATAATTTTTTTTTGGGATCACGTGGATCGTGAATTGTTTGAACAAGAGTGGACCATTTCGGATATATACAATCAGCTAGATAATAACCAATATTATAATTTTTCCATTAATAACATAATTAGCGGGTGGAGCAGTTCTTTCAGCTAGATTAGCAAAAAGATGAGACGCCTCTAGTACATTAATATCGTTGTTAGATCCCGGTAGGCCAAAAAATGCATGCCAAATCCAAAGATCATAATCGGCTACATCCTCTAGAATAATAGTAGGAGATCCACTACGACTAGCATATTGTCCTCCCCAAGCTGTTGGGCAGTTTTTCCATTTCTAATGCATATAATCTAAACTACCCAACATACCTGGAAATCCTCGGCTTTCACCAATGTGGAATAGCCGTGCAACATCATTAGCATTTGGTGATCGAAGATAACAGCTGGAAAACACCTCTACATTCTATGGCTGTGGACTCCCCTATTTTGATGTACTCATCAGTGGAATCCGCAGGTGAACCGTACGCCAATATTCGAAACACCGCAGTCATTTTTTGTAACCCAGACAAGCCAAGTCTACCGACACAATCTATTCGCTGGACAAAGTAATTGTCGTGTCCTTGTATAGCTTCATGAATATGCAAAAACAAAGAGCGGCTCATCCGGAATCTTCGTCGGAACATCGTCTCGGTATACAAAAGATTATCTGAAAAATAATCATTGAAAAGATTGCGAGAAGCAGTTTCCCGATAGCGGTTGATAACTATATGACCCGGAATGGATCCATCATGGGAACCCTCCGAGTTAAATAGGTAATTGTTCATGAGAAAATTGTTGTTTGCAGTAATTTGAGCTAGTATCTGCTTTTGTAAATCATCATCATCTGAAGAAGAAGAAGACGAAGAAGAAAAAGAAGAAGACGAAGAAGAGGGTATATAAGATGAACTACCATAGTTGAAATTCATCTTTTAGAAGATTAAATAGAATTTGATGGTGATATTCTACTTAATTTCTAAACAAGGTACCCATTTTATAGTGTAGACGGATCAATCTCAATTGTTGGATTTCGCCGGTCAATATCTAACCGTTGCATTGATTAGTCACATCATGTCTATATCAATTATCAACTTCTGAGAAAAAGATGGATCAATCTCATACGTTGGATTTCGTCGGTCAATATCTAACCGTTGCATTGATTAGTCACATCATGTCTATATCAATCATCAACTTTTGAGAAAAAAACGGATCAATCTCAACCGTTGGATTTCGTCGGTCAATATCTAACCGTTGCATTGATTAGTCAAATCATGTCTATATCAATCATCAACTTCTGAGAAAAAGATGGATCAATCTCAACTGTTGGATTTCTTCGGTCTAGATCTAACTTCTCTTATAAACGTATACTTCTCTTTGAATGATCACACATCTTCCATTCATTTTATTACCATAATTTATTTCTTCTAAAATGAGTATAAGTCGCTCTGTCTCATATTCTGTTGAAGAAGATAAACACTTGTCTCATGTTTGGCTTGATGTTTTCCAAACTCCAATCATTGGAATAAACCAAACATCCGATAGGTTTTGGTCAAGAGTTCATGCTGAATATGAAAAATCCGAGTTCTCTCATACTTGACCAAGACCACAAAGATCTTTAAGAAGTCGAATGGGGAAAATTTTGTCTACAGTCTCCACGCTTAGGGGATGCGTTAACCAGATTGAAAATAAGAATTCCAGTGGTGCTTCTGAGCAAGACATTGTAAGTATATCTAAACTTAGTTGTACTTGTTATATCTTAATTAATTTATTGTATTTGCTAACTTATTTACATTTTTCTCTCGTTAATATTAAATTAGCTAAACCAAGCAAATATGTTATTAACACAAGATGTCAATTACAAGTCTGGATTCAAATTTGATCATGTTTGGCCTATCCTTAAAGGAAGTGAAAAATTTTCAAATAGCCAGACTTCTAGATCCGCTGCTTTCCAAAAAGAAGGTCGTAATGTTATGTCATCTTCATCATTCTAAGACGAGTCATCACCATCCCCTGGTATGAGTTCATTCGATCTAAATATGAATAGTGAAGAAACTACTACTAACTTATCTCAAAGACCTATGGGTGTGAAAAAAGCAAAGAAAAAATAATAAGATGATGAAAATTTTTAAAACAATTTGGAGCAAAATGAAAAGCTTGACAAAGCTCTTGCTAAACATTCTTCTGAAAAAGTTGAAATTCGAAGACAAAAGCTTGAGTTACGAAGAATGAAACAAGAGCAAAAAATATTGTTCGCGGATTTGAGTTCTATAAGCGATCCGGCATGTCGTGCGTATATTGAAAGTCAAAGAGCAGAAATTCTGAGTAGAGGACCACCATCAAACCAATATGGAGGATAACCATCAAACCAATATGGAGGACACAAGGAGAGTTCTCGAAGCCAATATCGTGAATCTCAATATCGAGAATCTCAGTATCAAAGAGCAACTCAAGGAGAACAAGTTCAAGGAGAACAACCTCAAAGTGAATACCCAATATCACCAAGTGACCAACAAGATTATACCCCGTACTATCATTATCTTAGCGGAAATGGTAATCCGGGCTACTAGAGTATTGTTTATGATTATATTATGTCTTTTTTTGTCAACAGTCCTAATATTATGTCTTTAAAATTATCTTGTTGCATTTTTTATTTTTTTTGTTTTAATTTAGTAATTTTATGTTGGAATGTTTTATTGAATTTTATTATGTATTTTTAATCTTAATCAATTTGCATATCAATAACAATATTTTGTGCAATTCTAAATTATCAGAATGGATCCTACATCTCTAGTACTAAAATATCAAAATTCGAAAACTGATCTGAATCAGAATCCGAATGGTACCCAAATGGCCAAACTAAAAAATTTAATTAACTAGTTAATAACAATTAAATTAT
Source organism: Boechera divaricarpa (assembly GCA_026770425.1). Taxonomy (NCBI): domain Eukaryota; kingdom Viridiplantae; phylum Streptophyta; class Magnoliopsida; order Brassicales; family Brassicaceae; genus Boechera; species Boechera divaricarpa. The sequence continues at coordinate 5,997,479 of CM049186.1, read as the reverse complement.
ATTAGTAAATAAAAAATATATTTTTTAATGTTTGGTGCAATTTAGTGCAATACTATTCACAAAACACCAAAAAAAAAAAAATTTGGTGCAAGATTTGGTGCATCATTGGAGAAGAATCACCACCAAATTTGATGTTTTGGTGCA